>CP092868.1:14132972-14210649 GCA_030710605.1 Cordylochernes scorpioides
AAAACAGGTTGAGAACCGAGAATAAAGGAATTGGCAACCAAGAAAAACGGGTTGAGAACCGAGAATAAAGGAATTGGCAACCAAGAAAAACAGGTTGAGAACCGCGAATAAAGGAATTGGCAACCAAGAAAAACAGGTTGAGAACCGAGAATAAAGGAATTGGCAACCAAGAAAAACGGGTTGAGAACCGAGAATAAAGGAAATGGCAACCAAGAAAAACGGGTTAAGAACCGAGAATAAAAGAATTGGCAACCAAGAAAAACGGGTTGAGAACCGAGAATAAAGGAATTGGCAACCAAGAAAAACAGGTTGAGAACCGAGAATAAAGGAATTGGCAACCAAAAAAAAAAACGGGTTGAGAACCGAGAATAAAGGAATTGGCAACCAAAAAAAAACGGGTTGAGAACCGAGAATAAAGGAATTGTCAACCAAGAAAAACGGGTTGAGAACCGAGAATAAAGGAATTGGCAACCAAGAAAAACGGATTGAGAACCGAGAATAAAGGAATTGACAACCAAGAAAAACGGGTTGAGAACCGAGAATAAAGGAATTGGCAACCAAGAAAAACGGGTTGAGAACCGAAAATAAAGGAATTGGCAACCAAGAAAAACGGGTTAACAACCGAGAATAAAGGAATTGGCAACCAAAAAAAAACGGGTTGAGAACCGCGAATAAAGGAATTGGCAACCAAGAAAAACAGGTTGAGAACCGAGAATAAAGGAATTGGCACCCAAGAAAAACGGGTTGAGAACCGAGAATAAAGGAATTGGCAACCAAGAAAAACGGGTTAACAAACGAGAATAAATCAATTGACAGTCAAGAATACAGGAATTGACAAAAGAAGACCAAATAAGTTGACTATCAAGAATTCAGGAATTGACAAACGATAACACACACAATGACAACAGAATATACCAGCATTAAGAACAATGTATATAAAAGAAAATATAAGAACCTATTTAACCATATATTTACACCAATTTCATAAAACATATAAAATTCAATATACTCTCCCAAAAACATCATAGGGTTATAACATATTGCCAAAAAGAAACGCTGGCACGTACCTCCTCCATTCTTGTAGGCGAGGTAGGGAAACCTCCAAACATTGCCGATGCCAACAGACAGTCCTATACAGGACAGCAGGAACTCCCACTTGCTACCCCACGCCCCCCTGCCCTCAGTTGAGGAGTCCGAGGGGGCAGGTTCTTTGACCATGGAGGGGGCCCTGGAAGACACGGAGTAGCGCCTGATGGACGCCCAGGTGCCATGTCTCCGCAGCTGGCGTTGGCCCCCTGACAGAGACCGGGCCCTCTGTTTCCCGTACAGCCCATCTTTTGGCTGGAACACCGCAGAGCCATTGTTCTAATTACACAATGAACCATCCTTATCTAAACTCAGCTGACTGCTACAGAAACCTCTAGAAAGTACATCAATGTACTGTGCTATACATCAGCGGTCGAGACCCCATCACATCATCCACCCTATATATTCCTTCAGATTTCCATATGGAACCCAGTTGAATAATCAACAAGGGACTCCCCATCAATAATTTAATTCTGAAGACCATCATTCACCGCGTCCTGCTCTATTCATTTATAGGGAATTTTTATAGGGGAAGCGTGACCTCTGGCGGTCGATTTAACAGAATATTTGAATCGATGAAATATAATTTTAAATAACATAATGTTTTAATATAACATATATATAAATATAATTGAGACAAATATATATAAAATTTATATACAGTATTCATTGTTGCTGCCCACTGTGGGAAAAACTCCGCCACCGATGGACTGCGAGAGTTATTTGCCACAGAGTGGAGGGGAGAGAGAGGAGGTCAATAAAATTGTTTTAAAAATCTGAATATATCTACTGGAGAGGCTACATTGATATCGTGTTTGAAAACCAGGGTCATATCAACCAATAAAATGTTAATAAAATGTAACAATCAATTAGTAGAATCAATTGTTTAAATTGTCTACCAACAAAATGTCCACAGAGATATGAATACCTACCCGACTTGGACTTGACAGGGAATAGGTCCTTCTCGAGAAATGAGGGTGGAGATTCTGAAACACCACGTGTAAACAATAAATCCTCAGATAGACTATGTTTAATATATTGTGTGACGGTGTTTTGACCCACCGCCAATTTTGAACAGCCCTTTCAACCATCACTATCTCGGCCGGCCGGGTACGCTGGGTCAAAACACCGTCACAATTGAAATATATATGAACTCAGCAATACAACAACAACACATATGTGCAGAGTAGAAACTGTCTTAAGTAGCCAATCACGAAAAGTAAAAACAGCGCCTTGCAAAGGACTCCGTCTTAAGGGACGATTCCGCTAAACCCCACATTTACATTTATTTACATACTACGTTTGAAAGTATACAAAATAAATAATCGCTCTTATTTTGTTTTAACTGAACTTCTTGTAACCTCTATGTATATTTTATCTACATTCTACATATCTCTTTGTTACTTATTGTCTCCCCCCCGAAGTTGATCCACTTTGCCGCAGTGGGGGGGCCCGAGTCCGACTTCCAAGTCGTTCCGCCAAGAGATCAACACCACAGAGGTCCGTACGTCTGACCTCACGGACAATACAGCAGCTACTGGACATGCCTCTCAAATTTTAATGACCGATATGTCCTCACTTCTTTTTTCTAGATTTAATTCATTTTGTCTCCTCTCTAATTGTAAATACGCTGCTGTATCACCTCATAAGCATAAATAAATAACTTATTGTCTACTTCTTGTATATATAAATCTACATTAGTTTAGTCCGAATGTTTATTTTTGAAATGTAAAAAATAATTTCGAGGGATATAGATATACCAAGTATTTTTTTTTCAAAGAAGAACAATGGATAACACGTGTTTCTTTTTATTTTAGAAGTGATATAATCTTTCACAACAAATTTCCTATCCTACAAGCTGATGTGTGGTATGAATGGTGGGGAAAGAAACACACCACGAGTTGGAAGAGGAACCCAGGCAACCAGGGAGAGAGAGAGACGGGACCGGCAAAGCCGGGCGGCCGTTCGTGTCGCACACAATCCCCAACTTTCTTAAAAGTTCCGAGGTTTTAACTAACTGGCCTCAGTGGTCGCCCCTTGGAGTGTCTCTGGTGTCTCAAGTGACCGGACTTTACCCTCCCGTCTCTGTCTGGGTTGTCTGTAGGTTGGGTTTATTATTCCTGGAAGAGTATATATATATATGGCACATCTAGCTTTAATATAGTCCAATGCACGCCCGCGCGTGCACCCGGCTTTGTCACCGACTCGAGGCCGCTAGTTTGCAGCGACGGTCAATAGATAGCGTCTAGCTTTGACGTCTATTTTGACGGGAGAGGTGACCTTTTGTGTGTGTATATATATACACAGGAAGAAAAGAATCATAGATGGAGCTCCTGTATGTATATATATTTAACTTATCTTTACTTAAGACAGTTTCTACTGCATATTAAGTATGTAATAAGGATAAAAAAAATAAGTACTTTGTTTTTGGGGGTTGAAAGCGAATAGGTTCTTGCTGTTAGAGCACTTAGGGATGACTGCAACACACATCAGTATAGTTAGTGGTGATTAGTTAGCTGCTGAGTGTTAGTAATAGTTAATATTTGGTTTATATATACACTCATGGACAAACCTTAGTGGAAAGTCTTTGATGTCGCTAGTCGTTTATTATATTTTTTTCTTTTGAAGGAGACAGAGGCAATATTTTTGTCCACACTTGATTATATCGTATATCTTCAATAAAGGTCACTGTAATATCTTTCAAAGTTATTGTCTGAATCCCGATATACATGTTAAAAGATACAACTTACTGAAGTTTTGTCTATGAGTGTATATATAATTTTTTTTAGATAATTGCTCTCTAGAAGAAAAAAACAGATGGCGCGCTAATGCATCATAAAGGTCACTGTAATATCTTTCAGAGTTATTGTCTGAATCCTGATATATATGGTAAAAGATACAACTTCCTCTAGTTTTGTCCATGAATATATATATACTAGCCGAATGACTCGGGCAACGCCCGTGTTTTACCCGATTGAATGTTTTGATTCAAATACTATTTGTTACAATTATAATTTGGCGCCTTAAATAAATGCATATATTAGTTAATAACTATAGCCTATGTGCTTTATCTGTCTATGTACTGTTGGCTTCCGTAGGCGTCTCTTACTGGGAAAAAGAAAGAGAGGATTCCATTTAGTTATTAACTAATATGTGCATTTATTTAAGGAGCGACCCGCTCCAACACAATAGTTACAAAAACCAAAAAGCGAGTGGGGGGCAAAGTCAAAAACAAAGTGTCTCGCGTAGTGGCGGCGCCATCGTAGCCACGTGATCGTAGCTAACCAATAGGAGAGCGCCATTCCAAAAAAAAAAAAAAGCAAACGGTGACAGAGATGATGACGCTCGTAACTGTATATAGAATAAGTACTTCGCCTAGGGAATTAGAACCCCAAGGTGTTGCCTACATCACTTGCTAACAATCAAGTCACTGGATCAACTTGGCTTATTTGAAGAGAAAGAAAAAAAAATTCCAGATAACATTTTACTCTCTCATTGCTATCTTTAACAAATATTAGGATCCCCTGACATATTGAATAGAGCTCAAATTCGGCTGGGCCAACATCATTATTAGAACCAATTGTCATTGTTATCTGCTCCATTGTTAAAACTCCATTGTTATTGATAAAAGATTGTGGTCACAATTTATTCAGGATCTATATGTGGTAGAAGTAATATATTTTCAAAGTTTAATTGTGTTAATTACATAATCACTAGATATTACATTTTAATCATTTGCATATAATATTTGATCTTCTTTACTATGTAAAAAAAAAAGCTATCTGTATCTGTAGTGAAAAAAGAAAAACATTTTTTATCAAAATATTTCGAGAGATTGCTCCCTCAAATTATGGCACAGTAAACTTAATTTACAAATTTTTGTAGATCA
Organism: Cordylochernes scorpioides; assembly: GCA_030710605.1. Classification (NCBI taxonomy): domain Eukaryota; kingdom Metazoa; phylum Arthropoda; class Arachnida; order Pseudoscorpiones; family Chernetidae; genus Cordylochernes; species Cordylochernes scorpioides. Next base: position 14,137,948 of record CP092868.1, read on the forward strand.
CATGGAAACAACTTTGTCATTTAACGTTATCTACAAGAATTTGTAAATTAAGTTTATTATGCAATAAATTGATAAAGAGGGAGCAATCTCTCGGAATGATTTTAGAAAAAAGTTTTTATTTATTTATTTACAGATCCAGGTACGCCCTTTTTTATATAAACTTATCTGATGGATCGCCTTTGACTCAAACTTCTGTATTATTATTTTTTAAATAATCTACCATAGGCTTTTGTTTCTCTAGAAGTAGATGACATATACTGTCGGGTTTTTACAACAATACGGGTTCGAATCCCGTTGGCGAATCAATCTGGCGAAGCCGCTGAAAGAGCTTCACAATGATGAGCCAAAACCCATCCAATATATATTTGTAATTATTTTATTTAGTATAGTTATAAGAAATGTTTTTTTTTTTTATAAAATACAACAAGAATAGCACTTAAGGAATCTGGGTGTTATACACAAATAAATAAAATATTAAATGAAATAAACTTCCTCTTACACACACAATATATATATTTTCTATCTTGTTATATATATTTAAATCTTCTAAATATAAATTTAAAAAGTCAATAAATCTCCAGAGATGAGTTTCTTTTTATTGCCAATATGGAAGACCTCACGGAGACCTGAAGATATCATACAACCTGACTGCCCCGGCTATCCAAGAAGAGCCCATGGAAGGAGCAGTGCCCCCACAGCCCAAGTACAACCTCAAGACCCTACGTGACGCCCACGGGCAACCTTCCAGTCTGTATCAGCAGGAGGACCATCAAGAAACTAAAAGAAAAAAAGAAGAACAGCCGCAAATGAAGCTCTCTGTGTGTTTGTTTAGACCAAGCATGTCAAACTCGCGGCCCGCGGGCCTCATGCGGCCCACAACGAATAAATTTGCAGCCCACCAGACAAAATATTTCAATAAAAAAAAAATTATAAATTAAAAAATAATAATAATAAAAATTTGTAGCCTAATTTTTAAAAATATTGTAATTATACATAATTTATTTATTAATAAAGAACCACTGGTCGCCATACATAAGTCGTAAGTTTTGATAATATTATACCTACATACATAACGTATGTACATCGCCATAAGTATTTTTTGCGGCCCACATAATCTTATTACTTTTTTATTTGGCCCGTGTTAGGATTTGAGTTTGACATGATTGGTTTAGACTGTAAATACATTATTCTGCCATCCTATTGGTTTTGTAATAAACACAATCCCTTATGTAATTAACACTAGCTTTCGTAGTCCTTCCACAGGAGTACAAATATACAATAATATCATATAATACAATATAATGCGGCTTATATGATTGTAGAACGAAGTTTGACAATTATACCGCAAATGTTTCTTTTAAACCAAAAATCGAAATTTATTTTAAGGAGAAAAAACGACCATTTCGAACCCGGTAAGCGGAACACTGTGGGTTCGATTCCCATCCCTAGACACTTTTATTTTTCCGTTCATCATTACTCTTCACAATTCAATTTTTGGTAGTGGGGACTGCGAACGCGCTCTCCCCTATTGTATGTACTCTTCACAATTCATCCTTTCATACTTCATCCCTAAGGTTGGAAATGGTTGTTATTTCTCCTTAAAATAAATTTCGGTTTAAAAGAAATATTTACGGTATAATTGTCAAACTTCGTTCTACAATAATATCATATATTATTTGATTTATTTATTTTTAATTTATATTATCATATCAGACGGGATATTCCCATAAAGGATGCTTGCGTCAAGCAACAACACCAGAAACAGAGAAATATTTCACAAAAATAATTGAAACCAAAATTTTGAAAAAAAAAAACAATGAAACAAATACAGTGGACCCTCGGTTTGCGAGCATAATCCGTTCCAGACCCATGCTCGTACTCCAAAACGCTCGTAGTGCGAAACTAATTTCTTATTTTTAATAATTGAAACTCGGGCAATTCTTCTTGCTACGAACAATTGCACAGTTTCCCACATTTTACATATTTCCCGAATCTGATCTGAAGGGAGGGATCCCAGTGAATTTTCATCCATCACGATTACGGGCAACCATCACGAGTTGCTCGTAATGCGAAATTTCACTCGTAATCCGAGGTAAAATTTTTCAAAAAATTTTGCTCGTACTGCGAAAAGCTCGTACTCCAAGGTGCTCGTAAACCGAGGGTCCACTGTACAAATATTGTACATAGTTAGCAATTAAGGTTTTTTTAACCAAGAGAGAAAACTTTCCGATATTATTGTATATTTGTACTGTAGAAGGGCTACGAAAGCTAGAGTTGGTAATAAAGAGAAACTCATCTCCAGAGACTTATTGTTTAATTGATATTTTCTATGTTGTTGTTGTCGTGTCCAAAGAAGAGTCTCAGATGTCTCCATACATCTCCATCACAGCATCAGCAATATCCACTATCTTGGGTGTGTAAAGCTGCTGCTCTGGGTCTAAGTCAATTTTCTGTTGTTGTTGTTGTCGTGTCCAATGAAGAGTCTCAGATGTCTCCATACATCTCCATCACAGCAGCAGCAATATCCACTATCTTGGGTGTGTAAAGCTGCTGCTCTGGGTCTAAGTCAATTTTCTGCAAGGCTGCGGCCATTGCTGGGCATGAGAATATGTGAGTAGGTGTTAGTTCCATACCAGGACAGTTGTTGCATGTCCTATAGGTTCTTGTGCCATCTGGATGTATTGTCATTCCTTTATAGTGTTTTGTTCTAAGTCTTGTTATAGTTTTTGTCAGTTTTCTCTCAGAGTTTATTTCACATATTTGATCTTTTCTTATTTTTTTGTTTGATTATCTTGTATTTTCTATCTATATAAGAATATATAGTAGGACGTGTTTGAAAAAAAAAATCAAATTTAATTCCAAGCTCTAAATAGTTTAATTTTTTCACATATAGATGGAGCGATATGGTCAAATGTATAAATTCTCTATCTGGCTATATATAAACACAGTTACTAGGAGTGAGAGAATTTCTATATATATTTTAATAAATAGATTAATCATCATAAAATAAAGGTGAAAAATTGTAGAACGTATTTATTTGCAACAAATGTTTTCTTCAAATATATATATATATATATAAAGGGTTTTTAATTTTAATGGAAAATGATAAAAATATTTATCTCGCTAAATGACTTTGATTAGATTTTTTAACGATATTGATTCCAATAAGTTTAATTATGATGTATAGCGCACCATCTGTTATTATTTTTTATTTTTATTTTTTTGCTTATATCCCTATTACACATGGTACAGGCCATGATAAACATGGTGGGTAGTTATAGTGACTGCTTTTACTGTAAGCGCACCACATATCTACACATGTGAAAAGCAGTTCGACTTTGCACTTACAAATGTGCCAGAGCCCCGTTTGGTTACTTGCACTCGTTGGTGGGGTTGGACTTTTGCAAGAATCGGGGGCCATTGGAGCATTTTTTTTTTTTTAACAGAAAAAATTGTCCAATGCGGGAATCGAACCCGGGTCGTAGTGGTCGAAAGCCAAACGGTTTAATCAGCCTTTCACCGACCCCCTTCTGTTATGAATATTCGAAACTATTATAGACGTGTATGTTTCTTTTGAAAATTAAACAATTTCTACTGCCCTTGCTGCAATTTAATTTTTCCATTGCAGTAAGGACAGTAGAAATTGTTTAATTTTCAAAAGAATCATACGCGTCTATAATAGTTTCTAATAAGTTTAATCAAACATTAGTGATTTACAATCAGGGGGTCGGTGGAAGGGTGGTCTAAACCTTGTGAACAAAACTTAAGGAAGCCGTATCTTTCAGCATGTATATCGGGATTCAGACAATAACTCTGAAAGATATTACAGTGACCTTTATTGAAGATACACTATATATACTCATGGAAAAACTTAAGGAAGTTGTAACTTTTGCCATGTATATCGGGATTCAGACAATAACTCTGAAAGATATTATAGTGACCTTTATTGAAGACACACTATATACACTCATGGACAAAACTTAAGGAAGCCGTATCTTTTAGCATGTATATCGGGATTCAGACAATAACTCTGAAAGATATTACAGTGACCTTTATTGAAGACACACTATATACACTCATGGACAAAACTTAAGGAAGCCGTATCTTTTAGCATGTATATCGGGATTCAGACAATAACTCTGAAAGATATTACAGTGACCTTTATTGAAGACACACTATATACACTCATGGACAAAACTTAAGGAAGCCGTATCTTTTAGCATGTATATCGGGATTCAGACAATAACTCTGAAAGATATTACAGTGACCTTTATTGAAGACACTATATACACTCATGGACAAAACTTAAGGAAGCCGTATCTTTTAGCATGTATATCGGGATTCAGACAATAACTCTGAAAGATATTACAGTGACCTTTATTGAAGACACTATATACACTCATGGACAAAACTTAAGGAAGCCGTATCTTTTAGCATGTATATCGGGATTCAGACAATAACTCTGAAAGATATTACAGTGACCTTTATTGAAGACACTATATACACTCATGGACAAAACTTAAGGAAGCCGTATCTTTTAGCATGTATATCGGGATTCAGACAATAACTCTGAAAGATATTACAGTGACCTTTATTGAAGACACACTATATACACTCATGGACAAAACTTAAGGAAGTTGCAACTTTTGCCATGTATATCGGTATCCAGACAATAACTCTGAAAGATATTGCAGTGACCTTTATTGAAGACACTATATACACTCATGGAAAAAACTTAAGGAAGCCGTATCTTTTAGCATGTATATCGGGATTCAAACAATAACTCTGAAAGATATTACAGTGACCTTTATTGAAGATACACTATATATACTCATGGACAAAACTTAAGGAAGTTGTAACTTTTGCCATGTACATCGGGATTCAAACAATAACTCTGAAAGATATTACAGTGACCTTTATTGAAGACACACGAGATAACCAAGTGTGAACAAAATTGCCTCCTTCAAATAAATAGACGACCGAAGACATCAAATATTCTCCACTTCTTCAAATTTTGTCCATGAGTGTAAGATATTAACACTATCTTGTAATCGTATAGATCAAAAAGAGATTCTTCAAAAATTCACTTTTTTATTCATTTAAAAATAATAATAATTTGACGCAATATAGAAGCATGTGTTTTTTTAAATTACCTATATAATGAAAGGATTTTGAAAATAGAACAAAAAGTATTATTCAATACACGCATGTATCATGTGAGAGTTTATGTAATCATAAAGTCAACCTAGTCAAAGTGTGTAAGTAACCAAACAAGGCTCTGGCACCTTATATATACAAAGTTGTCGAAGTGTCTCTATGTGTGTAGATATACTGACAGAAGAAACAGTTGTAAACTTCTATCTACCAATAGATAGTGGGTTGTCTAGACAGAATTGTCTACTTTGGTTAGCAGCCTATAAATCCATAGTAGCTAGACATAGTTGTCTATACGCCTACCAATGGATAGTGTGTTGTCTAGACAGAATTATCTACTTCGGTTAGCAGCCTGTAAATCCATAGTAGCTAGACATAGTTGTCTACACGCCTACCAATGTGGGTTGTGTGTTGTCTAGACAGAATTATTTGCTTTGGTTAGCAGCCTATAAATCCATAGTAGCTAGACATAGTTGTCTATACGCCAGAATTTTTACCTACCAATGGATAGTGGGTTGTCTAGACATTCGCTAGAAATTCTACCCACCATGATTATATCATAGCTCGCGTGGAATTGAAAGGAGGAAAAGTTGGGACCGAATCCGATACCGGAATGTCACCAGATCTGTCAACGCGCCATTTGGTCGCGACAGGTCAAGTTACATTGCAACAGCCTCTTTCGGGACTGCCGCCGACATTCCCCTGTCTTAAATAGCCATTCAGGGGAGAGAGACACATTAGCTCTCTGGCCAGTACCTGAGGTTAGATATTTAAGAAATGAAACCATTAAAAAAAAACACGATTTTTTTTATTCCTTTCAAATAAAATACATTTACCACTATTCTTAACTGTGATAGAAAAATATAGAGAGGGGATGGCTCATCAGTGGTGAACACTCACAGCGGTTTCGCCAGTTTATTCTACCATACAGCTTTTTAGACAACAACAACAACAACAAAAAAAGCCTTTATTCAGGGTCACTGACCCTATACAGGATTCACCAGAGGTATGCATAAGAACAAAGCAGTGAGACAAAGGAAATCATACAGCTTTTTAGAGCTCTTCTACAGTATTATATTGGACGGTTGTGCCTTATAATGCGAGACACTGTAAGGTGAAATCGTGGTTATGTAATTTAGTAAAATTATTTACATAAGCTTCGAGGAAGGTAGAATTACATGGAATATAAGGTTATTTATATATAGATATATATATATATATGCATGCATAAGAACAAAGCAGTGAGACAAAGGAAATCATACAGCTTTTTTAGAGCTCTTCTATTATATTGGACGGTTCTGCCTTATAATGCGAGACACTGAAAGGTGAAATCGTGGTTATGTAATTTAGTAAAATTATTTACATAAGCTTCGAGAAAGGTAGAATTACATGAAATATAAGGTTATTTATATAGAGAAGACGTTCTTGAGATTTTTACCTTCCCGACCTTTTGGCTACTAAATGTCCCCTTCCTCAAAGGGAATGAGTTTTTGATTTCTAATTTTATACACGATTTTCTCTATGATTTTATATATATCGTATTTTATAAAAATCGTGTATATATCCACTCATGGACAAAGTTTAAGGAATTTATATATTTTAGCATATATACAAGGTATGTCCCATAAGTTCCCGGACTGGGTCCATAAAAAAAAAGGTAAGATTTTTTTAAAAATTTTTTATTAAAACTTTTCAAAGTAATCCCCCCTTGCTTCAACGCACCAGCGCCATCATTTCTCCCAATTGTCGAAACAGTTTTTATAAGCCTCTTTTGGAATGCTCTTCAATGCTAACGGCGATTTTTCTATTATGTCATCCCTGGTGTCAAAATGTCTTCCTTTTAGAACTGCTTTAAGTTTGGGGAACAGGAAAAAGTCATTTGGTGCGATGTCTGGGAAATAGGGTGGTTGAAGTAGGATTTGTGTCCCGTTTTTCGCCAAAAAGCTAGTCATCAAGTGCGCTGTGTGAGGGCGAGCATTGTCATGGTGTAGGATCCAGCCACCATTAGTCCATTTTTCTGGCCTTTTTTTTTCGAATCGCTTCCCTTAGACGGCGAAGAATGCCCAAATACATTTCCTTAATAACTGTTTGGCCTGCAGGAAGATACTCGTGATGAACAATGCCCTTGTTATCCGAAAAAGCGACCAGCAACACCTTGTTTCTGGATTTTTTGGGTCTAGGCTCACCCTAACCTCTCCACTCGGCAGATTGAGGTTTGGTTTCAGGGTCATAGCCATAGACCCATGTCTCGTCGCCTGTGATTATCTTGTCTTTCCATTCTGGATCCGTTCTTGTCATTTCCATCATGTCCTCGCAGGTTGCAAGCCGACACAGTTTTTGCTCATTGGTGAGGAATCTTGGGATGAATTTTGCAGGAGTCTTTTTGAGCTTCAAATCTTCGGTTACGATCCTTCCAATCGTTGTTTTAGAGATGCCTGTGTCTTGCTCTAGCTCCAGCAAAGTGGTTCGAGGATTTTCTTTTATCAAATCGGTGATTTTTTGCACATTTTCATTAGTCCTTTGAAATTTTGGGCGTCCTTGACGAGGATCATCTTCAATGGAAATTCTGCCAGCTTTAAATCTAGAATGCCATTCAAAAACAGTTGTTCTCTTTGGGGCGTCATTGGGGAATGCTTTATTAAGCATTTCAAAAGTTTCGGTTGCTGATATTTGAAGTTTCACACAAAATTCTATGCAAATCCTCTGCTTCAATTTTTGTTCCATCGTAAAATCGCCGCAGCGCTAGGTGTGACCTTTAAATAAATTAGAATAACCTTGGCGCGCGCGCAAGTACCGCCTCGATATTGGTACCGCCGTGTAGCCAGATATTTTTTCTATAATAAGCAGTCAAATTCATTTCCATTTTTCATTTTTTTATTTTTTTATGGACCCAGTCCGGGAACTTATGGGACATACCTTGTATATATCGAGATTCAGACAATAACTCTGATAGATATTTTATACAAAGTGACCTTTATTGAAGACACACGAGATAACCGAAGTGTGAACAAAATGTCTGTCTCCTTAAAAAAAAAAAGACGACCGACGATATCAAAGGCTTTCCACTTCCTTATGTTTTGTTCATGAGTGTAATTAGAAGCTAAAATTCAAGAACTAATTCCCCTGAGGAAGATAACACTGATTATTACGTCAGTAATAAATAACTCAAGAACTTTTGATTTAGCTATATTCTTTTTATATATATATAAGAATAATAAATATTTTTACGGTATTTTTTTTATGCTGAGGCTTTTATTTCAAGATTTAGATTTTAAAAAATAAGAAATTTAACTTATGTAGTATATAATTAATTAATGCAGGATAGTTTTTTTTTTGTTTTAAATGGCCAATCTGCAAAATAAATTTTACATATTTTACCGGTTCGGATGACAAAAAAAAAAAAAAGCTATTGAAAGGTTGCAGAATATAATTTGATTCCTCTCCAAAGAGGAATGTATAGCAACAAGAATATTGGTCCTTGCCGAAGAGAATTGCTCTTAAAACACTAAATCAACAACAACAAACAACAAAAGCCTTTATTGAGGATCTCTCGTCCTATAAAGGATTCGCCAGTTTACAGAGTAAGAGAAGAGAACTAAGAATACAGAGAGAAACCTATATGTAGTAGGTATAGTATAGTATTTTCTACACTGTGACTATTATACAACAGCAGCAACAAGCCTTTTAATGGGATCAAAGTCCCATACAGGATTCGTCATTCTACTCCTGACAAAGATTATTTACATATAATTATTTACATTAATTAGATTATGTATATAGCTTCCCCTTCTCTTCAGCCGTCTTCCAAAATTTGAAGAGAGAGGGAGCTTAAAGCACTAAATCTTTAATTTAGATATTCATATATATATATTAATATATATATTTCTACATGTCCTAGAAGAATTTGTCCATAGTTCTCTTAAAACACCATTTACTGTATTCTATTACAAATATAATCGTAGATAAGAGATGCAGTCTAACACAATCATGGAAAAGGAAATTTCATATTTTGTTGTTGACGGTCGTCTGTTTTTGAAGCAATTTTGTTCACACTTGGTTGTCTCATGTGTCTATAATAAAGGTCACTGTAATATCTTTCAGAGTTATTGGCTGAATCCCGATATACATGTTAAAAGGTACAACTTCCTTAAGTTTTTTCTCCATGAGTGTAAATAGTAGAGCGGTCTGAAGATTAAACTGCTGAAACCTCTGTGTTTACCAATGATGAGCCATGCCCTCTCTTTTCGAAGCTTATTCGCTGCAATATAAGGCCTCTAGAAATAGTTTTTTAAAATTATATTTATATTGAAATATATATTAGATATTTAATAAACATTATCAATTTTGATATGCTAGAATGCCCACTCTTCTTCACCGCTAGACAACAGACAATAAATAATGTTGTAGATCTATATCAATTTGTAAATAGCAGAGAGAATTATCATAGATTTAACTATTTTTGTAGATATATTTATGATTTTCTTTCAAACCTGAAAGGTTCAGGTTCCTAATATATATTATTTTTTCTATTTTTTTTTTCGATTACTTTTTTTTTGTATAATATGTTTATAACTGTTTCTGTTTTAAAAAAAATGTAAATCGACGCAATTATCCCTAGCCAGGATATCGCGTTTGTGTGTTGAAATAAATAAATAAATAAATATTTAGCTACTCTTTAAACTTTCCTAATTGCCTCTCTAATATTTTATAAATTTGTTTTTGTATTGAATAAATGGACGAGTGGGTAACACCCTCGATTCCCGACAACCATGAACCGGGATTGAATCCTGCCTTAACATTTTGTTTAATATGTGAATAACCTTCACATATTATTCACTGTTTCAATTATCATGAACTAGGTTGCTCTTGTTGAGCGGTACCTATTAATGTGATTTTGAACCAGAGTGGGTAATACCCTCGATTCCCGACAACCATGAACTGGGATTGAATCCCGCCTTAACATTTTGTTTATTATGTGAATAACCTTCACATATTATTCATTGTTGCAATTATCATAAAACAGATTGCTCTTTTGAGCGATACCTAATAAAGTAATTTTTGGTGTCATTCTGAGGTTTTTCTTTCCTAATTTTCTACACATAAAGCAGAAGGTTGTGGGTTCGATTCCCGCTCCTGGACACTTTTATTTTTCCGTTCGCCATTACTCTTCATATTTTTCACCCTCCATACGTCATCCATTCATATATAGACCATCACTCTTCATATATTCAACCTTTTCATACGTCATCCAAAAGTTAGAAATATTAAATTATTTCTCTTTGAAATTAAAATGATTTTTCATAAATAAAAAGAAACTTATGCGGTTAAACTGGTTGTATAGCTTTAGCGTTAAAAGAATTCAGAACTTTCAATAAAATTAAAGGTACAGATTTCTCCAGGAAGTTAAACAAGAGTTTATTCAGTAGGACACATGACAAGTGCTATATTTGCTATGGATAACTGATGACACATCACTATTGCAGCAATTTCACGGATGACAGCCAGCCCGAGGTGTTAACCAAACTTTAACAATGACAAAGCCATTCTGGACAGAAATTTCACAGTGCTGATTCTCTTTTATTTCACTTCAATTGATTTAAATTTCCTTGATATAGGAAATAAATCATGCAACAGATTTCTGGAGATGTGAGTTTCTTTTATCTTTATTAACGTAATCTTGAGCTTTCAGACATCTCTCTAACCTTTTACAGGAGTACATGAAACGAATAATAACTTTATTTTTCAAAAAGGTTACAAGTTTTTCTCTAAAAAGTGTAGCGAATTGTCAGTCTATTTGCATATTTTTATTTACAACTTCAATAAATGACATCAGTAAAAGTAAACAAAGATATTTACATTTGCTATCTTGACTCCTGGTCAGTGCTGTGGTCCTCGCCGATATGGTCCCCTGATGTCCTACAGCTCTCCAGCAGTCTTTCTATGACTGATGGTTCCTTGATAAAATGGTCCCCTGGCCTTGATCCATTCTTGTCTGTCAGGTCTCCTGTCATCTGCTCTAGGTCGTTCTCCTGGATCTCTTTTATGGTCGTTGTATCCCTGTGGCTCATGTCCGGTGTTCCACCTTCCTCATCTTCACACGCCAGCTCCCTACATGGTTCCAACAATCTATCCATGGCTTCGATTTCTTTATTTCTCTGTAACTTATCGTGAGTTTCATTCTTCTTTTCTGTTGAGATAATTTCCATCGTCTTTTTTTAGCACCAGGGATTGAATAAAACGAATAATAATAATAATAATAAACGCTGTAGGATACCCTACATCTAACGTATCTAACGGCGTTTTATTATTATTCGTTTTATGTACTCCTGTAGCAGGGCAGAAATGCCTGAAAGCTCGCGAGATTGTGTTAATAAAAATGAAAATAAACTTGTCTCCAGAAACCCGTTGCATGATTTAATTCATATTTAGTATCGTGAAGCACAGGGTTTTATCTTTTTTGAGATTACAAAGTATTACGATGCACTAGCGCGCCATCTGTTATGAAAATTCGAAACTATTTTAGACGCGTTAGATTCTTTTTGAGATTACAAAGTGGCATTGAGTTTAGTGGATGAGTGGTATAGACCTTCGATGACCGATAGTCACGTCCTGGGATCGAATCCAGCTTTCGACACTTTTTTTTCTGAAGAAAACATTTACTTCAACGGCCTTCGAATTTTTTTGAAAAATTCCAACCTCACCAATTATACAAGTAACCAAACGGGGGTCTCTGAAATTATCCTCATCCGCTGTAACTCCCTGGGGGACTTTTTCGGACAAAAGAACATCTGGATGACACATGCAAACAGCCCGCTGCATCTGGTAACAGCGCGCCGCTTGCGAGGGAACCAAGGCAGCACCAAACACACCTAAAGCTCCCTAGGCTTCATCAGAGATCAAAAGTCTGGCTTTTATCTTTCGAGCTCCCGTTGGAACTACCAAACGGGGTTCTGGCACATTTATAAATGCAAACGTCGAACTGATTTCTACAACTACATGACATTTACAGTAAAAGCAGTTGCTAACTACCCATCTTGTTTTATCATTGCTTCGTGTACTAGGGGAATTTTTTTTTTTAAAGTGGCACTAGGAAACACATTTAAGCTAAATACATTATTATAAAATGATGCACTAGCGCGCCATCTGTTATCAAAATTCGAAGCTATTTTAAAGGCGTAAGATTCTTTTTGAAATTAAATAATTTCTACTGCCCTTACTGCAGGCCCTCCCATTAATTTTTCCATTACAGTAAGGGCAGTAGAAATTGTTTTAATTTCAAAAAGAATCTTACGCCTTTAAAATAGTTTCGAATTTAAATACATTATTGTTGTTGTCGTGTCCAATGAAGAACTTTCAGATGCCTACATGCATCTCTATCACAGCAGTCATTCTCTAATTGTCTCTATCTCCTTCAAAAAAAAAAGAGACGACCGGCTACATCAAATACTTTTTACTTCCTTAAGTTTTGTCCATTGGTGTATATATACAGAATATCGTCCAACGCAAAATTAGAGCTGTAAAAAGTGATATGATTGAGTAAACTGGCGACATTCTTTTCAATGGTAGACACCAGCCAACTTAGGTCAATCCAAATGATGTTAACCAGTGCCCAAACAAGCAGACTAGTTGCTCAGGCCCTATATAATTTTTACAAGGCAGTAGGTGTAAAGAGGGAGAAAAGAGAACTTGGAAGCTATTGTTCTTACACCTCAGAATGATGACGAAACACCGAGGGGCGATCGTGTTATTACTAATAATTGTATATAGTTGCGGAACTACTGGTTTCCTGTGCTGCTCTTTTCCTGTTACTGCACCTTGTACGGAGAATCTGTATAAGACTAATGTCTTAATAAAGGCTTTGTGTGTGTGTGAGTAAACTGGCGAAACCGCTGAGAAGGTTCACCACTGATGAACCAGGCACAAATATATATTTTCATCGCAGTAATGACAGTAGGAAGTGTGTTTTAATTTGTAAAAGAAATATATAAAAAAAAAATCGTGTTTAATACACCTATCCCCCGAGTTTTTACATCATTTACTTAAAAAAAAAAAAAAAGTTCCCACGCCGGGAATCGAACCCGGGCCTTCTGGGTGAAAGCCAGATATCCTAGCCACTAGACCACGTGGGACTCTGCGGTACTATGTTCTATTAAGTCTTTTAAAAACTTTTTTTTTCCCCAGCTAATCGATGTTTTCCTTAAACATTATTTTGGGATACTCTTTTAATTTTGGAAGTAATAAATATAATTTTATAAATTATTTGTTAGTTTGGATATGGTAAAAAAAGCGTTTGACGTTGTATATATATTTTTAAAAATCGTGTTTATAAAAAGGCGTTAGAATCCAAGAACTTATTCCACTGAGAAGGGTGATACAAAGTTATCGAAACGTCGGGGATTAAATAAATAAAAAGCGGTTCAATAAATATCTGGGAGATTATACTGGCGAAACCGCTGAGAGAGTTTACCAAAAATGGAATTCAGAAACCCTCTCATTATAATTTTTGGAAATTTTGCCGGGAGGAAATTGATATAAAGAGACATGGGTCGCCTCTCCCGTCAAAATAGACGTCTAAAACCAGATGCCATCTATTGACCGTCGCCGCAACTTTGTCACCGACCCGAGGCCGCTAGTTGCGGCGACGGTCAATAGATGGCGTCTGGTTTTAGACGTCTATTTTGACGGGAGAGGCGACCCTTGTCTCTTTATTATAATTTTTATCTAAATATTCTCTAAAATAATTATAAAACACAATATAACAATCAAGTTAATGGCAATACGTTTCTTTATTAAGACAAATACCACCATAGAATTCCTTTTCCCATGAACGTCCATTATATGGATGTAATATGTACAGTGGGCCACAACGTTCGATCGTGAATAAAATTATTTATGTTATTAAGATAAAATGGAAAGCTTTCTTTTTTTTCTGGGCGACATTATTACAACAGTACACCTATCCCCCGATTTACACGGTAGATACGTTCCTGAGAAAAACGTGTAAATCGGGGGATAGGTGTACACAGAAATAAAAATAAAATTCATTGACAGGTTAAAATATGTAGTCAGCACATAAGCTCGGGATTCCTCGTGAGATGTGTACACAGCGCATGTGTTCAATCACAGTAGCATTTAGTATAGTGCGATAAAAACAAAAAAAAAAAAACTTATTTGGAAAACTGTGTAAAAGCGAAAACGTGTAAAACAAGTACCGTGTAAATCGGGGGATAGGTGTATCTTGTACTGTATAGAAGGAATCCTTTAAACACACACAAAATAATTGTTTCCTGTCCGAAAGAAAAAAATCCCTGCCCAAAGATCCCACACAGGAAGTTTTTTTCAACGGAACTATAACGTAAGACACTTCCGTATTTACGTAATACCTACGGAACAGCGATGTCTTAGAACTGATACCTCTTCTTGGTAGTCCGGTTCCTGGTCAAATTGATTAAAACAACGAATTGTAATATTTAATTTAAAAGTGGCATATATTGGATCAAAATATCATTTATTTTACCAATATTTCAGTTGGCTGAACGCCAACCTTTATCAAGGTGTAATAACATATTTAATGTGTGTTTTATTAAAATATATTTTTTATGTAAAATGTAATGAATAATAAAATGTAAATGAAAAATGTAATGCCTCGATAAAGGTTGGCGTTCAGCCAGCCGAAATATTGTCGGAACGTAGTTTAATGAGTTAACTCGCGAATGGTTCGATCCTGTATTCCATGGTTTAAGGCTATGGCTCTCATCAATACAGAGGAGTCTTCTAACATCCTACGGGGGGAGTTATCGGTCGAATTGGCTAAAAAGGGAGAGGTGCCTCTTTTTGATACACGAATACCATCCTTTCTCAATCTAGGACTCAAGACACCTACTGCTGGAATGTCCACTCTTCTTCACCGCTAGACAATGTTGTAGATCTATATCAATTTGTAAATAACAGAGAGAATTATCATAGGTTTAAATATTTTTTGTAAATATATTTGTGATTATCTTTCTAACCTGAAAGGTTCAGGTTCCTAATATATATTATTGTTTCTCTTTTTTTTTATTTTTGATTACTTTTTCATGTATAATATGTTTATAACTGTTTCTGTTTAAAAAAAAAAAAGTAAATTGACGCAATTATCCTTAGCCGGGATTTCGCGTTTTGTGTGTTGAAATAAATAAATCCTTTCTCAATGATGAAAATTCAGCATGTATCCTAACTCCTTATCTAATTCCTTGCTGACCTACACGGAAAAGAAGATAGGCTCTAAAAAAATAGAAAAAAAAAAAGAGTGCCTTTACATATTCATTGGAATGTAAATAAAAACCACATAAAATATTATTTAAATAAAAAGGCATATATTGGATCACAAAAATAATTGATTTACCACTATTTCAGTTGGCTGAATGCCAACCTTTTTCAAGGTACAACGTATTTATGTCAACGCAACTACAACAAATGTTTAATTAAAGATCTATTTATGGATTGCTTTATTTTCAAAATAAATAAATATTATTAGTTAGCCATTTCAACTCTTCTTATTCTTTATTTGAACGTCTGTCGGTTTTTTTTTTCAAGGAAGGTCATTTTTAATCAATTTTCTCATTTCGTAATGCGATATTCATACATATATCATAACTTTTACATGTAGCTAACTATCGGGAGGTATTCGTTTAAAGCCAGCTTTCGAGTATCTCTCAATAACTTTTCTACATAGCCACAATATTTACATATTTACCAAGATTTCTCACAGCAATGAGATTAAAGAGTTTGTTTCTTTTTTCAACAAGATAAGAAAAAGATAAATTCTAAACAGACGTGTCTTTTTTAGAAAAGGCGCGAAATTTAAACAAGCAAACGATAAGTAACAACATGTCACCAGACGATCCATCTTCCCTACAGTTCTCGTCTGCTCTATAAATAACCTTGACCGTTCTAAATTTAAACAGACGACAGCTGGTGTCAAAATGTCACCCACGTTAATAACAAATGGGAGTCTGCGTACACAAGACTTTAATGATTTTTTTTTTTTATTCTACAAACCATAGCGTACTCACGGATGTTATAAAACTACACCTATCCCCCGATTTATACGGTAGATACGTTCCTGAGAAAAACGTGTAAATCGGGGGATATGTGTACACAGAAATAAAAATAAAATGCATTGACAGGTTAAAATATGTAGTCAGCACATAAGCTCGGGATTCCTCGTGAGATGTGTACACAGCGCATGTGTTCAATCACAGTAGCATTTTGTATAGTGCGATAAAAACAAACAAAAAAAAACTTATTTGGAAAACCGTGTAAAAGCGAAAACGTGTAAAAAAGTACCGTGTAAATCGGGGGATAGGTGTATTACGATATTTAAAAAACAAAATTATTAAAATAAAACCCACACTCCTCCGCTACTATAAACGACGCAATAAAACATTCTGATTGTATAACTGAAAGTCGCTTATAGAGCCCTCTGTCATTTTTATTGGGGGGAAAAAATAATAACTGTGGACGTTTAGTATTTATTTCTCAAAATTGGACCAATGCTCTTTCCTGAATTATCAAGAAAAGCCAACCAGGTACGTGTTTCGGGCTATTGGCCCTCGTCAGCATGGTGCAGGCTGTACGTTTAAGAACCACTAAAGGGATCATTTACCGCTTCTTTTTAATTGAAGAATAAGGTATATTTTTTTAAAGACAAAACTTAAGAAAGTTTCATATTTTGATATCGTCGGTCGTCTATTATATATATATATATATTTTTAAGGAGACAGAGGCAATTTTGTTCACACTTCGTTATATCGTGTGTCTTTAATAAAGGTCACTGTAATATCTTTCAGGGTAATTGTATGAATCCCGATATACATGATAAAAGGTACAACTTAAGTTTTGTCCATGAATGTATTTTTAAAATACCAATTTTAGATCAAAATATGTTAATCTCCCCAATAGTGTGTTCGTGTGGCGACACGCCAAATTTCTTCGGGGAAAACTGATGGTTTGAGAGGTTTGTTTATCACAGCACAGGAATAAAGGTGTTTTACAAGATTTTGCTATATATAGATAAACATATTCTTCCAGGAGGAGATTGATTTAAAAAATAATAATAAAGGTCACCTCTCCCGTCAAAATAGACGCTAAAACCATGCGCCATTACCGTCACCGCAAATTAACGGACTCAGATCGGTGACAAAGTTACAACAACACTGGCAAACTGAGAAGCATCGACCTGCAGACCATGGTTTCGTACAAATGACCTTGGTCAGTCCACACAAGAGATCAAATGGAAATATTCACCATTTGCCTAAAAGGTGTTTAGCTCGTAGAATAGCTAGGTGAAATCTATGAACATAAACATAGATAGAAATTTTACCGGGAGGATTTTAATCTATAAGTGTTTAGTTTGAGCGTCTATTTTGACGAGAGAGAGGAGACCTTTATAATTTGATGACAGGTTACTTGTTCTACAATCTACCACCAAGTAAACAACAGGTTGGGCTGACCGGAGGACCCGCTCATCGCCTGGGAAAGAAGGCTCACTCGCCGGGGCACATCCCCCGCATGATCATCTGTATTTTAATTTTATTTCCATTTTTAATGTAAATTATTAACAAGAAATCAATAAAATTTGTTTCAATTGTCATTGTCAAGTAAACAACAACAACAACTATATTGGAGTAAAGCAACATTAGGTCATTATAACGGTGGATTCCATAAATAAACGGCAGAAGATACCATCTAGAACACAGAGGAGTATATTTAGAAATTCCCGTGTTTCCCCCCCGCACTAATTACCTGAAACATTTAGGAAGACAAATGGGAATTTGGAGCGGTGGATGTTTGCTGTTCATTGTTTTACTGAGAGTTTGTCGGCTTACCATAATCCTTTAGCAACTGTCACATACGTACACATACCCAAATACACACTCAAACACACATATATATTGCTTGTTTTTAATATAGAGCACTCCATAAATAAATAAAATACACCAATACTTCGCTTTGCGTCGTTTCGTTTTGCGTTTTTTTCGAAGTTGCGTCGCTGCTTAATTTTTACTGATTTTCGCTGTGCGTCGTTAGATTTTCGAAGTTGCGTTGTTTTGGATTCGAGTCTTTAATTTTTTTTTTTTTTTTTTAATTTTCCTAAAATATAGCAACACCTTTGTTTTTGATTGCGCCTTCACATATTTGCACTTTGCGTCGTTTCAATTTGCGTCGTGTTTTTTTGGAACGTAACCCCGACGCAAAGCGAGGTATGGGTGTATATATAAAAGACATTTATATTGTATAAAAAGTGGATTTATTTACTAATATTTCAGTTAGCTAAACGTCAAACTTTATCAAGATACAAAAACGTATTTTTTTATACGAAATAAATACGTTATTGTACACTCATGGACATAACTTAAAGAAAGTTTTACCTTTTAACATAAATATCGCGATTAAGACAATAATTCTGAAAGATATTACAGTGACCTTTATTGAAGACACACGAGGTTACTAAGTGTAAACAAAAAAATTGCCTCTGTCTCCTTCAAAAAAAAAAAAAAAAAGGCGACCGGCGACATCAAAGACTTTTCCACTTCTTTAAATTTTGTCCATTAGTATCCATTTTGCTCATATATTTGGCCTAGCCATTCTGCTAGATAAACACCTCTTTGACAGATTGTATTAGATCCCTTGTGGATTTCATGGAATTAAAGTCCGTCATGGGCTGAACAGTCAATTGACAGAAATCTTGTCTCCAGGTTGACACTTCACAGTTTGTCAAAGCTGGTGTTGTGGCTTTGTTACCAATCTTAATATATTGAAGCGATGCAGCAGAGAAATAGAAGAGAAGACGTGGGGAAGCCAAGAGAGAAGGTATGCCGGGGCTCCCCCAGGGAAGTGTGGATTGACAAATTCCAGAGGGGGGGGGGTGGCAGACGGTAGAGGGAGTCCAGCTGGCGTCGCCGTGGGGAAGGGATCAGCCGAGCCCAGCTGGTGCCGCAGTGGAAGGAAGCTGGCCGGCCTGCCGAGGATTTGTGTGTGCCGAGAAGACATGGCAGTCTGGGGAGAGAAGTCTGTCTGAGAAGTGGGCTCCGAACGTGTGGCCGTATGGACTGACCGGGAAGACGGTAGCGGAGAAGGATCCCTCTAGTGGCGGACATTGAAGGCAAGTTAATCTACTACTGTATAGTTACTTATCTACTCTTTTAAGCTCTTGTAATAAATATACCGCACTAAGCTGTATCCTAAAGAATCCACATTGTTTTCTCAGAAACCTTGTACGCAAACATCGACGGCTGAGAAGCGTCGTAACATTTGGTGTCAGAAGTGGGATACAGCTTAGTCAATTTTAATTGAAGATTTTATTTTGCGCTAATTCAAAAAGGAAAATGGAAAAACTAACCGACCCCGAAATCGAAAAATTCACAGCCCTGTGCGTGGTCGCCACTAAGAAGCCCAAGTTTGAAGGGTTTGGAAAGAGAGAGCCTCTAGAGAAAGAGAATGTGAAACCTAAAGAAGAAAAGGGAGGCCACGATATGGACAGCGTGGATCGGGTGGACGAATCCACTGTAAAGATCGGCGATCTACAGCCCCGTCGTGGAAGGAAGCGGCGAAAGCGCAATACAAACGATCACAACCCTTTGTACATTGTGGCTACAGAGTGTTCTCAAGGAGAATTCAAAATATCAGATGGGAGCATCGTAGGCAGTGAAATATGGCCGCCATCTTGTGGAGAACCACCGCCCTGTGCTAGACAGCGAGACCAATCAATGGCGTTGGCACTGGTTGAGAGTGGAAAGAAAGCCCGAGTTGAGATGTGGTTCTGCAAACAAGGGTTGGTGTTAACCCTGCCGTTACGCTTCCGGGAGGCTGACGACCCTCATGTGGCCAGAGACGTCAGGGAGATCAAAGGGCCGCCGATCAGCGCCTCTGGTGAAATCAGCCTTTTCGGGACGAAAAGGATTGAGAAGGGGGCAGTGAAGCGATGCAGCAGAGAAATAGAAGAGAAGACGTGGGGAAGCCAAGAGAGAAGGTATGCCGGGGCTCCCCCAGGGAAGTGTGGATTGACAAATTCCAGAGGGGGGGGTGGCAGACGGTAGAGGGAGTCCAGCTGGCGTCGCCGTGGGGAAGGGATCAGCCGAGCCCAGCTGGTGCCGCAGTGGAAGGAAGCTGGCCGGCCTGCCGAGGATTTGTGTGTGCCGAGAAGACATGGCAGTCTGGGGAGAGAAGTCTGTCTGAGAAGTGGGCTCCGAACGTGTGGCCGTATGGACTGACCGGGAAGACGGTAGCGGAGAAGGATCCCTCTAGTGGCGGACATTGAAGGCAAGTTAATCTACTACTGTATAGTTACTTATCTACTCTTTTAAGCTCTTGTAATAAATATACCGCACTAAGCTGTATCCTAAAGAATCCACATTGTTTTCTCAGAAACCTTGTACGCAAACATCGACGGCTGAGAAGCGTCGTAACAATATATTTACATATTAATAAAAAAAGGCATCTCCTGATCGTGCAAAACTAAAAGTTGCTGATGGCTTACGGCATATGTCAAAATAAATATCAACTATTCATTGATTTTTTTAAATTATTCCAGGAACTATTCATTGATTTTTTAAATTATTCCAGGAACTATTCATTGATTTTTTAAATTATTCCAGGAACTATTCATTGATTTTTTAAATTATTCCAGGAACTATTCATTGAGTTTTTTAATTATTCCAGGAACTATTCATTGATTTTTAAAATTATTCCAGGAACTATTCATTGATTTTTTTAAATTATTCCAGGAACTATTCATTGATTTTTTAAATTATTCCAGGAACTATTCATTGATTTTTTAAATTATTCCAGGAACTATTCATTGATTTTTAAAATTATTCCAGGAACTATTCATTGAGTTTTTAAATTATTCCAGGAACTATTCATTGATTTTTTAAATTATTCCAGGAACTATTCATTGATTTTTTAAATTATTCCAGGAACTATTCATTGATTTTTTAAAATTATTCCAGGAACTATTCATTGATTTTTTAAAATTATTCCAGGAACTATTCATTGATTTTTAAAATTATTCCAGGACCTATTCATTGATTTTTAAAATTATTCCAGGACCTATTCATTGATTTTTTAAAAATTATTCTAGGAACTATTCATTGAATTTTTTTTTAATTATTCCAGGAATAATTCATTGATTTTTTTAAATTATTCCAGGAACTATTCATATATTTTTTTAATTATTCCAGGAACTATTATTGATTTTTAAAAATTATTCCAAGAACTATTCATTGATTTTTTTTAATTATTCCAGGACCTATTCATTTATTTTTTTAATTATTCCAGGACCTATTCATTGATTTTTTAAAATTATTCCAGGAACTATTCATTGAGTTTTTTTTATTATTCCATGAACTATCCATTTATATTTTTTAGTTGAACGATTAGGAGATTATCTTAATTTATTCACCCGACTCCAGAACAATTTCACTTTTGTACTATTTAATCTTTCACAATGTAAAACAATGGTATACTGTATATATAAATTTGTTTTTAACAATTTCTCTCTATAATCATTTTTAATAATGGTTATTAATAAACGCTTCAGCAGTTACGCGTCATTTATTTGAATCAAAGATAAAAAAAAAAAAAGACTAAAAATTGATAATTTTTCCCATAATATTTTTCCTCTTCTATTTTTCACTTTGATTCCAGTATAATGACGAATAACAGCCGAGGCTGGAAAGTTATTGATAACTTTTTTTTCAAATTTTAATTTTGAAAACATATTATATATATTTTTTTATAAATCTATATTATATAACTATTAATATATTATTCTATAATTTATGTACTTCGTTATATTTATATTTAACTTTCGGTTGCTAATATATTTTTTAAAATTTGCTATTTTTATTTTAAAAGATACCACTCAAGTCCTGCCAGAAACTGAAATAACATTGAAAACTCACCATACATGGAACATGGAAGTATGGAATTAAATAGAAATAAAACACTTATGTACAGAACATTAACTCTCAGCTTTAAAATGACAAGCACCGAAAGAATAGGGCAATATGTGAATCAAAATTGCGCGCAAAATCAAGAAGATAATTATAAATATTTCACAATTTTACATTTAAATTTATTTTAATATTTTATTTTAACCAACTTTTCAAACATTTTTTGCGCTTTGTGTTTTCAGTAAAAATTTTAGTTTAACATTTCTTTTATATATATTTTGTTATTTTTATTTATTTTTATACGAAAAATCTTTTTACACATAGTACAAATAATTTTAAATATAAAATAGGCGTTATTGTTAATTTTCTAAATATTCACACCTATATTTTACAAAATTTATTTTGTCCATAATATAAATATATCACAATTTCACAATTTTACATTTAAATTTATTTTAATATTTTATTTTAACCAACTTTTCAAACATTTTTTGCACTTTGTGTTTTCAGTAAAAATTTTAGTTTAACATTTCTTTTATATATATTTTGTTATTTTAATTTATTTTTTTATACGAAAAATTAAATATTTAAATATATATATCAAATTTTTTCTCTCCATTGAATATAACAAAATATTTTTAAAACTTAATGCTGTTGACGTTATGTGGCGCTGAGTTTGTTGTTGACATACTTTAAAAATGTTATAACACCTTGATAAAGGTTGGCGTTCAGCCAACTGAAATATTGGTAAAATAAATGATATTTTGATCCAATATATGTCTTTTTAATTAAAAAAATTACAAATATGAAAATTTGTTCGTAGATAAAACAAGGTAAATTCTTTGCTTCCAGTTCTTGTACAGGGGACCAATATTTGAAACCTCATCCTGGGAGTAAGTCAACAGAACAAACACGAATTAATGACAAAATTCTCATTCTGAACGCGAGCTATTTAAATAGGTAAACTTAAAAACAATAAGGAGGATTTAGCTCATGCATGATGCAATACCTCCGCTTTGTTTCGTCTGCTAGATATAACGGCAGCTGGCATGCCTATATAGTAAATTATCAGTGAGCACATTATTATCACTGATGGTACTCTGTGGAGTTGCCTTTTTGACTTATTGTAATATATCACATGTAAACTTATGTCTGATATAATTTATATTATGTCTGATGTTAGCCAAAGAGAAATAAAGACTTTCTTTTTTTTAACTTCCAAATACTTCCTGCTGATTAACGTCAACCAACAAACACGAGGACGTTACACTAGATATATAGACATTAAGAAAAGTGATTTGATACACTAATATTAACGTCGCAAATATATTTTTCAATAGTGCAACATATATCTTTTGATTATGTTCGAAAACCACTTTAAATATGAGAAATATATAAAGTATATTTTAAATATATAAAAATATATAATATTAATTTAACTATTAATATTTATTAATATATAAAATATAAAGACACATACTTCTCGTATCAGCAAATTTTTGTATTTGAAATTATTCTGTATATTTTTTTCGGTAATAAACAGTGAATATATTCTCTTCAAAAAAAAATATATATATTAGATAATAAAAGGCATATATTAGCAAAATAAATATTTCATTAAATCCAATATATGCCTTTTATTATCTAATGAATTAAGTATGGATTGCTCTATTTTCAAAAAAATATATATATGGAATCACATTTGTGTCGATGAAAATGGGCAGAGAATTATGGGTAAAATAGCGTTCCAGGTATCCGAATAAAATCCGCGCGCGCGCGCTAAAAGATAGTAAATATTCGTTGATTTTCTATATATTTATTATAATTTATACAAAAATTATTAAAGATCATAAACAGGAATGACAAAGTTATCTTTGGTTAGCTATTATTTTTATAATGAAGTAGTAATTAATCAAAGAAAAACGAGAATTTGGTATTTTAAGAAGTAATAGCTAACATTGGCTTATTTCAAACGATTTTCAGTTTTTTTTTTTTTAATTTTATTATGTGTAAAATATAAATTTATTCTACTGCTTAAGTTCAAAACTAACTTTTATAGATGGTGCTTAAAAACGGCAAACCAGTGTATTACTGCTAATAATTTATCATTTATATTCATACAAAACAGTAAATTCCGCTTAAAATTAAATATAAATGATTATTGAGATAGTTTAACATAATATTTGACCAAGAAATCCTGTGGGTTATCTACATATACTATGTTTTGAATTAAGCTGTTTTTCGCTACCGATTTTTCCCTTTTCTACACATCAATTTAAATGTATAACGGTTATTTTTAATTTCGTTTTGTACAATGCGAAAAGGGATAAATATAATGTATACATCATGATAAAAAATTATAATAATTTTGTCAATAACATGTAGATGTGTATTGTAGATATTTTATATAAGAGATTAAACGTCTCAGGTAGGCGGGAAGAGGCAAATGTAGATGATGTAATAGTTTGTTTATATTTATTTTGAACTCCACCGAGTAATGTCGCAATCTGGCAGCACTGGCCAATTTCGGCAGACGATTCTGTTCTGAGATGTGCAAGAGATGTCTGATAACCTCATTAGGTAATTTTAATATTGTGTAATACGATTCTAATTATATTTTGAATATATTTCTGTAACTTCATAAGTATCGTATTTGTCAAATTTTAAATTTATCATTTATATTTTTCTTATATATAATGATAGCTATTAAATATACTCTGTGAATAATAGAAAATATTGTGGATTGTTTACAAATATACAAAAATAATTTTTAGGCTAATTATTTTACATTCTTGCGTTTGGCTATGAATATTATTATGCCGTTAAAATAAATTTTAAAAGGACACATAATATGTGGATATCATAAATATTTCTTTAAATGAATTACCGGTATATTTTATTATTTTTTTGAAATTAGTTTTTAATATGAAATTGAATATTGTATTTAATATAAATTAATTTTTATTATTTTGTTTTAAATTAATATGAAATTTCTACGCTCCAGTAACCTGGGTGAATCAGATGGAATTTTATATTTTCTAAATGTCGATCAATAGACATTTTTAATAACGCAAAAGAGGTTGAAAAAAAAAACATTATTTTAAAAAATTATAAAATACTTACGATTAAAAATGTCTTTAATGTTAAAAAATATTTGATAAAAACGCGCGCGCGTAACGATTTTTAAAACAATCTATATGCCAAATGAAGCAAAAATTTCAAAAGTCTAAAAGCATTTTTTTTTGGTCAAATATAATAATATTCAAATTATTATTTATTTATTTGTATTAAAAAAAAAAGAAAATAAATAAATATATTTATATATAATTATTATATTAATATGAATTTTTTTTTTTTTTTTAATGATGTTCGAATTTTTTCACAGGCCTATCCGAGGGGGAAAGTGGGATATTGGTAAATGTTGACAAAAGTGAGGTGAAGTAGAGGTTAGAGTGGTAAAATGAGGGTATAAGGGGAATTGTTTGGAGGTCATGTTTACCTCGAAATCATCGTCTTCCAGTTCCGTCATTGCAATCTTCTCAGCGACAGCGGCGACAACCCTAAATTTAGTCCAAAACGACGCGCCAAAAGAGGCGGGGTTAGTTGGCGCGGACGTCGTTCCATGTTATAACAGATTAGTGGCGCCGTGTAGCGGCAGTTGTTGGAACACTTTATATAGACATCCGTTTTTTGGCTCTCTCAAGACCACTTTTTATACACTTCAATCTTAATGGCAATGATATAGAGAACCGTTCCATCTTTCTATCAATACAATTTGTAACAAATAAATTTACTGGAAATGTGTTTCTCTTTTCAATAATATTATCAAATATTATTTCTACAGACTTTACTGCAATGATATAAGTTATTGAATGAGAGGGTTTACCACTGATGAGACAAGCCCTCTCATTCAATAACTTATATCATTGCAATAAGGTCTGTAGAGATAATATTTGATGATATTATTGAAAAGAAACACATTTCCAGTAAATTTATTTGTTACAAATTTTATCAATAGATGGCAAATGAATTTATGAATTTAATCTTTCAATCAACTTAACGGAAAACTTGAATAATATTTGACATATAGGAAGACATTAAAATAATACAATAGATTTCTGGAGATGAGTTTCTTTTCTTTTTTATTAATGTAATCTTAAGCTTTCAGGCATTTCTGCCCTTCAGTCAGTATCTAACAACCTTTATGATAGCGAACACGCTTGTGTACCGTATGATCTTAATTATTTTACAAATTAACTAATACACTTCTATATACATTCAAAGTCACAAATGTTATTCACTTTCTCCATACGCCGGCAAGCACCATTTATCTCTTCAATAGAAAATAAATATCAAACGATAGTTTTCCAACAATAAGGCAATAACGCATAAAAGTCGGTGGATGAGAGGGTAACACGTTCGATTCCCGACAGTCATGAACCGGGATTGAATCCCGCGTTAACATTTTGTTTAATATGTGAATAACCTTCACATATATTATTCATTGTTTCAATTATCATAAACTAGGTTGCTCTTGTTGAGCGGTACCTATTAATGTGATTTTGAACCAAACAATAAGGCAAACCCACTTTGAATATCAAACAAGCCAGACAAAACCTTCTCAAGAACAATTTCCCCGAGGACCTGAGAATCCGGACCCAAGACATCAATATAAATTAATATAAATTATAATTGTAAATGAACCCCTGTACATAACCATCCCCCACAGTATATTGTAAATATGATGATCTAGGTTGCTCTTTTTGAGCGGCTCGGTGGACGAGTGGGTAACACCCTCGATTCCCGACAGTCATTAACCGGGATTTAATCCCGCGTTAACCTTTTGTTTAATATGTGAATAACTCACATATTATTCATTGTTTCAATTATCATAAACTAGGTTGCTCTTGTTGAGCGGTACCTAATAAAGTGATTTTGGAGCGGCACCTAATAAAGTTATTTGGAAAACAATAAATACGAATAACATCGAACCCAGCGACAAATTTCTTGAGGCCAAAGCTACCGTGCTATGCTATGGTTAGTCTGCTGCCCAGATATATCATCCTAGCTTATTCGACCTTTCTTTTTATGCCGAAAATTACCGTTGCATTAATGATGGAGTGTCTTGGAGATGTTTACCCATGATCTAGAACCTGATATTTAAGTCAAATATATCCTGGTGCCCAAGTCTAAATTGAATTATAAGTACTCTCTGAAAATTATCGAAGAACAGTCTCGAACATTTTGGCGAATCAATGAGATTTTATCCAATCGAGATTATGAGAGATGGCCGAGCTCTACTTCAATCAACTGCCTCAGTGGTCGAAAGAATTCCTCATGAAATAACAAACGAGATTATAAATGTGAAACCGGTCAATTGGTATTTTTTATCCCGCTAGATGGCAGCGATTATCAAGGATAGTTTTCGTATTGATATAATATTGACGTTATTTAGGGTTTTATATATACACTCATGGACAAAACTTAATGAAGTGGAAAGTCTTTGATGTCGACGGTCGTCTGTTTTTTATTTTTAGGAGAAGAGGTAATTTTGTTCACACTTGGTTATCACGTGTGTCTTCAATAAAGATCACTGTAATATCTTTCAGAGTTATTGTCTGAATCCAGATATACATGGTAAAAGGTATAACTTTCTCAAGTTTTATCCACGAGTATACACTCAGTCATGCAATAGTGTTATTTCAAAAGAGATACTATTTGTTCTTAATACAAAAACACACAATGATAATCATTTAATGGGGTAGAAAGTAGTGTGGAATTGTTGGTTAGTAAAGGCAGCACAAGTTCACATATGCTGACAAACACGTTGAGACGTGTTGTTTAAAACGAGAATTATTGAAGAATGATATTTGCTGTATGTAATCCTATTTTCATAAGGAACAATTTGGATTATAAACACAAGGTAATAAGACCAAATCCAAATAAATAAATAATGTGTGACGTTTCGGTAACAGCGTTGTTACCATCTTCAGACAAAAGTACTGAATGTACTTCAGTATTAGTATATATGCGATAAAACAGAATAAGAGAAGAAAAGTTTCTTTATTAGACAAATTATAATATAATAGAAGATTATCACTGTCGTTATTAGTATATATATTCAGTGTTCATTCAGTACTTTTGTCTGAAGATGGTAACAACGCTGTTAACAAAACAGCACACACTATTTATTTGGATTTGGTCTTATTACCTTGTGTTTGTAATCCTATTTATTCATCTGTCTTTCGTCGCCAATATTCACAATCTGTACAACGACGACAGCAATCCCTCTCTCACTTTATTTTGGATGTCAACGCGAGAATTTTGTTGAGTTAGTCTTCTTCTTCTTTTTTCTTATCTCAAAGCCATGATAATCATGGTTAGCGACTGCTTTTACTGTAAGCGCACCACATGTGAAAAGCAGTTCGACTTTGCACTTAAAAATGTGCTAGAGCCCCGTTTGGTTACTTGCATTTGCTGGTGGGGTTGAACTTTTGCAAGAATCGGGGGCCATTGGAGCATTTTTTTTAACAGAAAAAAGTATCCAATGCGGGAATCTAACCCGGGTCGTAGTGGTCGAAAACCAAACGGTTTAACCAGCCTTCGACCGACCCCCCTTGAGTTAGTAAAGGCTGTTAAACGACCTCCAGGTTGAGATCAGCTGACTACGATCCAGGAGTTGTTGGAGGGATTGGTGGAGGAGAGGTTGGTACACCCCCAATTTTCGACAACCTAGAATCTCGCATTAAACACCTTTTTTGCTACTGCAATGTTCCCCGATTCTTTCAAAAGTCCAACCCTATCAGTAACCCAACGTAGCTATTACATCTTGTAATAAAAAAAACTTGAATTATTTTTACATTTATACACTGATGGATAAAACTTAGGTAGTGGATGTCTTTGATGTCACAGGCCGTCTTTCTCTCTATTTTTTTTTTTTAACGAGATAGAGCAGTGATTCTCAACCAATGTGCCGCGGTAATTTTGTGTGCCGCGAAATTCTAAAAATGTGCCGCCGAATTTTAGTCATATGATTATGTTCACGTTTGTATTGGTTTTTCTTTTTTTCTTTTTCTTTTTTTTACTTTTTAAAATAACGAAATTAGCAAATTGAATGTTAGAGATGTATATTACTTATATTTTGCATAGAAATATTGATACATAATTTGAATTTTCTTGCATTCAAGTTAGCAAAAGTGTGCCGCGAAATTCTAAAATTGTGCCGCCAAATTTTCAAATCTTTAAAATAATGCCGCAACAAAAAAAAGGTTGAGAATCACTGAGATAGAGGTAATTTTGTTCACACTTGGTTATCTCGTGTGTCTTCAATAAAGGTCACTGTGTATCAAATATTTTTCAGTGTTATTGTTTTTAATCCCGATATACATGATAAAAGGTACAACTTCCTCTAGTTTCTGAGTGTAGATATATGTGGTTTGTTGTTAGTGTCAATCAAATCGACTTTTGGTGACTATGGACAACTATTATTCAATTTGATCTGATAGTGACCATTACTCACAGCTCAATAGCTTTCTTCTTCTCCTTCTTCTTTCTTATCTCCACACTGGGTGAAGTAGAATGCGTCTGCCTTTGTCATTAAGACTGGGAGCACTACTCAGTAGCAGGCCAACTTAGCTCCAAAATAAATGGCCGCCTCTGACATGAGGAACAGACGCCATGTGCAGCCGCTCCTAACATGGAGTACAAACGCTGCTTATCCTGTATACTTGGATCAGGAGCCCTTACAGGGTACTATCAGCCGGGCCAGCTGAACCCAGGTTTTTTAGTGAGCTTGTTACTGCTCCCCCTCCTCCTTTTTCATCCGGGCTTGGGACCGGCAAAGGCAGAGGTAATAGCTTTCTTGAATCCTTCTAGCCAGCTCATTGCAGGTCTTACCCTCTTCCTTTAATTTTTTACGTTTTTTAGCATCTTTTCTAAACTATTTGCTATTATTATGTTTCCGAAGTGGGTCAGTCTTTGTTTACATATTCGAGATTCTAGGGTTCTAATAGGTTTAATTTCACTTAAGATTGAAACATTTTTCTCTTCATATCTCTCCATGGCACTGAGTAACTTTCTCCATGTCCACATTTCAAAAGCTTTGATTCTTTTTCTTTCTTATTTTCTGAGAACCCAACTATTATACCAATAAGTGACCACAGGGAATATTAAACCCACTACAATTCTCTTGAATGAATTGCCTTTATCTTTCACAATTTTTTCAAATTTCATCACTGTGTCCCTTCCTAGTGCTATTTTTCTTTTTTGTTGTTTCTTATCCCCTTGTGTAAAGATTACACGAATTCCATGAGTTCATGCTTCTCGAACTGCTTTATGATGAGCAACGGCCTCTCTCAAAGGTCCTGTTTAGTGCATCTAATTCATTTTTCTTTTTTCTAATCATTTTTCTTTTTTACTTCCACTTAGTAACCTCCCATCTTATCAATCCTGGATTTCAAGAATATAAAGCAATCAATTATATCAAATTTTTCTTGTTGAATTTCAAAATTTTCATATTATCGGTAGTTATAATTTTGCTGATATTTAAACCAAAATTTGCACCTTCTTTAATCATCTATACAACTTTTCATTTACAAATGTTCCAGAACCCCGTTTGGTTACTTGCCTTCGCTGGTGGGGTTGGACTTTTCGCAAGAATCGGGAGCCATTGGAGCATTTTTTTTAATCAGAAAAACAGTGCCCAATGCGGTATTCGAACCTGGGTCGTAATGGTCGAAAACCAACGGTTTAGACCATCCTCTTCCACCAACCCTCAAAAAAAAGTTGAGCTGGACGTGATTTGAACTTGCAACCTTTTGATCTGGAGTCATACGCACTACCGTTGCGTAACAAGCCCATTTATTAAATAATTATCTAAATACTCTTTGTCTTCTGTTTTCAGCTAGAAATGTGGTGCTATCAGCATTGCGAGGGTTGTATAATTTTATTCCTCCAATGTGTACACAATTTTATAGAGATCAACTAATTCATTATATAAGCTTGTATCTCTTAGCTTTTTTGCCAGTAGAAGGGCGTGTGGCCCGAAAGTTCGCTCGCGTTTATTAAAAAGAAACTCATCTTCCTTCGTGCTTTACTTTATTTAATTCATTATATGTTCAGTGTAGTGGTTGAAGAGATATGGTGATAGTATATAGCCTTGCCTCACTCCTTTTTGTGGTTTGAGTCAATAAGTATTCCCATATAAACTGTGGCTTCCTGTTTTATAGTTCTTTAATCAGAACACTTAGGTGTTCTGACATTCCCATAAGTCTTAAGTGTTGTCCATAGTTTAGTGCGATTTACTCAATCAAAAGCTTTACTATAGCCAATGAAGCATAAATATCTATGAGTCAAAAGGCGATCCATTGATTAAGATTATATAAAAGGGTGTAACTGGATCTGTAAAAAAAAAATTCTCAAAATATTTCAAGAGATTGCTCCCTCTTTATCAATTTATTGCACAGTAAATTTAATTTATAAATTACTAGCGGACGTACCCGGCTTCGCCCGGGTTTTACCCGAGTAAAGGTTTGTCTAACGAATCTCTCGATAAAATGAACATTTTTTTCCCGGTCCCTTGAAAAATACTCAATAAGTTGAATAAAATCAATATTAATTGGTACCCTCGGTAATTGGAAGTTAAAGGAATAGTATCTTGCCTTGGAATTGTATCATTATTCTTGTATGGATGTACCCGGTTTCGCCCGGGTTTTACCCGAGTAAAGGTTTGTCTAACGAATCTCTCGATAAAGTGAACATTTTTTTCCCGGTCCCTTTAAAAATACTCAATAAGTTGAATAAAATCAATATTAATTGGTTCCCTCGGTAATTGGAAGTTAAAGGAATAGTATCTTGCCTTGGAATTGTATCATTATTCTTGTCTCAAATAAATTGCCGTGTCATCCTGAATTTTGTCTTTCCTAATTTTCTACATTACAAAATCATCGTTACATCATGATAATATTTAGAGCAGATTGTTGAATTATAACAGATAAATTAGAATATTTATCTTAATTATTTTTAGGCGAAAAGTTATTTCAAAAATTTTATTTGCTAGAAACCTTCCCAGTACTATACTAAATAACTTCTCAAAGTTTCATGGCGTTCCAATGAGTGGTTTGGTCAGGCATAAAGGACAGACAGACACACATACATTCATTTTTATATATAGATAGATAGATTGTATAATTAAATGATTTGTAAATTAAATTCACTGTGCAATAAATTTATAAAGAGAGAGCAATCTCTCGAAATATTTTGAGAATTTTTTTTTTTTACAGGTCCAGGTACGCCCTTTTATATAATCATAAATATCTATATTTATTTATTTATTTTATAGACATTACTTACACATAAGCGATACAGCCGCACAATACACATACACCAACACACGTACACCAACACAAAACACACTATACATCATACACTAACACCAAGTATATCTAAATCAAAACACCAAATTTTTTCAAATTAGTCTTAACATGGGACAAGGTAATAAGACCAAATCCAAATAAATAAATAGTGTGTGGCGTTTCGGTAACAGCGTTGTTACCATCTTCAGACAAAAGTACTGAATGAGAAATTTTACCACAGATATGTTGTTTACCAGTGATATGTTGTTGTTTCTTATCCCCTTGTGTAAAGATTACACGAATTCCATGAGTTCATGCTCCTCGAGCTGTTTTATGATAAGCAGCGGCCTCTCCCAAAGGTCCTATTTAGTACATCTAATGCAAGCCAAAATGTGTTCTGGAGCTGCAGGTGCCAAGCTACATTTCAGGCAAGTGGGGTAGGATTTTGTTATTATTTATCTTCAATGGCTTGAGATGGCCTGTTCTAAATCTTGTTAGTGTCGTTTGATGCTGTCTATTTCTGATGTGCTCTGATGAACTCCTCCTGGGTTCACTCCACTGTACCAACTGTGCTTAGGTGGGACCCTCCCGTTTGTGGGTCTTATTTGAATTGTGTTGTTTTTATGTTTCTTATTACACTTTGTGCAAAGATTATATAATTTCCATGAGTGGTATAATGAGTGTCTTCATTTACTAGCCAAATCCCCTTGCTTATCTCTACATCAAAGTTTGCCTAATGAACATTGCTCTAATAAATGTTATTCATCAGGAGTATTGTTATCACTCAGTAGTTGTGATGATGTTGTTTACTAAAAGATCAAATTGGAGAATCTCTATCCCCATATTGTTGAGTTTTCAGAGATATATTATTTTGTTTATTAATATTTAATTAAATTGTTCTGTGATTATGTATATATATTGACCGCTGACTATTCTTTGTATATAATTAAGTTTTTTGTAAAATAAAGTGAGAGTGTGAATAGTTTTTTGGTCGTGCTTTATTTTCTCTTTGGCCGAGTTATTATCGGCACCATTGGGGTGTCGCCTGGGCATTGGAATCACCATTTGGGTGTCGCCTGGGTAGTAGAAAGCCTATACAGTCCTCTAAAGTAAACGCCATACAGCTTCTAAATCCGTTAAGGACAAAGGAATCTTAACAGATATAATCACCAAGTTGACTTGATAGACTAACAACACATTTGTGATAATAGCTATTAATATTCCATTATTGCAATCCCTATTTTCTGATTATTTTTCAAATTATTTCATTTTAAGAGTGCAAGGAAGCTAAATAAGGCTTTGGCACATTTGTAAAAGTGTAAAATCCATACTGTGAAAACCTATGAGGAACTTAAGTATAATCAATCACTAACTACATACCATGATTATCATGGCCTCTACTGAACTTGAGGCAAGTTAAAAATAAAGATCATTGCTGCATTCAGTGCCAGTGGAGAGATTTTTAAGGGCATTTGTGGATAAAGTAAAATGCTTCTTACTTTGTCATTAAGACTGGGAGTACTACTCAGTAGTAGGCTGACTTAGCTCCAAAAGAAATGGCCGCCTCTGACATGAGGAACAGAAACCATGTGCAGCTGCTCCTAACATAGAGTACAAATGCTGCTCATCCTGTATCCCTGGATTAGGAGTCCTTACAGGGTACTATCAGCCGGGCCAGCTGAGCCCAGGTTTTTTAGTGAGCTTGTTACTGCTCCCCCTCCTCCTTTTTATCTGGGCTTGGGACCGGCAAAGGTGGAGTTATTTTGTTATCTTAAGTGGTACTGTGAATTATATGGTGGGGTAGGATTGAAAGTAGATAATTTACAAAAGTGTTGGAATTTGAAAAGGAGTAATGGTTGATTCAAAGTCAATGTTAAATTATAGTCAGTTGAATTAAAGAGAGGTTACACTATATACAGGGTGATTCAAAAAAATGTATACACACTTTGAACTTCCATAGAAAATTTATTTACCGTTCTACAAAGTTATATTTCAGGAAAATAGAAAACTGAAAGTCCAATATAAATGAAACATAAATAACAAATGTTAATACTGTTCAAATTGGTGACCTGCAGCATCAATACAATTCTGAGTACGAGTCACCACAGATTCTGTACATCGTATCAAAACGTCCAATGAGATTTCTCTACACACTGCTTGAATCTCATTCCAAAGAATGTCTAGGTTACGTGGTTTACGTTTGTACACCCCATCTTTTACTGTGCCCCACAAGAAGAAATCCAGTGGTGTAAGGTCTGGAGAGCGTGCTGGAAACTCGATTGGCCCCCTGCGTCGTCGCCGCCGTCACCGCGCGGTGGTTGATTGAAAATTGATGCTGCAGGTCACCAATTTGAACAGTATTAACATTTGTTATTTATGTTTCATTTATATTGGACTTTCAGTTTTCTATTTTCCTGAAATTTAACTTTGTAGAACGGTAAATAAATTTTCTATGGAAGTTCAAAGTGTGTATACATTTTTTTGAATCACCCTGTATATACAGTAGTATATTGAATGTTTATGAAGTATTCCATCAAATGACACAACAAGAGCTTACACCTAACACAAAATAGTTTTTATTCTTTATTTATCTGTGTGGAGGGTTGATTTAAAAAATAAACAAAGAGGAGAAAAAAAAATGAGAAGAAGATCTATGTTAACAAAACAAACACAGAGGTGGTGGAGTGGAATGTACAGGTGGTGGAGTCTATGTACATGTGGGGCCATGCTACTTGAGTGGGGTTGTTGTGGTGTTCCGGGGAGTTCGAAGGGTCATTGAGTGGTGTCTCTCTTGTTCTTGGTTCTCCGCTGTTGGGCCCGTGGTGGAGGTGGTAGAGGCAGTTCTCCTGGAGGACATATTGGAATCAAACACTCAATAAAATATCGTTTTGAAAATGATATGTTGATCCAATATATGCCTTTTTAATTAAAGAATGTTGTTGTTGTTTCTTATCCCCTTGTGTAAAGATTACACAAATTCCATGAGTTCAGATTTAATTAAAGAATAAAATATATATCTCATATTATATTTGTTGTACACACAGAAACACCAAGCCTGATGTAACTTCCACCACTGGAAAAGAAGGGCACACAGCACCCAGGAAGGTTGAATAACAGGTGGTTGACATTGTCCAAAAAGCTGATAAGGCACAATTTGGATTATAGATTATAAACTACAAGGTAATAAGACCAAATCCAAAAGTACTTTTGTCTGAAGTAGGTAACAACGCTGTTACCGAAAGGTCACACACTATTTATTTATTTGGATTTGGTCTTATTACCTTGTGTCCAAAAAGCTTAAGAGAGGATGTAAACATGTCCTTGATTGGACAACAAAGTCCACCTGTATGACATTACCATATAAGCTGGGTTGTTTCTGATCCCAAGAGGAGCAGTGGCACAGGGAAAGTAGCATTAGGCCACCCAGGACTTCCCCATAGTCCATCTCACCTTCCCAGGTGCTGCCCTCTTTAAACTGAGATAACTATGTTCCTATGTAAAACGACATTTGAAATTATCCCGCATGAGTTTCTTTTCAACGAAAAATCAAAATTTATTTTAAGGAGAAATAACGATTATTTCTAACCTTAGGGATGATATATGAAAGGATAGATTGTGAAGAGTAATGATAAACGTAAAAATAAAAGTGTCCAGGGATTTCATCCCTAAAATTAGAAATAATCGTTATTTCTCAAAATAAATTTTGATTTTTCGTTGAAAAGAAACTCATGGAGGATAATTTCAAATGTCGTTTTACAATCACAAGCAGCATTATATTATATTGTATGTTCCTATGTGCGTGGACTTTTTGTCTCCAGGCTAGTGCTCTCCCACTCTGGCCCATGACTGCATGTTGGATGTGGAGCCCACTACAACGTGTTGTCAGCTTCACACATTACAACATATATATACTTTTAAATATGATTCAATCTACAATAAATATTTCATACCCCATTAATAACTTGGATTTTATTATTTTTTTACCACTTACTACCACTATTGTTGTATGTCTAGCAGCCAACTTTCCTACATCATAACATATAAAATGTTTTGCCTAAAGTAAGGAAATTGTTTATAAAATATGTTTTAAATGAAGAAAACTCGGGTTTATTCCAACACACTTATTTGTTGTTGTTTCTTATCCCCTTGTGTAAAGATTACATGAATTCATGCTCCTTGAGCTACACACTTATTTTATTAATGATAATACTTTGACGAGAGAAAATTCCTCATCCTATTGGATAGTATTACCCATACTATTGGGTGCACAGCATATGGACGTTGAAGGCAAGGGGAAAACCACCGCACTATTTTTACTGTGAAAATCCTCAATGAATGGAACACCAACCAAGGCAATGTCTTACCACCAGAATATAGTTATAGATTAAATGGAGCCTGATTGAGGTGGCGCAGAAGTCTGATTACATGAAATAATGATAACCATCTTCTTATCCCCATGCCTGGACATCTTCGTGATGTACACATATGTAATTGATTTAAAAAAAACTAAATCAGAAGTTCATAATGTCCAATTTAGCCTCAGAAGAGGTCAATCCCCTAAAGAGGAGAACCTTAGCTGCCTACTCTAACATGGTTATAGCAGCTATTTATTGGCAGTGCTTACTATTAATAGCAGCTTACAATTTCACTATTCCTCCAGCCTTATCTTTGAGTTTTAGTCGCTTTTATAGACAATGACAATTTAAAATATTTTTTGACACTTAGTTATTTTTACAAAAACTAATAAAAATTAAACAATAATAAATGTTCAAAACTATTTTAAAGGCATTATATTCTTTTTGAAATTAAACAATTTCTACTGGTTTTACTGCAATGGAAAAAATAAAGGGAGGACAGTAGAAATTGTTTAATTTCAAAAAGAATCTTACGCGTTTAAAATAGTTTCGAATTTTGATAACAGATGGCGCGCTAGTGCATCAAAATAATAAATGTAATTATTTATAATTTGGTGATAAAATTTGTTCTTAGGAAGTGGTTTTTATATAGGTCTACCACACAGTCATACTTTGTGCTTAGTAACATCTGTGATATCTGATACACCAGCACCCTCCCACAGCTGGATTGTAAAGTTTCAAACACATTGTAACTACCCCCACCACCCAGGTGGGTAAACAACAACTCACCTACGTGGTATTCTCTTTGGCCTCTGAGACTCGTGTTGTTTGTGGTGAGAACGGGTGTTAGGCGGGGAGAAGATGAACTTGGTGAAACTGCTGCTGTCTGAGGAGGAGGAAGCCACTGGGGGGTGGGGCCCTGGACCAACACATCCAACACCTCCCCTCAAACTATGGCAATACTAGCAACTAGGTAAGCTAACTAAGTGCAAAGTCTAACTGCTTTTCACATGTGTAGACATGTGGTGCACTTACAGTAAAAGCAGTTAACTACTTCTACCCACCATGATTATCATGGCCTGTACCACGTGTACTAGGGATAAGCAAAACAAAAAAAAAAGGGTAAGATAACTATAAATTGTGGCACTCACACTTTTTAAAACACAAATCATAAACACAAGACCAAATAAATGAATAGAGTGTAACATTTCGGTGACAGCATTGTTACCATCATCAGACAAAAGTAGTGACAATTTTAGATCTTCTTCTTTCTTATCTCCACTCAATCATATTAGGGTGTCAAGCTTGTAAAGCTTGAGATTTGACAACCATCATGATTGGGTGAAGTAGAATGCGTCTGCCTTTGTCATTAAGACTGGGAGCACTACTCAGTGGCAGGCCGACTTAGCTCCACACACAATTTTAGATTATAGATTAGAAACAAAAGACTGGCTAACAACATTGTTACCGAAACATCACATACTATTTATTTATATAGATTTGGTCTTATCAACTTGTGTTTCTAATCTATAATTCGAATTGTACCTAATCATAAATTAAACTAGTCATAGCAAGTGTTGAATTCTACTTGGTTGAATTGAAGATATTTGGGGTTGGAAAATGGAACCATTCATTTTTCATTTATTAAAAAAAAAAAAAAAAAGGTTCATTACTGATCCAAATATCTTTTTCTCCCAATATTTTGTATGGTACCAAGTTTCCTCAAGGAAAAAATTTTGCTTTAAGAGACCTGGTTTAAAACTTGTGTTCTGCTCCACACACTTGTATAACGTATGTAATTTTTATATTCACCAGAAAACATCTCTCTACAAAGAACAGCTTTCATCCACAAAAAATTGCCATTTTTACTAATTAGCTGTTCTCTGGTGAGAGCACCTCTCCCTAAAGGACACTTTGGATCTGAAATTAGGTGTTGTCTTTTACAGAGAGGTAGTTCTACTGTATATTTTGTTAAAGTGTTGCATATTTCAAAAATTTATTAGAACAGTCACACAAGCACATGGAACAATAATTAAGTTCCAAACCAGGCCACTTAAAACAAATCTGTCCCTCAAGGAAATTTGGAGCAGAGCCATACAAGAATATAAAGAGGTAATATATATATAGTGTAGTGGTTTATTTGGGACTACGCTCTGACAGACATGATAGACAGACAATGCAGGGAGAGGAGAGCGGGAGTCAGGGGGAAGAAAAGCTACCTGGAGGGGTGGTGGGATGCGAGAAGATAAAGCATTCTTGTTTGCTGCTATACGTGGAGCCGGCTGCGCGGACAGTTCAACAGTTCAGCAGCTGTTCAAGCTAAAAGAACAAGGAAGAGAAAGAGTGAACTTACTTTCTGATGATGTGTGGCTTTCCTTCGAGGGACTTCCATCTGTGTTCGCAGGGTGTTTACATTATTGTTCTGGGAGGGGGAAGTGTACACTCACCTGAATCGAGGGCTAGCCTGTCTTCTTTCTCCTTCTCGGATTCTTCTGCGGCTTCGCTGACTGCACGCAACCAAAACATGAAATTTCAGCAATCTTTAACACTTTTTTAAAGCAGACAATTTGAAAGTACCAATTCTCTCTCTTTTTAAAAACTTAAGATACAGTAAGATACAGTTCCATGGACAATCAATGCCATGAACATCCTATTTTATAAGTTCAAAAGAGAGCTGGTGAGAAAAGTGTTTGGAAGCAGCAGAAACCAGACTCACCGGGCTCCAAGCCACTGGATTTAGGATGGAGTAGCCGGGACCCGCCTCAACCTGGTGGTGCGGATAGCTGGAAGTTCCTCCTCTTCTTCTTCCGGTTCCTCTGTGGACAACAGCACACTCACTCAACTCGCCATCCCTGATGTTGTGGCATCGCTAGCAACATCGTCTGTAGTGGAGGTGCCCATTGTTTACCAAATCCTCATTCATATTGTGTAAAATACAAGAAAATAAGACCTAATCCAAATAATTTATTAGTGTGCAACATTTCGGCAACAGCATTGTCACCATCATCAGAAAAAAGAATTTTTTTAAAAAATGAATTGAAAAAAATTATTTTTTTTATATTCTTTTCTCTGATGATGGTGACAATGTTGTTGCCAAAACGTCACGCACAAATAAATTATTTGGATTAGGTCTTATTTTCTTGTATTATAATCTATAATCCAAATTGTGCTTTATCATATTGTGTAAAAATTAAAGCATATCTCGGTTGTGAAATTGAAAGTTACTTGTGCCATTCTATTGGGGAATAAATAAAAACTACAATCAACTTCTTCATATTTCAACCAAGTTGTTGAAGAAGAAGACCCACCTGGGATGCCAGGAGGAGGTTGGAAGGACTGGCTAGATACATCTGTGGAATCCCTGCGCCGCGGAGTGGTGGAGAGCCGTGTGGAACGCCGTACTCGCTCCTCTGCACCAGTTCCCAGTTAGTTCAGTACCAAGATGCAGACAGAACTCCGTCCTACCTGGCAGAGGTTTGATTGGGGTGAGACGCAGCTTGCGGCTGCCACGAGGGGAGGAAGACCTGCCACGCGCCGTCCTCGGCTCTGGAGACCGCGGGGCTGGAGGAGGTGTGGTAGCCCGCTTCTCCTCAGCTCCTTCAACACACTCCGGAGAATTACACCACTGAACCTAACATGGCCAACAACCCAATGGGTACCCTAACTACTCAGACCTTTCTCCACTCACCAATCATATTAGGGTATCAAGCCTGTAGAGCTTGTTGATGGTGTCTGCTGGGGATAAATAGAGCTCATCAATGGTTGAGCCAATACAGTCAATAATGTGGTTGCAAGTTGAGAATTGCACTTGATAGGTTGAAGATAAGAAATACTCAGTACTCTCTATACCTTCTTTTTTTTACTACCATCACAGGACAAATCTCATAAGGTAACAAAGCCAAAATTATTTCAGTAATTTTATCTGAAGATGGTAACATTGCTGAGATACAGAAATGTCATGCAAAATTTATTGATATGGTCTTATTACAATATAATGCGGCTGATGATTGTAAAACGAAAATTAAAATTATACCGCGAATGTTTCTTTTAAAAATCGAAATTTATTTTCAAAGAGAAATAGCGACATTTCTAACTTTGAGGATGAGGTATGGAAAGGTGAAACATGAAGAGTAATGGAGAACGGAAAAATAAAAAGTGTCCAGGGGCGGGAATCGAACCCACATTTTTAAAAGAAACATTCGCGATATAATTTTAATTTTCGTTTTATGGTCTTATTACCTTTTTTATTTTAAAGCCTAATTGTACATTATCAAAACAAAATTAAAAAAAAAAATGCAAAATCTGGTTAAACCTTTAAATGTAGATTGCCTAAGTAGAGATCACCACAATAGGAGAATAAATGGACAAAACCACTGGCTCCTTATTGATGAAATTGTCTTCATAAACTTTTTTTTTCCACCTAATACTTAGTAATTGTAGAATTTTTTTTTTCAATAAATTTTGGGAGGTAAAACTTACGAGAAGACTTGGTAGAGGCAGGTGTCTTAGAGGCTGAAGTCTCTGGTTTGATGGAGGGGATGTTTAGGCTGAGTATCAGACCTGAACACACTTGGAATATATAACTTCATACATCACAGCAGGGAGAGGGGGAAGTATACATAGTTAAAATGGAGAGTTAAATGATTTAAACAAATAAAAAAAAAGAAGGGGTGAGCAGAGTGTCATCTTATGGAATGAATATCAACTAAAGTTTTTTTTTTTTGCTTATCCCTAGTACACGTGGTACAGGCCATGATAATCATGGTGGGTAGAAGTTGGCAACTGCTTGTACTGTAAGTACACCACATCTCTACACATGTGAAAAGCAGTTCGACTTTGCACTTACAAATAATCCAAATTGTGCTTTATCATGATGGATATGAGGAAATGCTTTCAGATATGGAAGCCAGCTGAGAAATAACAGAGTCTACAGATTGTAGATCCATCAAGTAGACAGTTGTGTACCAGTAGTATCAACAGGGGGAAGAATCGGGGGCCATTGGAGCATTTTTTTTT
Source organism: Cordylochernes scorpioides (assembly GCA_030710605.1). NCBI lineage: Eukaryota > Metazoa > Arthropoda > Arachnida > Pseudoscorpiones > Chernetidae > Cordylochernes > Cordylochernes scorpioides. The sequence continues at coordinate 14,179,762 of CP092868.1, forward strand.
TTTTTTATCAGAAAAAAAGTACCCAATGCGGGAATCGAACCCGGGTCGTAGCGGTCCAAAACCAACGGTTTAGACCATCCTTCCACCACAACCCCTCTATAATAATAATAGTGATTCTATAATATTGGGGGCAAACACTCCACAATAGTCAAGAAAAGGGGCACATTGCCTTTGGTAACATTCATTTCAGTGGTTTAAAGGGATTCATCAAAGTAGAGCAGAACTAGATGAAAAACACCGAACCATTTTTTTTTGCTTATCCCTAGTACACGTAGTACAGGCCATGATAATCATGGTGGGTAGAAGTAGGCGACTGCTTTTACTGTAAGTGCACCACGTGTTTACACACGTGAAAAGCAGTTCAACTTTGCACTTACAAATACCCCAATATGAAGCCTTGTACTGTACTTAGCGTATAAACAGCGCCATCTACCTTCAGATTACTACATGTATAAGAGCCCTGTTTGGTTACCTAACCATACACCATCTAGAGACCAATTTGACAGGTTAGTTGTCATAACATTTTCAATGAATCAAGTTTGAGAGATTGCAAATTAGTTCACAGTTTTGTAGAATTATTTAGAATCAAATGTAGAGTATTGACACACTCAATGGAGAAATTTAAATGGATTGAAATACTTCTAAATATATCTTAACAGTTAATTTGTACATTTAGCTTTAGATTTGAATATTAAATATTTGTTTTGATTTTCACCTTTAAACTAGGATAAAAACAAAATAGAAGAAGTGAGAAATTGGATTAAGGTAATAAAATTAAGGGATACCTTTATTTTGTATATACAGTAAAACCCCTCTATAGTGAACCCCAATGGGACAGAGCTTTTGGTTCACTATAGCCACGGTTCACTATAGCCACGGTTTGGCTATTTTTTTTTACTTTTCAAAAATTTTAGACCGTATAATTAAAAAACAGCCATACACACAAGAAGAGGCTGCCTCTTAATAGAGGTCACTTTATTTTAATTCCCTTAATTGACTAATTTCCTTATATTAATACTGAATAATATTAGAAATCATTAGATAATAGGTTCTTCTTATGATTAACATACATGTACCTTTATGTCTAAGTTAAAAATCAAGACAAATCCTAGGCAAAGTTTTATTAAATATATATTCAAAGATATGAAATGATTTTAAAACATCATTATCACATTATATAATACAATTTTTACTTGAAAAAAATGGCTCTAATACCTTGTTGTTTCAAAGTATTCTTCCAAGCATTGCACCATTCAAATAAAGTTAGTGTTTTTCTTCCATTTCATGTTTCCCCATATTCTTCTAGGTCTAGATTTCGTTGTTTTTTTTTTAACCTGCCATGCAAAGAATACTTTGAAACAACAAGGTATTAGAGCCATTTTTTCAAGTAAAAATTGTATTATATAATGTGATAATGATGTTTTAAAATCATTTCATATCTTTGAATATATATTTAATAAAACTTTGCCTAGGATTTGTCTTGATTTTTAACTTAGACATAAAGGTACATTGCTGATTTTAAAATCACCATAGTTAATGGCATAAAAATAATTTTTGTTTCATCACGGGACCGTTTATTTGGACTTTTTTTTTTTTTTTTAGCCCTAAAACGTACGATCGCGATCGCGGCAAAAGTTGAAGTTGATTCCTCTTTGTAACAATTTTTAATAACTTTATATTTTATCTTTTATAATAGAAAAGTTATATTCTCTTATTTTAATATGTTCTTAACATTTTGCCTATCTTGTTTCACTTTGAAAAGTTCTGAAAAATGGCCTTTTTTTTTTTAATGAAATAATGCTTTTGTTTTTAAAATGCCTTTGTTTTCTTCATTTTGGAAGCCATTTGCATTTTTTATATTTCAAATTTAATGGATGCAAAGATATTCTAATTAATAAAAAGTATAATGTGTAAAAATTTATACAACATACAGCAAAAATAAAGTGCAAAAATCAAACAAACAATGCCGCTAAATTTATTGTTTTGAAATCGCGATCCGCGAGCTTTAAACATGCTCAAAATTTTGTTTTTCAATTTTTTTTTTAAAATTACAATTCTAAGTTCGTTATAAGCATAGTATTTTTAATAGATTTTATCATTTTGGGACCCGAAATAGGTTCGTTATAGGGGTAGTTCGTTATTCTAAAAATCGCAAAGTTCGTTATAACGATGGTATTTTCAATGGAATGGAATTGGGAATCGGCGTGGGTTCGTTATAAGGGAAGGTTCGTTATATCCAGGGTTCGTTATAGCGGGGTTTTACTGTATATGAAAGTTGATGATGGATGGATGCTCTGAAGTTGTCTGTTCAAAATGGGTGGCTACCTAACAAGATTAAATGGAGAGACATTATTTTATCATCGTTTTAAAAGGGGGTCGGTGGAAGGATGGTCTAAACCGTTTGGTTTTCGACCACTACGACCCGGGTTCGATTCTCGCATTGGACACTTTTTTCTGTTAAAAAAAAAAAAAAAAAAAATGCTCTAATGGCCCCCGTTTTTTGCAAAAGTCCAACCCCACCAGTGAGAAAAAGTAATCAAACGGGGATCTGGCACATTTGTAAGTGCAAAGTCGAACTGCTTTTCACATGTGTAGACATGTGGTGCGCTTACAGTAAATAGCAGTCGCTAACTACCCACCATGATTATCATGGCCTGTACCACGTGTACTAGGGATAACCAAAAAAAAATCGTTTTAAAATTTATTTTAGTAATTTGCTCTCTGTGGAACTTATTATAGTGTGATTGTCAAACTCTGCTGGTTCATCTGGTGGAGTCAACTGTATAGACATTTTATAAATATAAGACCAATATCCAGAAATGTCAAAAAAACTTGTGTCAAAGCATTCAAGGCATCAGAGTTCAGGTCCTAAGAATGGTGTGCCTCCTCAATTAAGCTTTTTTCCAAAGCAATCCCTAGCCATATTCAGTTGGCTCTTTCAATGAGGATTATCATGGAGGAAAATGTGTAAAGTGGTGGTTTCCCTTCGACAATGAGGGAGGATTATATGTAAATATAACCCCCTTTAAAATAAATCTTTCCATGAAGCCAATACCAACTTACCTGTTGTCTCCTGAGAATCCTTTTCCTTTAAAGCCTTGGTGGAAGGAAGGGCAGTCTTGCTGGAAGAGCTGTCAAGGGCAAGCTGAATAACTGCACACACATTTGTTGTTGTTTATTCCCTCTTTTATACTTCAGAACACATTTAAATTACTGTTATTGATCCTATGTTATATTGCTGGCACTGGGTGTTGTTAGATTTTTTATTTATCCCTAGTACACATGGTACAGGTCATGATAATCATGGTTGGTAGTTAAGAGATTATTTTTACTGTAAGTGCACCACATGTCTACACATGTGAAAAGCAACAAATGTGCCCTTTGGGAGAGGCTGCTGCTCATCATAAAACAGCTCAAGGAGCATGAACTCATGGAATTCGTGTAATCTTTACACAAGGGGATAAGAAACAACAACAACAACAACAACAAATGTGCCAGAGCCCTGTTTGATTATTTGCACTCGTTGGTGGGGTTGGACTTTTTTTTTAATTAGAAAAAAAGTTCCCAATGCGGGATTCGATCCCGGGTTGTAGTGGTCGAAAACAGACAGTTTAGACCACCCTTCCAACAACCGCCGTTGTTAGATGTGGATAATGGAGATGGGCTACACTTGTGGTGATATTAGCAGGGTATTAAAGTTTAATTGCTAACTATCTCTCAATAATATTTATAACATAATTATTATTTACATTATTATAGAGATTTTATTAGAAGGGTGATATAATGAGTGGCGTATTACCTACTAGCCAAATATCCCTGCTTCTCTCTTCATCAAAGTTTTCCCAACATTGCAAATTTAAGTTGCTGAATTTATAGGTTTTGAAATTGAATACAGAATTAACTGCAAACATAGAATAGAGCATTCAGTTATTTTGATATATCCCCCTCCCCCTTGATTTCTATTTCATTTCCTTTTTTATTTTTAAATCCTGAATGTGGAAATTATAAGACAATGTGTTCTTAATAAACATTTGTTTGTGAGTTGCACCAAGGACCTATAAACTCAAAGACAATGGATAACTCTATAAACCAAGTCAATCACTAACCAGGAGAGCACAGAATATACGAGTAAAGAAATTTAACAATTTTCAATTCAAAAATTTAAGAAATAATAAAAATTCATATTCAACTTACTATTGGGAGATGAGACTTGTTCTTCGGGAACGGGAACCAACGTAGAAGCTTTCCCTTTCTTTTTCAACTTGTCCTCTTCTTTTTCTTCTTCTTTCTTGGCCCCTCCATCTGCCAGCACAAACATGGAAGCCACTTCACCTCTATCACGGTTCATCTAAGTGACCACTAGTTCTATGTTGCCACTTTGGGTATCAGAAACTTACCTTCTTTGTCCTTGGTTGCCTTTTTTTTGGATGCTGCAGCCCGGGTAGTTCTTGAGGTCTGTGGGAGGGTGCTACTTTCTTCTGTCACCACCTTCTCAGAGGACTCTGTACAACTCCAATGTATTCACCACCTGCTTCCACAAGTACTTCATCTTCCAACTTACCAGTAACTACTGATGGCTGCTGCTGCTGGGTCTTAACTTTACGTCCTGTATCTTCCTTTGGTGGAGACTTCTGGGCTTTCTTGCGGAGGCGGGTAGTTGGCTTGTCCTCTGCCACAGCAAATTATATAATTGAATTTTTGTTAATTATATCTCCAAGAATTACATGTAGTACGGGTCATGGTAATCATGGTGAGTAGGAAGTTGCACTAGCTTATACTGTAAATACACCCAACACGTCTACTATATGTACATGTATTGGGTAAAGTTTTCAACTAGCAATAATCGCGCCTGGGAAGATCCTTATTAGCTACGATATCGCCTCTGCGCAAAGTACATGTAGAATGTACATGTACATGTAGAAATAAGTTGATTTGTAGCACTTTTAGAAGGTGTCAAAGTCAAGTGGGGTTTGTAAGTGTTGTGCTGACATTAGAATGCAAAGCTATAGGTTGGGTTTGCAGAAAGGAAATCAAATCTAGAAGTAATTAAGACTGCAGGGATGAGAGAAAGGAAGCAATGATCAAGACTAATAGATCTACTAGAGAGGTGACAGCTCTGGGGAAAGGGGACACCCAGGAAGATACACCAACATCAACTACTAGAGAATGGACAGAAAGTTTAGATTATGCAAATTTGAAAGGGACAACAAAAGATGTGAAAGATCAGTATCAATGATATCAGTCAGTCAAGGAACTGAACTAATCACCAAGAAAGTTGGGAATCTACAAGACAATATATCCACCAAGAACTTAGGAGCTGACACCAAAGTGTTGCAGGACACCCACCTTCCACAGCAGGCACTGACACATCTTGTTTTTTAGCAGGTGCCGGAGTCTTGGGCTCCAGCATGGCGGCGGGCTGGGGCACTGCAAACAAGGTTCCATGTTAGTTCCACCGCCACAAGGCAGATACAGTACCTAAACACTACTTAAGTAGTAACGGAGACCTAACAAGTAAATGAATTTTGAGTAACAGAATTTCTGCCTCGTTAATATTTATTGAAGTAATGTGTTTGTTGTGCATATGATTTTTTACATATTTAACCTTTTCTAGCTAGTCCCAATAAATAAAAAAAGAGATTTTACACAAATATATGAATCTACTATTAATTTTGTTTCAAATGCCCATGAAGGCCCTCACCATCTTTCTAACTGCTCTTAAAATGTTTTTATAAAATAGCATTGAACCTACTTGTTTCTGGTGGTTTGGTCCGATGGGACCTGGTTTGTATTCCAGGAGTTTTGGAGACCTGTGGGCAACCATATGTTGGTAGGTCTGTTCGCTCACTTTGTTCCAGGCAACTTACCTCGGGCTGGACTAGCTTCTTGGAGGGAGGAGGGGTTGGTGGCTTGGTTACTTCTGGACAGCACAGGGATGACTAACAAGTTATCTACATTATCTATATTCCCACTATGTACCAAGTGTAATTCTCAGCCTGCAACCCCAAGACATATTATTGACTGTATTAACTCATCCATTGATGAGCTCTACTCTTCCCCCGGCAGACACCATCAAAAATTTCAAGCTTTACAAGCTTGATACCTTAGTGTGATTGAGTGGAGATAAGAAAGAAGAAGAAGACATTATCTATATTGTATCTCTCATTTGTTTGTACCCCTGCTGTGGATGCCAACAGTATCAGGTTCTACTGGACAAGTTTTGAGTTCTAAAAGTAGAAGCAATATTTTTTTGTGATGAGAGTTTTGACATGTTATGGCCAGAGAATATATGGCCATGTAAGAGCTAGGATCTGTGGATTTATTAGGTGTGAGTGAGTGGAAAGAGAACTACTGTACCACCAGGTATGAATCTTGAAAGTTTCCCTCCATGTGCCTACAGGTATCACTATTTTGTGGCTACCTCCCTCAAGTAGAGGCTGTTAATGCAGCACTCTCGTTAAACCACTCATTAAACTGGGGTTTAGAGAGTGGAAGTGTACTATGAGCTGAATAGCCTCAAATACAGGAAATTTACACAGACAACATGCAACTGGGTAAAAATAGAGCAATAAGTGGAATGGCAGAAGTACTCTGTGACTAAGTTTTACCTTGCATCAAATGAAATTGTTAAGAGTATGCTAAGTTTCCTGCGACAAAATTTGGCCAATAAAATTTTCTTGGACTAACTAGAGCAAGCTTTGGTTCATTTTGTCTGAATTCAACTGACTCACCAGATACAACTCCTCAATGAAGAGATATACCACCTTCATTATCCTTAACAGAATGATCATCAATACCATCTCCGGTATATTGAGGCAAGTATCCGCACTATGACTGTCTTGGATGGCCTCTAGAACCAAATCCTGAATGATGATCAAAGTTGGTTCTTTGAAATGAGTTGCCTGCTATCCAAGACTGAGCTCTACAGCCCTAGGTTGGAGTTTTCCTAGATGTCAGTTCTGACTCCCAACTTGAGGTGGCCAAAACCTGTCTTAATGAAAGATTGGTCCCAACTTACCTGGAGATGGTGGGGTTTCTTCCATGAGCTCCTGAGGGGTAACAATTTCAGCAGGAGAAGCTTCCGTCTCCATTGGTTGAGCTTCTGTTTCCACTGGTTGAGCATCTGTTTCCACTGGTTGAGCTTCTATTTCTGTTGATTGAGCCTCTATTTCCACTGATTGAGCCTCTATTTCTGTTGATTCAGTCTCTTCTGGTTGAGCCTCTGTTAGTTGAATCACAATTTCTGCTGGCATTTCTTCCTCGGCTGCTGGGATCCTTTGTTCTTGTGTCGTTGTGTGCACTTCCTTGTGTTCCCAGCAAGTCTCCTCAGTTCTTGTGGTGGAAGTTTCCCTCCGGTAAGAGATTTCTGAGTGGGACATGGAGACAGTGCTGGACATGTAGGATGTAGAAAACCTGAGGAGGGAGGGATGAAGTCCGCCAAAATCCATAGGCAACTCTTCCTCCCTCTCCAAATGGGGCATCTCCAGGTGGGCCGTTTCATTCTCAGAAATATCCGAGACTGCGGGACTGAACTCGCCTTCCGGGGTACTGGGCACTGAGCTGGGCTCAGAGAGTGGTGCCTCGGGCTGCAGCTGGTCCTCTCCCATCATGTCATCATGGGAGAAGGGGATGTAATCCTCCGAGGTGACAGAATTTTCCTCTGAGGAAGGAGCCTCCACCTGGATGGACAGGTCGTCTGTGACATCACTCAGCTGGTCATCTGCCACATACCCCAGCACTTCGAACTATTGAATTATGGATTATATCAACACAATAAGAGTAGGTAATTACAGGGTAATATTTATGATAAATCATAATTTTCTTATTGTCTTGTAGTTCTAAGGTAATATTTATGTCATAATTTGTACATAACTGGATGTAATCCCACCACAATATGTATGATCTAAAGATTTTTAATAAAGACAAGGCTTAGACAAGGCTTTTTCCCCTGTGTGAATACCTTACTACTTCAGCAAACGACTGCGCCCACCACAATCATCAATCAACTCAATCAATCTCAAAAAGGTAATCGTTAAATATTACATTTATTTATTTGGATTTGCTCTTACTAACCTATTACCTCTATATACTGTTTTTTTAAACATGGAAACTTTCTCCTTGGATTTTAAATACTATAGAATAAAGCGTTAGGAGAAAATATATTTTTTTTTTTAATAATCGACTACACGAGCTTTCGGGCAGTCACGCTCTTCAACTGGTTGAAGGGCGTGACTGCCCGAAAGCTCGTGTAGTCGATTATTAAAAAAAAAAAAATTATTTTCTCCTAACGCTTTATTCTATAGTATTCTCTATATACTGTGTTTACTTCAACCTCATGTTGTAATGTGAAACTTCCATACGAAATTTGAATAATCCTAGATATATTTATCTATGATTCCTTAACCAGGTATTGATTCCACAGGCTTGTATTTGACTGCTGACACTGGTCATTGGAGGTTGGGAACAGACTGATAAAGAGCGAGGTAATACTCCATCTTAAGTATGTTTTCAAACTACCAAGAAACAATTCCTCTAATGTTTGGACATCTCTCATCATCCATCACCACAATCAACGACTACCTTTCTCCCAGGATGCTGGTTTTTGTGGTGAAAACCTTTCTGGTCAACCATTATGACTTTACAAAAAAAAAAAAAAAAATTTTTTTTTAACTTCCCATTGCTTCCACCCACATCAATATTTTGGCAAAATTTACCTTTGTTCTGATCTTTGTTCCAACTAAGACCTTAATATAGAAGTTTTGCTGGTGGAGTGAATGATGGGCATAAAGGGGGGGGGGGGGGGGGGGGTATTGCTATAAAAAGGCAACTTTTTAATCTTTTCCGTTAGAATACATTTCCAAAAGCTAGGTTCCATTGAAACAACACCTCAATAGAGGAATTTTTCTTTAATCCATTAATGAGTAAACAACAGAATGAATTCCACCTTGATTGGGAAAAATAATGGAAAATAACAAGAGTTTATTCGAACCCGGGTTCGATTCCCGCATTGGACACTTTTTTCTGTTTAAAGAAAAAAAATGCTCCAATGGCCCCCGATTCTTGCAAAAGTCCAACCCCACCAGCGAGTGCAAGTAACCAAACGGGGCTCTGGCATTAGTAAGTGCAAAGTCGAACTGCTTTTCACATGTGTAGACATGTGGTGCACTTACAGTAAAAGCAGTCGCTAACTACCCACCATGATTATCATGGCCTGTACCACGTTGTACTAAGGATAAGCAAAAAAAAATAATAATAACCCTATTGGAAGAGGTAACAGATAATTATAAAATAGGAAACACAAGGCAATGAGCAAATCAAAAGAAGTAAAGCATGGTATTTTCTAGAGAAAAGTTGCATATAATTCACTTCTTTGATTTTTATGTTTCAATGTAGAAGGAAAGGAAGGTTCAGGAGACTGTCTTAATTACCTCGATAAGTTGGAGGTGGAGTCCGTCTAGTGGGGACCGTGGGATAGACTATGTTCACCTTCTTTGACGATGAGGACTTAGTCTGAACCACAGTTCTGAAACACAAACCCAATTATCACTTTTTTTTTTATCAGGAACTGTAGGGGAGAGGGAAAAGCATTTAAAAAATAAATATGAAACAGATCATTATAGTATATATACAAGTATATATAGTATCAAAATTCAAAACTATTTTAAAGGCTTTTAAAGATTCTTTTTGAAATAAAACAATTTCTACTGCCCTTACTGCAATGGAAAAATTAATGGGAGGGCCTGGCTCATCAGTGGTGAACCCTCCCAGCGGTTTAAATGTTCTAATAAAAGACACAATTTGATATTTGCGGAAGAGCGATTGCTCGAAGCATATTATATATTTATAATTGTATGTAATTCTACTGTCCTCACAAAGCTTATGTCCATAGTTCTTCTAAAATACCCATTCAAAGAGTCTATCAACAGTATCACTATAAAAGGAAGTTCCAAAAATGCAATATAACAGCGGTATGGTAGATTAAACTGGCGAAACCGCTGGGAGGGTTCACCACTGATGAGCCAGGCCCTCCCTTTAATTTTTCCATTGCAGTAAGGGCGGTAGAAATTGTTTAATTTCAAAAAGAATCTTACGCCTTTAAAATAGTTTCGAATTTTGATAACAGATGGCGCACTAGTGCATCATATATATATAGTATGTTTAAAAATGTGCAATCCATATTTCATTTACTTAGAACAATGCTTATTTTGGATCAATACATTTTATATTTTCTTCCAATATTTTGTGTGGCCACTCGCAAGATAATGGAAAAAATATAAAATGTATTGATCCAAAATAAGCATGGTTCTAAATAGTATAGTATATGCAGCCCCCACTCAAAAAAAAAAGCACTACTTTTTAATGTGATAGTTAAACAAGAAGTGCACATTATTTTAAACACTTTATGCAATGATAAAAATTATAAAGGAGGAGAAGGCATAGTTCATTAGTGGTAAACCCCCTTCCAGTGGTTTGACCAGCTGTTTAGAGAAGAAATCCCAAGGACTGGAGTGAGCCACATGTTGATAAAGAGGAAGTAGTCCTAGGAACATGGAGACATGTTAGCCCATCTGTTCCCATGTATCCCATGACAGAAGACATTGATAAGTTCACAAGGGAAGAAAGCTGTCTAGCATGTCAATTTATTTATACAGAGCAAAACTTTTTCCATTTATAAATATTGGGGTGGTCAATGGTCATATAAATTGTAATACAACATACAGAGATCTGTAACTTACCCTTCTTTCTCTTCAGGGTCCGACTCCTTTGAAAGTTTGAAACTGACTCTGGGAGTAGAAGATTCTGTACATACATGGGGCGTATATAAACATATCTTAAACTTGATAAGGCACAATTGGGATTATAAACACAAGGTAATAAGAGACCAAATCTAAATAAATAAATAAATAGTATTGTTACCGAAACGTCACACATTATTTAGATTTGGTCTTGTTACCTTGTGTTTAGTATCTTAAACATGCAGAGACATTTTTTACAGAATAACACCTCCTGATTGTGCAATAGAATGGAGGCATACTGTCATCTCTATCAGAATTACAGTAAAACCCTTCAATGAGACTGAACGTATGGTTCACTATAGCCATGGTTCACTATAGCCATAATTCCCTGTATTATAAAATAAAACTGGGGATCGGTGGAAGGATGGTCTAAACCGTTGGTTTTCGACCGCTACGACCCGGGTTCAATTCCCACATTGGGCACTTTTTATGTTTTAGAAAAAATGCTTCAATGGTCCCCGATTCTTGCAAAAGTCCAACCCTACCAGCAAGTGCAAGTAACCAAACGGGGCTCTGGCACATTTGTAAGTGCAAAGTCGAACTGCTTTTCACATGTCTAGACATGTGGTGCACTAACAGTAAAAGCAGTCATCTACCTCAACCCACCATGATTATCATGGCCTGTACCACGTGTACTAGAGATAAGCAAAAAATAAATAAATAAAATAAAATAAAACTGGGGATTATTTCAGGTTTGTTATGAGGGAAGGTTCATTATATCCCAGTTTCATTTACCAAAGTTTTACTGTATATATTTATATACCACACAACAGAACATTCATTTAGTTCCTTCTAGTTCTGAAAAGTATCCTATACTCTTTCTGGAAACACAAAGTAACAACAACAACAACACCCTGTATGGATTCGTCACACAACAACAAAACAACACAAAGTAACAAGACTAAATTTAAAAAAATTGTGTGTAACAGAAAGAGCAATGTTACCATCTTCAAACAGAAGTAATGAGAGAAGTATCTCATTCATTATTCGGTACTTTCATCTGAAGATAGTTACATTGTTGTTACTAAATCATCAGGCCAAATTTATTGATTTGATCTCATTGTTACCTTATGTTTCTAATTTCTATAATACAATTTGTACCTTGACATTACAAAAGCCAAACCACATATGCAATATTGTAACAAAGTATTTATTATTTTATTAGCAGAGCATTATTTTTTATGTTTATATTTTACACTACTCTGTACACTTCCCTATTTTGCTTTTTTTTTGTTTACCATTCATAGTTTGTTCTTGCCTTAAATAAATTGCTGTCTCATCCTGAAGTTTGTCTTCCCTAATTTTCCACATGGCAACATATTTTGATCTGATTGCTTTTAATTATTTCAATCTTTAATCATTGCTTTCATTCTTTATGCAATCATTTTATATACATTAGTAAATTAAATTTTATTGCCATCTATCGTTAAAATTTTACACAAATAAATTTACTGGCAATGCGTTTCTTTTAAATATCATCAAATATTATCTCTACAGACCTTACTTCAATGATATGAGTTATTGAATGAGAGGGCTTGGCTCATCAGTAGTGAACCCTCTCAGCGGTTTCGCCAAATTAATCTCTAGACCGCTCAACTATTGTATTGGACTGGTTTTGTTATATACCCTGCATTTTCTATGGAAGGCAGCTTAGGGGTGTTTAGTGAACTATGGACATAAGCTTATAGGTCTGTAGAGGTTTCACTACTGATGAGCCAAGCCCTCTCATTCAATAACTCATATCATTGCATTAAGGTCTGTAGAGATAATTATTTGATGATATTTAAAATAAACGCATTGCCAGTAAATTTATTTGTGTAAAATTTTAACGATAGATGGCAATAAAATTTAATTTACTAATATATATTGGTTATGAAAACATATTTTGCGGAAGAGCTTTGCTCGATGCAATACCTTGAAATTATATGTATGTACCTCTACAGACCTATAAGCTTATGTCCATAGTTCACTAAACACCCCTAAGCTGCCTTCCATAGAAAATGCAGGGTATATAACAAAACCAGTCCAATACAATAGCAGAGCGGTCTAGAGATTAATTTGGCGAAACCGCTGAGAGGGTTCACTACTGATGAGCCAAGCCCTCTCATTCAATAACTCATATCATTGCAGTAAGGTCTGTAGAGATAATTATTTGATGATATTTAAAAGAAACGCATTGCCAGTAAATTTATTTGTGTAAAATTTTAAATTCTATATACAGTTACGAGCGTCATGCGTTCTTAATTCTTCAGTTTTCATCTCTGTCACCGTTTGCTTTTTTTTTTTTGGAATGGCGCTCTCCTATTGGTTGGCTACGATCACGCCACCTTTGCCCCCCCCCCCATCATGCTAATTAGTCACCTATTGTGTTGTTTTTTTTCCCCCACTAATACTCTTACTGCAATTTGAACTCATTTTTCACTATCCAAAACCTTATTTGGATGGACAATCTTAGTGTATTATACAGTAGTGTATTGCCACCAGGATTGTTTAAGGAAGGGATATAAAAGAGCAATACATTTCTAGTGCAATGATAACTAAACAAAATATGGCTCAATCGGATTCAAGAGAATGGAAATTTCTGAAAATAGCCTGACTCATGGTTTTGAATCAAAATAATCAAACCTATATTTTATAGAATTGATTTATTTACAGTAGAAACTCCGCATAAAGGACACCTAGGTTCAGAACCAAGTGTCCTTTAGAGAGAGAGGTGTTTTCTTGTAGCAGAGAGTTGGTTAACTTTAGCTATGTAAGCTGTCCTTTGTTGAGAAGTTTCCTTTAGCAAGAATATCCTCTCATGGAGGTGCTACTGTAAAAAAAGAGGGAGAGGGACTGGGAGAGGCTGCTGCTCATCATAAAACAGCTCGAGGAGCATGAACTCATGGAATTCGTGTAACCTTTACACAAGGGGATAAGAAACAACAACAACTGTAAAAAGAAAATTGAAAATTCATATTTACCTTTAGATTTGGTAGCCTCAGGTAGCTTCCTTCGTTTATCCTCTAGAGATGGTACATACCAGACAGACATTTAGCCCTGTCACCAATTAGAAGTGGGGGGGATGGGAGACCTACCAGCTAAAGAGACTGGTGTCTTGAGGATAGAAGAGGGGATGATTGAGGGGGTAGAGGGCTGGACTGGAGGGATATTGCGCTGGACTCTAGGTGGTACTTGGAGGACTTTCAGCACCTCCTCATTATTCCTGCGGATGGAGGAGGACAGTTGGTACGTGGGGGCTGTAAAACTGGGACTTTTACTTACATCTGGTCTTCCAGGCACCTGACCCTCTTTATGGGGGAATCCAGGGTGGAAGCTTCCAGAGCTCTCTTGGCAGCTGACAGGGGAGCAGGGAAGCAGGTGGCCACGCCTCTGTAACCAGACAGCCAAGCCATATAAGAAGGAAGTTCAATACACATCTGCTTTTACAGGTTTATGGCACGGTCCTCTTGTCCAAAATTTAAATATGGATGAAGAAAGACCTTCCAGGGAAATTTGCAAGGTTTTTCTCACTATCTGTGCCAAGTCTAACAATTACTGTAATCAATAGAAAAAACCCTGTTAAATTCATAAATAAGTTAAAACAAAGCATCTAGGGCTGCATATCTTTTAAATATCTTTAAAATCTTATAAAAGATACGCAGCCCTAGATGCTTTGTTTTAACTTATTTATGAATTACTGCAATCTCGTTGGCTGCATTGAACCAATGAGCTCTCCCCAGCAGACACCATCAATATCCAAATTTGCCACCTTAATATGTTTGTGCATGAATAAAGGAAGATGACATTAGTGAATGTGTCATTTCACCATTCCACACATTCAAGAATGATGAGGTAAAATTTAAATTATAGATTAGAATAAGACCACAAAAATCCAAATAAAATTGTATTCTAAATAAATATTTATTTGGATTTGGTCTTATCAACTCCACACATTCAACTTAACATTCAATAAAACAACTCGAGGAGCATGAACTCATGGAATTTGTGTAATCTTTACACAAGGGGATAAGAAACAACAACAACAACACACATTCAACTTACTTGTTTGGTCTGGAGAGTTGTTTGAAGGGACTTCCTATGTAAGGTGGTTCTGCTAGTCCATCTGGTAACCTGAGACACAAGCTCAGTTAGATCTCTTTCTTCTAAAAACATATATCACAATAATAGAACAACATGGAGAGCTGAATTTAAAAACATCTTTTGATCTTGTTTTTTTTTTGTTTTTTGCTTATCCCTAGTACACGTGGTACAGGCCATGATAATCATGGTGGGTAGTTAGCGACTGCTTTTTACTGTAAGCGCACCACATGTCTACACATGTGAAAGCAGTTCGACTTTGCACTTACAAATGTGCCAGAGCCCCGTTTGGTTACTTGAACTCGCTGGTGGGGTTGGATTTTTGCAAGAATCGGGGGGCTATTGGAGCATTTTTTTTTTTTTTTTTTTTTTAAACAGAAAAAGTGTCCAATGCGGGGATCGAACCCGGGTCGTAGTGGTCGTAAACCAAACGGTTTAACCAGCCTTCCACCGACCCCCCCTTTTGATCTTGTAAATGAAGTATGTAAGATCGTATAAATTGTTGAGAGCTTATACCATCTATCATCTACCCCACTTGCCCAAAATGTAGGTTGGCAGCTCCAGAACACATCTTGGCTTGCATTAGATGCACTAAACAGGACCTTTGGGAGAGGCCGCTGCTCCTCATAAAACAGCTCGAGGAGCATGAACTCATGGAAATGGTGTAATCTTTACACAAGGGGATAAGAAACAACAACAACAACAACATCTTGGCTTGCATTAGATGCACTAAACAGGACCTTTGGGAGAGGCCGCTGCTCCTCATAAAACAGCTCGAGGAGCATGAACTCATGGAAATGGTGTAATCTTTACACAAGGGGATAAGAAACAACAACAACAACAACATCTTGGCTTGCATTAGATGCACTAAACAGGACCTTTGGGAGAGGCCGCTGCTCATCATAAAACAGCTCGAGGAGCATGAACTCATGGAATTCGTGTAATCTTTACACAAGGGGATAAGAAACAACAACAACAACAACATCTTGGCTTGCATTAGATGCACTAAACAGGACCTTTGGGAGAGGCCGCTGCTCCTCATAAAACAGCTCGAGGAGCATGAACTCATGGAAATGGTGTAATCTTTACACAAGGGGATAAGAAACAACAACAACAACAACATCTTGGCTTGCATTAGATGCACTAAACAGGACCTTTGGGAGAGGCCGCTGCTCATCATAAAACAGCTCGAGGAGCATGAACTCATGGAATTCGTGTAATCTTTACACAAGGGGATAAGAAACAACAACAACAACAACATCTTGGCTTGCATTAGATGCACTAAACAGGACCTTTGGGAGAGGCCGCTGCTCATCATAAAACAGCTCGAGGAGCATGAACTCATGGAAATCGTGTAATCTTTACACAAGGGGATAAGAAACAACAACAATCAAGATAAAAAAGCAACGCCTCTTTGGTTTCACTGTTCATGAGCAGGTCCTGGTTTTCAACTGGTTAATTGGGAATGATAATTGGATATTAATTTTTGTTTTCTCCAATTAATGGGAGTTGACTACACAAACTTAATGAATATTTAAACCATGTATTTCTCTACTATGGTATACAATCTATGGTAGGATGTGACAAAATTGTAGCGACCCACGTACTGAGGCCAAAACCATGAAATACATTGGTAGAACACTCGGATTTTCCTGGAAAATCTCTTAAAGATTACTTGAAAAAGACATGGCCCACCTGTGCTGTGTGAGCAGAAGAGCTTAAATTGACTTGTTCCATATGTAAATACCTGTTTTCTTTCCTCTTTTCGCTCTCCACTTCTCCCATCCATATTTCCAAATTTTTATTTTTTTCTTATATATATTTTTTTATTTTTTCTTATAATCTGTATATATTTACCATATGTATATAATCTTTCTCCATTTATATTTCCCACTTTCATAGGTTTCTCCGTCTTGTAACCCCAAGGAGAATCCTCTGTAAGACCTGTGTGTCTTAATAAAGGCTTTTGTGTGTGTGAAATACATTGGTAAGGATTTGTGGAAGCTTGTGTTACAGCATTTAATATTGATATGAATAGGTATTGATATGAGAGGGTATACACCTCTTTAATTCAACACCCACTTTAATTCAGCCATTTTTTTTAAGATCCCAAAGAAACTATATAATTTACCCAACTATAATAAAAGAAAATAAGACCTAATCCAAATAATTTATTAGTGTGTGACGTTTCGGCAACAACATTGTCACCATCATCAGACAAAATGAATAAATGAGAAAAATATCATAGCAAGTGTACAAACACTTGATAACAGTACTATATAAGAACTTGCTGTAATATTTTTTCTCATTTATTCTTTTGTCTGATGATGGTGACAATGTTGTTGCCGAAATGTCACACACTAATAAATTATTTGGATTAGATCTTATTTTCTTTTATTATAATCTATAATCCAAATGGTGCTTTATCATTAACCAACTATAATTCAACCAAAAATTCTGATCCCTTGGAATGTTGAATTAAAGAAGTTTGACTGTGTGTGTATATATTTAAATATTTCATTTTATAAAGGGAGAGGTGCCATTTTTCAAATAAATAAAATCTTCTCTCAAAATTATATTTATCATTAATACTTTTTCACAACTTCTCCCCCATTTCTTATTTTTTTCCTGGAAACCTTTAACTCCATGTAGCAATGAGCTAACCAATCAACCCACCCAGACTTTCCATGGTCTCCCGTGGAAACCCTGGAGACTATGTGTTCCAGTAGGGAAGCCTTGGAGCATACGGGGAGTCCTAGTTTCCTGATAGGGAGCCTGGTGGGGGTCCGTGGCTGCCATTTCTCCGCCGGCATCTTGATGGACTTTGTGGTCACACTGAGGGCAAGGTTCTTCTGGGCCTGGGGGAGTGCGCGGAGGTAGCAGGAGATGAGATCCCTCCTGACCTCACAGCGCTCATCATTCTGCGCAAAGTTACCGCTGTAGAGTCTGAATGGGGTTAACGTGGGGGAAACCTACGTTAGGCAGGCGAGCCACTAGCCTTGCCACTTCCAGAGGCCTGGATTTCTGCAGGAAGTACAACACCAGGAGTTCCTGGCCGGACTTCAACTCCGGACCTGTGAGGAACTTCACCAGCTCCCTCTCTTCATACTCATCCAGGGGAAGTCTCAGCAGGGGCTCCATCATGGACACTGCACCATCATACTCACTGCTAACCCCAAACACCTTGAAAAAGCAATATTTTCTAAATGCTATGTATCGTGAAGATAGAGGCTGCCTGGCCGGCATTCATATTTCTTGAAAAAAGATACTTCGGCCAGTATAAATCTTTTTATTACCTCGACGTTTAGACAAAAAGCTTTTGTCCTCGTCAGGAGCAAATAAAAATTAAAACATATAGCAAGGCGTTAAAAATTAGTCTAATTTTTAAAAACTAATTTTTAACGCCTTGCTATATGTTTTAATTTTTATTTGCTCCTGACGAGGACAAAAGCTTTTTGTCGAAACGTCGAGGTAATAAAAAGATTTATACTGGCCGAGGTGTCTTTTTTCAAGAAATAAATGCTATGTAGTTATAAAGGAAGAGTTTTCAACCAAAACAACAATAAAAAAAGTGACTTCACAGATGTAGTACCCCATCTCAGATAGATATTTTGGCCAACAGCACCATCCTGTTCTGAACAATAGTCTTCACTTCCTCCAGACTATTCCCCAACCAACCCTTCTTTGGTCTACTTCTCCCTTCATTCTGGTGGTGGTGCTTATCTCCATGGTTAAACCAATTCCTGAAGTCCACTCCTCTCCAATTTTGAGATGGTAGGCATGGAAAATAGGTCCTCTATTGTCAATTCTGAGCATGACAAGAAATGCTCCGGAGAAGCTTCTGCACTATTGCACTATTATTCTTCAAGTATGGATAATCTCTTAATAATCCTCGCACACAACTATCTATTTTTAATAAGAAATCCAAGAAGAACAAATCAATTAGCCTCAATTAAAATGTAAACTATAGTTATCGTAAATATTGAGGCTGCCTGGCCGGCATTCATATTTCTTGAAAAAATAAAGACACCTCGGCCAGTAAATCTTTTTATTACCTCGACGTTTCGACAAAAATCTTTTGTCCTCGTCAGGAGCAAACAAAAATTAAACATTCAGCAAGGCGTTAAAAATCTTTCTAAAGTTCCAAGGGCGTTTGTTTGCTCCTGACGAGGACAAAAGATTTTTGTCGAAACGTCGAGGTAATAAAAAGATTTACTGGCCGAAGTATCTTCCTTTTCAAGAAATAAACTATAGTTGTTGTTGTTATTTCTTATCCCCTTGTGTAAAGATTACACGAATTCCATGAGTTCATGCTCCTCGAGCTGTTTTATGATGAGCAGCGGCCTCTCCCAAAGGTCCTGTTTAGTGCATCTAATGCAAGCCAAAATGTGTTCTGGAGCTGCAGGTGACAAGCTACATTTTGGGCAAGTGGGATAAATTTTGTTATTATTTTCTATCCTCAATGGCTTGAGATGGCCTGTTCTAAATCTTGTTAGTGTTGTTTATTGCTGTCTATTTCTGATGTTCAGAGCTCCTCCTGGGTTCACTCCACTGTACCAACTGTGCTTAGGTGGGACTATAGTAGCCCCAATTAATGAAACACTGTTTCAAAATACAAATTTGTGAGATTAACACCATTTTAAAGTACATCTTTTTGTTAATTGGGACTCTATTATATATATTGTGGAGTAAGAAGAATGCTGTGCAAGATACCAACAGTAGAACCTCTTTAATTCAACCGACTATAATTCAACCTTCTTTTTTTCTTTCCAAATACCATTCAAGCTAATAATTTCAATTCAATTGACTATAATTCAACACTTGCTTTAATCAACTTTTTTTTTCTAAATACCATACAGGCTATTAACTTTAATTCAATCAACTATAAGTTAACACTTGCTTTAATCAACCTTTTTTTTTTCTTCAAAATCCTATTCAGGCTATTAAATTTAATTCAATCGATTATAATTCAACACTTGCTTTAATCAACTTTTTTTTTTCCAAATACCATACAGGCTATTAACTTCAATTCAATCAACTATAATTCAACACTTGCTTTAATCAACTTTTTTTTTTCTTCCAAATACCATTCAGGCTATTAACTTTAATTCAATCAACTATAATTTAACACTTGCTTTAATCAACTTTTTTTTTCTTCCAAATACCATTCAGGCTATTAACTTTAATTCAATCAACTATAATTTAACACTTGCTTTAATCAACCTTTTTTCTTTCCAAATACCATTCAGGCTATTAACTTCAATTCAATCAACTATAATTCAACACTTGCTTTAATCAACCTTTTTTCTTTCCAAATACCATACAGGCTATTAACTTTAATTTAATCAACTATAATTCAACACTTGCTTTAATCAACCTTTTTATTTTCTTTCCAAATACCATTCAAGCTAATAATTTTAATTCAATCAACTATAATTCAACACTTGCTTTAATCAACTTTTTTTTTCTAAATACCATACAGGCTATTAACTTTAATTCAATCAACTATAAGTTAACACTTGCTTTAATCAACCTTTTTTTTTTCTTCAAAATCCTATTCAGGCTATTAAATTTAATTCAATCGATTATAATTCAACACTTGCTTTAATCAACTTTTTTTTTTCCAAATACCATACAGGCTATTAACTTCAATTCAATCAACTATAATTCAACACTTGCTTTAATCAACTTTTTTTTTTCTTCCAAATACCATTCAGGCTATTAACTTTAATTCAATCAACTATAATTTAACACTTGCTTTAATCAACTTTTTTTTTCTTCCAAATACCATTCAGGCTATTAACTTTAATTCAATCAACTATAATTTAACACTTGCTTTAATCAACCTTTTTTCTTTCCAAATACCATTCAGGCTATTAACTTCAATTCAATCAACTATAATTCAACACTTGCTTTAATCAACCTTTTTTCTTTCCAAATACCATACAGGCTATTAACTTTAATTTAATCAACTATAATTCAACACTTGCTTTAATCAACCTTTTTATTTTCTTTCCAAATACCATTCAAGCTAATAATTTTAATTCAATCAACTATAATTCAACACTTGGTTTAATTCAACCTTTTGAGTGTTAAATCCAAGAAGTTAGACAGCTATATGTACAATCTGTGAAGTCTCTAGAGGAACAGTACTCACTCTTATGGCAGATGTGGTAGAAATGTTTGAGGAAATCCACACTATGCTCCATGTCCCTGTAGTTGCGCTGGAAGTAGAAGGCTTCCATCACTTTCCTGCAGCATACACCCAGATTAGGTTATCTACACCAGGATACTCTAAGGAGAGAGAGAGAGAGATTGAAACTGATTTATTATAACGTCCATATAAGATTATATAAGGTTAAAAATACATAAAATGAATAAATAAGATTAATAATTATAAATATACTAGACGGGTGACCTGGGCTTCGCCCCGGGATTGACCCGTGTGCATATCTACCCGAGTGATATATATTTAGATAAGATTTTTTTTAATAATTGTTTGTTATTAGCATTATCTATTTGTTTGCATCAGCATAATTTAATCTAATCTTTGATAGAGGGCGCTGTTCGTGAGCTAAGTAGAATAATTTGAATATATATAGTTTTAATAATTGATTTATATATTTTTTTAAAATAGCCTATCGTCTTCTTCCCCGTATTTTTTTACCTATGTATGGAAATTTTGGTTTGAATCAGTGAACTACTGCGAATTTGTATACCGGACATACAAACAAACATACAAACATACATTCATTTTTATATATATAGATATGAATAAAACGATTAAATAATTGATAAATAGAGAGAGAGAGAGAGAGAGAGTACTATGAGTTCACCTTAGTCTTACCCTCCTCTCATTACAATTTATTTATTGTCAGAGGCAAAGTCAGACTTTCACCAAAGTGTGCCTGGATCATGGTGCCATGATCAACGAAAGCTGCACCCCTATACCCCATTCCATGAGATCATGAATTCGTGTAATCTTTACACAAGGGGATAAGAAACAACAACAACAACAACACAATTTATTTATCAAACTGCAGAAACAATTTTTTAAATTATTTAAAAAAAAAAAGAGTGAAAAAATGTTCAATATCCAATAATAGAGGATAAGATATGAAGACTATTTTGTTAGCTTACTCAGTACATTTAAATAAATGGTGGAGAGGGGCGGAGGAGTGGTATAAGCCCATCAATTTTTGAAAGCCACAACCAAGGATTGAATCCAGGATTAGGTACTTAATTTCTGAAGAAAAATTGCTTGAAATGTCCTTTCTTCTACATGTGTTGACATAGGGTGCACTTACAGTAAAAGCAGGCGCTAACTACCCACCATGATATCCATGGGCACATGTATACTTGGGATTTGTATACCACCACCAAATAAATAAGAATCAACTGAAAATACACGGGCCTTATGTGCCTCATGAGCCTCAAGAACCTCATTGAAAGTGACCTGGTAAATTTCCTATAGAATTCTTACATCAGGTGAAAACATAAAGCCATAATGAGGCAGTTCCTTCCCTCCCCACATCACTCTACGTACTGGTTGTTGAGGAGAAGGTCCATCTGCAGCAGTACGTGCTCCTGGGAGGTACAGGGCAGTCTGTGGGTCAGGCAGAGCTGGAGGGCCAGCTGGGAGTGACCCTGTCGCATCAGTGCCCTCACTATGGCCTCCTGGTGGCAGCGAGTCAGTTCGGGCTGGGTGGCTCCCTTGGTCATCAGCAGCTCCACCCCTTTCTGCACCATCCTCCATCTTTGTAGAATACCAAACTCGAGGAGCATGGACTCATGGAATTGGTGTAATCTTTACACAAGGGGATAAGAAACAACAACAGAATACCAATAAAATATGTGGTCCAAGATAAGCTTGTCTTCATTCATCCTTGAGAGAATGGGCTGGGAGGGAAAATAAATATTCAATTAAACCTTTAACTGATAGTTTTATCATTTAAGCCCATTTTAATCAAAGATATTAAAGTATATATAAATTAATAAAATGCATCTTTTATAATTTTATCAAGTAAATTTTAAAAGATTTGGTGTTTGTGCATACATAAAGGTTTTAAAACTTTAAAGACGACATCTTGAAGCGCTCTTAATAGAAAATATTTTAGAAATTTATTTAGGCATTGCCTGGGTCATTTGTCTAGTATGCATAAATACATATAAGAAATATAAACTGTTTTGATGTACTCTAGAGCGCCATCTGTTATCAAATTTTAAAACTATTTTAGAGGCGCAATATTCTTTTTAAAATAAAACAATTTCTACTGTCCTTACTGCGATGGAAAAATTAAAGGGAGGGCCTGGCTCATCAGTGAACCCTCCCAGCTATTCAAAATGATAGATTAAACTGGCGAAACAGCTGGGAGGGTTCACCACTGATGAGCCAGGCCCTCCCATTATTTTATCATTGCAGTAAGGGCAGTAGAAAATTGTTTAAATTCAAAAAGAATCATACAAATCGAAAATAATTTATATTTCATATGATGGTGCACTAATGTACATCATATATGTATATAACTAACTATACTGGGGGGGGTCGGTGGAAGGATGGTATAAACCGTTGGTTTTCGACCGCTACAACCTGGGTTCAATTCCCGCATTGGACACTTTTTTTTCTGATAAAAAAAAAAAAATGCTCCAATGGCCCCTGACTCTTGCAAAAGTCCAACCCCACCAGCGAGTGCAAGTAACCAAACGGGGCTCTGGCACATTTGTAAGCGCAAAGTCGAACTGCTTTTCACATGTGTATAGACATGTGGTGCACTTATAGTAAAAGCAGCCGCCAACTTCTACCCACCATGATTATCATGGCCTGTACCACGTGTACTAGGGATAAGCAAAAAATATATTCTATATACAGTTACGAGCGTCATTCTTTTTCATCTCTGTCACCGTTTGCTTTTTTTTTGGAATGGCGCACTCCTATTGGTTGGCTACGATCACGCCACCTTTGCCCCCCCCCCCCATCATGCCCCCCCACTCGCTTTGTTGTTTTTGTAACTATTGTGTTGGAGCGGGTCGCTCCTTAAATAAATGCATATATTAGTTAATAACTAAATGGAATCCTCTCTTTTTTTTTCCCAGTAAGAGACGCCTACGAAAGCCAACAGTACATAGACAGATAAAGCACATAGGCTATAGTTATTAACTAATATATGCATTTATTTAAGGCGCCAATTTATAATCGTAACAAATAGCATTTGAATAAAAACATTCAATCGGGTAAAACACGGGCGTTAATGATCCAACAGGTCCACGTGTCTAAATTAAAACACGGGCGTTGCCCGGGTCATTAGGCTAGTATAACTATACTGGCAATTATCTCTCTGATGCACAAAGATAGAGGAAATAGGATCCAAACAGGGATTGCACTAGGGACTAACCTGGAAGTTGCCATGGTCCAGATGCCATAGGGCCCGGACTCCATTCAGAAGAGTGTCAGGGAAGAAGACCACATTCTCCCGCTGCAGGTCAATCAGCAGGTAGATGAAGAGTCTGTGCTTGGCCTCCAGGGTCAGCCCCAGCTGTAGGTAGACAGCTAGACCGGCCTCTAGACTCTCTGGGGGATAGCTCCGTCCCGCTTCCTTCCATAGCCGGTCCGCCATCAGCAGAGGTCCCCAGCTGCACAACTCCCTCCGTTCACCATATATAGTAGCCTAGTAAACTGCCCTCTTAGAGTACTGGAAGGCTTGGAGAAATGCCATTTGGTCACAATCCCAAAGAATGAAAAACCCCTCTAAAGTATTGGAGGGTTTCAAGAAATGCCATTTGGTCACAATCCCAAAGAATGGAAACCCCATCTAAGAGTATTGGAGGGTTTTGAGAAATGCCATTTGGTCTCAATCCCAAAGAATGGAAAACCACTATTTTTATCTCCCAGTATCTCCAGTGGAGGGTGAGCAACATCCTAATGGGAAGCTAACAGAAAAAGGGACCGAATGAACCCAGGGATAAACTTTCAACCTGAAAAAGAAGGGCACCCTCATTCTTGGGAGGAGAAATTGCCCCAAAGAAGGAAGAGCCAAATAAATTTAAAACATTAAACCTTAAAATTCAATTCAATGCGTTGTTTCCAAAATGTCCCAAACATTTCAATAATTTGAATATGGTCTTGTTACCTTTGTGCATTAAGGAATTCTTTACTAATAATTATATATACAGTTACGAGCGTCTTTCCTAATCAGTCATCGGCCTCTGTCACGGTTTACCGGAGCCCTCCTATTGGTCGGCTACGATCACGTGTCATCGTTTGCTGCGCCACCATGTGGCGCGACGGTGACCTTGAGTGACGTAATGACAGGGTAGGAACAAGAAATCACTTGCTATCATTATCATATCATTTTATGTATATATCAGATTTAAAATATATTCATACAAAAAATCTTAATAATAGAATTTTCAAATATCGTTGTGAAAATTTACATTTTTATTTTTGTATTTTAAAAACACACAAAGATTGAAGCAGGACGTTTCAAAAGAGTGCCATCCACGACGCCAATTTATAATTGTAAAGAAAAGTATTTTAATAAAACATTTAATCGGGTAAAACCCGGGCGTTGCCCGGGTCATTCGGCTAGTAAACTTTATAAAAACAACAGTTGAGGAGGAAGGTTACAAATAACAACGATCCAACTATGTGTAACATCACATTAGCAACTTAAATAGGATAAAATACTATTTGGATCATTGATAAAATTGAAAGAGCAAAAAAGATTTAATCCATATAAGTAGCAATCAATAGGTGAAATTTCATTAATTTGAAGGGATTCCTGGAGTAGAAGGGAAGAAAATTCTCCATTAATCATAATAACCCTGCTGTTATCAAAATGTCACTGCATGAATGGCTTCTTTGCATGGAGTTTTGGTAACCTTTGTAGAAAAAAGAACAAAGTATGGTTAGAATGGGTGGTACCTGTCACTAAGAATGCGAAACCATGCAGCAGAGCACAAAGATAAGTGTTATGAAAATTCGAAACTATTTTAGATGCGCAAGATTCTTTTTGAAATTAAATAATTTCTACAGCCCTTACTGCAATATGGAAAAATTAATGGGAGCGAGCCTTGCTCATCAGTGGTGAACCCTCCCAGCAGTTTCGCCAGTTTAATCTACCATACCACTTTTATATTGCTTTTTTTTTTCCTGGGAGGGTTCATCACTGATGAGCCAGACCCTCCCATCAATTTTTCCATTGCAGTAAGGGCAGTAGAAATTGTTCAATTTCAAAAAGAATCTTACGCGTCTAAAATAGTTTCAAATTTTCATAACAGATGGTGAGCTAGTGCATCATAAAGATAAGTGTGGTTAGAATGGGTGATACCTGTCACTGAGAGCGCGACGCCGGGTGACATAGAACTGTTTCAGATGGTCAGTGGGGTAGTCAGACTGGGGGAGGTTGCCCAGCTCTGTGAGGAGCAGGTTGGCTTTGAGGTAGGCTGCGATGGACTGGGTGACGTCCAGCTTGGTGCGGAGATCTGCCCTGCCTGCCCCACATCCTCAGGTTGGTACACTTCTAGGTAGATTGTACACTTCTATGTAGATTGTACAGTTCTATGTAGAAACTGTTTTACCAGAATGTGTTTCTTTACATCTTCTCCTTCCCTTCTGTCAGCAAAAAAAATCAACCCAACCTTTCTGAGAGGTTTGTTGGCCTTACTTTCAGACATTACTAAATTGTCGGGGGGTCGGTGGAAGGCTGGTTAAACCGTTTGGTTTACGACCACTACGACCCGGGTTCGATCCCCGCATTGGACACTTTTTTCTGTTTAAAAAAAAAAATGCTTCAATGGCCCCCCGATTCTTGCAAAAGTCCAACCCCACCAGCGAGTGCAAGTAACCAAACGGGGCTCTGGCACATTTGTAAGTGCAAAGTCGAACTGCTTTCACATGTGTAGACATGTGGTGCGCTTACAGTAAAAGCAGTCGCTAACTACCCACCATGATTATCATGGCCTGTACCACGTGTACTAGGGATAAGAAAAAAAAAAACTAAATTGTAAAGCCATATAAGCCATGTAAAGTCCATATAAGGTTAAATTTGACTATTTTTGTGAAAAAAAAAAAAAAAAAAGAGACATATTTCCATTATTAATTGCTTTCCTCAAATTTGTTAATCTAAATGTTGCTTAGAGGAAGGAATAAAAAAAAAGGAATTGCAGAATAGCAATGTTTTTTTCATTTTACACCACATTTAACAGGTGTCTTCTTCCCTCCGACCACACTTATATTGATACCAATTTTTACCATTTAATTAATTTAAAAAAAAAAAGATCTGAAAGAGGACAGCAATAGAGATTACCTTTCTCTGTGATAGGCCCAGCCTCTGGTAACATGGTGAAGAGTGTGGTTAGGGTTTCCAGCTGGCGCAGGTAGCTGCGGAACTTGCGTGGGACAGACTTCTCAGTGGAGAGTCCAATGGGAGTAGTATCTGGCGTGGCATAGACATCAAACACATTCAGTCTCTATTGTGCGTAACGAGCCGCAACAACTCACAGTAGGTGTCAATGGCCTCCTTGATGGAGGTCACCCTCCTCCAGGCCCAGTTGGAGAAGAAGAGCAGAGTGCAGCCTTCCGCAGCCAAGTCTGGACAAACATGTGTGACCACATAATGGCTCCTCTTACAGAGCAACAACTTTTTTTTAAATGAAAGGTTAAAAAAGATTAAAACTTTTATTATAATATAGAAACATATTGAGAAGGGTTTTTGATCTTTTTAAAAAAGTATACAGTAGAACCACCATGAGAGGACACTTGCGCTAGAGGACACCCTTTCTATAAAGAACAGCTTTCATTTGCAAAATTAGCATTGTTACTATTTAGCAACGCTCAGTGTCCTCTACAGGGAGGTTCTACTATATTATTGTTGTTTCTTATCCCCTTGTGTGAATTATACACAAATTCCATGAGTTCATGCTCCTCAAGCTGTTTGATAATAAGCAGCAGCCTCTCTTAAAGGACCTGTTTAACAGGACCTTTGGGAGAGGCCGCTATTTTATAACACCTCGAGGAGCATGAACTCATGGAATGTGTGTAACTTTACACAAGGGGATAAAAAAACAGCAACAAAAAGATCAGAATTTTGGGTTGAATTTAAGAGAGGTTATACTGTATTTCCTCTCAACACACATAACTTACCTCCAACGGCCCATTCTCTCAGACACAGGGTCAGGAAGCGGAACATGCCGTGGACCAAGGCTAAGGTTAGCAACTGCTCCCTCTGGGTCTCTTGGACCTGAAACCACAATGTTCCCATGGTAGTTGTTCACTTACATTACACTAGAACAAAGTATCTCAACTTTTTTTTTGTGCCACCAACCGGTAAAATTGATATTAAATAATAATAATAATAATAATAATAGATATGACACAATTTGGATTATAGATTATAAACACAAGGTAATAAGACCAAATCCAAATAAATAAATAGTGTGTGACGTTTCGGTAACAGCGTTGTTACCATCTTCAGACAAAAGTACTGAATGGTACATACCAATGGTAAATATACATTCAGTACTTTTGCCTGAAGATGGTAACAACACTGTTACCGAAACGTCACACACTATTTATTTGGATTTGGTCTTATTACCTTGTGTTAATAATAATAATAATTGCAGAAAGAATAAATTTTACTAGGTATTAAAAATAAATACTACAAATATAGTTATTCTACCTCCAAGATCTTTGGTTAAGTATAGTATTTTGTTTATATAATATTTACCAATGAATCTTGTTTTCTGTATGTTTGAATTTGAAAGACCACATAAGAACACCCTAATACCTAAAAATATATTTTTAACACCTTTCCATAAAGTTTTTATTCCATAAAATTTTGTCCTGATGAGGAGAACAAAAGATATTTGTTGAAGAATTGAGAAAATTAAAAACTCTATTGGCCAAAAAGTGTCTGTTATCTCAAGAATGTCGGGCAACCTCTATCTTCCTAGCAGAGAAGTGAGTACTCACAGAGAGATGGGGAGGGGCAGTGTAGGGTTCTATGTCCTCCAGCAGGGCACATTTCTTGCAGTGTTGGTAGAGGGACTGCTGGTCGAGGAGAGCTAGAGGACCCAAGTTGGAGAGTTCTGCCAGGACCTGCCCACACCAGTCAAATTCCATACACATCACCACCACCAAATACATCAAAGGTTGGGTTTCTAACAACAGTAAAGTATTAAGATAGGAAATGAAAACATTCAAGGCATAAATGTTTTAAAGGATTTATATAAAGTTTTATAAAGGATTATGGGGAATAATATATACACATATGGACAAACTTAAGGAAGCTGTACTTTTTAGCATCGTATATTGGGATTCAGACAAATAACTCTGAAATATATTACAGTGATCTTTATTGGGGACACACAAGATAACCAAGTGTGAACAAAATTGCTTCTGTCTCTTTAAAAAAAAAAGGCAACCAGCGATGTCAAAGACTTCCCACTTCCTAAAGTTGAGTCCATGTGTGTGTAATAATTCACTGAATTCAACAGGCATCACCAATTTCTCTAAATGAAAGAGATGGTAAGATAAAGTATTAAAGAATATAGGAAATGAAGGGAATGCTGACACCACCTACCTGTCTTTGCATGCCCAGGAAGGAACCCTTGATGATGCCCTTGTCAGAGAAGCAAAGGACCTCTGGTGAAACACCAGCAACATGAACCAGGCATTGAAGAAGACAGACAAACAGACTTACGGAAGGAGAGGGAAGAAGGGTAGTTGTGTTCCTCCAAACACTCCAGAGAGGAAAACCTGGCCAGGCTTCTGGACACTAGGTGAACATCCTGCACACAATAAACCCAGCCCAGATATTATAATTTCCGCTAATTAGCTGCTTTTTGGTAAGAGGGCCCCTATCTCTCTCTAAAGTACACTTAGGTTCTGTAACTGGTGTTTTTTTGAAAGAAGTGCTATCCAGCCTAGCTGTCAGGGGCTCGCTGTATTTCATATCACAGTAGAAAAACCAAACATAAAACAACAAGTAGAGGGTCTGATAATCCACAACTTACCACCAGAGGACTCCCTTCCAAATACGGAGCCAGCTCCGCCAAGGAATAAATCCCCAGGAATGGAATACGCTCCTTGGAAGAATATCTGGATCCACCACAAGTAGAGGTCATGGGAGAGCCGTAGATGATTACTGCGTAGATATTATATTATAAGGCAATAACATGCCATCTATATATGAATATATAAGAAATCGAAAGCATTAAGGAACAAATGTTTTCTTTACACATAAAACAAATTTCTATTGTCTTTACTACGATGAAAAAATATTGGAGCTTATGTCCATAGTTTGTTAAAATACTATAACTAAAATTCCACCATTCAGTGTAACATATATAAGCAGAATCGTTTAATACAGTATTAGAGCTCTAAAAGCGGTCTCTGGTAGATTAAATTGCCAACATGGCTGGGAGGATTCACCACTGATGAGCCAAGAGCCCTCCTAAAAAAACTTCATCGCAGTAAGAACACAGAATGGAACCATGTGGAGTTAACAATGAAACAAAGAGTGTTTATAGGAAAGAAGAATCGCACCTGAAGGCGCTAGGCATTTGAGCCTGGTACCACTGGTTGAGGTCAAAGATGGCAAGGTAGTTGCAGGGAGTCCTGATGTCTGACGGGGAGTCGTACACCTGCCAGGAGAAAATGCACAGGCTCTCTTCAACATCCGCGTTTACTGAACACACAGCAATGTCTGTCATGTACAACCTGTAATCCATCACATATAACATCTTTTTGAAACCTTAATCCCATTCCGCTATTGTCACAAAGCCAAGCTTGCTTGATCGCAAATCTTTTTTAAAAAATCACTCTAAAATTACAAAAATTTGTTTTTGAGAGAGATATTAAACATATTTATACCTTTTTTTAAACTTAAAGAGAATTATAAATTTGGATTATAGATTATAGCTACAAGATAAAAGGACTTAATCCAAATAAATTAATAGTGTGTGCTTATTTTCTTATAGCTAACTTAGAGAAAATGCTCAGTCAAGAGTTGTA
>CP092868.1:14210749-14246770 GCA_030710605.1 Cordylochernes scorpioides
AAGCAGCGGCACAGGGGACAGTAGCATTAGGCCACCATGCTGACCAACAATCCCAGGACTTCTCCATAGTCCATCTCACCTTCCCAGGTGCTGCCCCCTTTAAACTGAGATAACTATGTTCCTATGTAAAACGACATTTGAAATTATCCCGCATGAGTTTCTTTCCAATGAAAAATGAAAATTTATTTTAAGGAGAAATAACGATTATTTCTAACCTTAGGGATGAGATATGAAAGGATAGATTGTGAAGAGTAATGATAAACGTAAAAATAAAAGTGTCCAGGGATTTCATCCCTAAGGTTAGAAATAATCCAGGGATGGTGAGTTTATCATTACTATTCACAATTCATACTTCATTCCTAAGGTTAGAAATAATCGTTATTTCTCCTTAAAATAAATTTTGATTTTTCGTTGAAAAGAAACTCATGGGGGATAATTTCAAATGTTGTTTTACAATCACAAGCAGCATTATATTGTATGTTCCTATGTGCGTGGACTTTTTGTCTCCAGGCTAGTGCTCTCCCACTCTGGCCCATGACTGCATGTTGGATGAGAAGCCCACTATGTGTTGTCAGCTTCACACATTACAACATATATATATACTTTTAAATAGGATTCAATCTACAATAAATATTCCATACCCCATTAGTAACTTGGATTTTATTATTTTTTGACCACTTACTGCCACTATTATTGCATGTCTAGCAGCCATGATATAACTTTCCTACATCATAACATATAAAATGTTTTGCCAATATATAAAGTAAGGAAATTGTTGTTAATAAAATATGTTTTAAAAGAAGAAAACTCAGGTTTATTCCAACACATTTAGTTTATTATTGGGAATATACTTTGATGAGAGAAAATTCCTCATCCTATTGGATAGTATTACCCATAGTTACTGGGTCCACAGCATATGGAGGTTGAAGGCAAGGGGAAAACCACTGCACTATTTTTACTGTGAAAATCCTCAATGAATGGAACACCAACCAAGGCAATGTCTTACCACCAGAATATAGTTATAGATTAAATGGAGCCTGATTGAGGTGGTGCAGCAGTCTGATACACAAGAAATAATGATAACCATCTTCTTATCCCCATGCCTGGACGTCTTCATGATGTACACATATGTAATTGATTTAAAAACAAAATCAGAAGTACATAATGTCTAACTTAGACTCAGAAGAGGTCAATCCCCTAATGTGGAGAACCTTAGACTCATGGACATAGCAGCTATTCATTGGTAGTGCTTACTTTTAATAGCAGCTTACAATTTCACCATTTCTCCAGCCTTATCTTAGTCGCTTTTATAGACAATGGTAACTCAAAATATTTTATTGACACTTTAGTCAATTTACAAAACTATTTTAGAGGCGTAATATTCTTTTTAAAATAAAACAATTTCTACTGTCCTTACTGCAATGGAAAAATTAAAGGGAGGGCCTGGCTCATCAGTGGTGAACCCTCCCAGCGGTTTCGCCAGTTTAATCTACCATACTTTAGTCAATTGTTATAAAAACTAATAAGAAATTAAACAATGGAAAATGATATATTTACAATAGGTTATAAAATGATTTTTAGATTTGGATTATAGATTTTTAGTTACAAGAAAATAAGACTTAATCCAAATAAATTAATAGTGTATGACCCACAGTAACAACCCTGTTACCGAAACGTCACACAGATTATTTAGATTAAGTCTTATTTTCTTGTAGCTAATAGGTGATAAAATGAATACATTTGTTCTTAGGAAGTGGTTTTTTATATAGGTCTACCACACAGTCATACTTGGTGCTTAGTAACATCTGTGATATCTGATACACCAGCACCCTCCCACAGCTGGAATGTAGAGTTTCAAACACATTGTAACTACCCCCACCACCCAGGTGGGTAAACAACTCACCTACGTGGTATTCTCTTTGGCCTCTGAGACTCGTGTTGTTTGTGGTGGGAACGGGTGTTAGGCGGGGAGAAGATGAACTTGGTGAAACTGCTGCTGTCTGAGGAGGAGGAAGTCACTGGGGGGTGGGGCCCTGGACCAACACATCCCCTCAAACTACGGCAATACTAGCAACTAGGTAAGCTAACTAAGTGCAAAGTTGAACTGCTTTTCACACGTGTAGACATGTGGTGCACTTACAGTAAAAGCAGTCGCCTACTTCTACCCACCATGATTATCATGGCCTGTACCACGTGTACTAGGGATAAGCAAAAAAAAAAAAAACAGATAAGCTAACTATAAATTGTGGCACTCACACTTTTTAAAGCACAAATCATAAACACAAGACCAAATAAATGAATAGTGTGTAACATTTCGGCGACAGCATTGTTACCATCACACACACACATCAAAGTACTGACAATTTTGGATTAAAGATTATAAACAAAAGACTGACTAACAACACTGTTACTGAAACATCACATACTATTAATTTATATAAATTTGGTCTTATCATTTTGTGTTTCTAATCTATAATACAAATTGTACCTAATCATAAACTAGTCATAGCAAGTGTTGAATTCTACTTGGATGAATTAGATATATTAGGGGTTGGAAAATGGAACCATTCATTTTTCATTTATTAAAAAAAAAAAAAAAAAAAAAGGTTCATTACTGATCCAAATATCTTTTTCTCCTCCCAATATTTTGTATGGTACCAAGTTTCCTCAAGGAAAAAAATTTGCTTTAAGAGACCTGGTTTAAAACTTGTGTTCTGATCCACACACTTGTATAACCTATGGAATTTTTATATCCGGTGTTTACCTTACAACCCTGAACACTCGGATTTTCCTGGAAAATCTCTTGAAAAAGACATGGCCCACCTCTGCTGTGTGAGCAGAAGAGCTTAAACTGACTTGTTCCATATGTAAATACCTGTTTTCTTTCCTCTTTTCG
Organism: Cordylochernes scorpioides; assembly: GCA_030710605.1. Lineage (NCBI taxonomy): Eukaryota > Metazoa > Arthropoda > Arachnida > Pseudoscorpiones > Chernetidae > Cordylochernes > Cordylochernes scorpioides. The sequence continues at coordinate 14,213,646 of CP092868.1, forward strand.
CTCTCCACTTCTCCCATCCATATTTCAAAATTTGTTTTTAATTTTTTTATTCTTCTTATTTTTTATTCTTTCTTATAATCTGTATATATTTACCATATGTATATAATCTTTCTCCATTTTTTATTTCCCACTTTCATGGGTTTCTCCGTCTTGTAACCCCAAGGAGAATCCTCTGTAAAACCTGTGTGTCTTAATAAAGGCTTTTGTGTGTGTGTGTGTAATTTTTATATCCCCCAGAAAACATCTCTCTACAAAGAACAGCTTTCATCCCCAAAAAAATTGCCATTTTTACTAATTAGCTGTTCTCTGGTGAGAGCACCTCTCTCTAAAGGACACTTTGGTTCTGAAACTAGGTGTTGTCCTTTACAGAGAGGTAGTTCTACTGTATATTTTGTTAAAGTGTTTTGCATATTTAAAAAATTTCCTAGAGCAGTTGCAAAGGTACTTGGAACAATAATTAAGTTCCAAACCAGGCCACTTAAAACAAATCTGTCCCTCAAGGAAATTTGGAGCAGAGCCATACAAGAAAGAATTAAAGATATTTGGCCCCAAGATTAACCTCTTTTTTTTTTTTTTAAATATAAAGAGGTAATATATATATATATATACTAGCCGAATGACCCGGGCAACGCCTGTGTTTTACCCGACTGTAGATGTTACAACGGTGATCCTTAGGTCGCTGGTTCAAATCCGGCTCGAGGGAGCCGGCGAGCACGTGACCTCCCTGTGCGCGCGCATCCGTGACAGAGGCAGATGAGGAAAGACGGTCGTGACTATATATATATATATATAATAATAATAATATAATATAATATATGTACGAGTACATTTTGTGTAGAAATAGGATTAGTTGACTTTATAAGGTAAACTTATTCATACAGTTTGTATCCCTCGATAGCTCAGTTGGCAGAGCGGAGGACTGTAGATGTTACAACGGTGATCCTTAGGTCGCTGGTTCAAATCCGGCTCGAGGGAGTTTTTTTTTTTTTTTTTTATTGGCTGCCGGCGAGCACGTGACCTCCCTGTGCACGCGCATCTGTGACAGAGGCCGATGAGGAAAGACAGTCGTGACTATATATAGGGATTTTATGAAAAATTAGAGATTTTCTGTTGTATTTTTTTGATCATCTTGAGGATTATTCTATGAAGTTATTTGTTGGTTCTTTTTAGTACTAAATGGTATTAGTGATGCAGTCGTGGTTAAAATCTTGAAAGAATAATAATAAAAATGGGTTTGATCAGCTATTGCTTTAATTGAACTTATGGACTATATATTAAAAAAAAAACATAATTTGATTGAAGTGCTGCCTGGCTTAAGGCGAGTAGAACAAGGAAAAACAAAAGATTATTTACATAATGTACAAAAGATTTGAGCCGGCCAACGGGAAATAACAACAATGAGCTTTTATAGGGTAAGCGTGACCTCTGGCGGTCGATTTAACAGAGTATTTGTATCTATGAAATATAATTTTAAACAAAATAATATTTTAATATAACATATAAATAAATAGTGTAGAGGTTTACTTGGGACCACAAACTGATAGACAGACAATGCAGGGAGAGGAGAGCAGGAGTCAGGGGTAAGAAAAGCTACCTGGAGGGGTGGTGGGATGCGAGAAGATAAAGCATTCTTGTTTGCTGCTATACGTGGAGCCGGCTGCGCGGACAGTTCAACAGTTCAGCAGCTGTTCAAGCTAAGAGAACAAGGAAGAGAAAGAGTGAACTTACTTTCTGATGATGTGTGGCTTTCCTTCGAGGGACTTCCATCTGTGAGCGCAGGGTGTTTACATTATTGTTCTGGGAGGGGGGAAGTGTCAACTCACCTGAATCGAGGGCTAGCCTGTCTTCTTTCTCCTTCTCGGATTCTTCTGCGGCTTCGCTGACTGCACGCAACCAAAACATGATATTGCAGCAATCATCAACACTTTGTATATGGTGTTTTTGATAGTCTGATTACATGAAATTTTGATGCAGACAATTTGAAAGTACCAATTCTCTCTCTTTTTAAAAACTTAAGATACAGTTCCATGGGCAATTAATGCCATGAACATCCTATTATGCAAGTTCAAAAGAGAGCTGATGAGAAAAGTGTTTGGAAGCAGCAGAAACCAGACTCACCGGGCTCCAAGCCACTGGATTTAGGATGGAGTAGCCGGGACCGCCTCAACCTGGTGGTGCGGATAGCTGGAAGTTCCTCCTCTTCTTCTTCCGGTTCCTCTGTGGACAACAGCACACTTGCTCAACTCTCTATTCACCGATCTTCAGCTACATCATCTGTAGTGGAGGTGTCTATTGTTCACGTTTACCAAATCCTCATTCATATTGTGTAAAATACAAGAAAATAAGACCTAATCCAAATAATTTATTAGTGTGTGACATTTCGGCAACAGCATTGTCACCATCATCAGAAAAAAGAATTTTTTTTTTTAAATGATTTGAAAAAAATTTTTTTTTTTTAATTCTTTTGTCTGATGATGGTGACAATGTTGTTGCCGAAACGTCATGCACTAATAAATTATTTGGATTAGGTCTTATTTTCTTGTATTATAATCTATAATCCAAATTGTGCTTTATCATATTGGGTAAAAATTAAAGTAAAAATTATCTCGGTTGTGAAACTGAAAGTTACTTGTGCCATTCTATTGGGGAGAATAAATAAAAACTACAGTCAACTTCTTCATATTTCAACCAAGTTGTTGAAGAAGAAGACCTACCTGGGATGCCAGGAGGAGGTTGGAAGGACTGGCTAGATACATCTGTGGAATCCCTGCGCCGCGGAGTGGTGGAGAGACGTGTGGACCGCCGTACTCGCTCCTCTGCACCAGTTCCCAGTTAGCTCAGTACCAAGATGCAGACAGAACTCCGTCCTACCCGGCAGAGGTTTGATTGGGGTGAGACGCAGCTTGCGGCTGCCACGAGGGGAGGAAGACCTGCCGCGTGCCGTCCTCGGCTCTGGAGACCGCGGGGCTGGAGGAGGTGTGGTAGCCCGCTTCTCCTCAGCTCCTTCAACACACTCCGGAGAATTACATCACTGAACCTAACATGGCCAAAAACCCAATGGGTACCCTAACATTTATTTCTAAAACCTTTAAAAAACGAAATAATAATTACCAACATGTTTAGCTTAACATAAAATGAAGCCTATATTAACAATTTGTATGATATTAATATTATTTGCGGTGATAAAGGAACCTCATCCTTTGATAAAATATAGCCTTAATACTTGTTTACCTTATGATGAAAAAATGTGCAAGCTAACAGGAACTCAAATAAAGCTTAAGGCGGCTAAATATTTGGAAAAAAAAAGGGGGGGTACCCTAACTACTCAGACCTTTCTCCACTCACCAATCATATTAGGGTATCAAGCCTGTAGAGCTTGTTGATGGTGTCTGCCGGGGATGAGTAGAGCTCATCAATGGTTGAGCCAATAGAGTCAATAATGTGGTTGCAAGTTGAGAATTGCACTTGATAGGTTGAAGATAAGAAATACTCAGTACTCTCTATACCTTCTTTTTTTTTACTACCATCACAGGACAAATCTCATAAGGTAACAAAGCCAAAATTATTTCAGTAATTTTATCTGAAGATGATAACATTGCTGAGATACAGAAATATCATGCAAAATTTATTGATTTGGTCTTATTACCTTTTTATCTATAAGCCTAATTGTACATTATCAAAACAAAAAAAAAAAAGCAAAATCTGGTTAAACTGTAGCGGCTCCCAAATATTAACTTTTCCTATTTTCATTATAAGTTTTAATTTGTCTAATAACTATTCAATTCAAATATTAAAATTATTCATCTTATAAATATATAATGCTTATAAAATAATTATACATCATTCTAAATATAAATCATAAATAATATGAAATGTAAATATTTATCTATAATATATCAAGCACATATGTCTAACATTATATAATCTAGAATTGATATTTGACCACACACACATATAAACAAAAATAACTTCAACATGTAGTATACGCCAATTTAACCCTTCTGATAATTTGTATAAATAAATGTAATTAAAAGTTGATTTTACAATAAATAATTTGTTATCTGACTCCGCCTAGAATTCCATGCCACCCACAAAACCTTTAAATGTAGACTGCTTAAGCAGAGAATATAATCACCACAACAGGAGAATAAATTAACAAAACCACTGGCTCACTATTGATGGAATTGTCTTCATAAACTTTTTTTTTTTCCACCTAATACTTAGTAATTGTAGAATTTTTTTTCAATAAATTTTGGAGGTAAAAACTTACGAGAAGACTTGGTGGAGGCAGGTGTCTTAGAGGCTGAAGTTTCTGGTTTGATGGAGGGGATGTTTAGGCTGAGTATCAGACCTGAACACACTTGGTATATATACCTATGTACATCACAGCAGGGAGAGGGGGTAGTATACATAGTTAAAATGGAGAGTTGATTGATTTAAACAAATAAAAAAAAAAAAAGAGGAAGAGGTGGGCAAAGTGTCATCTTACAGAATGAATATGAACCAAAGTTTTTTTTTTTTTTTTTTGCTTATCCCTAGTACACGTGGTACAAGCCATGATAATCATGATGGGTAGAAGTAGGCGACTGCTTGTACTGTAAGTACACCATGTGAAAAGCAGTTCGACTTTGCACTTACAAATAATCCAAATTGTGCTTTATCATGATGGATATGAGGAAATGCTTTCAGATATGGAAGCCAGCTGAGAAATAACAGAGTCTACAGATTGTAGATCCATCAAGTAGACAGTTGTGTACCAGTAGTATCAACAGGGGGAAGAATCGGGGGCCATTGGAGCATTTTTTTTTTTTTTATCAGAAAAAAAGTACCCAATGCGGGAATCGAAACCGGGTCGTATCGGTCCAAAACCAACTGTTTAGACCATCCTTCCACCAACCCCTCTATAATAATAATAGTGATTCTATAATATTGGGGGCAAACACTCCACAATAGTCAAGAAAAGGGGCACTTTGCCTTTGGTAACACTCATTTCAGTGGTTTAAAGGGATTCATCAAAGTAGAGCAGAACTAGATGAAAAACACCGAACCCTTTTATTATTTTTTTTCCTTATTCCTAGTACACGTAGTACAGGCCATGATAATCATGGTGGGTAGAAGAAGGCGACTGCTTTTACTGTAAGTGCACCACGTGTTTACACACGTGAAAAGCAGTTCAACTTTGCACTTACAAATACCCCAATATGAAGTCTTGTACTGTACTTAGCGTATAAACAGCTCCGTCTACCTTCAGATTACTACATGTATAAGAGCCCTGTTTGGTTACCTAACCATACACCATCTAGAGACCAATTTGACAGGGTAGTTGTCACAACATTTTCAATGAATCAAGTTTGAGAGATTGCAAAGCTAGTTCACAGTTTTGTAGAATTATTTAGAATCAAATTTAGAGTATTGATACACTCAGTGGAGAAATTTAAATGGATTGAAATACTTCTAAATATATTTTAACAGTTAATTTGTACATTTAGCTTTAGATTTGAATATTAAATATTTGTTTTGATTTTCACCTTTAAACTAGGATTAAAAACAAAATAGAAGAAGTGAGAAATAATAACATTGGATTAAGGTAATAAAATTAAGGGATACCTTTATTTTGTATATATATGAAAGTTGATGATGATGGATGGATGCACTGAAGTTGTCTGTTCAAAATGGGCGGATACCTAACAAGATTTAATGGAGAGACATTATTTTATCATCGTTTTAAAAGGGGGTCGGTGGAAGGCTGGTTAAACCGTTTGGTTTTCGACCACTACGACCCGGGTTCGATTCTCGCATTGGAATCTTTTTTCTGTTTAAAAAAAAAAAAATAAATGCTCCAATGACCCACGATTCTTGCAAAAGTCCAACCCCACCAGCAAGAAAAAGTAACCAAACGGGGATCTGGCACATTTGTAAGTGCAATGTCGAACTGCTTTTCACATGTGTAGACATGTGGTGCGCTTACAGTAAAAGCAGTCGCTAACTACCCACCATGATTATCATGGCCTGTACCACGTGTACTAGGTAGGGATAAGCAAAAAAAAAAAAAATCGTTTTAAAAATTATTTTAGTAATTTGCACTCTGTGGAACTCATTATAGTGTGGTTGTCAAACTCTGCTGGTTCATCTGGTGGAGTCAACTGTTTAAACATTTTATAAATATAAGACCAATATCCAGAAATGTCAAAAAATAACTTGTGTCAAACTAAAAGCATTCAAGGCATCAGAGTTCAGGTCATTCAGTCCTAACAATGGTGTGCCTCCTCAATTAAGCTTTTCCAAAGCAATCCCTAGCCATATTCAGTTGGCTCCTTCAATGAGCATTATCATGGAGGAAAAGTAGTAGTTTCCCTTCGACAATGAGGGAGGTTTATATGTAAATATAACCCCCTTTAAAATAAATCTTTCCATGAAGCCAGAACCAACTTACCTGTTGTCTCCTGAGAATCCTTTTCCTTTAAAGCCTTGGTGGAAGGAAGGGCAGTCTTGCTGGAAGAGCTGTCAAGGGCAAGCTGAATAACTGCACACACATTTGTTGTTGTTTATTCCCTCTTTTATACTTCAGAACACATTTAAATTACTGTTATTGATCCTATGTTATATTGTTGGGTGTTGTTAGATTTTTTATTTATCCCAAGTACACATGGTACAGGTCATAATAATCATGGTTGGTAGTTAGAGCGACTGTTTTTACTGTAAGTGCACCACATGTCTACACATGTGAAAAGCAACAAATGTGCCCTTTGGGAGAGGCTGCTGCTCATCATAAAACAGCTCGAGGAGCATGAACTCATGGAATTCGTGTAATCTTTACACAAGGGGATAAGAAACAACAACAACAACAACAAATGTTCCAGAGCCCCGTTTGATTATTTGCACTTGTTGTTGGGGTTGGACTTTTTTTTTAATTAGAAAAAAAGTTCCCAATGCGGGATTCGATCTTGGGTTGTAGTGGTCGAAAACAGACAGTTTAGACCACCCTTCCACCAACCGCTGTTGTTAGATGTGGATAATGGAGATGGGCTGCACTTGTGCAGTGTGGTGATATTAGCAGGGTATTAAAGTTCAATTGCTATCTATCTCAATAATATTTATAACATAATTATTATTTACATTATTATAGATTTTATTAGAAGGGTGATATAATGAGTGGCGTATTATCTACTAGCCAAATATCCCTGCTTCTCTCTTCATCAAAGTTTTCCCAACACTGCTTTTTTTTTTTCAAATTTAAGTTGCTGAATTTATAGGTTTTGAAATTGAATACAGAATTAACTGCAAACATAGAATAGAGCATTCAGTTATTTTGATATATCCTTACCCTCCCTCTTGGTTTCTATTTTATTTCCTTTTTTTTTACTTTTAAATCCTGAATGTGGAAATTATAAGACAATGTGTTCTTAATTAACATTTGTTTGTGAGTTGCACCAAGGACCTATAAACTCAAAGACAATGGATAACTCTATAAACAATCAATAACCAGGAGAGCACAGAATATACGAGTAAAGCAATTTAACAATTTTGTTGTTTTATAAATTTAACAATTTTTAATTCAAAAATTTAAAAAATAATAAAAATTCATATTCAACTTACTATTGGGAGATGAGACTTGTTCTTCGGGAACGGGAACCAACGTAGAAGCTTTCCCTTTCTTTTTCAACTTGTCCTCTTCTTTTTCTTCTTCTTTCTTGGCCCCTCCATCTGCCAGCACAAACATGGAAGCCACTTCACCTCTATCACGGTTCATCTAAGGGACCACTAGTTACATGGTGTCACTTTGGGTATCAGAAACTTACCTTCTTTGTCCTTGGTTGCCTTTTTTTTGGATGCTGCAGCCCGGGTGGTTCTTGAGGTCTGCGGGAGGGTGCTACTTTCTTCTGTCACCACCTTCTCAGAGGACTCTGTACAACTCCAATGTATTCACCACCTGCTTCTACAAGTACTTCATCTTCCAACTTACCAGTAACTACTGATGGCTGCTGCTGGATCTTAACTTTACGTCCTGTATCTTCCTTTGGTGGAGACTTTTGGGCTTTCTTGCGGAGGCGGGTAGTTGGCTTGTCCTCTGCCACAGCAAATTATATAATTGAATTTTTGTTAATTATATCTCCAAGAATTACATGTAGTACGGGTCATGGTAATCATGGTGAGTAGGAAGTTGCGCTATCTTATACTCTAAATACACCCACCACATGTCTTCTATATATACATGTAAAATAAAGTTGATTTGTAGCCTTTTGTTGTTGGGGTTTTGTTGTAAGTTGGGGGTTTGTAAGTGTTGTGCTGACATTAGAATGCAAAGCTATAGGTTGGGTTTGCAGAAAGGAAAAATCAAATCTAGAAGTAATTAAGACTGTGGGGACGAGAGAAAGGAAGCAATGATCAAGACTAATAGATCTACTAGAGAGGTGACAGCTCTGGGGAAAGGGGACACCCAGGAAGATACACCAACATCAACTACTAGAGAATGGACAGAAAGTTTAGATTATGCAAATTTGAAAGGGACAACAAAAGATGTGAAAGATCAGTATCAATGATATCAGTCAGTCAAGGGACTGAACTAACCACCAAGAAAGTTGGGAATCTACAAGACAATATATCCACCAAGAACTTAGGAGCTGACACCAAAGTATGACAGGACACCCACCTTCCACAGCAGGAGCTGACACATCTTGTTTTTTAGCAGGTGCCGGAGTCTTGGGCTCCAGTGTGGCAGCGGGCACTGCAAACAAGGTTCCATGTTAGTTCCATCGCCACAAGGCAGATACAGTACCTAACTTAGGTAGTAACAGAGAGTTGATGAAATAAATGAATTTTGAGTAACAGAAGTGCTGGCTCATCAATATATATATTGAAGAATAAATGTGTTTTTGTTGTACATATGAAGCTTCTACAATATTTGACCTAGCCCTAATAAATCAATAAATAAAGAGTTGACATAAATATAAAAAATTCTATTATTAATTTTGTTTCAAACTCCCATGAAGGCATTCACCATCTTTCTAACTGCTCTTAAAATGTTTTTATGAAATAGCATTGAACCTACTTGTTTCTGGTGGTTTGGTCCGATGAGACCTGGTTTGTATTCCAGGAGTTTTGGAGACCTGTGGGCAACCATATGTTGGTAGGTCTGTTCGCTCACTTTGTTCCAGGCAACTTACCTCGGGCTGGACTAGCTTCTTGGAGGGAGGGGGGGTTGGTGGCTTGGTTACTTCTGGACAGCACAGGGATGACTAACAAGTTATCTACATTATCTATATTCCCACTATGTACCAAGTGTAATTCTCAGCCTGCAACCCCAAGACATATTATTGACTGTATTGACTCATCCATTGATGAGCTCTACTCTTCCCCGGCAGACACCATCAAAAATCTCAAGCTTTACAAGCTTGATACCTTAGTGTGATTGAGTGGAGATAAGAAAGAAGAAGAAGACATTATCTATATTGTATCTCTCATTTGTTTGTACCCCTGCTGTGGATGCCAACAGTATCAGGTTCTGCTTGACAAGTTTTGAGTTCTAAAAGAAGAAGCAATATTTTTTTGTGATGAGAGTTTTTACATGTTATGGCCAGAGAATATATGGCCATGTAAGAGCTAGGATTTACGGATTTATTAGGTGTGAGTGAGTGGAAAGAGAACTACTGTACCACCAGGTATGAATCTTGAAAGTTTCCCTCCATGTGCCTACAGGTATCACTATTTTGTGGCTACCTCCTCTTGTAGAAGCTGTTAATGCAGCACTCTCGTTAAACCACTCATTAAACTGGGGTTTAGAGAGTGGAAGTATACTATGAGCTAAATAGCCTCTTAGATACAGGAAATTTACACAGACAACATGCAACTGGGTAAAAATAGAGCAATAAGTGGAATGGCAGAAGTAATCTGTGACTAAGTTTTACTTTGCATCAAATGAAATTGTTAAGAGTATGCTAAGTTTCCTGCAACAAAATTTGGCCAATAAAATTTTCTTGGACTAACTAGAGCAATCTTTGGTTCATTTTGTCTGAATTCAACTGACTCACCAGATACAACTCCTCAATGAAGAGATATACCACCTTCATTATCCTTAACAGAATGATCATCAATACCATCTCCGGTATATTGAGGCAAGTATCCGCACTATGACTGTCTTGGATGGCCTCTAGAACCAAATCCTGAATGATGATCAAAGTTGGTTCTTTGAAATGAGTTGCCTGCTATCCAAGACTGAGCTCTACAGCCCTAGGTTGGAGTTTTCCTAGATGTCAGTTCTGACTCCCAACTTGAGGTGGCCAAAACCTGTCTTAATGAAAGATTGGTCCCAACTTACCTGGAGATGGTGGGGTTTCTTCCATGAGCTCCTGAGGGGTAACAATTTCAGCAGGAGAAGCTTCCGTCTCCATTGGTTGAGCTTCTGTTTCCACTGGTTGAGCATCTGTTTCCACTGGTTGAGCTTCTATTTCTGTTGATTGAGCCTCTATTTCCACTGGTTGAGCCTCTATTTCTGTTGATTCAGTCTCTTCTGGTTGAGCCTCTGTTAGTTGAATCACAATTTCTGCTGGCATCTCGTTCTCGGCTGCTGGGATCCTTTGTTCTTGTGTCGTTGTGTGCACTTCCTTGTGTTCCCAGGAAGTCTCCTCAGTTCTTGTGGAAGTTTCCCTCCGGTAAGAGATTTCTGAGTGGGACATGGAGACAGTGCTGGACATGTAGGATGTGGAAAACCTGAGGAGGGAGGGATGAAGTCCGCCAAAATCCATAGGCAACTCTTCCTCCCTCTCCAAATGGGGCATCTCCAGGTGGGCCGTTTCATTCTCAGAAATGTCCGAGACTGCGGGACTGAACTCGCCTTCCGGGGTACTGGGCACTGAGCTGGGCTCAGAGAGTGGTGCCTCGGGCTGCAGCTGGTCCTCTCCCATCATGTCATCATGGGAGAAGGGGATGTAATCCTCCGAGGTGACAGAATTTTCCTCTGAGGAAGGAGCCTCCACCTGGATGGACAGGTCGTCTGTGACATCACTCAGCTGGTCATCTGCCACATACCCCAGCACTTCAACCTATTGAATTAGGATTATATCAACACAATAAGAGTAGATAATTACAAGGTACTATTTATGATAAATCATAATTTTCTTATTGTCTTGTAGTTCTAAGGTAATATTTATGTCATAATTTGTACATAACTGGATGTAATCCCACCACAATATGTATGATCTAAAGATTTTTAATAAAGACAAGGCTTAGAAACAAGGCTTAGACAAGGCTTTTCCCCCCTGTGTGAATACCTTACTACTTCAGCAAACGACTGCGCCCACCACAATCATCAATCAACTCAATCTCAAAAAGGTAATCGTTAAATATTACATTTATTTATTTGGATTTGCTCTTACTAACCTATTACCTCTATATACTGTGTTTACTTCAACCTCATGTTGTAATGTGAAACTTCCATACGAAATTTGAATAATCCTAGATATATTTATCTATGATTCCTTAACCAGGTATTGATTCCACAGGCTTGTATTTGACTGCTGACACTGGTCATTGGAGGTCGGGAACAGACTGATAAAGAGCGAGGTAATACTCCATCTTAAGTATGTTTTCAAACTACCAAGAAACAATTCCTCTAATGTTTGGACATCTCTCATCATCCATCACCACAATCAAAGACTACCTTTCTCCCAGGATGCTGGTTTTTGTGGTGAAAACCTTTCTGGTCAACCATTATGACTTTACAAAAAAACTTTTTTTTAACTTCCCATTGCTTCCACCCACATCAATATTTCATTCAAAATTTACCTTTGTTCTAATTTTTGTTCAAACCAAGACGTTAATATAGAAGTTTTGCTGGAAGAGTGAAATTCATGGGCATAAATAGAAAAAAAAAATGCTATAATAAAACAACTTTTTAATCTTTTCCGCTAGAATACATTTCCAAAAGCTAGGTTCCATTGAAACAACACCTCAATAAAGGAATTTTCATTTAATCCATTAATGAGTAAACAACAGAATGAATTCCACCTTGATTGGGAAAAAAAATATATATATATATATTTTTTTGCTTATCCCTAGTACACGTGGTACAGGCCATGATAATCATGGTGGGTAGTTAGCGACTGCTTTTTACTGTAAGCGCACCACATGTCTACACATGTGAAAGCAGTTCGACTTTGCACTTACAAATGTGCCAGAGCCCCGTTTGGTTACTTGCACTCGCTGGTGGGGTTGGACTTTTGCAAGAATCGGGGGGCCATTGGAGCATTTTTTTTTTTAAACAGAAAAAAAGTGTCCAATGCGGGGATCGAACCCGGGTCGTAGTGGTCGTAAACCAAACGGTTTAACCGGCCTTCCACCGACCCCCCGGAAAAATAATGGAGAATAACAATAGAGTTTATAGGATTCAAAACCCTATGGGAGGAGGTAACAGATAATTATAAAATAGGAAACACAAGGCAATGAGAAAATCAAAAGAAGTAAAGCATGGTATTTTCTAGAGAAAATTCTCATATAATTCACTTCTTTGATTTTTATGTTTCAACATAGAAGGAAGGAAGGTTCAGGAGACAGACAGTCTCAATTACCTCGATAAGTTGGAGGTGGAGTCCGTCTAGTGGGGACCGTGGGATAGACTATGTTCACCTTCTTTGACGATGAGGACTTAGTCTGAACCACAGTTCTGAAACACAAACCCAATTATCACTTATTTATTTTTTTCAATCAGGAACTGTAGGGGAGAGGGAGAAGCATTTAAAAAATAAATATGAAACAGATCATTATAATATATATACAAGTACACCTATCCCCCGATTTACACTGTACTTGTTTTACATGTTTTTGCTTTTACACGGTTTTCCAAATAAGTTTTTTTTTTGTTTTTATCGCACTATACTAAATGCTACTGTGATTGAACACAAGCGCAGTGTACACATCTCACGAGGAATCCCGAGCTTATGTGCTGACTACATATTTTAACCTGTCAATGCATTTTATTTTTATTTCTGTGTACACCTATCCCCCGATTTACACGTTTTTCTCAGGAACGTATCTACTGTGTAAATCGGGGGATAGGTGTATATATAGTATGTTTAAAAATGTGCAATCCATATTTCATTTACTTAGAACCATGCTTATTTTGGATCAATACATTTTATATTATCTTCCAATATTTGGTGAGTGGCCACACAAAATATTGGAAGAAAATATAAAATGTATTGATCCAGAATAAGCATGGTTCTAAATAGTATAGTATATGCAGCCCCCACTCAAAAAAAAAAAAAAATAGCACTAATTTTTAATGTGATAGTTAAACAAGAAGTGCACATTATTTTAAACACTTTATGCAATGATAAAAATTATAAAGGAGGAGAAGGCATAGTTCATCAGTGGTAAACCCCCTTCCAGTGGTTTGACCAGCTGTTTAGAGAAGAAGTCGCAAGGACTGGAGTGAGCCACATGTTGATAAAGAGGAAGTAGTCCTAGGTATATGGAGAGAGGATGACATTAGCCCACATGTGTCCCATGTATCCCATGACAGAAGACATTGATAAGTTCACAAGGGAAGAAAGATGCCTAGCATGTCAATTTATTTATACTGAGCAAAACTTTTTAAAATTTTTAAATGCTGGAGTGGTCAATGGTCATATAACTTGTAATACAACATACAGAGATGTGTAACTTACCCTTCTTTCTCTTCGGGGTCTGACTCCTTTGATGAAAGTTTGAAACTGACTCTGGGAGTGGAAGATTCTGTACATACATGGGGCGTATATAAACCTACCTTAAAATTGATATGGCACAATTTGGATTATAAACACAAGGTAATAAGGCCAAATCTAAATAAATAAATAGTGTGTTGTGACGTTTCGGTAACAGCATTGTTACCGAAACGTCACACACTATTTAGATTTGGTCTTATTACCTTGTGTTTAGTATCTTAAACATTTTTTACAGAATAACACCTCCTGATTGTGCAATAGAATGGAGGCATACTGTCATCTCTATCGGAATTACAGTAGAACCCTTCAATGAGACTGAACGTATGGTTCACTATAGCCATGGTTCATTATAGCCATTGTTCACTGTATTATAGAATAAAACTGGGGATTATTTCAGGTTTGTTATAAGGGAAGGTTCACTATATCCCAGTTTCATTTACCAAAGTTATATATTTATATACCACACAACAGAACATTCATTTAGTTCCTTCTAGTTCTGAAAAGTATCCTATACTCTTTCTGGAAACACAAAGTAACAACAACAACAACAACACCCTGTATGGATTCGCCACATAACAACAAAACAACACAAAGTAACAAGACTAAATTAAAAAAAATTGTGTGTAACGGAAAAAGCAATGTTACCATCTTCAAACAGAAGTAATGAGAGAAGTATCTCATTCTATTATTCGGTACTTTCATCTGAAGATAGTTACATTGTTGTTACCAAATCATCAGGCCTAATTTATTGATTTGATCTCGTTGTTACGTTATGTTTCTAATTTCTATAATACAATTTGTACCTTGACATTACAAAAGCCAAACCACATATGCAATATTGTAACAAAGTATTTATTATTTTATTAGCAGAGCATTATTTTTTATGTTTATATTTTACTACTCTATACACTTCCCTATTTTGCTTTGTTTTTTTTGTTTATCATTCATAGTTTGTTCTTGCCTTAAATAAATTGCTGTCTCATCCTGAAGTTTGTCTTCCCTAATTTTCCACATGGCAACATATTTTGATCTGATTTTGCTTTTAATTATTTCAATCTTTAATCATTGCTTTCATTCTTTATGCAATCATTAGTCACCTATTGTGCTGTTTTTTTTCCCCCACTAATACTCTTACTGCAATACTACAATTTGAACTCATTTTTCACTATCCAAAACCTTATTTGGATGGACATTCTTAGTGTATTATACAGTAGTATATTGCCACCAGGATTGTCTAAAAGAGCAATACAATTCTAGTGCAATGATAACTAAACAAAATATGGCTCGATTGGATTCAAGAGAATGGAAATTTCTGAAAATAGCCTGACTCATGGTTTTAAATCAAAATAATCAAACCTATATTTTATAGAATTGATTTATTTACAGTAGAAACTCTGCATAAAGGACACCTAGTTTCAGAACCAAGTGTCCTTTAGAGAGAGAGAGAGGTGTTTTCTTGTAGCAGAGAGTTGGTTAACTTTAGCTATGTAAGCTGTCCTTTGTTGAGAAGTTTCTTCTAGCAAGAATATCCTCTCATGGAGGTGCTACTGTAAAAAAAGAGGGAGAGGGACTGGGAGAGGCCGCTGCTCATCATAAAACAACCCGAGGAGCATGAACTCATGGAATTCGTGTAACCTTTACACAAGGGGATAAGAAACAACAACTGTAAAAAGAAAATTGAAAATTCATATTTACCTTTAGATTTGGTAGCCTCAGGTAGCTTCCTTCGTTTATCCTCTAGAGATGGTACATAGCAGACAGACATTTAGCCCTGTCACCAATTAGAAGTGGGGGTGGGGGGAGACCTACCAGCTAAAGAGACTGGTGTCTTGAGGATAGAAGAGGGGATGATTGAGGGGGTAGAGGGCTGGACTGGGGGGATATTGCGCTGGACTCTAGGTGGTACTTGGAGGACTTTCAGCACCTCCTCATTATTCCTACGGATGGAGGAGGACAGTTGGTACGTGGGGCTGCAAAACTGGGACTTTTACTTACATCTGGTCTTCCAAGCACCTGACCCTCTTTATGGGGGAGTCGAGGGTGGAGGCTTCCAGAGCTCTCTTGGCAGCTGACAGAGGAGCAGGGAAGCAGGTGGCCACGCCTCTGTAACCAGACAGCCAAGTCATATAAGAAGGAAGTTCAATACACATCTGCTTTTACAGGCTGATGGCACAGTTCTCTTGTCCAAATTTTAGATATGGATAAAGAAAGACCTTCAAGGGAAATTTGCAAGGTTTTTCTCACTATCTGTGCCAAGTCTAACAATTCCTGCAATCTCTTTGCCTGCATTGAACCATCCATCAATGAGCTCTCCCCAGCAAAAACCATCAATATCCAAATTTGCCACCTTAATACGTTTGTGCATGAATAAAGGAAGATGACATTAGTGAATTCACCATTCCACACATTCAAGAATGATGAGGTACAATTTGAATTATAGATTAGAATAAGATCACAAATCCAAAAAAAAATTGTATTCTAAATAAATATTTATTTGGATTTGGTCTTATCAACTCCACACATTCAACTGGGGGTCGGTGGAAGGATGGTCTAAATCGTTGGTTTACGACCAATACGACCCGGGTTCGATTCCCGCATTGGGCACTTTTTTCAGGCAAAAGTCCAACCCCACCAGCGAGTGCAAGTAACCAAACGGGGCTCTGGCACATTTGTAAGTGCAAAGTCGAACTGCTTTTCACATGTGTAGACATGTGGTGCACTTACAGTAAAAGCAGTCGCCTTCTAGCCACCATGATTATCATGGCCTGTACCACGTGTACTAGGGATAAGCAAAAAAAAAACACATTCAACTTACTTGTTTGGTCTGGAGAGTGGCTTGAAGGGACTTCCTATGTAAGGTGGTTCTGCTAGTCCATCTGGTAACCTGAGACACAAGCTCAGTTAGATCTCTTTCTTCTAAAAACACATATTACAATAATAGAACAACATGGAGAGCTGAATTTAAAAACAGCTTTTGATCTTGTTTTTTTTTTTGTTTTTTGCTTATCCCTAGTACACGTGGTACAGGCCATGATAATCATGGTGGGTAGTTAGCGACTGCTTTTTACTGTAAGCGCACCACATGTCTACACATGTGAAAGCAGTTCGACTTTGCACTTACAAATGTGCCAGAGCCCCGTTTGGTTACTTGCACTCGCTGGTGGGGTTGGACTTTTGCAAGAATCGGGGGGCTATTGGAGCATTTTTTTTTTTTTAAACAGAAAAAAGTGTCCAATGCGGGGATCGAACCCGGGTCGTAGTGGTCGTAAACCAAACGGTTTAACCAGCCTTCCACCGACCCCCCTTTTGATCATGTAAATAAAGTATGTAAGATTATATAAATTGTTGAGAGCTTATACCATCTATCATCTACCCCACTTGCCCAAAATGTAGGTTGGCAGCTCCAGAACACATCTTGGTTTGCATTAGATGCACTAAACAGGACCTTTGGTAGAGGCCGCTGCTCATCATAAAACAGCTCGAGTAGCATGAACTCATGGAAATTGTGTAATCTTTACACAAGGGGATAAGAAACAACAACAACAAAGATAAAAAAGCAACACCTCTTTGGTTTCACTGTTCTTGAGCAGGCCCTGGTTTTCAACTTGTTAATTGGGAATGATAATTGGATATTAATTTTTGTTTTCTTCAATAAATGGGAGTTGACTACATAAACTTAATGAATATTTAAACCATGTATTTCTCTCCTATGGTATACAATCTATGGTGTGACAAAATTGTAGCGACCTATGTACTGAGGCCAAAACCATGATATACATTGGTAGAACACTAGGATTTTCCTGGAAAATCTCTTAAAGATTTCTTGAAAAAGACATGGCCCACCTGTGCTGTGTGAGCAGAAGAGCTTAAATTGACTTGTTCCATATGTAAACACCCGTTTTCTTTCCTCTTTTCGCTCTCCACTTCTCCCATCCATATTTCCAAATTTTTTTTTTTTCTTATAATCTGTATATATTTACCATATGTATATAATCTTTCTCCATCTTTATTTCCCACTTTCATAGGTTTCTCCGTCTTGTAACCCCAAGGAGAATCCTCTGTAAGACCTGTGTGTCTTAATAAAGGCTTTTGTGTGTGTGAAATACATTGGTAAGGATTTGTGGAATCTTGTGTTACAGCATTTAATATTGATATGAATAGAGAGGGTATACAGAATAACCTCTTTAATTCAACACCCACTTTAATTCAGCCATTTTTTTTTAAGATCCCAAAGAAACTATATAATTTAACCAACTATAATTCAACCAAAAATTTTGATCCCTTGGAATGTTGAATTAAAGAAGTTTGACTGTATATATATTTAAAAAATTTCATTTTATAAAGGAAGAGGTGCCATTTTTCAAATAAATGAAAATCTTCTCTCAAAATTATATTTATCTTCACAATTTCTCCCCCATTTCTTATTTTTATTCCTGGAAACCTTTAACTCCATGTAGCAATGAGCTAACCAATCAACCCACCCAGACTTTCCATGGTCTCCCGTGGAAACCCTGGAGACTATGTGTTCCAGTAGGGAAGCCTTGGAGCATACAGGGAGTCCTAGTTTCCTGATAGGGAGCCTGGTGGGAGTCCGTGGCTGCCATTTCTCTGCCGGCATCTTGATGGACTTTGTGGTCACACTGAGGGCCAGGTTCTTCTGGGCCTGGGGGAGTGCACGGAGGTAGCAGGAGATGAGATCCCTCCTGACCTCACAGCGCTCATCGTTCTGCACAGAGTAACCGCTGTACAGCCTGAATGGGGGTTAACGTGGGGGTAAACCTACGTTAGGCAGGCGAGCCACTAGTCTGGCCACTTCAAGAGGCCGGGATTTCTGCAGGAAGTACAACACCAGGAGTTCCTGGCCGGACTTCAGCTCCGGACCTGTGAGGAACTTCACCAGCTCCCTCTCTTCATACTCATCCAGGGGAAGTCTCAGCAGGGGCTCCATCATGGACACTGCACCATCATACTCACTGCTAACCCCAAACACCTTGAAAAAGCAATATTTTCTAAATGCTATGTATCGTGAAGATAGAGGCTGCCTGGCCGGCATTCATATTTCTTGAAAAAAGACACCTCGGCCAGTATAAATCTTTTTATTACCTCGACGTTTCGACAAAAAGCTTTTGTCCTCGTCAGGAGCAAATAAAAATTAAAACATATAGCAAGGCGTTAAAAATTAGTCTAATTTTTAAAAACTAATTTTTAACGCCTTGCTATATGTTTTAATTTTTATTTGCTCCTGACGAGGACAAAAGCTTTTTGTCGAAACGTCGAGGTAATAAAAAGATTTATACTGGCCGAGGTGTCTTTTTTCAAGAAATAAATGCTATGTAGTTATAAAGGAAGAGTTTTCAACCAAAACAACAATAAAAAAGTGACTTCACAGATGTAGTACCCCATCTCAGATAGATAGTTTGGCCAACACCACCATCCTGTTCGGAACAATAGTCTTCACTTCCTCCAGACTGTTCCCCAACCAACCCTTCTTTGGTCTACTTCTCCCTTCATTCTGGTGGTGGTGCTTATCTCCATGGTTAAACCAATTCCTGAAGTCCACTCCTCTCCAATTTTGCGATGATAGTTATAGGCCTGGAAAATAGGTCCTCTATTGTCAATTCTGAGCATGACAAGATATGCTCCGGAGAAGCTTCTGCACTATCGCACTATTATTCTTCAAGTATGGATAATCTCTCAATAATCCTCACACACAACTATCTATTTTTAATAAGAAATCCAAGAAGAACAAATCAATTAGCCTCAATTAAAATGTAAACTATAGTAGCCCCAATAAATGAAAGACTATGTTTCAAAATACAAATTTGTGAGATTAACACCATTTTAAAGTATATCTTTTTGTTAATTGGGACTCTATTATATATATTATGGAGTAAGAAGAATGCTGTGCAAGATACCTACAGTAGAACCTCTTTTATTCAACCGACTATAATTCAACCTTCTTTTTTTCTTTCCAAATACCATTCAGTCTATTAACTTCAATTCAATCAACTATAATTCAACACTTGCTTTAATCAACTTTTTTTTTTCCAAATACCATACAGGCTATTAACTTTAATTCAATCAACTATAATTTAACACTTGCTTTAATCAACCTTTTTTTTTTCTTCAAAATCCCATTCAAGCTATTAACTTCAATTCAATCAACTATAATTCAACACTTGCTTTAATCAACTTTTTTTTCCAAATACCATACAGGCTATTAACTTTAATTCAATCAACTATAATTCAACACTTGCTTTAATCAACTTTTTTTTTTTTCAAATACCATACAGGCTATTAACTTCATTTTCAATCAACTATAATTCAACATTTGCTTTAATCAACTTTTTTTTTCCAAATACCATTCAGGCTATTAACTTTAATTCAATCAACTATAATTCAACACTTGCTTTAATCAACCTTTTTTCTTTCCAAATACCATTCAGGCTATTAACTTTAATTCAATCAACTATAATTTAACACTTGCTTTAATCAACCTTTTTTCTTTCCAAATACCATACAGGCTATTAACTTTAATTCAATCAACTATAAAATAACACTTGCTTTAATCAACCTTTTTTCTTTCCAAATACCATTCAGGCTATTAACTTTAATTCAATCAACTATAATTCAACACTTGCTTTAATCAACCTTTTTTTTTTCTTCAAAATACCATTCAAGCTATTAACTTTAATTCAATCAACTATAAAATAACACTTGCTTTAATCAACTTTTTTTTTTCCCAAATACCATACAGGCTATTAACTTTAATTCAATCAACTATAAAATAACACTTGCTTTAATCAACCTTTTTTCTTTCCAAATACCATTCAGGCTATTAACTTTAATTCAATCAACTATAAAATAACACTTGCTTTAATCAACCATTTTTTTCCTTCAAAATCCCTTTCAGGCTATTAACTTTAATTCAATTGACTATAATTCAACACTTGGTTTAATTCAATCTTTTGGGTGTTGAATCCAAGAAGTTAGACAGCTGTAAGTACAATCTGTGAATTCTCTAGAGGAACAGTACTCACTCTTATGGCAGGTGTGGTAAAAATGTTTGAGGAAATCAGAACTGTGCTCCATATCCCTGTAGTTGCGCTGGAAGTAGAAGGCTTCCATCACTTTCCTGCAGCATACACAGGTTATCTACACCAGGAAATTCTAGGGAGAGAGAGAGAGAGAGAGAGATTGAAACTGATTTATTATAACGTCCATATAAGATTATATAAGGTTAAAAATACATAAAATGAATAAATAAGATTAATAATTATAAATATACTAGACGGGTGACCCGGGCTTCGCCCCGGGATTGACCCGTGTGCATATCTACCCGAGTGATATATATTTAGATAAGATTTTTTTTTATAATTGTTTGTTATTAGCATTATCTATTTGTTTGCATCAGCATAATTTAATCTAATCTTTGATAGAGGGCGCTGTTCGTGAGCTAAGTAGAATAATTTGAATATATAGTTTTAATATTTGATTTATATATTTTTTAAAATAGCCTATCGTCGTCTTCCCCGTATTTTTTTACCTATGTATGGAAATTTTGGTTTGAATTAGTGAACTACTGCGAATTTGTATACCAGACATACAAACAAACAAACAAACATACATTCATTTTTATATATAAATATATGAATAAAACGATTAAATAATTGATAAATAGAGAGAGAGAGAGTACTAAGAGTTCACCTTAGTCTTACCCTCCTCTCATTACAATTTATTTATCAAACTGCAGAAACAATTTTTTTTATTATTTTTTACTTTAAGAGTGAAAAATTAACTTGTTCAATATCCAATAATAGAGGATAAGATATGAAGATTATTTTGTTATCTTGGTGCATTTAAATAAGTGGTGGTGAGGGGTGGAGGAGTGGTATAAGCCCATCAATTTTTGATAGCCACAACCAGGTATGTTGTTGTTGTTTCTTATCCCCTTGTGTAAAGATTACACGAATTCCATGAGTTCATGCTCCTCGAGCTGTTTTATGATGAGCAGCGGCCTCTCCCAAAGGTCCTATTTAGTGCATCAAATCAACATCTGATCTCATGGAATGGGGTGTAGGGGTGCAGCTTTCGTTGATCATGGCACCATGATCCAGGCACACTTTGGTGAAAGTCTGATTTTGCCTGTAGTTTGAGGCTGTTCCTAACATGGAAGCAGACGCCTTTGCTGCTGACTCTAACATGAGTACAGACGCAGCTCCTCCGTATCCCTGGAGTGGGACCCTTCCTGAGGTCTATCAACTGGGTCAGTTGAAATCAGGATTAGGTACTTAATTTCTGAAGAAAAATTGCTTGAAATGTCCTTTCTTCTACATGTGTTGACATAGGGTACACTTACAGTAAAAGCAGGCGCTGACTACCCATCATGATATCCATGGGCACATGTATACTTGGGATTTGTATACCACCACCAAATAAATAAGAACCAACTGAAAATACACGTGCCTTATGTGCCTCATGAGCCTCAAGAACCTCATTGAAAGTGACCTGGTAAATTTCCCACAGAATTCTTACATCAGGTGAAAACATAGAGCCATAATGAGGCAGTTCTTCCTCCCCACATCACTCTACGTACTGGTTGTTGAGGAGAAGGTCCATCTGCAGCAGTACATGCTCCTGGGAGGTACAGGGCAGTCTGTGGGTCAGGCAGAGCTGGAGGGCCAGCTGGGAGTGGCCCTGGCGCATCAGTGCCCTCACTATGGCCTCCTGGTGGCAGCGAGTCAGTTCGGGTTGGGTGGCTCCCTTGGTCATCAGCAGCTCCACCCCTTTCTGCACCATCCTCCATCTTTGTAAAATACCAAACTCGAGGAGCATGGACTCATGGAAAAGGTGTAATCTTTGCACAAGGGGATAAGAAACAACAACAGAATACCAATAAAATATGTGGTCAAGATAAGATTGTCTTCATTCATCCTTGAGAGAATGGGCTGGGAGGGAAATATTCAATTAAACCTTTAACTGATAGCTTAACTTAAGCCCATTTTAATCAAAGATATTAAAGTATATGTGGCAATATCGTTGCGGAATTTCTTGTTGTTGGATGCGAATGGTGAGATTTGATTGAAGCGCAGTCGTTTGAGTGGAAGTTGCAGCATACAGTTAGGAATAATCAGGACACGTGATTGAGTTTGAAAATAAAGGCAACGGGATGGAGGAAAGAAAGTTTGATAAGAGCTGAGCGATTTGACTTATTAATTAGCTGATCACATGGCGGTGATTGTACTTAGCTGTGGGATGAGCAGAGGGGGAGAGGTCTAGAGCCGATGTCACCTCCTTGGGAGCCAAAGCGTAACTAACATTTCTTGCTTTTCGATTTAACACCAAGCTTCAGTTTCTCACTGATTGGTTGAGATATGATCACATGGTGTTTTCCTATTGGTTGACCTACTTAGTGGTTCCTCCCTAATTGGCCGGCGGCTCTCCTTGATGAAAGATGGCCTGCCTGGTATATCCGATTTCGTCAGGAAGTATTGGGTATCTTGACGCTTATAGCTTCGACGGATATTAGATACGTCCTGTTTTTGCCGGAAGTATTGAGTGCATCTTGGCTAAAATAACTTCTGCGGTTACTAGAGACGTCCGGTCTCTGCCCCTGCAATGTTGACACAGGGGTGCCAAAATAGTCGTGCCAGCTTTAGTCTTACTTCCTATATCTTTTGTTACTTTCTTTCCTCCAGTTACCTTGTTCTTTATTAAGTCTTTGAAAATCATACATGATACATACATAGTGGGTCGGGGTTGCATTTAATTATATACAAATTATGACAGATGCGCCCCCTACATGTGAAGAATTCAAGAAGGGGTTAGCCTGAGAGAATTCTGTAAAGTGAAAAATAATTTTGTGGGAAAATTAGTTGTGGGTATGGAGGGGCTATATACAAACATTGCTGGTAATATAAAAGTAAAATAGAATGGTGTTGATGATATAGGTTGAGTATAATTAATAGAAATCAAAAATTTTTAATTGTAAGAAATCAAGGAATGTTATGGTACATAGTGGATTAAAAGAAAAGAAAATGCGCCTAAATGAATTCTACTTGAGTTAAGAAATGAATTCGAGGGGGTTCTATTTAGGCTTTGAAATCAAAATAAAAATAATATAAAAATAGTTGAATGAAATCAAAATTGAATGTGTTTGGTTGAATGGTGAGAAAAAAAAAAAAGAAAAATGCCTAACCATATTCTAGCTCGAAATTGGGAATGAAATCGAAGGAATTCTATTAGGTCTTTTGAGAAATCAAAAATAAAAAAAAATAAAAAGTTGGAAGAAATCAAAGTGAATGCTTGGTGCGTGGTGAGAAAAAAAGGAAAAATGCCTAATTACTTTTTTGCTTGAATTTTGGAAAGGAATTCGAGGAAATTTCATAAGGTCTTTTGAGAAATCAAAGTAAAATAAAAATAAAAAGTTGGAAGAAATCAAAGTGAATGCTTGGTGCGTGGTGAGAAAAAAAAGGAAAAATGCCTAATTATATTCTAGCTCGGAATTGGGAATGGAGACCGAGGGAATTCTATTAGGTCTTTTGAGAAATCAAAAATAAAAATAAAATAAAAGTTTTTTGAGCGAAATCAAAGTAGAGTGCTTGGAAAAAAGAAAAATAAAAAGATTTCAACAACAAAGGGTGATTTAATGTTTTTAGTTTAATCGAAAGTCAGTGAGTTTTCGTTGATAATTGAGTTGTGGCAATATAAGTCAAGTGGTAAATAGAATGATAATTGATAAATGAAATGATAATATAAACTAATTGGTAAATAAAATGATAGTTAATGATTAAAATTGATAATAAGTTGAATAAATTGCTAAATTGATTAAATATTTAAATTTTAATTGAGAGAAAATAATGAAAATGATTGATATGAAAAATAAGGTGTATTGGTTGGAACCCTTTGGTATCTACATGCCCTGATCTACATGTATTGGTTGCTCCATTTTGCCCTATAAATGTTTTACTTGCTCAATTATGCCCTATAAATTTTTTGTCTCATCTGTAGTGACACTTAAGTGAAAAACGTGATTCTAGCCCTCAAGTGCGTTTATGCTGTGTACAGGAGACATGGAAATCTATATAACCTTTACGTGTAATTTTTTGTCTTTGTGTGTGTGTTGTGAAAAATGTTAGAAGTCGGTTGTGTAAGAGATGTGTGAGCTAGTTCTAGGTGTTGTTTCGTGGATGTGTAGTTGGTTGGTAAAAATCGATATGTAGACTCGAACTGGAATCAAAACCGGTGGCATAGTGAGGTTCCCAGTCGACCTCAATAGGGGATCTTCTCATTGTATTTAGAGATACGGAAGTGGGGTGTGTCGGGCAAACGAGAGGGAGGGAAATTGGAGATCGGACGAAGGCGCTCCGCTTTGTTTACAGAGGCCGAATTTAACCTCCGTGGACTATACTTCCTGTCGTGGTGTTTCAAATCTCATTTCCTGCCGTCTATTTATTTTTGGTGCGGCTCAGGGCTTGTTTTTGGAGCGTGATTTCTCCGACACTGGTTGGTTATCTTTTCAGTTACTGCTATCTCTTCGGAGTTTATTTAGATTTTCTGCGAAGATGGTTCCTAAAATTATGAGAAGTTTTATAAATACTTGTCCACAATGAAGAATTGCTTGTCCACAATGAAGAATTGCTTGTCCACAATGAAAAACTGTTTGTCCAAAATTAAAAACTACCTCTTGTAGTTCGAAGATTTTCTGCGCGGGCATGGCATATATAAACAAAGGATAAAAATCAGGTGAAATATAGGATATTGTCCCATGTTCGTCCATATTTTTGTAACTGGGGACTCTGAAATATTTGCTTGAACCTTATTAATTGTAGAATTTGAATGATTGGTAGGTTCGTAGTTCTCCTGTTTGATATCTTTAGGGGGTGGTGTGATATGATTGAGCTGGTTGTCAGGTTTGCAGTTTTTAACATCGGGGAAGAGTAATGTAAATCGTCTTGTTGCAAAAATGGCAGGGTCTAAATGCCTGAAAGGTTCGCTGCTGGTGGGTTTGAACCTTAATGACTCTGTTGGGAATAATTCGGGTGTTAAATGTTTGAAAGGGAACGTATAATTGGGGTTGTGCTTTATATGATAGGTGCTAACGGCGGGTGGTGATATATAATGGATTTTTTCTGTATACAGTTTAAGTTTGTTGACGTGGATTGTGTCAGTGTCTCTTTGAAGTGGTTGATTTGGTCGATCTATGCGGACCACATTTGGTGAAATAATTTCTAATAGGGTGTGAGGTCCTGTGAAATATGGCGCAAGTTTCCCTGTATTTGGGTGGTGATATAATTTTACTAACACTAGATCACCTACTTCGAAATGTGGTTGTTTGTGTCGTTTGTCATAAGTGTTTTTGTCTTGTAAATGTTTGTTTTGTGTGCGTGTGTGATATGTTTGGTGTACGAAATTTTGTTTTGTTTGTGGGTTTTACTTGTTTGACGATGTCTTGTGTCATGTGTTGTGGTCTGCCAATACATTGTGAAGAGATAAGTTGGTGTAAGTTCGACGTTATTTGTATTTTGAAAAGCCGGATGTTGTATCCATTTATTAAATCGAATGGTCGTCGTGACTTTAGAAAAAAAGGCTATTCAGTGATATTAGAGTGGAATTGAGTGAAAATGAGGCTTACGACGTGAACGCTTTGAGTGAGAGACGTGTCACAGGCTTGGTGAAAGGCGTCTGTGGCCTGAAGTGAAAAAGTTTTGTGGGTGACCTGTGACACGAATCGAAAAAAAAAAAAATTGTGAATGACAAGGTGTCACGCGAAATCCTTGTTTGTACAAAATTTTACCTGTTCTCACTATGAACAACAAATTTATTAAAGTCATATATCGAAATTTCTATTGTTAGAGTATATGGTACCTTTTAAGGTGAACATTTTTTAGTGTTTTGGGTAGACGAGATGATGGTTACTAACGACGGTGCATGCGTTTGTTTGTGGTTGTCGTCTTTTGGCGCGAGTGTCGCGCTTGTTGGGCGGGTTGTGCGTGTTTGTTAGCGTGAAAACCGTCCTTTGGATGGGTGTTGTCGGTGTATTGTTGTCGTGAATGTCGTGATTGTTGCTAAATACGTTTGTGGGATTGTTGTGAGGTACATTTTTATGGCTTGGCGGCGTATGGTCATGCATGGATTTTGTGTGGTAAGTGTGTGGGCTGTACTGACACGTTTTTTTTTTTTGGGCATGGTGAGGGTTGAAGCCTTTGTGGCTTGTATTTGAGGGCATATAGTATTGATAATTGGGTTGAGTGATAAACATGGTGGTGGGGTCAATGAATGCAGGCAAGGGTTGTCCTGTGTGACAAATTTGATTGTATTGCGAGTCCTTTCGGACAGGTTTGGCCTAGCCCGTGCGTGCATTCATTGAGTACAAAGGTTAGATATGGTTAAAAGGGGTAGGTAGTTAGGTAAAAGTTCAAAGTCAATTCCTTGACGGCATAGGATGGGTGCCTACCTCAGTTCAACAGGTCTCCTTTGGGACGCCTTGGTTTGGAGTGGTTGGCTTGGGGCTCGGGATTGCTCGCACCGTCCGCGAAATT
The DNA here is from genome assembly GCA_030710605.1 of Cordylochernes scorpioides. Lineage (NCBI taxonomy): Eukaryota > Metazoa > Arthropoda > Arachnida > Pseudoscorpiones > Chernetidae > Cordylochernes > Cordylochernes scorpioides. The sequence goes on from CP092868.1 coordinate 14,240,884, forward strand.
GAAGTGAAGTCCGGTACTGGAAGATCATTTTGGGATCGTTGGGGCTGTCCCGGATCGCGGGGGTTGGTTTCGGGGACTGTGTACGGCATGGCGGTGGATGAATCCTCGGTGGTCGGTGTCCGGCCTTGGTGACACTCGCCTGGGGTTGGTGGGGGTTGTGTCCGTCGTCCTCCCCGGGGAATGGCGCTCCGGAATTCCGTCTCACTTTGTGGGGCGTTGACACATCGGATGGCCACGGTCATCTGCCATATGATGGCCGCTAGAAGGCGCCTGGTCGCTTCTCTTCTTGTCCGCTTCTTTTCCGCTGGTTTTGTCATTGCCTTTTGATTTGCTGGTGTCTGGGCTAATTTCCATCTTGATCCTGATTAAGTTCCATAATCTTTATCCTGTCGACTTAACCGTTCTGTGGCAATATCGTTGCGGAATTTCTTGTTGTTGGATGCGAATGGTGAGATTTGATTGAAGCGCAGTCGTTTGAGTGGAAGTTGCAGCATACAGTTAGGAATAATCAGGACACGTGATTGAGTTTGAAAATAAAGGCAACGGGTTGGAGGAAAGAAAGTTTGATAAGAGCTGAGCGATTTGACTTATTAATTAGCTGATCACATGGCGGTGATTGTACTTAGCTGTGGGATGAGCAGAGGGGGAGAGGTCTAGAGCCGATGTCACCTCCTTGGGAGCCAAAGCGTAACTAACATTTCTTGCTTTTCGATTTAACACCAAGCTTCAGTTTCTCACTGATTGGTTGAGATATGATCACATGGTGTTTTCCTATTGGTTGACCTACTTAGTGGTTCCTCCCTAATTGGCCGGCGGCTCTCCTTGATGAAAGATGGCCTGCCTGGTATATCCGATTTCGTCAGGAAGTATTGGGTATCTTGACGCTTATAGCTTCGACGGATATTAGATACGTCCTGTTTTTGCCGGAAGTATTGAGTGCATCTTGGCTAAAATAACTTCTGCGGTTACTAGAGACGTCCGGTCTCTGCCCCTGCAATGTTGACACAGGGGTGCCAAAATAGTCGTGCCAGCTTTAGTCTTACTTCCTATATCTTTTGTTACTTTCTTTCCTCCAGTTACCTTGTTCTTTATTAAGTCTTTGAAAATCATACATGATACATACATAGTGGGTCGGGGTTGCATTTAATTATATACAAATTATGACATATATAAATTAATGAAATACATCTTTTACAATTTTATCAAGTACATTTTAAAAGATTCGGTGTTTATGCGTATATAAAGGTTTTACAACTTTAAAGATGTCATCTTGAAGCGCTCTTAATAGAAAATATTTTAGAAATTTATTTAGCCATTGCCTGGGTCATTTGTCTAGTATGCATAAATACATATAAGAAATATAAACTGTTTTCAACGCGTATGATTATTTTTGAATTAAAACAATTTTCTACTGCCCTTACTGCAATGATAAAATAATGGGAGGGCCTGGCTCATCACTGGTAAACCCTTCCAGCTATTCAAAATGATAGATTCATCTGGTGAAACAGCTAGGAGGGTTCATCAATGATGAGCCAGGCCCTCCCATTATTTTATCATTGCAGTAAGGGCAGTAGATAATTGTTTTAATTAAAAAAGAATCATACGAATCGAAAATAGTTTATATTTCATATGATGGTGCACTAATGTACATCATATATGTATACTAGCCGAATGACCCGGGCAACGCCTGTGTTTTAATTTAGACACGTGGACCTGTTGGATCATTAACGCCCGTGTTTTACCCGATTGAATGTTTTTATTCAAATACTATTTGTTACAATTATAAATTGGTGCCTTAAATAAATGCATATTTTAGTTAATAACTATAGCCTATGTGCTTTATCTGTCTATGTACTGTTGGCTTCCATAGGCGTCTCTTACTGGGAAAAAGAAAGAGAGGATTCCATTTAGTTATTAACTATTATATGCATTTATTTAAGGAGCGACCCGCTCCAACACAATAGTTACAAAAACCAAAAAGCGAGTGGGGGGGGGGGGGCAAAGTGTCTCACGCAGTGGCGGCGCCATCGTAGCGAACCAATAGGAGAGCGCCATTCCAAAAAAAAAAAGCAAACGGTGACAGAGATGAAGAACGCATGACGCTCGTAACTGTATATAGAATAACTATACTGGGGGGTCGGTGGAAGGATGGTATAAACCGTTGGTTTTTTCGGCCACTACAACCCGGGTTCAATTCCCGCATTGGACACTTTTTTTTTTCTGATTAAAAAAAAAAAAAAAAAAAATGCTCCAATGGGCCCTGACTCTTGCAAAAGTCCAACCCCACCAGCGAGTGCAAGTAACCAAACGGGGCTCTGGCACATTTGTAAGCGCAAAGTCGAACTGCTTTTCACATGTGTAGACATGTGGTGCGCTTATAGTAAAAGCAGTCGCCAACTTCTACCCACCATGATTATCATGGCCTGTACCATGTGTACTAGGGATAAGCAAAAAATATATAAAACTATACTGATCATTATCTCTCTGATGCACTAAGAGAGAGGAAATAGGATCCAAACAGGGATTGCACTAGGGACTGACCTGGAAGTTGCCGTGGTCCAGATGCCACAGGGCCCGGACTCCATTCAGAAGAGTGTCAGGGAAGAAGACCACATTCTCCCGCTGCAGGTCAATCAGCAGGTAGATGAAGAGTCTGTGCTTGGCCTCCAGGGTCAGCCCCAGCTGCAGGTAGACAGCTAGACCGGCCTCTAGACTTTCTGGGGGATAGCTCCGTCCCGCTTCCTTCCATAGCCGGTCCGCCATCAGCAGAGGTCCCCAGCTGCACACCTCCCTCCGTTCACCATATATAGTAGCCTAGTAAACTGCCCTCTTAGAGTACTGGAGTGCTTGGAGAAATGCCATTTGGTCACAATCCCAAAGAATGAAAAACCCCTCTAAAGTATTGGAGGGTTTCGAGAAATGCCATTTGGTGACAATCCCAAAGAATGAAAAACCCTCTAAAAGTACTGGAGGGTTTTGAGAAATGACATTTGGTCACAATCCCAAAGAACGGAAACCCCTTTAAAAGTACTGGAGAGTTTTGAGAAATTCTATTTGGGCACAATCCCAAAGAATGGAAACCCCTCTAAGAGTATTGGAGGGTTTTGAGAAATGCCATTTGGTCTCAATCCCAAAGAATGGAAAACCCCTATTTGTACCTCCCAGTATCTCTAGTCGAGGGTGAACATCTTAATGGGAAGTTAACAGAAAAAGGGACCTAATGAACTCAGGGATAAGCTTTCAACTTGAAAAAGAAGGGCACCCTCATTCTTGGGAGGAGAAATTGCCCAAAAAAAGGAAGAGCCAAATAAATTTAAAACATTAAACCTTAAAATTCAATTCAATGCGTTGTTTCCGAAATGTCACAAACATTTCAATAATTTGAATATGGTCTTGTTACCTTTGTGTTTTAAGGAATCCTTTACTAATAATAAACTTTATAAAAACAACATTTGAGGAGAAAGGTTACAAAAAAACAACAATCCAACTATGTGTAACATTACATTAGCAACTTAAATAGGATAAAATACTATTTGAATCATTGATAAAATTGAAAGGGCAACAAAAATTCGATCCATATAAGTACCAATCAATAGGGGGGTCGGTGGAAGGCTGGTTAAACCGTTTGGTTTTCGACCACTAGGACCCGGGTTCGATTCCCGCATTGGACACTTTTTTCTGTTTAGAAAAAAAAAATGCTCCAATGGCCCCCGATTCTTGCAAAAGTCCAACCCCACCAGCGAGTGCAAGTAACCAAACGGGGCTCTGGCATTTGTAAGTGTAAAGTCAAACTGCTTTTCACATGTGGAGACATGTGGTGCGCTTACAGTAAAAGCAGTCGCTAACTACCCACCATGATTATCATGGCCTGTACCACGTGTACTAGGGATAAGCAAAAAAAAAAAAAAAAACAATCAATAGATGAAATTTCATTAATTTGTAGGGATTCCTGGAGTAGAGGGGAGGAAAATTCTCCACTAATCATAATAACCCTGCTGTTATGTCACTGCATGGATGGCTTCTTTGCATGGAGTTTTGGTAACCTTTGTAGAAAAAAGAACAAAGTATGGTTAGAATGAGTGGTACCTGTCACTAAGAATGCGAAACCACGCAGCATAGTACAAAGATAAGTGTTATGAAAATTCAAAACTATTTTAGACGCGTAAGATTCTTTTTGAAATTAAATAATTTCTACTGCCCTTACTGCAATATGGAAAAATTAATGGGAGCGATCCTTGCTCATCAGTGGTGAACCCTCCCAGCGGTTTCACCAGTTTAATCTACCATACCACTTTTATATTGCTTTTTTTTTTCCTGGGAGGGTTCACCACTGATGAGTCAGACCCTCCCATCAATTTTTTCCATTGCAGTAAGGGCAGTAGAAATTGTTTAATTTTAAAAAGAATCTTACGCATCTAAAATAGTTTCAAATTTTCATAACAGATGGCACGCTAGTGCATCATAAAGATAAGTGTGGTTAGAATGGGTGATACCTGTCACTGAGAGCACGACGCCGGGTGACATAGAACTGCTTCAGATGGTCAGTGGGGTAGTCAGACTGGGGGAGGTTGCCCAGCTCTGTGAGGAGCAGGTTGGCTTTGAGGTAGGCTGCAATGGACTGGGTGACATCCAGCTTGGTACGGAGATCTGCCCTGCCTGCCCCACATCCTCAGGTTGGTACACTTCTATGTAGATTGTACACTTCCATGTAGATTGTACACATCTATGTAGATTGTACAGTTCTATGTAGAAACTGTTTTACCAGAATATGTTTATTTACATCTTCTCCTTCCCTTCTGTCAGGATAAAAATCAACCCAACCTTTCTGAGAGGTTTGTTGGCCTTACTTTCAGACAATACTAAATTGTAAAGCCATATAAGCCATGTAAAGTCCATATAAGGTTAAATTTGACTATTTTTGTGAAAGAAAAATGAGACATATTTCCATTATTAATTGCTTTCCTCAAATTTGTCAATCTAAATGTTGCTTAGAGGAAGGAATAAAAAAAAAAGGAATTGCAGAATAGCAATGGTGTTTTTTTCATTTTACACCACATTTAACAGGTGTCTTCTTCCCTCCGACCACACTTATATAGATACCAATTTTTACCATTTAATTAATTTTATAAAAAAAAGATCTGAAAGAGGAAAGCAATAGAGATTACCTTTCTCTGTGATAGGCCCAGCCTCTGGTAACATGGTAAAGAGTGTGGTTAGGGTTTCCAGCTGGCGCAGGTAGCTGCGGAACTTGCGTGGGACAGACTTCTCTGTGGAGAGTCCAATGGGAGTAGTATCTGGCGTGGCATAGACATCAAACACATTCAGTCTCTGTTGTGCGCAACAAGCCGTAACAACTCACAGTAGGTGTCAATGGCCTCCTTGATGGAGGTAACCCTCCTCCAGGCCCAGTTGGAGAAGAAGAGCAGAGTGCAGCCTTCCGCAGCCAAGTCTGGACAAACATGTGTGACCACATAATGGCTCCTCTCACAGAGCAACAACTTTTTTTTTAAATGAAAGGTTAAAAAAGATAAAAATTTTTATTATAATATAATATAGAAACATATTGTGAAGGGTTTTTGATCTTTTTAAAAAAGTATGCAGTAGAACCTCCATGAGAGGACACTTGCACTAGGGGACACCTTTCTATAAAGAACAGTTTTCATTTGCAAAATTAGCATTTTTACTATTTAGCAACAGTCTGGTAAGAGAACACCTCTCCCTAAAAGATACTTTAGCTCTGCAATTAGGTGTTGTCCTTTACAGGGAAGTTCTACAGTATTATTGTTGTTGTTTCTTATCCCCTTGTGTAAAGATTACACAAATTCCATGAGTTCATGCTCTTCAAGCTGTTATAAAATAGCGGCCTCTCCCAAAGTTCCTGTTAAAC
>CP092868.1:14246870-14286536 GCA_030710605.1 Cordylochernes scorpioides
AGGACCTTTAAGAAAGGTCGCAGCTTATTATCAAATAGCTTGAGGAGCATGAACTCATGGAATTTGTGTAATCATTGCACAAGGTGATAAAAAACAACAGCAACAAAAAGATCAGAATTTTGTATTAAATTTAAGAGAGGTTATACTGTATTTACTCTCAAAACACATAAACTTACCTCCAACGGCCCATTCTCTCAGACACAGGGTCAGGAAGCGAAACATGCCGTGGACCAAGGCTAGGGTTAGCAGTTGCTCCCTCTGGGTCTCTTGGACCTGAAACCACAATGTTCCCACAGAGTTGTTCACCTACATTACACTAGAACAAGCATGTCAAACTCGCGGCCCGCGGGCCTCATGCGGCCCACAACGAATAAATTTGCGGCCCACCAGACAATATATTTTAATAATTTTTTTTTTATAAATTTAAAAAAAAAATTAATAAAAATTTGTAGCCTAATTTTTAAAAATTGTAATTATACATAATTTTTTTATTAATTACGAACCACTGGTCGCCATACATAAGTCGTAAGTTTTGATAATATTATACCTACATACATAACGTATGTACATCGCCATAAGTATTGTGTGCCTTAAAGTTTAAAGAAAATATTCTTTCGGAGTACTAGAAAAAAAATTTTTTTGACAAATATCAGGGAGAAAATATTAACTTTACTTTCTTTTTTCTTATTAGTATTTTTTAAAATAAACCTACATAAATGTTACTATAAAAATTTAATTACTTGTTTTCTTTTTTTGCGGCCCATATAATCTTATTACTTTTTTATTTGGCCCGTGTTAGGATTTGTGTTTGACATGCTTGCACTAGAACAATGTTTCTCAACTTTTTTTTTGTGCCATCAACCGGTAAAATTGATATTAAAATAATAATAATAGATAAGGCACAATTTGGATTATAGATTATAAACACAAGGTAATAAGACCAAATAAATAAATAGTGTGTGACATTTCGGTAACAGCGTTGTTACCATCTTCAGACAAAAGTACTGAATGGTACATACCAATGGTAAATATACATTCAGTACTTTTGTCTGAAGATGGTAACAACGCTGTTACCGAAACGTCACACACTATTTATTTATTTGGATTTGGTCTTATTACCTTGTGTTAATAATTGCAGACAGAATAAATTTTACTAGGTATTAAAAAAAAATACTACAAATATAGTTATTTTACCTCCAAGATCTTTGGTTAGTTATAGTATTTTGTTTATGATATTTACCAATGTGAATCTTGTTTTCTGTATGTTTGAATTTGAAAGACCACATGAGAACACCCTAATACCTAAAAATATATTTTTAACACCTTTCCATAAAGTTTTTATTTTTTCCTTCTTATCTCCACTCAATCATGATTAGGTGAAGTAGAATGCATCTACCTTTACCATTAAGACTGGGAGCACTACTCAGTGGCAGGCCGACTTAGCTTCAAAAGAAATGGCCGCCTCTGACATGAGGAACAGACCATGTGCAGCCGCTCCTAACAATGGAGTACAAACGCTGCTCATCCTGTATCCCTGGATCAGGAGCCCTTACAGGGTACTATCAGCCGGGCCAGCTGAGCCCAGGTTTTTTAGTCAGCTTGCTACTGCTCCCCCTCCTCCTTTTTCATCCGGACTTAGGATTATTTTTTCCTGATGAGGAGGACAAAAGATATTTGTCAAAGCGTTGAGAAAATTAAAAACTCTATTGGCCAAAAAGTGTCTGTTATCTCAAGAACAAAGAATGCCGGGCAACCTCTATCTTCCTAGCAGAGAAGTGAGCACTCACAGAGAGATGGGGAGGGGCAGTGTAGGGCTCAATGTCCTCCAGCAGGGCACATTTCTTGCAGTGTTGGTAGAGAGACTGCTGGTCTAGGAGAGCTAGAGGACCCAAGTTGGAGAGTTCTGCCAGGACCTGCCCACACCAGTCAACTTCCAGACACACATCAAGGTTGGGTTTCTAACAACATTAAGATAGGAAATGAAAACATTCAAGGCATAAATGTTTTAACGGATTTATATTAAATTTTATAAAGGACTAGCGGACGTACCCGGCTTCGCCCGGGTTTTACCCGAGTAAAGGTTTGTCTAACGAATCTCTCAATAAAGTGAACATTTTTTCCCGGTCCCTTGAAAAATACTCGATAAGTTGAATAAAATCAATATTAATTGGTTCCCTGGGTAATTGGAAGTTAAAGGAATATAGTATCTTGTCTTGGAATTGTATCATTATTCTTGTCTCAAATAAATTGCTGTGTCATCCTGAATTTTGTCTTTCCTAATTTTCTACATTACAAAATCATCGTATCATCATGATAATATTTGGAGCAGATTGTTGAATTATAACAGATAAATTAGAATATTTATCTTGATTATTTTTAGGCGAATAGTTATTTCAAAAATTTTATTTGCTAGAAACCTTCCCAGTACTATACTAAATAACTACCCAAAGTTTCATGGCGTTCCAATGAGTGGTTTGGTCAGGCATAAAGGATAGACACACATACATTTATTTATATATATATATAGATATAAAGAATTAAGGGGAATAAATACACTAATGGACAAAACTTAAGGAAGCTGTACTTTTTAGCATTGTATATCTGGATTCAGATAATAACTCTGACAGTGAGCTTTATTGGGGACACACAAGATAACCAAGTGTGACAAAATTGCCTCTGTCTCCTTAAAAAAAAAAAATTAATTAAAGTGACCAGCGATGTCAAAGACTTTCCACTTCCTAAAGTTGTGTCCATGTGTGTAATAATTCACTGAAATAACCAGACATCACTAATTCCTAAATGAAAGAGATGGTAAGATAAAATATTAAAGAATATAGGTAATAAAGGGAATGCTGACACCACCTACCTGTCTTTGCATGCCCAGGAAGGAACCCTTGATGATGCCCTTGTCAGAAAAGCAAAGGACCTCTGGATAAACAACAGCAACGTGAACCTGGCACTGAAGAAGACAGACAAACAGACTTACGGAAGGACAGGGAAGAAGGGTAGTTGTGCTCCTCCAAACACTCCAGAGAGGAAAACCTAGCCAGGCTTCTGGACACTAGGTGAACATCCTGCACACAATAAACCCAGCCCAGATATTATAATTTCCACTAATTAGCTGCTTTTTGGTAAGAGGGCCCCTATCTCTCTCTAAAGTACACTTAGGTTCTGTAACTGGTGGTTTTTTTCAGGAAGTGCTATCCAGCCTAGCTGTCAGGGGCTCACAGTATTTCATATCACAGTAGAAAAACCAAACATAAAACAACAAGTAAAGGGTCTGATAATCCACAACTCACCACCAGAGGACTCCCTTCCAAATACGGAGCCAGCTCCGCCAAGGAATAAATCCCCAGGAATGGAATACGCTCCTTGGAAGAATATCTGGATCCACCACAAGTAGAGGTCATGGGAGAGCCGTAAATGAATACTGCGTAGATATAATTATATAGCTATTACATGCCATCTATATATAAAAGAAATCGAAAGCATTAAGGCACAAATGTTTTCTTTTACAAATTAAAACAAACTTCTACTGTCCTTACTGCAATGAAAAAAAATATTGGGAGAGCTTGGCTCATTAGTTTGCTCAATGTAAATATTTAAATGTAATTCTACTGTCCTAAAAGCTTATGTCCATAGTTTGCTTGAATATCATAAATAAGATTCCAACCTTCAGTGTATATATAAGTAGAATCGTTCACTACAGTATTAGAGCTCTAAAGAAGCAGTCTGGTAGATTAAATTGGTGAAACCGCTGGGAAGGTTCACCACTGATGATTCAAGCCTTCCTAATATTTTTTCATCACATTAAGAACACTAGAAGTTTTTTTAAATGTAAAAAGAAAGCATTTATTTTAATGCTTTCATTTCTTATATTTAGAATGCATAACCATGTGGAGTTAACAATGAAACAAAGAGTGTTTATAGGAAAGAAGAATCGCACCTGAAGGCGCTAGGCATTTGAGCCTGGTACCACTGGTTGAGGTCAAAGATGGCAAGGTAGTTGCAGGGAGTCCTGATGTCTGACGGAGAGTCGTACACTTGCCAGGAGAAAATGCACAGGCTCTCTTCAACATCCGCGTTTACTGAACACACAGCAATGTCTGTCATGTACAACCTGTAATCAATCACATATAACATCGTTTTGAAACCTTATACCCATTCCACACCTGCTATTGTCACAAGCCAAGCTTGCTTGATCACAAATCTTTTTTTTTAAATCACTCTAAAATTACAAAAATATGTTTTTGATATTAAACATATTCATACTTTTTTTTTTTTAACGTTAAAGGAAATAAATATCTTTTAAAAATGTGTGTGTGCTCAGTTGAAATGAGTTCTAAGAATAAATTTTAAAATATTAAAAAAAAAAAAAAACACTTTTACCCTGTCCCTTCCAAAAAATAAAAAAAGATCTACACTATATACCAAAATCATTAGAAATATATTTAAAAAATTTTAAGCACATTTCCAGCTGCATTCAACAATGTCAGATATGTCCATTATTTGCTAGACAGTTCAATTGTCCTGATACATTCAGAGACATGGGTGTAGGTAAGAGTTCTTTTTTGATCTCCACTCAACAATCATGTTTTTTTTTTTTTTTTTGCTTATCCCTAGTACAAGTGGTACAGGCCATGATAATCATGGTGGGTAGTTAGCGACTGCTTTTTTTACTGTAAGCGCACCACATGTCTACACACGTGAAAAGCAGTTGGACTTTGCACTTACAAATGCCAGAGCCCGGTTTGGTTACTTGCACTCGCTGGTGGGGTTGGACTTTTGCAAGAATCGGAGGCGATTGGAGCATTTTTTTTTTAAACAGAAAAAAGTGTCCAATGCGGGAATCGAACCCGGGTCCTAGTGGTCGAAAACCAAACGGTTTAACCAGCCTTCCACCGATCCCCCAACAATCATGTAATAGACATGAATTTCCAGTATGTGAATTAAATAAGGCAACAGGTTTCTGGAGATGTTTATTTTTATTGCAATCTCAAGCTTCCGGGCATTACCTCCCTTATACAGTTAGTACAAAAATGAGAACAATCATTTTACAATTTCAATAAAAATGAACTAGAAACTTGTTGCCTTATTTAACTCAACAATCAAATTAGGGTATCAAGCCTGTAGAGCTTGAGATAAGAATCACATATGTGTGTGTACCATACATTCCTCTCTCTCATGGAATTAAGTGTAATCTTTTCACGAGGGGATAAGAAACAACAGCAACATACATCCCCCCTTCAGTAGCATAGGTTATCATACACTTACTGGCACCAGGTCCAATAACAGAATGGTCAGGTTTGTGGATGGTTGTACAGGAGGTGAGCTTGCTGCCCAGCTGGGGCCTGTTGTGGGGGTAAGTGCTTTCCCAGGGGTGGGGACCCAGGTAGTATTTCAGCCTGCGGTCACAGCTGTCCAGGTTCTGCACACCCCAGGGGTCAGCATCATCAGCAGGATGGGAGTTAGAAGCACAAACCTACCTTGTAGATGTAGCCAAAGTCCTCCTTCCACTCCTTGTGTTTGAAATAGAGGGAATGGAGGCTGGCTTGGACTAGTGACATGTCATTTGTCCTGGATAAATACACATCAAACACCCAGTTAGCCCCTTGGTGATCAATCTAGCTGGGAGACAACCCAGCTTGAAATTCTGTATTACACAGCACTGCTCTCTACTATACTGCATCTTCAATCTTCAAGGATGGAAGCAAGACTTTTGTCAAAACTGTCCCAGCAACAATTCCGAAACATTTGGTAAACAAAATTTGACCTTTGGAAGTTTTGAAAGATTTTTAAATGTGTCCAGGAATTGGTTTAGAACCACATAAGCAGGGAGATGATCAAAATATTTTCAAAAAAGTTTGAAAGGTCAAGTCAAAACATCAGCTTTACCATCTAAATAGGAGAGACAATACCATACTCTCATTAAGATCTGGTCACCTCAGGATGGCGCCACAGAACCTGCTCAAGGGCAGAGAGACTGTGAAGAAGAAAACTACCATGATCCTGTTTCTTCTACAATCCAATTGGACCTTTGGGAGAGGCCACTGCTTATCATTAAACAATTTGAGGAGCATGGCCTCGTGGAATTTGTGTAATCTTTGCACAAAATGATAAGAATTACAAAAACACAATCCAAATAAGACCCACAAAGAGAGATTCCTCCTCCAACCAAAGAGTACAGCCACAGCAATACAACAGCTACAGCCACTCACCTCTTGGTAAAGCCGTGGAACACCCAGAGATAGACTTGGTGTCTGGGATCATTCTCCGGCTTCTGGAGGGCAAACTTGACCACAGGGATATCCTTGGTGTCTGTGAAGGAGAACCTACAAGCACAGAGAGTAGTAAGTTGCTAGTTTATAGTACAAAACTTTAGGGAAGGATTTGTGCAAAGTCTTGAAGAAAGGACACAGTTTTTTAAAGGAGAAGAAAAATAAAAGGCAAAAATATAAGAAAGAGTAACCATGTACAGCTCACTCAACCTGATATGGTAGACAATTAGGAGAGTTAGATAGGAACCACAAGGTAACAATAGACCCCAGAAGTGTACACTCAGTTTTGTCCATGAGTTTCATATAATTTTGACTTATAAAACTAAAGGAATATGTATTGGGGATGTTTAATGAGAATTCAAGCAGAGTTCATCATAAAGGGGAGTGACAACTTTAAAAAGCTGGTAACGCATTCTACTTCAGCCAGTCATGATGGTTGTCAAACACCATCAAAGGTCACAACTTGATACCCTAATATGATTGAGTGGAGATAAGGAAGAAGAAAAATATAGTAATAAAACAGAGAAGGACTGAACACTTACACAAGGTGGAGGGAGTGAAGGTCCCACAGCTGGAAGCCCCCGAAGATATAGCCCACCCCCAGCATGCCAATGCGGGGGAAGTACTCGAGGCAGGTCACTCCTGCTCCACCTGAAACATCACCATACATTACTTGACTCTACACTTTTAAAACACAACAGTTTCCTCCAAAACATAACCAGACACACACAACAATCTTTATAAGGGGTTGGTGGAAGGGAGGTCTAATCCTTTTGTTTTTTATTGCTATGACCCGGGATCGAATCCTGCATTGGACACTTTTTCTGATTAAAAAAAATGCTCCAATGATTTTTAATTATTACAGAATATTCCAACAGATAGTGCAAGCCTTAAACAACTTTTAGTTTCACGATCAAAATTTAAAAATCCTGAGTTCAACTGACCTGGTTGATGGTCCTCAACAAGGGTCCCACTCCAGGAATACGGAGGAGCTGTGTCCGTACTCATGTTTAGAGTGCAGCAAAGGCTTCCATGTTAGGAACGGCCTCAAACTACAGGCAAAGTCAGACTTTCACCAAAGTGTGCCTGGATCATGGTGCCATGATCAACGAAAGCTTCACCCCTATACCCCATTCCATGAGATCATGAACTCATGGAATTCGTGTAATCTTTACACAAGGAGATAAGAAACAACAACAACAACATGATCAAGAGAAGGCATTTTTTTCTTAGTTTAACCACCTGATACCCCAGTACAACTTCACTTTTTTTTGTAACATTTTTCAGATTTAAAAAAAAAAAAGTTTAAATAATATACTCTCTTGTGTGTATAACCCATGTCTTCTTGCAATATTGAAACCAGCTTGAAAACCTAATCCTTTTTTAATAGGGTGTTTCTCAATGATAGGTGGAGGGAGTAAAATGGTTAGACATTATTGTGTGGTATATGATTAGGTACAATTTGGATTATAGATTAGAAACAAAAGGTAATAAGACCAAATCCAAATAAATTAATAGTGTGATGTTTTGGTAACAACGCTGTAACCAATATGTCACACACCATCAATTTATTTGGATTTGGTCTTATTACCTTTTGTTTCTAATCTATAATCCAAATTGTACTTTATATCAAAACCAAATCCGAAAAAAAATAAATACTGCAAGACATTTTTGTAACAGCATTGTTACCATCATCAGACAAAATACTGGTAATAAGACCAAATAAAAAATAAATAAATAGAATACGGCATTTCTGTAACAGCGTTGTTACATCAGCAGACAAAAGTTTTATGTCCAATGATGGTAACAATGCTATTACTGAAACATCACACACACTATAGATTTGGTCTTATTACCTTTTATGTATGGTATATTCACAACAAACAAGAGCAAGAGAAGGCTTCACTAGAAGTGTCAAGAAGAAAGCTGGAACTTACGACTGAAGTACTTGCAGATGGAGTCTCCAGATGGGGAGAGGTAGTGGAAGGTGTCCCTGGAGAGGTGATCCTCTGCCCAGAACACACACACACAACATGACTTAGTGTGGGTTGAAACAGTGCCTTAGTGAGATGGTTCTTATCTCACGTCCACACATATGCCATCCCCATGGTTGAGTGGAGAGACACATGGTAATGATAAGGCATGTCAGTAAACATTATCCATTTTGGGATAACCAAGGCACCATGTGTCTGCGTGTGTGGAGAGAGTAAAAGCAATGAAAACCTCTTTCTTATCGTGGAGTTCCTTAGACAACCCAAATAGTGTCATACCTATTTTTTAAATAGAGAAATCAATTAGTTATTGATTAACATATATATCGGATTGAAAAAAAAAACTACATGCCGATACGGTAGAACTTCCCTGTAAAGGCCAATACCTTGACGCAGAGCCAAAGGGTCCTTTAGGAAAAGGTGTCCTCTTACCAGAAAGTTGCTAATTAGTAAAAATTCAATACTATCAACAAGCAATACCCAGGATTGAGTTTCTGGATTGCTTGTTGGAATTGTTAAATTATAAGTCAGGGGATGAACTTTTATTGTAAATTAGTAAAAATGGTAATTTTGGCAATATGAAAACTGTCTTTTGTGGAGAGATGTCTTCTTACGGAGTTTCTACTGTATTTTAACTGGCAGTACACCAACCTTTTATCTAGGTGCAATAACACATGCAATATAACAGATATGATATGATGCACTAGCGCGCCATCTGTTATCAAAATTCAAAACTATTTTAAAGGCGTAAGATTCTTTTTGATATTAAACAATTTCTACTGCCCTTACTGCAATACCTTCCATTGCAGTAAGGGCAGTAGAAATTGTTTAATATCAAAAAGAATCTTGCGCCTTTAAAATAGTTTTGAATTTAGATATGATATGGTACGTGCTAAAGGTTGGACATGCCTGTTTGAATAATTGAAAAATACTTCTTGACCCAATATGTCCATTATTAATAAGAAATAGCGTTGTTTAAAATGTTGTGCTATGAATTATACCATCTGTCACAACAAGAACTCACCGTTGAGGGCCAAGAGATAGGGAGCTGAACCCAGCTCCTTCCTCTTGACAGAGGAGCGGTTAGACTGCAAGGAGAGCTGGCCAGGTTGCTCCGGACAGCTCTCATCTGAGAAGTTCCTCTCCGGGGACACCAGGTCCAGGAACAGAACCCGTCCCTCATCTGTGCCCAGAGCCACGGCCCCTGACAACAGGGTCAGCAGGGGGTGGTAGGCCGCTTCAACTGGGTGGGCAGGGACTCGGCACATGGATGTTATCTGCACGACAACATGTTTAATCTCACACGTGACAACAATGGTAGCTGTCCTGCACAGAGACTATTGAGTCGGTGATCCGATAGAAGAAAATTTTTTTACTTATCCCTAGTACACGTGGTACAGGCCATGATAATCATGGTGGGTAGTTAGCGACTGCTTTTTTTACTGTAAGCGCATCACATGTCTACACATGTGAAAGCAGTTCGACTTTGCACTTACAAATGTGCCAGAGACCCGTTTGATTACTTGCACTCGCTGGTGGGGTTGGACTTTTGCAAGAATCGGGGGGGGGCCATTGAAGCATTTTTTTTTTTTTTAAACAGAAAAAAGTGTCCAATGCGGGAATCGAACCCGGGTCGTAGTGGTCGAAAACCAAACGGTTTAACCAGCCTTCCACCGACCCCCCAGAAGAAATGAATAACCTGAAAAATATATAGGGAGAAAAATAAAATCAAAAAGCTGAGCCTAGAAATGCCACACAGAGTAGGGAGAGTTAATCTTGGTTTACAAACTTGGGTCACTTGTAACACCTAATTCTAGCCTTTAAAAAAAAAAGGTGAGGAGATAAAACTCACATGCAAACTTCATTTATAAAAAAAATAATAATAAATAAATTTGGGTGCACATGGAAAAACTTAAGGAAGTTGTATATTTTAGCATGTATATCTGGATTCAAACAATAACTCTGAAAGGTATTACAGTGATCTTTATTGAAGACACATGAGATAACCAAGTGTGAACAAAATTACTCCTGTCTCCTTCAAAAAAAAAATAAGCCGATTGGTGACATCAGACTTTTCACTTCCTTAGGTTTTGTCTATGATTGTATTGATATGGGGTAGTTTAAGTGGAGAATTGAGTATCATTTTATGGCATTTTCCCCTTATATTTAACTCTTCTAAAGATATCTAATAAACAGTTAATAATGATCATTGATCAAGGTTAAGGCACAATTTGGATTATAGATTATAAACACAAGGTAATAAGACCAAATCCAACTCCGCCTTTCCCGGTCCCAAGACCGGATGAAAAAGGAGGAGGGGGAGCAGTAACAAGCTCACTAAAAAACCTGGGCTCAGCTGGTCCGGCTGATAGTACCCTGTAAGGGCTCCTAATCCAGGGATACAGGATGAGCAGCGTTTGTACTCCATGTTAGGAGCGGCTGCACATGGCGTCTATTCCTCATGTCAGAGGCGGCCATTTATTTTGGAGCTAAGTCGGCCTTGCCACCGAGTAGTGCTCCCAGTCTTAATGACAAAGGCAGACACATTCTACTTCAACCAGTGTGGAGATAAGAAAGAAGAAGATTTATGGCAGTTCTCTTTTTATTCTTCTAAAGATATCTAATAAATACTTAATAATAATAATTGATCAAGGATAAGGCAAAATTTGAATTAAAGGTTAAACACAAGGTTATAAGACTAAATCCAAATATATAAATATCGTGTGATGTTTTGGTAACAACGCTGTTACCGAAACATCACACACTATTTATTTTTTTATTACCTTGTGTTGATAATATTTGATCAAAAATTCAAACACACAAAAAAAAAAATTGCATATGATACTAAAGGTTTGTGAACAAAGAGGTAGAAGAGCACCTAGGTTTTTAAAAATTATTCTCCTACATTCTTTTTACTCCCTTCCCAAAAAAAAAAAAAAATTAAAATGGGAGATTAATAAAAAGAAGTATTAATTTGCCACGTAGACAATGTGCCGTGTAGACAATGAAGTACAAATACCAAAAATGCAAGATTGCTAAACCGAGAGTTACCCCCTAAATAGACAATGTAATCTTATCAAGACAGATAGACGAAACCAATAATTTATCCCAACTCTGTGATGAACCAAACTGTTCCCTCCCTACAGGTAAGCGCGCCGGTAGTTCTCCTGCTTTGATAAAAGTTTTTGGCTGTTTTAAAAAACCTCTCTGATAAAACCTATATATTGAAACAGGTCACACAGTATGTGTGTGTGCATGTTAAAAAATTGATTTAGAATAAATCTTCTTCATTTAAATCTCCTAAATTATAGATTAAAATAATACAATAGGTTTCTGGAGATGAGATAATTTTTATTTATGTTATCTCAAGTTTTCAGGCATCCCTGCCCTTCTACTGGAGTACATAAAATGTTTTAAAACTCATCTCCATAAACCAGTTGTATCATTTCAATAAATATCCTCCTTTTTACTATAAAACTATCACAATCACATGGAGTATACTTTATAAATAATCAACGAAATGGGCTTCAGAGGGTGAATTTCTTATTTTAAATTCTTCTCAAGCTTTTTCGGGTATCAAAAACCCTTCCACAGGAATATATGATAAGGAGAAGTATGTGATACCTAAAGTCTTGAGAAGAATAACAAATTAAAATAAGAAACTCAATTCTCTGAAGCCACTTCTTTAAAATTAAATGTATTGGAGAGGATTTCACTTTTC
The DNA here is from genome assembly GCA_030710605.1 of Cordylochernes scorpioides. Taxonomy (NCBI): domain Eukaryota; kingdom Metazoa; phylum Arthropoda; class Arachnida; order Pseudoscorpiones; family Chernetidae; genus Cordylochernes; species Cordylochernes scorpioides. The sequence goes on from CP092868.1 coordinate 14,258,861, forward strand.
CCAGAGTATATACTTTCAGTGAAAGAAAAAAAAAAGAGGAAGTGAATTTTGGATCTATACAGAATTATTTTAATTTCAACATTTCTGTAGGCAGTGAGATAAGGTTCACAATTTGGATTATAGAATAGAAACACACAAGGTAATAAGACCAAATCCAAATAAATAAATAAAAGGTGCGAGACATTTCAAAACTTTTGTCTGATGATGGTAACTGCGTTGTTACCGAAACATCACACACTATTGGTTTGGTCTTGTTACCTTGTGTTTCTGTGGACAGCTTGTCTTTTTCAAGAAACAATTCTTTTGAAAAAAAATATATATATCAGCGTACTGTTCATAGAGTAATTGAGATAAAGATAAAACTTTGTAGAGATTCATGATAGACCTCTTCTTTCACAAGGTAACAAGACCCAATCCAAATAAATAATGTGCGATATTTCAATAAGAGCGTCATCTTCATCAGAAAAAAGTACTGAATGATTCGGTAATAGATTCAGTTCTTTTTCCTGATGATGGTAACAATGTGCTGTTACCAAAACACATCACATTAATTATTTATTTGGATTTGGTCTTGTGTTTCTAATCTATAATCCCCTTATAGTGGAACCTCGCTATAACCGTCTCTTTTTATAACACCAACTTGATTAGAATATCAGATCACTAAGATCCCAAGTGTTGTTGTTAGAGCAAGGTTATATCTCTATTAATATGAAATGCTAAATTAAATTGATAAGGCACATTCAGTACTTTTGTCTGAAGATGGTAACAACGCTGTTACCGAAACGTTACACACTAATTTATTTATTTGGATTTGCTCTTATTACCTTGTTTGCTAAATTAAATATTTGTTGCTACTCAACAAATGATGCTCAATGACCTACTGAATAAATCAATAAGAAAGTTTGTATGTTAGTGGCTTAAAGAGTTAGTTTAACATTATGGCTATTCAAAGTATATGCAAATGAGCCCAATATAACAAACTAATTTGCATATTTTTGAATTGAAAAATGATGGGGATAATGATAATATCATTAGTGAACTCCTATCATTAAGACTACTAATATTACTATGATAACTTCGCCTTTGCCGGTCCCAAGCCCGGATGAAAAAGGGGGGGGGGGGGAGCAGTAACAAGCTTGTTAAAAAACATGGGCTCAGCTGGCCCGGCTGATAGTACCCTGTAAGGACTCCTGATCCAGGGTACAGGATAAGTTTGTACTCCATGTTAGGAGCGGCTGCACATAGCGAGTGTTCCTCATGTCAGAGGCAGCCATTTCATATTGGAGCTAAGTCAGCCTGCTACTAAGTAGTGCTCCCAGTCTTAATGACAAAGGCAGACGCATTCTACTTCACTCAATCATGATGGTTGTCAAGTCTCAAGCTCCACAGGCTTGATACCCTAATAGGATTATTAAGGGGAGATACTACTATGAGTAATAATAAGATCCTAATCGCAACATTTTTTTAAAAACATGAAGTACCAAGGCTAAATCCAAATTCAATAAATTGTATGTGGAATTTCAGTAACAGTGTTGTTTCCATCCTCAAAAAAAAAAAAAAAAAACTCAATCTTTATCTGCTAATACTACTATAATTGAAATGTCATGTGCAATTTAAATGAATTTGGTCTCATTACCTCTTGTTTCAACCCAAAATTGTGAACCATTTTACAAATCCCAATCAACCCAATTAATTTACCGGTCTATAATTCCAGACAGACAGTATTAAGAACAAACTATCTTGGAAACAAGTCCTCTAGAACCAGTGAAAGCTGTAATAATGAATAGATCAATTGAAGCGCTGGTTGCACAGACTTACCCGACACTGGAGCTCCACAGCTCGCACCACCTTGAAGCAGGACAGGTCTAGGAGGCACACTTGGCTGTAAGGACAGGCCCCCCATGTCACTGCCACCCCCAGCAGAGAGGGGGACACCTCCGTCACCGCAGAGATAGCGGCCAGGGGGGCGCTGGGTACCAAACTGCCAGGAGCCGCATCGTTCAGCACTGTGGGCGATGAATACTTCCAGGTATGCTTCCTTGGCCAGCCATAGCCAGTATCCATCTGCACACACCACCCTGAACTGTTTTACTATGTCTCCAACATCCTTAGTTTGCTTCAATACCTTCACCAAGAACACCTCCAAATTGCCAAATACCATAGTTGGCCTTTGGTGTGTATTTTAAACTATTCAAACTGCTGGAAGGGTTTGCATCCCCTCCCAATATATATATTTTTTCCAGTTGTATTGATTATAAACACAAAATAACAAGATTAAATCCAGATAAATAAATAGTGTGTGACATCAGTAACAGCATTGTTACCAAAACATCATACACTATTTATTTAGCTTTGGTCTTGTTACCTTATGTTATTAATGCTGGGTTGTCAATGCTAGACACAGTCGATGAGATCTCAATTAACACTGCAGCCTTCATTGTTGTGGAAGAAAAATGTTACATTTCCAACTCCGCCTTTGCCGGTCCCAAGCCCGGATGAAAAAGGAGGAGGGGGAGCAGTAACAAGCTCACTAAAAAACCTGGGCTCAGCTGGCCCGGCTGATAGTACCCTGTAAGGGCTCCTAATCCAGGGATACAGGATGAGCAGCGTTTGTACTCCATGTTAGGAGTGGTTGCACATGGTGTCTGTCCCTCATGTCAGAGGCGGCCATTTATTTTAGAGCTAAGTCAGCCTGTCACTGAGTAGTGCTCTCAGTCTTAATGACAAAGGCAGACGCATTCTACTTCACCCAATCATGATGGTTTTCAACAGACACCATCAAAAGTCTCAAGCTTTACAAGCTTGACACCCTAATATGATTGAGTGGAGATAAGAAAGAAGAAGAAGGAGAATAACATTTCCCAAAGTAGTGCATTCACCATTTTGTACAAGTCAGCGGAGGCCATATGGAGGCGGAGACGACCATGTGAACAAGTTAAAAATGACCAGACCAGTGTAACAAACTCCATCCTACTCTGTTTTTGCAATCAAATTCATTTAGTTTGTTATCAGTAGTAGCAGTATTGTGGAATTAGAAGTTGAGACGCAAAGAAACAACAATAAAGGCTTAGCATGAAAAAATCAAAACTATACACTATGCTTTTGTGCACATTTTAAATATCCTTTTAAACACAAATTTATATTTAAATAATTTCTATATACAGTAGAGCCTCCCTGTAAAGGACATCTAATTGCAGAGCCAAACTGTCATTATAGGGAGAGGTGTTCTCTTATCAGAGTATCAGAGAGTTAATGAATAGAAAAAATGGTAATTTTGCAAATGAAAACTGTCCTTTATAGAGAGGTGTCCACTAAAGGGAGGTTCTACTGTATATATATATATACAAACGATAATTTAACACACACACCCACAAAATATATAACATATTCAAAATTTCTCTTTGCGTACTTGTATCTGCCAAAACACCATCTTTAATTCAGCAATTTTTCAAATTCCTATTATCCTATTTACTTTAACCCAACTATAATTCCACACACCTTCTTTAATTCAACTAAAAAAATTCTGATCCCTTAAGGGTGTAGAATTAAAGAAGTTGAACTGTGTATATGCACACACATGGACAAAACTTAAAAGGAAGTTGGATCTTTTAGCATGTATATCTCGAGATTCAGACAATAACTCTGAAAGATATTACAGTGACCTTTATTGAAGACACATTAGATAACCAAGCGTAAACAAAATTGCCTCTGCCTCCTTAAAAAAAAAAAAAAAGAGATGGCTGGGGACATCAAATACTTTATAAATCCTTAAGTTTTAACCACTAGTATTTATAAAGGACAAAATTAAATTTCTGCATGAGGAAGAATATAGTTTTAAGTTATGCGACCAAATTCTATTCAACAAGTCTTAGTCAAAGTCAACCTTCAAAACAATAGATAACCGGCGACATCAAAATACAAAACTTCTTTAGGTTTTAATCTTAGGTTAGGTCTTTATTTTCTTGTATCTATAGTCCAAATTGTACTTTATCATTCCTTTTGTCCATGAGTATATATAAAAGCTTCTCAGGGTCTCATTTTGAAAAGAGAAAAACTCCCATTGTGTTTTCCAGCAGCAGCGGCAGCAGCAAGGGAAGGCTGTACAAGGGTAGTGAGCTGTACCTTGGCTCACAGCTCCAATAACATCTTCCTCCCCCAAGGATGGGACGTAGTGGGAGTTGGTGAAGGGGATCCGCGCCGTGATCTTCAACGGCTGAGCCGAATCTTTATCCATGGCTTGGCCTTCTCTGGTAAACACACACACCCACAGTTGAACTCATGTGGATTCTTCCTTCTTTAGTTCTCCCACAATATTTTTAGAAGAAGAAATTTTTTTAAAAATGGAACTATGTGGGAAAAGCTTAAATAAGTCCTTATTATTAGTGTTAGTTTATTAGTTGTAGTTAGTTATTAGATAGTTGTATTTTAGTTAGTTTATTAGATAAAAATTAGTTTTTGTGGGCCATTTTACAATAGGTAGTTTCATAAAATGCTGTAAAAAAAAAGGTGCAGGAGCCAAAAAAAAAAACTGTCCATTACTCATCAGTGAAGAACCCTTCCAGTCATTTCATCACCAGTTTCATAACGTTAAGCCATGGTTCTTTCCTTCTTAGGTTTCTATATCCTTGAGCAAGTCCCTGGTATCTTACTTTTCCTCTATCAGGAGCTCTTCATTACTTCCCTCCATCAATTCAAAATTATTCTTCCAACTTGTTCTTTAATCTATATATCTTAAGCCCTCATCAAAAACTTTTTTAAACAATCCCATATTTCTTCTTTTAATATATGATAAGGCACAATTTGGATTATAGATTCTAACTAAAAAAAGAAAATAAGACCAAATCCAAATAAATTAATAGTGTCTGATGATGGTAACAACGCTGTTACTGAAATGTCACACACTGTTAATTTATATGGATTTGGTCTTACTTTCTTGTAGTTCTTTTAATATAACTAGCCGAATGACCCGGGCAATGCCCGTGTTTTACCCGATTGAATGTTTTGATTCAAATACTATTTGTTACAATTATAGATTGGCGCCTTAAATAAATGCATATGTTAGTTAATAACTATAGCCTATGTGCTTTATCAGTCTATGTACTGTTGGCTTCCGTAGGCGTCTCTTACTGGGAAAAAGAAAGAGAGGATTCCATTTAGTTATTAACTAATATATGCATTTATTTAAGGAGCGACCCGCTCCAACACAATAGTTACAAAAACGAAAAGGCGAGTGGGGGGGGGGCAAAGGTGGCGTGTTTGTAGCCAACCAATAGGAGAGCACCATTCCAAAAAAAAAGGCGAGTGGGGGGGGGGGGGGGGGGGGGGGGGCAAAGGTGGCGTGACCGTAGCCAACCAATAGGAGGGCGGCAAAAAAAAGCAAACGGTGACAGAGATGAAAACTGACGACTGATGACTGATTAGAAGATGAAGAATGACGCTCGTAACTGTATATAGAATAATCCAAATCATGCCTTATTATTTTTTTAAAGAGACAGAGGTTGTTCACATTTGGTTATCTCACGTCTTCAATAAAGGTCACTGTAATATCTTTCAGAGTTATTGTCTGAATCCCGGATATACATGCTAAAAGGTACAACTTCCTTAAGTTTTGTCTACGAGTATAGAAATGGTTGGCTTATGCATAACATTGAAGTGTTGCAATTTAAGGCAATATTGTTCTATTCTATAGATGGAAGGGGTTGGTGAACTCTTCATTCCCTTTCCTATTATTGGCTGATTGAATTGTGTGACTGCCATATGTTGTTGGCGTGTTCAATGAAGAGCCTCAGAGTATATATAAAACACATGTTATAAATTATTGAAATAAACACAAGGTAATAAGACCAAATCCAAATAAATAAATAGTGTGTGAAATTTCAGTAACAGCGTTGTTACCATCTTCAGACAAAAGTACTGAATGTTATCATTCATTCAGTACTGAATGAATTCAGTATTTTAGTCTGAAGATGGTAACAACGCTGTTATAGAGACGTCACACGCTATTTATTTATACGGATTTGATGGTCTTATTACCTTGTGCTTATAATCTACTAGCCGAATGACCCGGGCAACGCCCGTGTTTTACCCGAATAAGTGTTTTTATTCAAATACTATTTGTTACAATTATAAATTGGCGCTTTATATAAATGCATATATTAGTTAATAACTATAGCCTATGTGCTTTGTCTGTCTATGTACTGTTGGCTTCCGTAGGCGTCTCTTACTGGGAAAAAGAAAGAGAGGATTCCATTTGGTTATTAACTAATATATGCATTTATTTAAAGAGCGACCCGCTCCAAAAAGATAGTTACAAAAACAAAAGAGCGAGTGGGGGAGGCATGATGGGGGGGGCAAAGGTGGCGTGACCGTAGCCAACCAATAGGAGGGCGCCATTCCAAAAAAAAAAGCAAACGGTGACAGAGACGACTGATGAGGAATAACGCTCGTAACTGTTTATAGAATAATCCAATTTGTGCCTTATCAATTATTGAAATAGTTATTTTTGGTTGGTTATAGGTCGGAGATGAAAAACATCGTGGAGCCATCGTACTAGCCAAGACTGTGGGTGGCTGTGCCGGAGTAAACCTGTCTCTTTCTGGGACCTGATGTTACATTTATGGACAACACTCTCTTCACCCTTCTCTATAACTATAAAGGTGAAATGCTGGGAAAACGATACGGCACAATTTGGATTATACTATATACAGTTACGAGCGTCATGCGTCATCTCTGTCACCGTTTGCTTTTTCTTTGGAATGGCGCTCTCCTATTGGTTGGCTACGATCACGTGGCTACGATGGCACCGCCACTACGCGAGACACTTTGTTTTTGACTTTGCCCCCCCCCACTCGCTTTTTGGTTTTTGTAACTATTGTGTTGGAGCGGGTCGCTCCTTAAATAAATGCATATATTAGTTAATAACTAAATGGAATCCTCTCTTTTTTTTTCCCAGTAAGAGACGATGCCTACGGAAGCCAACAGTACATAGACAGATAAAGCACATAGGCTATAGTTATTAACTAATATATGCAATTAATTAAGGCGCCAATTTATAATTGTAACAAATAGTATTTGAATCAAAACATTCAATCAGGTAAAACACGGGCGTTGCCCGGGTCATTCGGTTAGTAGATTATAAACAAAAGGTAATAAGACCAAATCCGAATAAATAGTGTGTGACATTTCAGTAACAGCATTGTTACAATTTTCAGACAAAAGTACCGAATGTTGTGCTTCAGTACTTTTGTCTGAAGATGGTAACAATGCTGTTACCAAAACGTCACACACTAGTTATTTATTTGGATTTGGTCTTATTACCTTGTGCTGGGAAGATGTTGTTACTCTTCTCTATTAGAATTTATTTTTCTTTCACCTTCCTAATTAAATCTCCAAATATATATAGATTAAAAAATTGTACACTCGTAGACAAAATTTAAGGAAGTTGTACCTTTTAGAATGTATATCGGGATTCAGACAATTACTCTGAAAGATATTACAGTGACTTTTATCGAAGACACACGAGGTAACCAAGTGTGAACAAAATTGTCTCTGTCTCTTTGAAAGAAACAGACGACCGGCAACATCAAAGTCTTTCCACTTACTAAGTTTTGTCCATGAGTGTATATAGAATTAAATACTTATTTGCTGTAAACACAAGGTAATAAGACCAAATCCAAATAAATAGTGTGTGACATTTCTGTAACGCTGTTACCGAAACGTCACACACTATTTATTTATTAGGATTTGGTCTTATTACCTTGTGTTTATAATCTATAATCCAAATTGTGCCTTATCAAACTTATTTGCTGTATTATTCTCAGAGAATCTGTATAAGAATATAGTCTTAAAGGCTTTATGCGAGTGTCAATAATAGGTTTAGAGAGAGTCTACCTCTTTATGTTTACTATAGGATCTAATGATGTGTTGGCTTTTTAATCTGAGCTATAACCAATTTAAAGATTTATATTTTAATAAAAATTTGGAAGGTTTGGGTGAATAATGAATAGAAAAGAAGGTGAATGATAGGACTTGCCTGAAATCTTTATTTAATCAAGTAAATAAAAAGAATTGCAGCGTCTTACGAGTTTTTACAATTTGTCAATCCGTAATCCGGTAATAATGAATGAAATAATTTAAATTTTTAATTTCTATAATTGAAGTTATGTTGTTTGTGAAAGTTTGATGTATATAGGAAACTATATATGCATTGCTTTGTATGATAATGATCCCACAATATTCACTATGCTAATTTTAAATCACCCACTAACACATGCCTTTACAACATGTGGGGTTCTGGCTTCGTGCCAAAATCTGTGAGGTAAATATTTGGACCATTTCTACCTTGTAAACTTATAGACACACAAATGATAACTTTTAAACTTTTCTAAATTTTATTTATAAGTGGTGCAAATTTTGAATTTTCTTGATTAATTTTCCCAAATTTTAATATTAATGTGATACGGCAACAATCTGCGTGTGAATACTAGAAGAAAAAAAGTTTAAAAATCGCATCGCTCTATTGTGCCACCTACTCGCCGCTATTTAAAAAGCTATATTTACTATTTGGGTCATTTAAGGAAAAACTCAAGTTTTTAATTAGGAGTTAAAAGTTTTAGAAATATTAAAATTTATGTTCATAGTTTATTATGATAACTTGTAAATGTTTAAAATGTTTATTGAAATATTTCGAGATTAACCAATTATTGTCCTAACACAGTTGGCATCATAAATTGGCTTGGCTAACATTTGATGTGCAAAATATTTATGGCAAAATACTATAAAAATGGTATTTGAATATAAAAATGCTTAAAATTATAGTTTAGTGACCAAATAACCTGAAAATCACTCACCGGCAATAGGCTTAATTTAAAAAGAAAACACGTGAATTTTATAAATAGTTGTTTATTAAAAATTGATTGGCCTATAAATTAACTTTATTTAGAAATTCTATTTTGAATTTTAAATGATAAATATATTTTAAACATTAATAAAACATTTTCAATAAAGAATTATTGAAAAAAAATAAACATTAAGAACATTAGCGCCATTTGTTAAAGACAAATGTTTAAAAACAATATTCAATGAACAGAAAAAAAAACACTTTACTTTATTAAAAAAACCACAAAATTTATTCTTTATGATAAATGTTTAGTATTACCAAAAAATTGCCATAATGTTTTTTTCAAACCTTAAAGTCAATTTAGAGCTTAAAAGAAATAATTTACAAACTAGTAAGAGTAAATGCATTAAGCATAAAGTTATTCATTGTAATTTCTATAGAATTTTGAATTATACTAGAATTAAGCTGAAATAGAATAGAATATTATAATTTTAAAACTCTCTAAATACAAGGTAATAAGACCAAATAAATAAATAGATGGTCTTATTACCTTGTGTTTATAATCTATGTTCCAAATTGTGCCTTATTAAAACTCTCTAAACTTTATACTTCCTCAATTTTAAAAAACTTTTATGTAAGAGAGACACAAATATGGTGCAAAGAGGATAGCTTAATATCAAATATTAATTCAAGGTTATGGCATTAAGAAATACTTGGTAGAATTCATCTTAAAATGTTAAGAAAGGGGTAATTAAAAAAGCTCGTGGAGGAAAAGAAAAATTCTGAACGCTCCACAAACCCCCTTTATAACAAATAAAAACTTTAACCTAAAGTTTGATATTGTTTTGGGCTGCCTTGGGTGTTCAAGCAAGAAAAAGGAAGACAACAAAAGGTTACACATATAAAGTTTTGTTTAATGTTAGCTATAAAATAAAGGATAAAAAATATATGAAAAACCTTTTATTTTTGTGTATTCCAAAATTTTGCATGCAACTTAAATGTTTTTAACAAAATAAAATATATAAATGATTATATTGACGAAATAGAAAAAACTTGATAAAAATAAGAAAAGAAAAATTTTTAAAAATGCTAGATTAACATAAAAAATATATCAATTTAGGAAATAAAAGCGTGTGAGAGAGTGCTCACCAAAAACAGTTCCTCTCAGTTGTTAGGTCGGCTTGCCCGAGCCCCCCTGCCTTGGAAGCACTATTCGTCGTCCTCGACGAACTTCCTGGTATCTTCAGATGAAGCACAATTCGCCGCCCTCGACGTACTCCAACCACTATGCGAATCTCTCAAAGATTCGTCTCGGCTTCACCTTTCTTTGAGATGTCAGCCTCCCAGTCCCTTCTCAGACCGTTTGTATGGTTGTTTATGGAAGATGGACGAAGTTCCCGGAGCTCATCTTGGGCAAGCCCCCGCGAGGATTTTTTCTTGTCTACTGGGCACAGCTGTGTCACCAACTCTCTGCCTCCGCGCCCTGACCTTTTTTTGACCCTTCTGCCCCTCCTTGGTCGGTGGATACTTGGACTGTCCATCCGGCTGGCGGACGATTACATTGGCGGTGTGTGAAAAGAGGAGAAGAAACAGCAAAAAAATAGATTCCCCTTCGCTGAGGGGTCAGACACACAAAAAACCAAAAATATGAAAATAGTTGTAATATTTACATATATACATACAATATGCCATGAGTTCTAACACATCTTAGCTTATAATTAAAATCCGCCTTGTTTGATCTTATTAGTAAGCCGAGTTCTTGCTCTATATTTTGTTGAAATTTCTTTGATATAGTCAAAGTATTAAAGAAGATTTGAGGACTAAAAAACACACACAAAAAAACAACAATTTTTTATTTTATTTCTATGGAAAGTAGTATTTGCAGGGAATTTGAGTTAATTGTACATAAATATTTTAATCAAATGGTTCGTGGTTCTATTATTTTCAGAAGTGACACTTGTCTACTTACAGGGCAAAAAAAGAGACTTCAGGCTTTAAAGAAAAACAGACGTCAAAGCTGATAAAAGAGTAAAAGGCAGGAATCGGGATCAACCAGTACTCACTTGGATTGTAAATTAAGGGGGGGGGGGAATCCTATATAAAACTGCCTATCCACTAAAGATGGCGGGTTTTATATAGGGGGTGCCCTGGTAAATGGAATTCTATATACAGTCACGAGCGTCATTCCTCATCTCCTAATCTCCTAATCAATCAACTCTGTCACCGTTTGCTTTTTTTTTTTGGGAATGGCGCCCTCCTATTGGTTGGCTACGGTCACGCCACCTTTGCCCCCCCCCCCCACTCGCCATTTAACTATTGTATTAAACGATAAGAACTCTTAAAATTTGGTTAAAGGAATAAGCATAAAAAGACTAAGAGGAGCTTCTTTCAAAATTTTATTCTGCAAGCTTTCGGACTAGACGTCCTTCTACAGGCAAAGGATAGTTGTAAAAACTAACCTAGTTAGTTTTTACAACTATCCTTTGCCTGTAGAAGGACGTCTAGTCCGAAAGCTTGCAGAATAAAATTTTGAAAGAAGCTCCTCTTAGTCTTTTTATGCTTATTCCATTTAACTATTGTGTTGGAGCGGGTCGCTCCCTAAATAAATGCATATATTAGATAATAACCAAATGGAATCCTCTCTTTCTTTTTCCCAGTAAGAGACGCCTACGGAAGCCAACAGTACATAGACAGATAAAGCACATAGGCTATAGTTATTAACTAACATATGCAATTAATTAAGGCGCCAATTTATAATTGTAACAAATAGTATTTGAATAAAAACATTCAATCGGGTAAAACACGGGCGTTGCCGGGTCATTCGGCTAGTAGTATTGATATGGTAGAGTTAAATGCTGTAATATTCTATCGCGAGTGGGTAACATCTGAATTCTAAATTGTACACTCTAGGTTTCCCCTTTGTCAGCCATTTTTGAGTTCTGTCATTCTTCCATGATTTTTTATATAAATTAAATGCCTTTTCTATTTGAGAATCCTTTTAAATTTTAATTACAGGTTATTATCGATGATATCAAGTAATTATTAAAATTTGTTTTTTTTTCTGTTGTAGGGATTTTAATTTAAAATTGAACCAGTAGTGATTTGTAGTTTGACAATGTGGTTTTGGGATATTTCACGCGTTCTTAAAGTATATCTTCAATATAGTGTTGTTTTACAAGATTGGTTTTATATAAAAATAACGTTCTTAAACATTGTGGAGGGGGGGGGGAACAGGAACTAAGCATCTAAGATAGTGAAATTGTTGACATCATTGATACACCACAGATTAGCAAACTATTCTGAAATTGATGAAGCGCCAGATTCCTTTTGGAGAAGTTTATTTCAGTAGCCACGGTTCCGCAAAATTCTAACATCCTCAGCAATATATCATCTAGGTAACTTGGACGCGTAGGGAGATTCTGAAACATAAGGTGCTGGTTAAATAAATAAGACGACTCTGTGGTAACTATGTCCAGTTTAAAATTGAGGGTAGAAACTGCGACAGTTTCGATCGTAATGACCTATACATGTCCCCACACTTTTGAATATTTCAGAGGAGATGTGGCGGTAGATAAACACAATCACTTTTAGTTTTATAGTGTTGTTGAATAAATATATAATCATATTCAGAAAAAGACATCTCCTTATCGTGCAAATGAAAGTTGCTGATGGCTTGCGCCATCTATCGGAATAAATATCAACTATTCTCGTCGATTTTTAATTATTCCAGAATTGGTCAAATACCCCTTAATCAAGAAAAGCTCTAACCACGGATTGATTAATCAAGAATGGGTATTTGGCCAATTCTGGAATAATTAAAAATCAACGAGAATAGTTGATATTTATTCCGATAGATGGCGCAAGCCATCAGCAACTTTCAGTTGCACGATAAGGAGATATATTTTTCTGAATTTATGCACCTTATCCCAGTACAATATCACATTTGTACTATTTTTTCATATAATCATATATTCTGTGTTTATCCAAATTTGATTTTATATCATAGTTATAAGACAACGATAACTATTCGCTATAGAAGAAACACAATTCGGGAAGAAGAGCTTCTTTATATAAGACTTGTGTTTCTTCTTCTATACCATAGTTTATCTATCAAAATCTAGAAAATTTTATAAACATAATGGCTAATTTCTGAAGTAAGAGGTATAGCATCAATATTTAAGGGTTAAATCTATATAATATTTGATTTGTGTTACGTTCAATGGTGTAAAATACAAACACTATACAACAGGTGTTTGAATTTGTTTATTTATAAGCGTTGCAAAAGGCGTGTTTACAGGAATTTTAAAATATATGCGACGATAATAAACTAGGGAAATAACGAAGACAGAACGACGTCCATTGATAGAAATATGTAAATTTGCAATATATTTTCTGTAAATAACAACAGCAATCAATCCAGGAGACAATAGAAACCATGAGTTTACACTGAGGGCCTTCAATTAGAAACTTCACTGTTCTATCCTTAATTAACAACAGTCATCATATAAAAGAATTAAGACTTTAACTGAAGGCCTTCAATCAGGACCTGCATTTCTCTATCCTTAATTAACAACAGTCCTTATCTAGAAGACATAAGCGTCCACTAAGGGCCTTCAATCAGGACCTAACTGTTCTATCCTTAATTAACAAAAGTCATCAAAGACATAAGACTTCCACTGAAGACCTTCAATCAAGACCTGAATTGCTCTATCCTTAATTAACAACAGTCCTCATCTAGAAGATATAAGGCTTTTACTGAGGGTCCTCAATCAGGACCTCTACTGTTTTATCCTTAATTAACAACATCTATCATCTAGAAGACATAAAACTTCCACTGACGTGCCTCAAACAAGATCTTCACTGTTCTTAAGCAACAAGAGCCATAATATAGAATGACAAAAACTGCCTGTATCAACAATCAAATACTATTGGCTCAAAGCACTTTAAATTTACAGCTGCGCTAAATAATTTTGAATGCATTAATGTGAAGCATTAACATTATATAGGGGCAAATCATGGAATCTGTCAGCAAAGAACGTCAGATTGCTGAAGGATTTTGTGATGCAGTTCTGGAGATGTTTGGTGAACAAAAAACATCGTAACTTGAACGTATCAAAAATGGCGAGTTGTTATAACTAGTACGAAATGCGCATGTCTCAATAAAATGAGAAGAAATGTGCTGAGACAAGATAACCTGCTAAAATAAATAATCGAAAAAGCGTATTGAAGGCATCAGATCAATAGGATCATACTACGTTTATTTTGAAAAAAAAAAAGAGTAGAGAAAATATGTTAGAACTTAGGATTCCCATTCTCCACAGTTGCTGGCAGAACCTCAGCCGTGGCTGGAGGTGGGGGCTGACGTCGTTCCTTCAGCTGCTGGCGGAAGGCAGTGACCTCGTTGATGAGAGGAACAATAACCAAGAAGGCTGCAGCTATCAAAGCCCACACCTCCGAGACCAGTACCCATCGGTGGAATGCTGCACGTCCCAGTACGCCTTCAGATAGCATAGCAGCAGGCCATATCGCCAGCATGACGATGCTCAAGCCAACAGCTCCTGCATTGGCGATCAGCCTGGCTCGATTGAAGGTCTTGGCGACGTCAGCCAAAGTAGGACGGTTTCCCAGCTTGTTGGCTCCTGTGATCCCCAGCTCCCTGCACGGAATACTCGCTTTTTACTGAAGAAACACATATGTAAATAAGTATAGATACCTCTGGTAGAGTTCAGTCCAGGGGAAGAGCGGGTTATCAATGTCCCGGGTGTTCTCCCAGATCTCCCACACGTTGGTGAACTGCATCTTCCTGTTCTTGAGGTAGCTGATGATCACAGTGATCAGTCCACCAGCCACGATAGAGCACAGGTTCCCCCACAGCATGCTCTGCTGACGGCCTGGAACACAACACTCAAAATTCTGGCGTCTCCAACTCTTAACTGAATTATTAAATGTAATTATCTTGAAAAATCTCTATCCAGAAATATCAAGCATCTAAGTATAATAGAACCTCCATGGAAGGACTTCGCGCTAGAGAAACATCTCTACAAAGAACAGTTTTCATTTGCAAAATTACAATATTTAATATCTAGCAACTCTCCGTTAAGAAGACACCTATCCCTAAAGAAATTTTTGGCTCTGAAATTAGATGTTCTTTATAGGTAGGTTCTACTGTATTTATTGTTATTGTCTTTTTTTCAGAATAAAAAAAAATTGATAAGTCGGTGGATGAGAGGGTAACACGCTCGATTCCCGACAGTCATGAACCGGGATTGAATCCCGTGTTAAAAATTGTTTAATATGTGAATAACCTTCACATATTATTCATTGTTCAATTATCATGAACTAGGTTGCTCTTGCTGAGCGGTACCTATTTATGTGAATTTGAACCAAAAAAAAAATTGCCAGGTAAAAAATCTGAACTATATTAACTCAAAATCTAATGAGTCACCTCTTATAACTGCAACGATGTATGGATATACCATAAAATAGTGGCCGTACAAGGTGTCCCACCCACCGGTGTTGGTGATGAAGTGGCCAGGGGACAGACCACCGGGGAAGGTGGCCGCCACCCCCAGCCAGCTTGACAGCCCCACTACGGACCCTGACAGGGCTCCAGCCACCATGGCAGGGCCTGTGAGACGCGACCAGAAGGTACAGAGAGCGATGGGCACCACAGCTGAACCGATGAGCACGCCCATGAACATGTAGGTCCATCCCAGGCTGATCTACACCCAAGACATCGCTTAGTATCTACACAGACGACACTAGATTGCAGTAGATCTCATCAAACTCCATAAATTCAAAGAAACAGTGGCCCTGAACTCTTGATAACAGCCTCTAATTTGTATGCGATTCCAGCCTATAGGCTGAATTTTAAAATTTTCGCGTGGTTAATATTTCTATTAAAAAAAATCTAGAAAAAAATTGTATATGTGAATCTATATATACGAGGGAAAAAAAGGGTCATAACTCAATCAGTTAAATCAAGTTAAGTGAAGAATCAAGAAGACATCTTGAATACAGATTAAGTCAATGTATGAAGGAGACCCACCCCAGAGATATAGATCAGCAAAGACAACTGGATTATACCACACAACTGAAGACACAAGAATAAACCTATAATACAGGCCAAGTCAATAGAAGACCCACCCAGAGATATAGAGCAGCAAAGACAGCTGGATTATACCAAATTAAGACACAAGAAGACACATAGAATACAAGTCAAATCAACAGAGGACCCACCCCAGAGATATAGATCAGCAAAGACAGTTGGATTATACCAACTGAAGACACAGGAAAATACCTATAATACAGGCCAAGTCAATAGAAGACCCATCCCAGAGATATAGAGAAGTCTAGTCAGCTGGATTATACCAACTGAAGATACAAGAAGACACCTACAATACAAGTAAAATCAATAGAGGACCCACCCCAGAGATATAGAGTAATCCAATCAGCGGAATTATACCAACTTAAGACACCAGAATACATCTATAATACGAGTAAAATCAATATAAGAAGAAGACCCACCCCAGAGATATAGAGCAGTCCAGTCAGCGGGATCATGCCAACTGAAGACACCAGAAGACACCAGCTCTTCACCGACCCGAGCTGGTCATAATACTCGCGGTACTCCCCATGGGTCTTGCAACGGTAGGCTGGTAGGATGCCCCGCTTGCATTCCTTGCGCAGCCTGAAACACTCTTGTTGAATATATCCCAACATCTACTTCACACTGACGACAAATTACAACAACCACACGACTCTCCCCACATACATATTCCAAAATTACAAACATACTTAGAATTTTATGGAACGTTGATATCAATCCAAAAAGACAAAGGGCGCCTCTCCCGTCAAATTTAACGTTAAAACCAGACGCCATCTTTTGACGTTTAATTTGACCGGAGAGGCGCCCTTTGTCTTTTTGGGTTGATATCAATGTACAAAAAAAAAAAGTCATTTCTTGTTTAAAAAAGGACATTTCCTTAATCCCCTCGGAACGATCTTAGAAGTCTTTACCATTGTCGCGGAGGTAAATCCCGATATGGCTGTACCACGAGAAAACTTGCCCTGTAAGAAGAAGTTGAAGACTGCAGAAATAACTTTGACGAGTTTTAAAAGCCTTTCAAAAGAGTCATGTTTATTTTATCAGCTAGTAGCCCGTTCTCCTCTAGCAACGAGTTCTTTTTGCCGGTACAGGCAGAATCTCCTTTTATAAAGGCACAAATAAAAAGAAAATATACAAAATATCTATTTACATATAGAGAAGAAAGCAAAATATATTTTTACATATAGGAGTATTATTTTTCAACAACCATCATCAAGCGCACTGCCATCCAACTTACAAAGCTGTCTCTTCAGACAAGAACTAAATGTCATCCATTCTCATGTTGATATCCAGTTTATTTACCGATCCTTGAAATGAGAGGAATGTGTGAAGATGTTTTGATTTTCTGCAGGAGAATTCGTCATGGTTTGGGAACAAAAATAGGTGATAACCAAGACTTTCCACTTTCTTAAGTTTTGTCCATGATTGTATATGAAGTACCTGTCGTCGTTCTTGCAGGGCTGGCAGAAGGTCATGCTCTCACACAGACATTTATCTCGGGGGTTGGCCATCCTTCCCCGTTGTCTTCCACACAGGATACAGCTGTTGGAGTCGATGATGTTACGGAACGGCTGCACATTGTCTGCATTTTTTTTACCACAGTCTTAAGTTCGTAAAATCATCAGCAATATACATGTGGCGGTCACACCTCAGCCATAAAATAATAAACAAAACGGCTTCCGAGGGCGATTTTTTTTTACCTTATTATATATTATTATTAAGCTTTCGGATATCACGTACCCTTTTACATGATTATATGATAAGAAAAATCATATACTCATGTAGAAAAAAGGGTTTCTGAATCCCGAAAGATTAAGAAGAATATATAATAAAGCAAGATACTCATCCTTGGAAGCCATTTTGTTTATTATTTTTTACATAGAGGAGATCAATATGGAGCAAATTAACAATAAGCGTACACAATCGAGGCACGTTTATATTTTTCCATAGAACCTCTATTAGTAAATTAAATTTAATTGCCATCTATCGTTAAAATTTTACACAAATAAATTTACTGGCAATGCGCTTCTTTTAAATATCATCAAATATTATCTCTACAGACCTTACTGTAATGATATGAGTTATTGAATGAGAGGGCTTGGATCATCAGTAGTGAACCCTTTGGCGTAACCGCTGAGAGGGTTCACTACTGATGAACCAACCCCTCTCATTCAATAACTCATATCATTGCAGTAAGGTCTGTAGAGATAATATTTGATGATATTTAAAAGAAGCGCATTGCCAGTAAATTTATTTGTGTAAAATTTTAATAGAACCTCTATATTTCAAATCTAAACTCTAAACAAAAATAGGAAAATTTGCCTGGATTTCTCCTCAGGTATCAGAAGAGATGATGACTTATACCTTGAGGTAGATCTGATAGACATCGTAGACCAGTAGAGAGGTGACGGCGATGACCTCAGCAGATCCTGTAGACGTCACGGCCATGAGTATCATCAGCAGTACCAGGAACTCCCCAGTCTTCCCCATTAGCAACCTGCCCACCATGGGAGGCACCAATCCTGAATACACGCAGTCTTCTTGAGAATAGCTCAAAATGTATCTGGATATTTAAAGGAAAATATAACAAGTTCAGACACAAAGATATATGGTTTTAATATATCAATTCCGAATAATTTTACGGAAAAAAAAAACACAAAGTAAAAATAGAACTAAGATAAGAATTTGGTAATATCAACAATCAATCCAGGGTTAAGTTTCTTGTACCATTTTTATTTCTCTAACTTTCTGGCCAACTTGTCCTTCAACAGGAGCATCTAGAAGTATAACTTCCAGTTAACTATACCCAAATGACGACAGTGATAATCTTCTCGGTATTATTAAGACGATAAAACGAAATAAAAGAAGAAAAGTTTCTTTAATAGACAATTATAACGGTGCGATCTTTCGGGCAAAAAGCCCTTCTACAGGCGTGGTAAACGTGACACTATAATGTAGGTACTGTGGCTAGAAAGAGAATATATACACATGATTATTTACATATTAGCGGAATGTGGTATGTAAATGGAGATTTGCATTTGTTATGACTATTGTAATTAGAGAGATAATAGGCAAATAGGGCATTTGTATATTTGGAGTTTGAGACTATAGGGGAATATGCTAATGCCCAAATGGCACAAGAAACTTAACCTTGGATTGCCTGTTGATATTATCAAATTATAAGTCAGGGATGTTTATTGTGAGTTATTAATGTACGTGCTGGAATAGAGTGAAACAGAAAGACAGTAGCTCAAAATGTACACGCACTTGGCTTTATTTATCAAGATTATTGTTGATTAATCAATAATTTTTTAAAATCAAGCCGTTCGTCAATTTTTAGTTCACACTTGGTTATCTCGTGTGTCTTCAATAAAAAGGTCACTGTAATATATTTTAGAATTATTGTCTAAATACCGATATACATGGTAAAAGGTACTATGTACTAAGTGCAATTCTCAGCCTGCAACCCCAAGACATATTATTGACTGTATTGACTCAATCATTGATGAGCTCTACTCTTCCCCGGCAGACACCATCAAAAATCTCAAGCTTTACAAGCTTGATACCTTAGTGTGATTGAGTGGAGATAAGAAAGAAAAAGAAGATGGTAAAAGGTACAACTTCCTTAAGTTTTGTCTATGACTGTATATTCCATTAGATGGAGCATGCCATCAGAAGGCCACTACAGTACCTTCTTCCACCTGGGTGACATTGAGCAGAGGCTGGCCCGCCGCCCCCAGAGCGATGTAGCTCAGCCCCATGGTGGTGGCGAAGGTGAAAGGAACAGCGAACCACGTCAATCCTCCCGCCAGAAACCCCCAGACTCCTTCCTTCGGCTTAGCGGCCACACTGCTCTGCCAGTAACTCTGGTCGACGAACACCGTCCCGAAGTTACCTGTTCCACCACATCCAATTATGTTTATAAATTTAATTGTCATCTATCTATAAAAATTTGTAACAATGATTTTTGACAATGTGTTTCTTTTCACATATATCATCAAATATCTCTATAGACCTTACTACAATAGAACGCTCTACCATTGAATTGGATTGGTTTTCTTTTATACCCTGTATTTACTATGAAAGGAAGCTTAGGGGTTTTTAGGGAACCTAACAAATAATTATTTGTATAGCGAGTATTTTTCAGTATAATAGGATATAACAATAAATTTTGGTAATGTGTGTTTCTTTTCACATATATCATCAAATATATCTACAGAGAATATGTCCATAGGTTCTCTAAAAACCCCTAAGCTTCCTTCCATAGTAAATGCAGGGTATAGAAGAAAACCAATCCAATTCAATAGTAGAGCGGTCTATTGTAGTAAGGTCTATAGAGATATTTGATGATATATGTGAAAAGAAACACATTGTCAAAAATTATAATGACTACAGATGATAGATTTCAGTTTAAATAATCTCTTAACATCTCAATATTGTATGTTCTGGATATTTACTTGTTACACACTTTTTTTATTATCCCTAGTACACGTGGTACAGGCCATGATAATCATGGTGGGTAGAAGTTAGCGACTGCTTTTACTGTAAGTGCACCACATGTCTACATATGTGGAAAGCGCAGTCCGACTTTTACGCTTACAAATGTACTCGAGCCTCGTTTGATTACTTGCACTCACTGGTGGGGTTGGAAATTTGGCCATTTTTTTATTAGAAAAAAAGTGTCCAATGTCGGATTTGATCCCAGATCGTAGCGGTCGAAAACCAATGGTTTGGACCACTCATCTGCCGACCCCCTTGTTGTTGTTGTTGTTGTCGTGTCCAAAGAAGAGTCTCAGATGTCTCCATGCATCTCCATCACAGCAGCAGCAATATCCACTATCTTGGGTGTGTAAAGCTGCTGCTCTGGGCCGACCCCCTTGTTACACACTAATATTCGAAAGGGCGAAAGCAGATTAATATTTAGTAAAATTTATATCCACCTTTTTAAAAATAAAGTACACCTATCCCCCGATTTACACGGTAGATACGTTCCTTAGAAAAACGTGTAAATCGAGGGATAGGTGTATATTAAACTGTCAAATCTGAATAGGTGTTCGCCCCCTCATGAATCAGAGCCTCCCAATATTCTTTTCAACATAGGTAGTATAGAGTAGAATATCGCATTTTAGTATAGTGCGATAAAAACAAAAACAAAAATTATTTGGAAAACCGTGTAAAAGCGAAAACGTGTAAAACAAGTAGCGTGTAAATCGGGGGAGAGGTGTATTGAGATTAAAGGGAAGTGTTCACACACTCACCAACGATGTTAATGATACCAAACACCAGTCCATCTTGTGACACCATGGTGACATAACTCCTGTCTTTATTTCCTTCAGGTCCTTGTGCACATGACAGGAGGTCGTACACCTTGTCAGTGGACCCTGGACACACACGAACAACTTGATCAACATTCTAACTAACACATGTTTCTCACATCCCTTCCATAGAATGTGTATCACCCGTACAGATCTTTGCATCAAAGACCTCTCTACCTGAAAACTCGGTAAATTTACTGTGTGGCTACTACTTTCTTTTCATGGATTAACGAAAATTCTAACATCTCATGATTACATCAGTAAAGAGATTACTATAATATTTTAAGATTTTCTTTCTCTCTCTCAATAAAATGACTGTCTCAGTAATGTAGACGCAAATACATACACTCCGATTACAATACTGTGGTACAAGACCCATGTGGTACCATAACTTACCCAGTAGGCCGTCCATGGTACTGGGGTCATGGTACAAGGAGACAATACTGTGGTACAACGCCCGTGTGATACCATAACTAACCCAGTAGACCGTCCATGGTACTGGGGTCATGGTACAAGGAGACAATACTGTGGTACAACGCCCGTGTGATACCATAACTAACCCAGTAGACCGTCCATGGTACTAGGGTCATGGTACAAGGAGTACAATACTGTGGTACAAGGTCCATGTGGTACCATAACTCACCCAGCAGGCCGTCCATGGTACTGGGGTCATGGTACAAGGAGACAATACTGTGGTACAACGCCCGTGTGATACCATAACTCACCCAGCAGGCCGTCCATGGTACTGGGGTCATGGTACAAGGAGACAATACTGTGGTACAACGCCCGTGTGATACCATAACTCACCCAGCAGGCCGTCCATGGTACTGGGGTCATGGTACAAGGAGTACAATACTGTGGTACAAGGCCCATGTGGTACCATAACTCACCCAGTAGGCCGTCCATGGTACTGGGGTCATGGTACAAGGAGACAATACTGTGGTACAACGCCCGTGTGATACCATAACTCACCCAGCAGGCCGTCCATGGTACTGGGGTCATGGTACAAGGAGATAATACTGTGGTACAACGCCCATGAGGTACTATAACTCACCCAGCAGGCCGTCCATGGTACTGGGGTCATGGTACAAGGAGATAATACTGTGGTACAACGCCCATGTGGTACTATAACTCACCCAGCAGGCCGTCCATGGTACTAGGGTCATGGTACACGCGGTAAGAGAAGAGCAGCATGATGACGAAGATGAGGGCCGTGTTAAAGTACGAGACGTAGAACGTGGCGCCCAGTCCGCCGATCCAAGTGTACGTGCTGATCACCAGAACCACCAGGACGGTCCCGTGCTCCACGGAGAACCCTCGTACCAGGCTGGTCATCACAGCGATCCCTCCTGTACCACATCAGACTGGTTATCGGCCATTCTTCTCTATATTGAGACCATTTTTATTAATAACTTCTCATCTAGCCCATTTTTCTCCTACTTCCTACCCTTCTCCCAAAAACACACTTAATTCTTCTAATTACTTAATCGTTTCTCTACGTGTCCAACGAATCACCTTCCTCTATGTTCCTGTTGACTCATCTTTTATTGATTTTTAAAAAGGAACTAATAATAATTTTAGAAAAAAAAAAAAAAGACGTCCCCGGGTGGGCTCGAACCACCAACCTTTCGGTTAACAGCCGAACGCGCTAGCCGATTGCGCCACGGAGACTTGGTTATGATATTTTTACGTTAACTGAATAATTTTATTTAGAATCGCTCGTAGACGTATTTACAAATTGGTGATTTTAATGAGAATCTATGGAAATGGATCGATTTGGCTTGAAAGTTCTTGATTGAGTCCTCAATCTTTGGACTGATTCATCCATAAAATGTTTATGTTTGTATGCTAGTGTTTTTATTATTTGTAAATAAAATCCTATTAAAATAGAGAGAAAGAGAAATAAATATATATTTAAATTAGAACACAAAAAAATATGACAATCCTCTCAAAAACGATCAATCTTTATAAAGCGACCACTTTAGATTATAATAGAACTGGATAGGAATAGGTTCAAAGACTAAGAATATATTGCTCTAAGTGAATAACATCTATGGTTGTATTGGTAAATCTATATATGCATATTGGCAAATATAAGTAGAAAGACGAATATCAGAATAATAAGATAATTGGAATCGATTCCATCCTAAAACTTCTATATAAAAACTATTATAGGGAGGAGATAGAAGACGCTGTTGTCTTTTCTTCTAAGAGGGAGAAAATACTCGAGTACCTGTCGCCTGAGCAGAGGTCTGTTCTGAAGGAATTCCTCGACATGGCGATAGTCGGGGAGATCTACGTCTGTCCAGGGCGGAATGTGACATCAAACCAGACGACCCTCAGTAGGATTCGTCTGATGAAAATAATATTCAATTCTAATTTTTCTTCTATTAACCTTATATAATATGTACGATTAATAAAAAGTATATTCAATCTCAATCTCGCAAGAGCTTCTCGTTTTTCTACCTATAGATGGAGAACTTAGAGGGTTCCAACTCATATGCGGTACTGGCGGTGAGCCAGGATAAAGATCTACACGACGGTGTGATTCCCATCGAGGTAGCTGAAATGGAAGTCGATTTATCGACGATAAAAGATTCGAAGAAGAATCGTTTGAAATCAGATGTGACCGACGGACATGCAAATTCGTTCGTGAACAGCGATGGATATGTAAATTCAGCCCAGGGAAAAAGAGAAAATTGGGCTGAGCAAGTTGAAGCCACAGATAACAACGCCGAACATTCCCAACCTGTAGACCAGAAAAAAATTGTATCAAATTAAGGTGAAACATCAGGCTGCCAGGGATAAGTTTATTTTAAAATATTTTAAGATTCTTTAGCTTTTGTGTGTAGGTCTTGTAAGTCCTTTTACAGAAGAATACGATAAGATATATCGTCAATAGAACACACGGATTATAATATATTTAGAAACTATTTTACATATAACATAAATTACATCGGCCAATAGTCCTTTCTGCATCCACATAGGATCTCTTGACTTCGAGACAAGGAATTATAGGGAATCCAAATTTACCCACCGCATGTTCCAAGTTTGTCCATAGAGGATTGGTTCCAAGCTGCACAATATAGAAGAGCATCTAACGTGCCAATTTCTCCCAACCTCCCGTCTGAATCATCCTCATTCCAGTCACACTTAAAGCGGCGAAAACTACGATGTCAGATCGGTTAACCGAGGTTTGTCGCTATGCCCCTGGCTTTACGACATTGGCAACTAAATCCCCCACCTAGCACAAAGTTCACCTGATACCTCTCCGTTCCCTCTCGTGAGGAGAAGATTTGTAGGCTTTCTGGTATGACCGTGTCCTCCCACAATCTCCTAGCCTGAGGGTCGAGATATGGTCATTATCTACGACCCTTAGAATTCAAGTTGATTATAATGAAAATAAAGTAATTACTTATACATATCTATAATAGTAGATAACATAAATAAAGAACTAAGAAATCGCCAGGACTCTACTGATCAACTCACCCAACATCAACATGGCAGTTACGATGACATTGGTGGAGAAGGCGAAGACGCAGAAGACGATGTGTGTGGTGGCCCCAAACCTTGCTTTGATGAGCTGCAGGAATGTCTTGGCTCCAGGCGCTCTGATCTTCAGCTGTACGGAAAGCATGGAGAAGAGGAGAACCTGGACTGAAGCCCCAGCGGCATACCAGAACGGCCCGCTGATGCCAAACTGACAATCACACATATGTGTCAACATTTATAGCACATGGATTTATACAGCGATGATATGGCAATTTAGAAAAAGATCCATTTCGAGTGTGGGCACATATGCTTTCGAGACCAATACTATTTAAAAGAAAGAAAGGGTAAAACTCCAGGCCCTCGAGATGTGGTGTTGGAGCCGATTGATGAGACTGCCAATGATTTACAGATTAAATAACGAATATGTTTTTAAAATTTATCGATGAAGAATAGGATTTGAAAATATAGATAAAGAATTCTTCCTGAATACCATAGTTCTTACAAGTCGCGCTTCATTGCTCGCCTGTTGAAGGGTTTTTACCCGAAAGCTTGCACCTATGCATCAATAAAAGAAACTCGTCTTCCTTCACCATGTTTTTCGTTTAATAAGAATAGGATTGTCTGGAAACGATTGAAAAGAGGAGAATTAGAATGCTTAGACCTAGGCTTCAACAGGCTGTAATACGAATAAATATTCAGCCTGCTGTAGGGCGTTATTGTCCCGGAAAGATGGCCAAGCTTATATCTTTTCAATAAACTCGTCGCCGTGTTACCTCTTCTTAGAAAATTAATCCAGTATTACATTTATATATATATGTCGTAGCTAAATGAAGAGGCGCAGCCGTTATGCCTAGCGAACAGCGCACCCGCGATGTCTGCCACCTTTATTTTTTGTCCCGCCTTTATACATGGATGAATTTACATTTTAACACAATGGTAACATATTTACATACTTATTTTGACGAAAATAAATTATATCTTTTGGCATTAACTATACAAATTATGACATATACATATTATATATGTATAGAGCAAAGACAGAGAAGAGAAAGGTCGATAATTTTATAAATTATTCCATTATATAATTATACAAGGTCATGGATACTGAATTTAGTCCATAAGTCTCCATGATGGGTAAAAAGAGCTGCTGTTGTTGGTTGGTTATCTTCCACATGACAGTTAGACTTTGTCCCCCAGGTCGAGAGAATGAAATTCGTGAACAATTTCTAAAAAAGAACTTATAACGACACCAAAAGACTGACCCTGGAAAGGAAGCTCTGGAAGGACAGGAAGAGTGTTAGTGACCAACCTATGAGTGAAATAGATAGATCTTAGTCAATGTGTATTAGGGGTAAGTAGTAAGACCCCAGTATACTATATTTAAAAAATAATCACAATGAAGACATTTCAAATTAAAGTGAACATACTTCAGTCATGAATACGAATACATTCTACAGAGAGGCACTTACCTTACTGGCGACGGTGGAGGATTGCAGCAAGGTAGCGGCCCACGTCCACTGGGACACGATGGTGGTCGCTGTCAACCCGATGGACACTTTACCACCCGCGTCGAATGACGTGTCCAGTGTGTCCTGTCACAGGACAATTGTCAGATCTCTGTCACACTGCGCTTATAGCATGTCATTTCTAGTGTCGTGTCACAGGACAATGTCAGATCTCTGTCACACCGCGCTTATAGCATGTCATTTCTAGTGTCGTGTCACAGGACAATGTCAGATCTCTGTCGCACCACGCTTATAGCATGTCATTTCTAGTGTCGTGTCACAGGACAATGTCAGATCTCTGTCGCACCACGCTTATAGCATGTCATTTCTAGTGTCGTGTCACAGGACAATGTCAGATCTCTGTCGCACCGCGTTTATAGCATGTCATTTCTAGTGTCCTGTCACAGGACAATGTCAGATCTCTGTCGCACCACGCTTATAGCATGTCATTTCTAGTGTCATGTCACAGGACAATGTCAGATCTCTGTCGCACTGCGTTTATAGCATGTCATTTCTAGTGTCGTGTCACAGGACAATGTCAGATCTCTGTCGCACTGCGTTTATAGCATGTCATTTCTAGTGTCGTGTCACAGGACAATGTCAGATCTCTGTCGCACTGCGTTTATAGCATGTCATTTCTAGTGTCATGTCACAGGAAAATGTCAGATCTCTGTCGCACTGCGTTTATAGCATGTCATTTCTAGTGTCGTGTCACAGGACAATGTCAGATCTCTGTCGCACTGCGTTTATAGCATGTCATTTCTAGTGTCATGTCACAGGACAATGTCAGATCTCTGTCGCACTGCGTTTATAGCATGTCATTTCTAGTGTCGTGTCACAGGACAATGTCAGATCTCTGTCGCACTGCGTTTATAGCATGTCATTTCTAGTGTCGTGTCACAGGACAATGTCAGATCTCTGTCGCACTGCGTTTATAGCATGTCATTTCTAGTGTCGTGTCACAGGACAATGTCAGATCTCTGTCGCACTGCGTTTATAGCATGTCATTTCTAGTGTCGTGTCACAGGACAATGTCAGATCTCTGTCACACTGCGCTTATAGTATGTCATTTCTAGTGTCGTGTCACAGGACAATGTCATATCTCTGTCGCACCGCGCTTATAGCATGTGTTCTTTCTAGTGTCGTGTCACAGGACAATGTCAGATCTCTGTCGCACCGCGCTTATAGCATGTGTCACTTCTAGTGTGTCATAACACAGGACAAATGTCAGCTCTCTGTCACACTGCGCTTATAGCATGAGTTCTTTCTAGTTTGTCCTGTCACAGGACAAATGTCAGATCTCTGTCATACTGCGCTTATAGTATGTCATAACACAGGACACACACAAATGCCAATTCTATGCTATAGCTTATATAAGGTCTAATCTATATCCTATCACAGGGAAAATGTCATATAT
>CP092868.1:14286636-14317665 GCA_030710605.1 Cordylochernes scorpioides
AGATTCTTGCTTTATTATATATTATTCTTAATCTTTCGGGATTCAGAAACCCTTTTCTACATGAGTATATGATTTTTCTTATCATATACTCATGTAAAAGGTTTCGTGATATCCGAAAGCTTAAAAAGAATATATAATAAGGTAAAAAAAATTCACCCTTGGAAGCCATTTGTTTTTTATTTTATGGCTGAGGTGTGACCGCCACATGTATATTGCTGATGATTTTACTTTTACGAACTTAAGACTGTGGTAAAAAACAGACAATGTGCAGCCGTTCCGTAACATCATCGACTCCAACAGCTGTATCCTGTGTGGAAGACAACGCGGGAGGATGGCCAACCCCCGAGATAAATGTCTGTGTGAGAGCATGACCTTCTGCCAGCCCTGCAAGAACGATGACAGGTACTTCATATACAATTATGGACAAAACTTAAGAAAGTGGAAAGTCTTGGTTATCACCTATTTTTGTTCCCAAACCATGACGAATTCTCCTGCAGAAAATCAAAACATCTTCACACATTCCTCTCATTTCAAGGATCGGTAAATAAACTGGAAGTCAACATGAGAATGGATGACATTTAGTTCTTGTCTGAAGAGACAGCTTTGTAAGTTGGATGGCAGCGCGCTTGATGATGGTAAAGACTTCCAAGATCGTTCCGAGGGGATTAAGGAAATGTCCTTATTTAAACAAGAAATAACTTTTTTTTTTTGTACATTGATATCAACCCAAAAAGACAAAGGGCGCCTATCCGGCCGAATTAAACGTCAAAAGATGACGTCTGGTTTTAACGTTTAATTTGACGGGAGAGGCGTCCTTTGTCTTTTTGGATTGATATCAACGTTCCTTAAAATTCTAAGTATGTTTGTAATTTTGGAATATGTATGTGGGGAGAGTCGTGTGGTTGTTGTAAATTGTCGTCAGTGTGAAGTAGATGTTGGGATATATTTAACAAGAGTGTTTCAGGCTGCGCAAGGAATGCAAGCGGGGCATCCTACCAGCCTACCGTTGCAAGACCCACGGGGAGTACCGCGAGTATTATGACCAGCTGGGGTCGGTGAAGAGTTGGTGTCTTCTGGTGTCTTCAGTTGGCATGATCCCGCTGACTGGACTGCTCTATATCTCTGGGGTGGGTCCTCTATTAATTTGACTTGTATTGTAGGTGTCTTCTTGTATCTTCAGTTGGTATAATCCAGCTGACTGGACTGCTCTATATCTCTGGGGTGGGTCCTCTATTGACTTAACCTATATTCTATGTGTCTTCTTGTGTCTTCAGTTGGTATTATTCAGCTGTCTTTGCTTATCTATATCTCTGGGGTGGGTCTCCTTCATACATTGACTTAATCTGTATTCAAGATGTCTTCTTGATTCTTCACTTAACTTGATTTAAATGATTGAGTTATGACCCTTTTTTTCCCTCGTATATATAGATACTTATAGTTAAATATAGATTCACATATACAATTTTTTTTCTAGATTTTTTTTAAATAGAAATATTAACCACGCGAAAATTTTAAAATTCAGCCTATAGGCTGGAATCGCATACAAATTAGAGGTTGTTATCAAGAGTTCAGGGCCACTGTTTCTTTGAATTTATGGAGTTTGATGAGATCTACTGAAGTCTAGTGTAGTCTGTGTAGATACTAAGCGATGTCTTGGGTGTAGATCAGCCTGGGATGGACCTACATGTTCATGGGCGTGCTCATCGGTTCAGCTGTGGTGCCCATCGCTCTCTGTACCTTCTGGTCGCGTCTCACAGGCCCTGCCATGGTGGCTGGAGCCCTGTCAGGGTCGGTAGTGGGGCTGTCGAGCTGGCTGGGGGTGGCGGCCACCTTCCCCGGTGGTCTGTCCCCTGGCCACTTCATCACCAACACCGGTGGGTGGAACACCTTGTACGGCCACTATTTTATGGTAGATCCATACACCGTTGCAGTTATAAGAGGTGACTCATTAGATTTTGAGTTAATATAGTTCAGATTTTTTACCTGGCAAATTTTATTATTCTGAAAAAAAAAAGATAATAACAATAAATACAGTAGAACCTACCTATAAAGAATATCTAATTTCAGAGCCAAAATTTTCTTTAGGGATAGGTGTCTTCTTAACGGAGAGTTGCTAGATATTAAATATTGTAATATTGCAAATGTGAAAACTGTTCTTTGTAGAGAGGTTTCTCTAACGCGAAGTCCTTCCATGGAGGTTCTATTATACTTAGATGCTTGATATTTCTGGATAGAGATTTTTCAAGATTATTACATTTAATAATTCAGTTAAGAGTTGGAGAGGCCAGAATTTTGAGTGTTGTGTTCCAGGCCGTCAGCAGAGCATGCTGTGGGGGAACCTGTGCTCTATCGTGGCTGGTGGACTGATCACTGTGATCATCAGCTACCTCAAGAACAGGAAGATGCAGTTCACCAACGTTTGGGAGATCTGGGAGAACACCCGGGACATTGACAACCCGCTCTTTCCCTGGACTGAACTCTACCAGAGGTATCTATACTTATTTACATATGTGTTTCTTCAGTGAAAACCGAGTGTTCCGTGCAGGGAGCTGGGGATCACAGGAGCCAACAAGTTAGGCAACCGTCCTACTCTGGCTGACGTCGCCAAGACCTTCAAACGAGCCAGGCTGATCGCCAATGCAGGAGCTGTTGGCTTGAGCATCGTCATGCTGGCGATATGGCCTGCTGCGATGCTATCCGAAGGCGTACTGGGACGTGCAGCATTCCACCGATGGGTACTGGTCTCGGAGGTGTGGGCCTTGATAGCTGCAGCCTTCTTGGTTATTGTTCCTCTCATCAACGAGGTCACTGCCTTCCGCCAGCAGCTGAAGGAACGACGTCAGCCCCCACCTCCAGCCACGGCTGAGGTTCTGCCAGCAACTGTGGAGAATGGGAATCCTAAGTTCTAACATATTTTCTCTACTCTTTTTTTTTTTTCAAAATAAACGTAGTATGATCCTATTGATCTGATGCCTTCAATACGCTTTTTCGATTATTTATTTTAGCAGGTTATCTTGTCTCAGCACATTTCTTCTCATTTTATTGAGACATGCGCATTTCGTACTAGTTATAACAACTCGCCATTTTTGATACGTTCAAGTTACGATGTTTTTTGTTCACCAAACATCTCCAGAACTGCATCACAAAATCCTTCAGCAATCTGACGTTCTTTGCTGACAGATTCCATGATTTGCCCCTATATAATGTTAATGCTTCACATTAATGCATTCAAAATTATTTAGCGCAGCTGTAAATTTAAAGTGCTTTGAGCCAATAGTATTTTATTGTTGCTACAGGCAGCTTTTGTCATTCTAGATTATGGCTGTTGTTGCTTAAGAACAGTGAAGGTCTTGTTCGAGGCACCTCAGTGGAAGTTTTATGTCTTCTAGATGATAGATGTTGTTAATTAAGGATAAAACAGTAGAGGTCCTGATTGAGGACCCTCAGTAAAAGCCTTATATCTTCTAGATGAAGACTGTTGTTAATTAAGGATAGAGCAATTCAGGTCTTGATTGAAGGTCTTCAGTGGAAGTCTTATGTCTTTGATGACTTTTGTTAATTAAGGATAGAACAGTAAGGTCCTGATTGAAGGCCCTTAGTGGACGCTTATGTCTTCTATATAAGGACTGTTGTTAATTAAGGATAGAGAAATGCAGGTCCTGATTGAAGTCCTTCAGTTAAAGTCTTAATTATTTTATATGATGACTGTTGTTAATTAAGGATAGAACAGTGAAGTTTCTAATTGAAGGCCCTCAGTGTAAGCTCATGGTTTCTATTGTCTCCTGAATTGATTGCTGTTGTTGTTTACAGAAAATATATTGCAAATTTAAATATTTCTATCAATGGACGTCGTTCTGTTTTCGTTATTTCCCAAGTTTATTATCGTCGCATATATTTTAAAATTCCTGTAAACACGCCTTTTGCAACGCTTATAAATAAACACATTCAAACACCTGTTGTGTGTATAGTGTTTGTATTTTACACCATTGAACGCAACACAAATCAAATCTATATATATAAAAATCAATGTTTGTATGTTTGTTTGTTTGTTTGTATGTCCGGTATACAAATTCGCAGTAGTTCACTAATTCAAACCAAAATTTCCATACATAGGTAAAAAATTACGGGGATGGCGATAGGCTATTTTAAAAAATATATAAATCAATTATTAAAAATATATATTCAAATTATTCTACTTAGCTCACGAGCAGCGCCCTCTAGAACGCTCAGGCGACCTGCCGGCGGCGCGCGCCCGTTGGCTGCCGGCAGGTCGCCTGAGCGTTCTAGACGAAAAGCTCTTTCTTAATTACAATGCAAGTCCTTAACTATATTTACAGGTTTTCTAATTTATAACTATTTCACATATTTACATATATATTTTCATTTTTTGCTATAACTGATCTAATTCGCCGTTTAAAATAACTGCTCTTGCTATATTTGCTATGTGTTTATTTTGCTAT
This sequence comes from Cordylochernes scorpioides, assembly GCA_030710605.1. NCBI lineage: Eukaryota > Metazoa > Arthropoda > Arachnida > Pseudoscorpiones > Chernetidae > Cordylochernes > Cordylochernes scorpioides. The sequence goes on from CP092868.1 coordinate 14,291,097, forward strand.
GTTTTATGTGTTTGAATAATACATTTAATCGTGTAAACCCGGGCGTTGCCCGGGTCATTCGTCTAGTTATATATATTCACCCCTTAAATATTGATGATATACCTCTTATTTCAGAAATTAGCCATTATGTTCATAAAATTTTCTAGATTTTGATAGATAAACTATGGTATAGAAGAAAACACAAGTCTTATATAAAGAAGCTCTTCTTCCCGAATTGTGGTTCTTATTCTATGGCCAATAGTTATCATTGTCTTATAATTATGATATAATATCAAATTTGGATAAACACATATAATATATGATTATATGAAAAAATAGTACAAATGTGATATTGTACTTGGATAAGGTGCATAAATTCGGAAAAAGACATCTCCTTATCGTGCAACTTAAAGTTGCTGATGGCTTGCGCCATCTATCGGAATAAATATAAACTATTCTCGTTGATTTTTAATTATTCCAGAATTGGCCAAATACCCATTCTTGATTAATCAATCCGTGGTTAGAGCTTTTCTTGATTAAGGGGTATTTGGCCAATTCTGGAATAATTAAAAATCAACGAGAATAGTTGATATTTATTCCGATAGATGGCGCAAGCCATCAGCAACTTTCATTTGCACGATAAGGAGATGCCTTTTTCTGAATATGATTATATATTTATTCAACAACACTATAAAACTAAAAGTGATTGTGTTTATCTACCGCCACATCTCCTCTGAAATATTCAAAAGTGTGGGGACATGTATAGGTCATTATGATCGAAACTGTCGCAGTTTCTACCCTCAATTTTGAACTGGACATAGTTACCACAGAGTCGTCTTATTGATTTAACCAGCACCTTATGTTTCAGAATCTCCCTACGCGTCCAAGTTACCTAGATGATATATTGCTGAGGATGTTAGAATTTTGCGGAACCGTGGCTACTGAAATAAACTTCTCCAAAAGGAATCTGGCGCTTCATCAATTTCAGTATAGTTTGCTAATCTGTGGTTCATCAATGATGTCAACAATTTCGCTATCTTAGATGCTTAGTTCCTGTCCCTCCCCTCCACAATGTTTAAGCAAGTTATTTTTAGATAAAACCAATCTTGTACAACAACACTATAATGGAGACATACTTTAAGAACGCGTGAAACATCCCAAAACCACATTGTCAAACTACAAATCACTACTGGTTCAATTTTAAATAAAAATCCCTACAACAGAAAAAAATAACAAATTTTAATAATTACTTGATATCATTGATAATAACCTGTAAATAAAATTTAAAAGGATTCTCAAATAGAAAATGCATTTAATTTATATTAAAAAATCATTGAAGAATGACAGAACTCAAATGGCTGACAAAGGGGAAACCTAGAGTGTACAATTTTAATTCAGGAGTTACCCACTCGCGATAGAATATTACAGCATTTAACTCTACCATATCAAGACTATGACATTTACCAGGGCACCCCCTATGTGGAATAATGGACGCCGTCCAGACGGCTCAGGTGACGACTGTAGACAAACAAGCCCCGGCGGCGCCAGCCGCCAACAAAGGATCAGAACACGGCCTGGTCTTCTACCGACCGGTTGGGTGTTTTCCTCTGTCCTCTTAAGATGTATTAAATAAAGTTAGGTAGAAGGAGACTTTTACCCTCTCCTTTCTGCTATTAATGATCTTATTTTAATCCTTGCAACAGCCCACAAAGAATCATCACAGCGATTTCTTCTACCAAATTTCGCTTCAGTGTTTTGTGAAACTATTACCCGACATTTCTTCACAAAGTGGCGTCCCCGGGTAGGCTTCTGACAAGGCAAGATCAAGTGGATTAACGGCGGAGTACAAGTCAAGACTCAAGCTAAGTACCTTTTGTTTTACCTTCTGTTTATAGTGTTTTTTGAAAAATGGAAATTTTAAAAAGACATAGAAATTTACTTAGAAAGCGACTAACTCGCAGCTTGAAGACGACGGAAGAGTTTCTGTCAAGTACTCCACCGATACCTGTAGAGGACATTGAATATAATAGAGAGATCATTGAAGAAACTCACAGTGAGCTTCTTGTGATCCAAAGCAAGTTTATTCTCCGGTCTTAGCGCTTCGTCTCTGATTTTGCTACAGACTCTAAAGATTAAGGTCGAAGGTGCGACTTCGGCGAAAGTAGTGCGTGCCCTCCTTGACACAGGTTCCCAACGATCCTATATTTTGTCTAAAACTGCCCAGGATCTCGGACTATCTCCCATCGGCCAGGAATCACTTAAACATGTGGTGTTTGGAGGTCATACTAGTGAAAGTATCCACCAAGAATACAGAGTCAATTTGGGTCATGCATCGGGGAATTTTAAAATGGTAGCGAAGCTTCTTGACCAACAAAAAATCTGTGGTAACCTACCAAGATTGAGCCGCGGGCCATGGTTGAAAGAACTCAAAGCCCGCAGAATCTGGGTTCCTGATATTGGAAAGGATGACATGGAAATTGAAATACTTCTAGGATGCGATGTGTTGGAATCTATTTTCATGATGAAATCTTGTGTGTTGTCAAATGGCTTGACTGCGTCGCAGACGCGTTTTGGATGGACATTAATGGGAGAATATCAGCCAGGTAGTGACGTTTCACTCGCTCATCATGTTACAACGATGACAATTTCGGAGAGCAGTATAACCAATCTGTGGAATCTCGATGTTCTTGGCATTATGGATCCTATTGAGGTTAAACAGAGAGATCAGAGAGACGCACTGGCGCGTCGACATTTTCTAAAAACAGTCCAACATTCTGTTTCTGGAAGATATGTTGTTTCCCTCCCGTGGACTGTAGAGAAAGCTAGAATCGCGGACAACAGGGAGGTTGCTATGAAGAGATTATATAGAACAGACGACTAAGAAATTAATCTCTTTGAATCTTTATGAGGACTATGATGATATTTTCCGAGGCTGGTTGGATGATGGGATAATTGAGAAAGTCCCAGCTGAACAACACGACGCTGAGGCCTTCTACCTGCCTCATCGTCCGGTGGTGAAACTCTCCAGTGGGACTACGCCTATCAGGCCTGTCTTTGATGCTTCTAGCAAGGTCTATAGATCCCCATCTTTAAATGACTGTCTTGAAAAGGGACCTAACCTCATAGAGATGATTCCCAACCTTATGCTAAGGTTTAGAAATGGCAAGTTTGGTGTCGTGGCAGACATTAAGAAAGCGTTTCTTCAGATTGAGGTGAATGAAAGGGACAGAGATTACCTGCGTTTTCTGTGGTATTCCCAAAATGGAGAAAAGACAGAAGTATTCCGACATAGACGTGTCGTTTTCGGTGTTAACTGTAGTCCTTTCATTTTGGGGGCAGTAATCGAATACCACCTGTCTAATGTTCGACCTGAACATAAACCGTTAGCTCAGAGGTTGCAGAAATCCTTTTATGTGGACAATTTAGTCACAAGCGTGAACTCTTTTGAAGAGTTACAAGATCTCAAATTGACCGCAACGTCCATCATGGATAATGCTCGGATGGAGCTAAGCCGTTGGGAGCATAGCCTGGACGTGGCCTCCGATACTTACCCCTTTGAAAGAGCAGAGATATCTAAAGTGCTTGGTATATGTTGGGATAAAAGGGAAGATTGTTTGTCATGTGAAATTTCAGTAGCCATACCCCCCAAGATAACCAAAAGGAGTATCCTGTCCTGCTTAGCTCAGATATATGACCCTATTGGATTTCTGAACCCAATATTAAAAAAGCCTAAAATTCTATTGCAAAAAGCTTGGACTCTAAAGTTGGCATGGGGCGATGAATTGGACCGTCACTACAAGGATGAACTAAGCCTATGGTTTGACGACCTTCAGCTGCACAAAGGCATGGCAATTCCTAGGAATTTCAATCCATTGATGGTACCGCAGAAGGACTGGCAGATACACACGTTTGTTGATGCTAGTAGTGAAGCTTATGCTTCTGTGGTCTTCCTTCGGACTCGGGTTGGTGACAAAGTTGAAGTGCATATGATGGCGGCTAAGTCTCGAGTCGCTCCTCTCAAGAGACCTACGATACCAAGACTTGAACTATTAGCCTGTGTTGTAGGAGCACGATTAAACAAGATGATCTGTGAAGCTCTAAAGTTAAAAGATATCAAAAATGTATTCTGGTCTGATGCCACAACAGCCCTCGCTTGGATAAAGCGCGATGATCAGTGGGGTACCTTTGTCGGGAATCGCGTGAAAGAGATATGCAGACTTAGTGATCCTGGAAATTGGAGATATGTTCCAAGCGAGTGCAATCCAGCTAATTTACCCTCCAGAGGATGCAGCCTCACCCGACTGATACAGTCTAGATGGTGGGAGGGCCCTTCCTGGTTAAAACTATCCGAAGAATTTTGGCCTTCCAGGTATAAAGACCTGAATGAAGAAGAAATCTGTGCGGAAAGAAAGAAAACTGCAAAAATACAGACTAGATCGGGAAGAACCGTTTGTATTCCCAACCGATTGGACAATTATTATTGTTTTTCTGTGTGCCTAGAGAAAAACAGGTGGGAGTATGTGGAATAATGGACGCCGTCCAGACGGCTCAGGTGACGACTGTAGACAAACAAGCCTCGGCGGCGCCAGCCGCCAACAAAGGATCAGAACACAGTCTACCGACCGGTTGGGTGTTTTCCTCTGTCCTCTTAAGATGTATTAAATAAAGTTAGTTAGAAGGAGACTTTTACCCTCTCCTTTTTGCTATTAATGATCTTATTTTAATCCTTGCAACAGCCCACAAAGAATCATCACAGCGAATTCTTCTACCGAATTTCGCTTCAGTGTTTTGTGAAACTATTACCCGGCATTTCTTCACACCCTATATAAAATCCGCCATCTTTAGTGGATAGGCAGTTTTATATAGGATCCCCCCCACCCTTAATTTACAATCCAAGTGAGTACTGGTTGATCCCGATTCCTGCTTTTTACTCTTTTATCAGCTTTGACGTCTGTTTTTCTTTAAAGCCTGGAGTCTCTTTTTTTGTCCTGTGAGTAGACAAATGTCACTTTTGAAAATAATAGAACCACGAACCATTTGATTAAAATATTTATGTATAATTAACTCAAATTCCCTGCAAATACTACTTTCCAAAGAAATAAAATAAAAATTTGTTCTTTTTTTGTGTGTTTTTTAGTCCTCAAATCTTCCTTTATACTTTGACTATATCAAAGAAATTTCAACAAAATATAGAGCAAGAATAGAAACTCTACTCACTAATAAGATCAAACAAGGTGGATTTTAATTATAAGATAGAATGAATTCTACCAAGTATTTATTAACGCCACAACCTTGAATTAATATTTGATATTAAGCTACCCTCTTTGCATCATATTTGTGTCTCTCTTACAATAAAAAGTTTTTTAAAATTGAGGAAGTATAAAGTCTAGAGAGTTTTAATTTTCTAATATTCTATTCTATTTCAGCTTTATTCTAGTATATAATTCTAAATTCTATAGAAATTACAATGAATAACTTTATGCTTAATGCATTTACTCTTACTATTTTGTAAATTATTTCTTTTAAGCTCTAAATTGACTTTATGGTTTGAAAAAACATTTGGGCAAATTTTTGGTAATACTAAACATTTATCATAAAGAATACATTTTGTGACTTTTTGTAATAAAGTAAAGTGGGGTTTTTTTTTTCTGCTCATTGAATATTGTTTTTAAACATTTGTCTTTAACAAATGGCGCTAATGTTCTTAATGTTTATTTTTTTCAATAATTCTTTATTGAAAATGTTTTATTAATGTTTAAAATATATTTATCATTTAAAATTCAAAATAGAATTTCTAAATAAAGTTAATTTATAGGCCAATCAATTTTTAATAAACAACTATTTATAAAATTCACGTGTTTTCTTTTTAAATTAAGCCTATTGCCGGTGAGTGATTTTCAGGTTATTTGGTCAGTAAACTATAATTTTAAGCATTTTTATGTTCAAATACCGTTTTTTATAGTATCTTGCCATAAATATTTTGCACATCAAATGTTAGCCAAGCCAATTTATGATGCCAACTGTGTTAGGACAATAATTGGTTAATCTCGAAATATTTCAATAAACATATTAAACATTTACAAGTTATCATAATAAAGTATGAACATGAATTTTAATATTTCTAAAACTTTTAACTCCTAATTAAAAACTTGAGTTTTTCCTTAAATGACCCAAATAGTAAATATAGCTTTTTAAATAGCGGCGAGTAGGTGGCACAATAGAGCGATGCGATTTTTAAACTTTTTTTCTTCTAGTATTCACACACAAGTTGTTGCCATATTACATTGATATTAAAATTTGGGAAAATTAATCAAGAAAATTCAAATTTTGCACCTCTTATAAATAAAATTTTAAAAAGTTTAAAAGTTATCATTTGTGTGTCTATAAGTTTACAAGGTAGAAATGGTCCAAATATTTACCTCACAGATTTTGGCACGAAGCCAAAACTCCACATGTTGTAAAGGCATGTGTTAGTGGGTGATTTAAAATTAGCATAGTGAATATTGTGGGATCATTATCATACAAAGCAATGCATATATAGTTTCCTATATACATCAAACTTTCACAAACAACATAACTTCAATTATAGAAATTAAAAATTGATAATTATTTCTTTCATTATTACCGGATTGACAAATTGTAAAAACTCGTAAGACGCTGCAATTCTTTTTATTTACTTGATTAAATAAAGATTTCAGGCAAGCCCTATCATTCACCTTCTTTTCTATTCATTATTCACCCAAACCTTCCAAATTTTTATTAAAATATAAATCTTTAAATTGGTTATAGCTAAGATTAAAAAGCCAACACATCATTAAATCCTATAGTAAACATAAACTCTAAACCTATTATTGACACTCGCATAAAGACTTTAAGACTATATTCTTATACAGATTCTCTGAAAATAATACAGCAAATAAGTTTGATAAGGCACAATTTGGATTATAGATTATAAACACAAGGTAATAAGACCAAATCCTAATAAATAAATAGTGTGTGACGTTTCGGTAACAGCGTTACAGAAATGTCACACACTATTTATTTGGATTTGGTCTTATTACCTTGTGTTTACAGCAAATAAGTATTTAATTCTATATACACTCATGGACAAAACTTAGTAAGTGGAAAGACTGATGTTGCCGGTCGTCTGTTTCTTTAAAAGAGACAGAGACAATTTTGTTCACACTTGGTTACCTCGTGTGTCTTCAATAAAGGTCACTGTAATATCTTTCAGAGTAATTGTCTGAATCCCGATATACATTCTAAAAGGTACAACTTCCTTAAATTTTGTCTACGAGTGTACAATTTTTTTAACCTATATATTTGGAGATTTAATTAAGAAGGTGAAAGACAAATAAATTCTAATAGAGAAGAGTAACAACAGCTTCCCAGCACAAGGTAATAAGACCAAATCCAAATATATAACTAGTGTGTGACGTTTCGGTAACAGCATTGTTACCATCTTCAGACAAAAGTACTGAAGCACAACATTCGGTACTTTTGTCTGAAAATTGTAACAATGCTGTTACTGAAACGTCACACACTATTTATTTATTCGGATTTGGTCTTATTACCTAGTATTTGAAATCTACTAGCCGAATGACCCGGGCAACGCCCGTGTTTTACCCGATTGAATGTTTTTATTCAAATACTATTTGTTACAATTATAAATTTGGCGCCTTTAATAAATGCATATGTTAGTTAATAACTATAGCCTATGTGCTTTATCTGTCTATGTACTGTTGACTTCCGTAGGCGTCTCTTACTGGGAAAAAGAAAGAGAGGATTCCATTTGGTTATTATCTAATATATGCATTTATTTAAGGAGCGACCCGCTCCAACACAATAGTTACAAAAATGAAAATGCGAGTGGGGGGGGGGGGGGGGGGGGGCAAAGGTGGCGTGATCGTAGCCAACCAATAGGAAGGCGCCATTTAAAAAAAAAAAAAGCAAACGGTGACAGAGACGAAAACTGAGGAGATGAAGAATGACGCTCGTAACTGTATATAGAATAATCCAAATTGTGCCGTATCATTTTCCCAGCATTTCACCTTTATAGTTATAGAGAAGGGTGAAGAGGGTTGGCCATAAATGTAACATCAGGTCCCAGAAAGAGAAGAGTCATGTTTACTCCGGCACAGCCACCCACAGTCTCGGCTAGCACGATGACTCCACGATGTCTTTCATCTCCAACCTATAACCAACCAAAAATAACTATTTCAATAATTGATAAGGCACAAATTGGATTATAGATTATAAGCACAAGGTAATAAGACCATCAAATCCGTATAAATAAATATCGTGTGACGTCTCTGTAACAGCGTTGTTACCATCTTCCGACTAAAATACTGAATTCATTCAGTACTGAATGAATGATAACATTCAGTACTTTAGTCTGAAGATGGTAACAACGCTGTTACCTGAAATGTCACACACTTTATTTATTTGGATTTGGTCTTATTACCTTGTGTTTTTATTTCAATAATTTATAACATGTGTTTTATATGTTTTATATATACTCTGAGGCTCTTCATTGGACACGCCAACAACATAGGGCAGTCACACAATTCAATCAGCCAATAATAGGAAAGGGAATGAACAGTTCACCAACCCCTTCCATCTATAGAATAGTACAATTTTGCCTTAAATGACAACACTTCAATGTTATACATAGGACATAAGCTCACCATTTCTACACTTGTAGGGACAAAACTTAAGGAAGTTGTACCTTTTAACATGTATATCCGGGATTCAGACAATAACTCTGAATGATATACCCAGTGACCTTTATTGAAGATGTGAGATAACCAAGTGTGAACAAAATTTCCTGTCTCTTTAAAAAAAATAGACAACTGGTGACATCAAAGATTTTACACTCCCTCAAGTTTAGTCCATGAGTTTATATATAAAGGGAAACAAGGAGTTACTATGTTTTTAAAATAACTTCCAACTGTCCTTACAGCACTGGAAACGATAAGACAGGTACTGACAATGTTCTCCCCTTAAAAGTAAAGATCAACTAGGAAGTTGATTAAATTTTTGAAAAGGTGAAAAATTGTGTTCAATAGTTTTTGTATCTTATTTCAATTGATCTACAATATACAGTAAACCTGTCTATAGCGCCCCCTATTGGGACTCACCAAAATAGGGTGTTATAGAGAGGGAGGCGCTATTTAGAGGGGGCGCTATAGACAGGTTTAACTGTATTATTTATATATATATTCTATTTTGCTGTTGTCATTGTAATGTTGCTATTGCCTTGTGTTCATCGGGTTTGCTCTTCATGGGAAAATGGGTGCCATTTACACATTATAGTCACCTTGGAAACGGACCAGAATTTGGTTGAAGTTTGACCACAGGGAGATATGGTCGGACTTTTTTACCCCTCCACAATATGTAATAATTATATAATTTATAAAGCTCCCACTTTTTTTTGAATACCTATAATAATTTTAAAGCTATTTCTACAGATCTTATAATGCAAGGAATAAATTGGGAAAAGAAAGGCAAGGCTCCTCATCAGCAGGAAAGCCATGTCCTCCCTCATTAAAAATTGTTATATTTTTTCAGCTCTAGATGGCTCTAAACTGACAATGCTATTTAAAACAGAAATGTAACAAACTAGAGAGATCATTTTTTTCACTCCCTCTTATCCCGCAATGTCTAAAAAATTGGAAACTTTATGGAGATGGGACTTTCTGATGGGGGCAAATATACCTCAATCCTTGATTCCAAATAATATGAACAAATGAGGTAATTCCTAATAACAAGGGGAAAACCGATATCTTTGCTGCCAGATCTGACACGGATTCAGCTGTTGGCTGGGGCAGTACTTACTCATTGACAGCACATATGTTTGACATTCATCCAGTATTGCCATTGAGGTTTTGTGGTTTATAAGTCTAGCCTCACACACACTGTTGGTGGCTGATTTATTCATCGAGATATTGACAGCACTAAACTATCCACATATCTGATGGTTCTCCTTTATTTACACACCTCTCTGACTGAGTCAGCTCTTTCTTGTTTCCCAAGAGAGGGAATTATCAAAAGGTAACTTCTTTCTTAACTCCACTTAATCATATTAGGGTATCAAGCTTGTAAAAGCTTGTTGATGGTGTTTTCAGGGGATGAGTGGAGCTCATCAATGGATGAGTCAAAAGGTAACAGATCCAAAAGTTGATGTATTTGTGATACAGAGTTAGCAGAATTTATGCGATAATCAGACCAGAATATTGGGTTCGTAGTTTCAGTCCAATTTCAATTTTTCTTCTCTAACATCTCTCTTTAACTCTCCCTAATCAGATGGGACATTATATTAAAAGAACTACAAGTTAATTAATAGTGTGTGATGTTTCAGTAACTACGTTTTTACCATCATCTTATTTTCATTTTTAGTTAGAATCTATAATCCAAATTGTGCCTTATCATATATTAAGAGAGGAAATATCGTGTGAGAACGCCCTTTGAACCATAGAATAGTTGTAACACCTTAAAAAATATTTTAATTTTTTTTTACTCCTTCCTGACTAGGACAAAATAATTTTTTTCGAAACATCGAGGTAATAAAAATATTTACTGACCGAAGTATCTTTAATTTTAAGAAGTAAAAGAGTCAAAAAGTAAAAGTTTATGAGGCTTAAAATAAATGGATTGAAGAATGTTGGAAGAATAATTTTGAATTGATGGAGGGAAGTTATGAAGAGTTCCAGATAGAGGAAAAGTAAGATGCCAGGGACCTGCTCAAGGATATAGAAACTGAAGAAGGAAAGAACCATGGCTTAACGTTATGAAACTGGTGATGAAATGACTGGAAGGGTTCATCACTGATGAGTAATGGACAGTTTTTTTTTGGTCCGGCGCCTTTTTTTTTTACAGCATTTTATGAAACTACCTATTGTAAAATGGCTCAAAAACTAAATTTTATTTTAAACTAGTTTTTTTTTTTTTAATCTGTGTCTTAGATTTTGAGGTCTTATGCACTTGTTTTGTGTGCACATTTTAAAGCTTTTTTTTTCCACTACATAAAAATAATATTGTTAATATTTTTTCTTTTCTATTTAAATTGTGTCAAAATAACTTCTTAGTATAAACACAAGTGTAATGCTGTGGTAAAATTTCTCATTCAGTACTTTTGTCTGAAGATGGTAACAACGCTGTTACCGAAACGTCACACACTATTTATTTGGATTTGGTCTTATTACCTTGGTTTTATAGTCTATAATCCAAATTGTGCCTTATCAACTTCTGAGTAAAGATCTATTATAAATTCTAATTTATTCGATTTAAATTAATTTAATTGAAAAATAAATAAATTTAATTTAAATTTTTGGAAAAGTGTGATATTTTGAAAATATCATTTCTTGACAAATAGACACATACTATTTCCCTTTTTAATACTGAGCATTGAAAACAAAATTGTAGGTCTTGGTTACGAGAACCACTAGGTGTGAATACCTCTTGTAAGAATATTGAAGGGAGTTGACATGTATGCAAATATAAGGATTTATCATAAGTTTAACTCCAATTAACCTCCAATTTAAAAAAATTTAATAGCTTACCAATGATTACATTTAAATCATAGCACAATTAATAAAAATGAGTAGTAACACATATTAAATAAAAATATAGAAACTGATGGACACAATGGTAATAAGACCAAATCCAAATAATTAAATAGTGTGTGACGTTTCAGTAACAGCGTTGTTACCATTTTCTTTGTTACAGAAACGTCACACACTATTTATCAATATTAGGATTTGGTCTTATTACCTTGTTTATAATCTATAATCCAAATTGTGCCTTATCAGAAACTGATGGAGTATATTCAATTCTGCCATGTGAGCATTGAGGAAATTTGAGGATAAAAAAAAAATTATCTAATAATTGGGATTTTTTTGTTTAAGCTTTCCCCACATGTTTTTTTCCTTCTTTTTAAAATATTGTGGGTAAACTAAAGAATCAATGGGTTCAACTGTGTGTGTTTACCAGAGAAGGCCAAGCCATGGATAAAGATTCGGCTCAGCCGTTGAAGATCACGGCGCGGATCCCCTTCACCAACTCCCACTACGTCCCATCCTTGGGGGAGGAAGATGTTATTGGTGCTGTGAGCCAAGGTACAGCTCTCTACCCTTGCTGCTGCCGCTGCTGCTGGAAAACACAGTGGAAATTTTTATCTTTTCAAAATGAGACCCTGAGGAGCTTTTATATACACTCATGGACAAAAGGAATGATAAAGTAAAATTTGGATTATAAATACAAGAAAATAAAGACCTAATCTAAGATTAAACCTAAAGAAGTTTTGTATTTTGATGTCGCCGGTCATCTATTGTTTTGAAGGTTGACTTTGACTAAGACTTGTTGAATAGAATTTGGTCGCATAAAACATTAAACCTATATTCTTCCTTATGCAGAAATTTAATTTTGTCCTTTATAAATACTAGTGGTCAAAACTTAAGGATTTATAAAGTATTTGATGTTCCCGGTCATCTCTCTTTTTTTTTTTTTTTTTAAGGAAACGAAGGCAATTTTGTTTACGCTTGGTTATCTAATGTGTCATCAATAAAGGTCACTGTAATATCTTTCAGAGGTATTGTCTAAATCTCGAGATATACATGCGAAAAGATACAACTTCCTTTTAAGTTTTGTCCATGTGTGTGCATATACAGTTCAACTTCTTTAATTCTACACCCTTAAGGGATCAGAATTTTTTGGTTGAATTAAAGAAGGTGTGTGGAATTATAGTTGGGTTAAAGTAAATAGGATAATAGGAATTTGAAAAATTGCTGAATAAAAGATGGTATTTCGGCAGATAGAAGTAGGCAAAGAGAAATTTTGAATATGTTATATATTTTGTGTGTCTGTGTGTTAAATTATCGTTTGTATATATATATATATATATATATACAGTAGAACCTCCCTTTAGTGGACATCTCTCTATAAAGGACAGTTTTCATTTGCAAAATTGCCATTTTTACTATTCATTAACTCTCTGATAAGAGGACACCTCTCCCTAAAGGACAGTTTGGCTCTGCAATTATGTGTCCTTTACAGGGAGGCTCTACTGTATATAGAAATTATTTAAATATAAATTTGTGTTTAAAAGGATATTTAAAATGTGCACAAAAGTATAGTGTATAGTTTTGATTTTTTTCATGCTAAGCCTTTATTGTTGTTTCTTTGCGTCTCAGCTGCTAATTCCACAATACTGCTACTACTGATAACAAACTAAATGAATTTGATTGCAAAAACAGAGTAGGATGGAGTTTGTTACATTGGTATGGTCATTTTTAACTTGTTCACATGGTCTCCGCCTCCATATGGCCTCCGCTGACTTGTACAAAATGGTGAATGCACTACTTTGGGAAATGTTATTCTCCTTCTTCTTTCTTATCTCCACTCAATCATATTAGGGTGTCAAGCTTGTAAAGCTTGAGACTTTTGATGGTGTCTGTTGACAACCATCATGATTGGGTGAAGTAGAATGCGTCTGCCTTTGTCATTAAGACTGAGAGCACTACTCAGTGGCAGGCCGACTTAGCTCTAAAATAAATGGCCGCCTCTGACATGAGGGACCAACGCCATGTGCAACCGCTCCTAACAATGGAGTACAAACGCTGCTCATCCTGTATCCCTGGATTAGGAACCCTTACAGGGTACTATCAGCCGGGCCAGCTGAGCCCAGGTTTTTTAGTGAGCTTGTTACTGCTCCCCCTCCTCCTTTTTCATCCAGGCTTGGGACCGGCAAAGGTGGAGTTGGAAATGTTGTAACACTTTTCTTCCACAACAATGAAGGCTTCAGTGTTAATTGAGATCTCATTGACTGTGTCTAGCATTGACAACCCAGCATCAATAACATAAGATAACAAGACCAAAGCTGAATAAATAGTGTGTAATGTTTTGGTAACAATGCTGTTACTGATGTCACACACTATTTATTTATCTGGATTTAATCTTGTTTTTTTGTGCTTATAATCAATACAACTGGAAAAAATATATATATTGGGAGGGGATGCAAACCCTTCCAGCAGTTTGAATAGTTTAAAATACACATCAGAGGCCAACTATGGTATTTGGTAATTTGTAGATGTTCTTGGTGAAGGTATTCAAGCAAACTAAGGATGTTGGAGACATAGTAAAACAGTCCAGGGTGGTGTGTGCAGATGGATACTGGCTATGGCTGGCCAAGGAAGCATACCTGGAAGTATTCATCGCCCACAGTGCTGAACGATGCGGCTCCTGGCAGTTTGGTACCCAGCGCCCCCTGGCCGCTATCTCTGCGGTGACGGAGGTGTCCCCCTCTCTGCTGGGGGTGGCAGTGACATGGGGGGCCTGTCCTTACAGCCAGGTGTGCCTCCTAGACCTGTCCTGCTTCAAGGTGGTGCGAGCTGTGGAGCTCCAGTGTCGGGTAAGTCTGTGCAACCAGCTCTTCAATTGATCTATTTATTATTACAACATTCACTGGTTCTAGTGTACTTGTTTCCAAGATAGTTTGTTCTTAATACTGTCTGTCTGGAATTATAGACCGGTAAATTAAATGGGTTGATTGGGATTTGTAAAATGGTTCACAATTTTGGGTTGAAACAAGAGGTAATGAGACCAAATTCATTTAAATTGCAAATGACATTTCAATTATAGTAGTATTAGCAGATAAAGATTGAGAATTTTTTTTTTTTAGGATGGAAATAACAGTTACTGAAATTCCACATACAATTTATTGAATTTGGATTTGGCCTTGGTACTTCATGTTTTTAAAAAAATGTTGTGATTAGGATTTTATTATTACTCATAGTAGTATCTCCCCTTAATAATCCTATTAGGGTATTAAGCCTGTGGAGCTTGAGACTTTTGATGGTATTTTGACAACCATCGGGACTGGGTGAAGTAGAATGTGTTTGCCTTTGTCATTAAGACTGGGAGCACTACTTAGTAGCATGCCAACTTAGCTCCAATATTAAATAGCCACCTCTGACATGAGGAACAGATGCCATCTTCAGTCGCTCCTAACATGGAGTACAAACACTGCACATCCTCTATACCTGGATCAGGAGTCCTTACAGGATACTATCAGCCGGGCCAGCAGAGCCTAGGTTTTTCAGCAAGCTTGTTACTGCTCCCCCTCCCCCTTTTTCTCATCCAGGCTTGGGACCAGCAAAGGCGAAGATATAGTAATATTAGTAGTCATAATGATAAGAGTTCACTAATGATGGTATCATTACCCCTTTCATTTTTTCTCTCTAATTCCAAAATATGCAAATTAGGTGGGCTCATTTGCATAGACCTTAAATAGTCTTAATGTTTAACTATCTCTCTTTAAGCCACCTCCACGCAAAATTTTGTATTGATTTATTCAGTAGGTCATTGAGTAAAATTTATTGAGTTAACAACAAATATTTAATTTAGCATATCATATAAATAGAAATATTGTCAAAACCTTGCTCTAAACAACAACACTTGGGATCTTAGAGATCTGATATTCTAATCAAGTAGTTATTAAATAGAGGCAGTTATAGCGAGGTTCCACTGTTTAGGGAATATAGTTTAGAAAAATAAGGTAGCAAGACCAAATCCAAATAAATAATTAATGTGATGTCTTTTTTGGTAACAGCATTGTTACCAGCATCAGGAAAAAGCACTGAATCATGGTAATAACCATGGTGATGGTAATAACACTTTTATTGAAACATTGCACATTATTTATTTATTTGGATTGGGTCTTGTTACCTTGTGAAAGAAGAGATCTTTCATGGATCTCTACAAAGTTATATCTTTATCTCAATGATTCTATGAACGTGCTGATCTTTTTTGACGTGACAACGTCTTAAATTAGGTTGCGGCTGGGAGTCACTTATGAAAAAGTGTAACGCCCGGTAACATTACGATGAGTCATCGAACGAGAGTGCTGCGCGCGCAGCGCTAGAGAATTAGGCGCATTGAATCGGCGCATGCTTGTCTCTGTCTTTGTCTTTCTCGAACGTTCTTGGCGTTGGAAAAACAAGAAAGCGTCATAATACAAGTTCACACGTGTGGTTAAAGTATCGTCAGCTGTGTCTGTAGTGAAAATGTGGAGTGCTTAGATTCGTCATTTACAACAACTACAACAATAAAGGTAAATAATTGTACACTGATATTTCATTATCGTAAACTATGATTGATTGATTAATTGTTAGATTGACACAAAAGTTGAGAAACTGAGTTTATAGGTTATGTCATACTATTGATAAATGTTGATAGTGTTAAGTAAATTATTAGTTTAAAATTAATTAATTAATTAATTATTATTTTACAAATTTTAAATAGTTTCAAATTTATTTAGCAAAAATTTGAACCTTCGATCTGAATAAATGTTTTGATTTTCGAATTGATTCTTTAAAATTACAAATATTAAGAAAAAGTGGCAGATATAAGAAAACTTTATTTAAACTGTGTTGAGCAAGAATTTTAACATCTAATTTAAGTAAATGTTTTAATTTTCAACTTCATCATTTACAATTACAAATTTTATTTAATTTCAAATTTATTTAGCAAAAATTTGAACCTTCGATCTGAATAAGTGTTTTGATTTTCAAATACCAACGCGGCTGGTGGAGTGGCGATCTATCGTAAATTATCATCGACATCTACGGCGGAAGTGTTCCAAGTTGCGATTACAGACGTAACTCGTGTCATTAAAACCAAGGGTGACATGTGCATGACTGAAGTTACTTGCTTCGCCGCTAATACTAGCTTCAAGTTTATACTCGGTGCTGTATATATTCATCCAGGAGCTAGTATGCAGGATATTGGAATGTTACTATGGCAAGGACTCGGTCCGTACATTCACAACAGCCAGTACGTGCCACCGTTCGTGCAAGTTGATTCTAGTATACCGATTCTTCTGTGTGGTGATTTTAACAAAAACGTAAAGCCTGACAACTCGTTTCTTAAATTCATGAAAAATACGTATAATCTTGATTGCGTATCAAACGTTTCTAAGTCAACTACGTTAAAAGGAACAACTATCGACTTGACTTTCGCAAGACACATTACAGCAGAAACACTTCCTTTCATTTCATATTTCTCCTATCATCGTCCTATCCTCAACAAAATCACTCAAATAGGAATTAGTTAAGTTTAAGTTTACATGTACAATGTTTTAGTAAACAAAATATATTTCTATAGTTAAAATATTTTCATTCAATTCCTTGTTCCTATTGTGCAATTTAATTATATTCATATCAATAAATATTCTACCGTTGTCACGTAAAATCTTCGCCCGTAAAACCGACTTTACAGGCAACCATTGTTTTTTTTTTTTTTTTTTTTTTAAAGAATTGTTTCTTCTTGAAAAAGACAAGCTGTCCACAGAAACACAAGGTAACAAGACCAAACCAATAGTGTATGATGTTTCAGTAACAACACTGTTACCAGCATCAGACAAAAGTTTTGAAACGTCGCACACGATTTTTTAAATTTGGATTTGGTCTTATTTGCCTTGTGTGTTTCAATTCTATAATCCAAATTGTGAACCTTATCTCACTGCCTACAGAAATGTTGGAATTAAAATAATATGTATAGATCCAAGATTCACTTCCACTTTTTTTTTTTTTCCACTGAAAGTATATACTTTGGGGAAAGTAAAATCCTCTGCAATACATTTCATTTTAAAGAAGTGGCTTCAGAGAATGAGTTTCTTATTTCAATTTGCTATTCTTCTCAAGACTTTAGGTATCACATACTTCTCCTTATCATATATTCCTGTGGAAGGGTTTGTGACACCCGAAAAAGCTTGAGATGAATTTAAAATAAGAAATTCACCCTCTGAAGCCCATTTCGTTGATTATTTATGAAGTATACTCCATGTGATTGTGATAGTTTTATGGTAAAAAAAATATATAGGGAGGATATTGAAATAATAAAATTTTACACAAATAAATTTACTGGCAATGCGTTTCTTTTAAATATCATCAAATATTTTCTCTACAGACCTTACTGCAATGATATGAGTTATTGAAGATTAGAGATTAATTTGGCGAAACCGCTGAGAGGGTTCACTACTGATGAGCCAAGCCCTCTCATTCAATAACTCATATCATTGCAGTAAGGTCTGTAGAGATAATATTTGATGATATTTAAAAGAAACGCATTGCCAGTAAATTTATTTGTGTAAAATTTTAACGATAGATGGCAATTAAATTCAATTTACAAATATATTGAAATAATACAACTGGTTTATGGAAATTAGTTTTAAAACTGTGATGTTCCTCTCTCTTTGATTAAATAAATAAATATGCTTTATTAAATTAATAAACAAATTTTAATTATATATCTTTCTAATGTCAAACATACACTTTTTTTAATAGATTCTTAACAATAACAATAATTACAGTACTGCCAAATCCAAACAATCAAAAATAAATTAATTAAACAGAGTAGATTATAATATTATTATAAGGTATATTACAAAAACATTTTATGTACTCCCTTGTAGAAGAGCAGGGATGCCCTGAGATTACAATAATAAAAAGAAGCTTGTATCCAGAAAACACTGTTGTATTATTTTAATCTGTAATTTAGGAGTTTAATGTAAAGATAGAGGCTGCCTGGCCGGCATTCATATTTATATAAAAAAATATAGGAGTTTAAATCAAGTAAATCAAGAAGATTTATTCTAATTCAATTTTTTAACATAGTGTGTGACCTGTTTCAATATACAGCTTTTATCAGAGAGGTTTTTAAAACTGCCGTTAACTTTTATCAAAGTAGGAGAACTACCGGGCGCGCTTACCTGTAGGGAGGGAGCAGTTTGGTTCATTACAGAGTTGGGATAAACTATTGGTTTCGTCTATCTGTCTTGATAAGATTACATTGTCTATTTAGGGGGTAACTCTCGGTTTAGCAATCTTGCATTTTTAGTATTTGTACTTCATTGTCTACATATACGTGGCAAATTAATACTTCTTTTATTAATCTACCATTTAAAAAGTTTTTTTTGGGGAGGGGATAAAAAGAATGTTGGAGAACATTTTTTAAAAGCTGGGTGCTCTTTGTTCATTTATTTCAACACACAAAACGCGATATCCCAGCTAGGGATAATTGCGTCGATTTACATTTTTTTTGAACAGAAATAGTTATAGAAACACGCCATACAAGAAAAAAGTAATCAAAAATAAAAAGAGAAACAATAATATATATTAGGAACCTGAACCTTTCAGGTTAGAAAGATAAATCATAAATATATTTACAAAAATAGTTAAATATGTGATAATCTCTGCTATTTACAAATTGATATAGATCTACAACATTATTTATTGTCTGTTGTCTAGCGGTGAAGAAGAGTGGGCTCTACTGCCTTTGTTCACAAACCTTTAGTATCATATGCAAATTTTTTTTTTTGTGTGTGAATTTTTGATCAAATATTATCAACACAAGGTAATAAGACCAAATAAATAAATAGTGTGTGATGTTTCGGTAACAGCGTTGTTACCATCTTTAGACAAAAGTACTGATTGATTTTGAATGAATTTATTCAGTACTCTTTTGTCTGAAGATGGTAAAAACGCTGTTACCGAAACATCGCACACTATTTATTTATTTATTTGGATTTGGTCTTATTAACTTGTGTTTATAACCTTTAATTCAAATTGTGCATTATCCTTGATCAACTATCATTATTAGCTGTTTATTAGATGTCTTTAGAAGAATAAAATGGGGGAAATGCCATAAAATGATACTCAATTCTCCACTCAAACTACCCCGTATCAATACAATCATAGACAAAACCTAAGGAAGTGAAAAGTCTGATGTCACCAATCATCTTTTTTTTTTTTTAAGGAGACAGAGGTAATTTTGTTCACACTTCGTTATCTCATGTGTCTTCAATAAAGATCATTGTAATATCTTTCAGAGTTGTCTGAATCCAGATATACATGCTAAAATATACAACTTCCTTAAGTTTTTCCATGTGCACCCAAATTTATTTATTATTAATTTTTTATAAATGAAGATTTGCATGTGAGTTTATCTTCTCACCCTTTTTTTTTTAAAAGGCTAGAATTAGGTGTTATAAGTAACCCAAGTTTGTAAACCAAGATTAACTCTCCCTACTCTGTGTGACAGTTCTAGGCTCAGCCTTTTGATTTTATTTTTCTCCCTATATATTTTTCAGGTTATTCATTTCTTCTGGGGGGTCGGTGGAAGGCTGGTTAAACCGTTTGGTTACGACCCGGGTTTGATTCCCGCATTGGACACTTTTTTCTGTTTAAAAAAAAAAATGCTTCAATGGCCCCCCCGATTCTTGCAAAAGTCCAACCCCACCAGCGAGTGCAAGTAACCAAACGGGGCTCTGGCACATTTGTAAGTGCAAAGTCGAATTGCTTTCACATGTGTAGACATGTGGTGCGCTTACAGTAAAAAAAAAGCAGTCGCTAACTACCCACCATGATTATCATGGCCTGTACCACGTGTACTAGGGATAAGAAAAAAAAAAAATTTCTTCTATCGGATCACCGACTCAATAGTCTCTGTGCAGGACAGCTACCATTGTTGTCACATGTGTGAAACATGATGTCGTGCAGATAACATCCATGTGCCGAGTCCCTGCCCACCCAGTTGAAGCGGCCTACCACCCCCTGCTGACCCTGTTGTCAGGGGCCGTGGCTCTGGGCACAGATGAGGGACGGGTTCTGTTCCTGGACCTGGTGTCCCCGGACAGGAACTTCTCAGATGAGAGCTGTCCGGAGCAACCTGGCCAGCTCTCCTTGCAGTCTAACCGCTCGTCTGTCAAGAGGAAGGAGCTGGGTTCAGCTCCCTATCTCTTGGCCCTCAACGGTGAGTTCTTGTTTCTTATCCCCTTGTGTAAAGATTACACGAATTCCATGAGTTCATGCTCCTCGAGCTGTTTTATGATGAGCAGCGGCCTCTCCCAAAGGTCCTGTTTAGTGCATCTAATGCAAGCCAAAATGTGTTCTGGAGCTGCAGGTGCCAAGCTACATTTTGGGCAAGTGGGGTAGATTTTGTTGTTATTTTCTATCTTCAATGGCTTGAGATGGTCTGTTCTATAATAAATCTTGCTGGTGTTGTTCTTGTTGTGAGTTCTTGTTGTGACAGATGGTATAATTCATAGCACAACATTTTAAACAACGCTATTTCTAATTAATAATGGACATATTGGGTCAAGAAGTATTTTTCAATTATTCAAACATGCATGTCCAACCTTCAGCACATACCATATCATATCTGTTATATTGCATGTGTTATTGCACCTAGATAAAAGGTTGGTGTACTGCCAGTTAAAATACAGTAGAAACTCCGTAAGAAGACATCTCTCAACAAAGATGTTTCCCTTTCGCCAAAATGACCATTTTTACTAATTTACAATAAAAGTTCATCCCTTCTGACTTATAATTTAATAATTCCAACAAGCAATCTAGCAACTCAACCCTGGATATTGCTTGTTGATAGTATTAAATTTTTACTAATTAGCAATAAAAGTTCATCCCCTGACTTATAATTTAACAATTCCAACAAGCAATCCAGAAACTCAATCCTGGATATTGCTTGTTGATAGTATTAAATTTTTACTAATTAACAATAAAAGTTCATCCCCTGACTTATAATTTAATAATTCCAACAAGCAATCCAGAAACTCAATCCTGGATATTGCTTGTTGATAGCATTACATTTTTACTAATTAGCAACTTTCTGGTAAGAGGACACCTCTTCCTAAAGGACCCTTTGGCTCTGCGTCAAGGTATTGACCTTTACAGAGAGGTTCTATCGTATCGGCAATAATTTTTCTCAATCCAATACATATTTCATTTCAAATTTTTAATTATTGATTGCTCTATTTAAAAAAAAATAGGTATGATACTATTTGTGTTGTCTATGGAGCTCCCAAGGTTTTTTTTTTTTTTTCATATTAATCCAAGTACATGTGATACAAGTACAGGCCATGATAATCATGGTAAGACAGGTTTTCATTGGTTTTACTCTCTACGCACGCAGACGCATGGTGCCTTGGTTATCCCTAAATGGACCATGTGTCTCTCCTCTCAACCATGGGGATGGCATATGTGTGGACGTGGGATAAGAACCATCCTCCTCACTAAGGCACTGTTTCAATCCACACTAAGGCATGTTGTGTGTGTGTTCTGGGCAGAGGATCACCTCTCCAGGGACACCTTCCACTATCTCTCCCCATCTGGAGACTCCATCTGCAAGTACTTCAGTCGTAAGTTCCAGCTTTCTTCTTGACACCTCTAGTGAAGCCTTCTCTTGCTCTTGTTTGTTGTGAATATACCATACATAAAAGGTAATAAGACCAAATCTATAGTGTGTGATGTTTCAGTAATAGCATTGTTACCATCATTGGACATAAAACTTTTGTCTGATGATGTAACAACGCTGTTACAGAAATGTCATATTCTATTTATTTATTTTTTTATTTGGTCTTATTACCAGTATTTTGTCTGATGATGGTAACAATGCTGTTACAAAAATGTCTCAGAGTATTTATTTTTTCTGATTTGGTCTTGATATAAAGTACAATTTGGATTATAGATTAGAACTACAAGGTAATAAGACCAAATCCAAATAAATTGATAGTGTGTGACATTGGTTACAGCGTTGTTACCAAAACATCACACACTATTAATTTATTTGGATTTGGTCTTATTACCTTTTGTTTCTAATCTATAATCCAAATTGTACCTAATCATATACCACACAATAATGTCTAATCATTTTACTCCCTCCACCTATCATTGAGAAACACCCTATTATAAAGGATTAGGTTTTTCAAGCTAATTTCAATATTGCAAGAAGACATGGGTTATACACACAAGAGAGTATATTATTTAAACTTTTTTTAAAATCTGAAAAATGTTACAAAAAAAAGTGAAGTTGTACTGGGGTATCAGGTGGTTAAACTAAGAAAAAATGCCTTCTCTTGATCGTGTTGTTGTTGTTGTTTCTTATCCCCTTGTGTAAAGATTACACGAATTCCATGAGTTCATGATCTCATGGAATGGGGTATAGGGGTGCAGCTTTCGTTGATCATGGCATCATGATCCAGGCACACTTTGGTGAAAGTCTGACTTTGCCTGTAGTTTGAGGCTGTTCCTAACATGGAAGCCTTTGCTGCACTCTAAACATGAGTACGGACACAGCTCCTCCGTATTCCTGGAGTGGGACCCTTGTTGAGGACCATCAACCGGGTCAGTTGAACTCAGGATTTTTAAATTTTGATCATGAAACTAAAAGTTGTTTAAGGCTTGCACCATCTGTTTGAATATTCTGTAATAATTAAAAATCATTTGAGCATTTTTTTTAATTAGAAAAAGTGTCCAATGCGGGATTCGATCCCGGGTCATAGCAATCAAAAACAAAAGGTTTAAACCTCCCTTCCACCAAACCCTTATAAAGATTGTTGTGTGTGTGTGTGTGCGTGGCTATGTTTTAGGCAAACTGTTGTGTTTTAAAAGGGTAGAGTCATGTAATGTATGGTGATATTTCAGGTGGAGCAGGAGTGACCTGCCTCGAGTACTTCCCCCGCATTGGCATGCTGGGGGTGGGCTACATCTTCGGGGGCTTCCAGCTGTGGGACCTTCACTCCCTCCACCTTGTGTAAGTGTTCAGTCCTTCTCTGTTTTATTACTATATATGTGGTATATGGGAAAAAGGATCCTGAGAATCTTATCGACTCTCTATAATATAAAAAAAAAATGCTTTGTCCTGAGAATCCTCGGGCGTGGATGGGATTTTGTATTTTTGGGCAGTCGTTGTCAATGGCGGTGGATGAAGAAATCGGCACACTATATCGATTAATGAATCACAAAACACCTCGGAATATTAATCATTGGCGGCTCGGGAGAGGAGATGGAAGGATTTTCACGATTAAATTGGATTGAGATGACTCACATCTTGGACCTCGAGGCACTACTTTGAGAAGATGCACACACACGTCTTGACCCACACGTTACCGACCGAAACTGTGTTTGCCCCGCCCCCTGGCTTGGGTCATGTGGGACCCTGCTTGACCTTTGATTGGCCCCTGTCTCCGTCGGCCATGATGGTAAATTTGGTCGGGAAGACGCTTGGCCTAACATCCCAATCTCTCAGGACATTCAACTCTGGAATATGAGGGCCTCTTTGTTCTAAGTGACCTAGATACACGACTTGGATCTGTCGTTCTTTTCTCTTCCATCCCCACGTCCTTTGACTGCCATCTTTATTTGAATCCATACAGAATACATGGTACATAATTATTTATTAGACAATATTCTTTATAATATTACATATATTTTTTCTTCTTCCTTCTTATCTCCACTCAATCATATTAGGGTATCAAGTTGTGACCTTTGGTGTTTGACAACCATCAAGACTAGGTGAAGTAGAATGCGTTACCAGCTTTTTAAAGTTGTCACTTCCCTTTATGATGAACTCTGCTTGAATTCTCATTAAACATCCCCAAAACATATTCCCTTAGTTTTATAAGTCAAAATTATATGAAACTCATGGACAAAACTGAGTGTACACTTCTGGTCTATTGTTACCTTGTGGTTCCTATCTAACTCTTCTAATTGTCTACCATATCAGGTTGAGTGAGCTGTACATGGTTACTCTTTCTTATATTTTTCTTCTCCTTTAAAAGACTGTGTCCTTTCTTCAAGACATTGCACAAATCCTTCCCTAAAGTTTTGTACTAGAAACTAGCAACTTACTACTCTCTGTGCTTGTAGGTTCTCCTTCACAGACACCAAGGATATCCCTGTGGTCAAGTTTGCCCTCCAGAAGCCGGAGAATGATCCCAGACACCAAGTCTATCTCTGGGTGTTCCACGGCTTTACCAAGAGGTGGGTGGCTGTGCCTGTTGTATTCGTAAATTGCTGTGGCTGTACTCTTTTGGTTGGAGAAGGAATCTCTCTTTGTGGGTCTTATTTGGGTTGTGTTTTTGTAATTCTTATCATTTTGTGCAAAGATTACACAAATTCCACGAGGCCATGCTCCTCAAATTGTTTAATGATAAGCAGTGGCCTCTCCCAAAAGTCCAATTGGATTGTAGAAGAAACAGGATTATGGTAGTTTTCTTCTTCAGTCTCTCTGCCCTTGAGCAGGTTCTGTGGCGCCATCCTGAGGTGACCTGATCTTAATGAGAGTATGGTATTGTCTCTCCTATTTAGATGGTAAAGCTGATGTTTTGAATTGACCTTTCAAACTTTTTTGAAAATATTTGATCATCTCCCTGCTTATGTGGTTCTAAACCAATTCCTGGACACATTTAAAAAATCTTTCAAAACTTCCAAAGGTCAAATTTTGTTTACCAAATTTTTCGGAATTGTTGCTGGGACAGTTTTGACAAAAGTCTTGCTTCCATCCTTGAAGATTGAAGACGCAGTATAGTAGAGATCACAGTGCTGTGTAATACAGACTTTCAAGCTGGGTTGTCTCCCAGCTAGATTGATCATCAAGGGGCTAACTGGGTGTTTGATGTGCATTTATCCAGGACAAATGACATGTCGCTAGTCCAAGCCAGCCTCCATTCCCTCTATTTCAAACACAAGGAGTGGAAGGAGGACTTTGGCTACATCTACAAGGTAGGTTTGTGCTTCTAACTCCCATCCTGCTGATGATGCTGACCCCTGGGGTGTGTAGAACCTGGACAGCTGTGACCGCAGGCTGAAATACTACCTGGGCCCCCACCCCTGGGAAAGCACTTACCCCCACAACAGGCCCCAGCTGGGCAGCAAGCTGACCTCCTGTACAACCATCCACAAACCTGACCATTCTGTTATTGGACCTGGTGCCAGTAAGTGTATGATAACCTACGCTACTGAAGGGGGGATGTATGTTGTTGTTGTTTCTTAACCCCTTCTTATCCCCTTTGGACACGACAACAACAAAAGATTACACTAATTCCATGAGAGAGGGATGTATGGTACACACATGTAAGAAACTCAACTCCAGAAACCTGATGCCTTAATTAACTCAACAATCAAATTAGGGTATCAAGCTTGTAAAGCTTGAGATAAGAGATTTAACTTGATTATATTTTTATGGTTAATAATAATATGGTTAATTTGATTGTTGAGTTAAATAAGGCAACAGGTTTATGGAGATGTGAGTTTCTTTTCATTTTTATTACAATCTCAATATTTCTGGCATTTACCGCCCTTCTACAAGAATACAAAATTGAACAATCATTATTATTCACTTTTATACTACTGTAGAAGGGAGGTAATGCCCGAAAGCTTGAGATTGCAATAAAAATGGAAAGGAACTCACATCGCCAGAAACCTGTTGCCTTATTTAATTCATATATTGGAAATTCATGTCTATTACATGATTGTTGAGTGGAGAGATCAAAAAGAACTCTTTCCTACCCTCATGTCTCTGAATGTATCAGGACAAGTAAACTGTCTTGCAAAGAATAGACATATTTGACATTGTTGAATGCAGCTGAAACTGTGCTTTAAAATTTTTTAAACTCAATTTTTAATATATTTCTAGTGATTTCGTGTATATAATTACAATGTAGAATATGAATAAAATGAGAGGGAAAGGGTTTATAATTTTTTTTTTAATTAAAATTTTTTTTTTTGTATTTGTAAAA
>CP092868.1:14328817-14383731 GCA_030710605.1 Cordylochernes scorpioides
GCACCATTCGCTTTATGCGAATTCTCCACGCCATAGCTAAAGAAAAAAGCTTATCTTTGAGGCATCCTAAAAATTATGAAACGAGTATTTAAGGATGGAAGTGAGAACACTAAACAATGTGAAAAATGGTACAAAATTGAAGTTGTACTGGTATCAGGTGGATAAATTAAAAAAAAAAGGCATCTCCTGATCATCTAAATAAAAGGTTTTTTAATGGTTTGCGCCATCTGTCGGAATAAATATCAATTAATCTTTGATTTATATTAATTATTCCAGAATTGTGTGTGTAACTGTAACTGAAGATAGTTTTCCGCAGATAACTCTGCTATGGTTTGAGAAATCAAGCCGTACCTTGCAGGTAATTCATCGGCGTTAAATGGGCTATCCACCCAGAGTTGTGTGTGTGTTCTAAGTTAATTCTAAGGTTTCAAAGAGCGATAAACAAAGAAGAACTCTCACCGTATCCTTGTAAAAACTGCTCCTGAGGAAGTTAAAGAGCTGCGCCAACAGAGCAGCAAAGGCTCCAAAACCCACCAATAAGATGACAGCTTCCTTCACTTCAATAGAACTTTCCGAGGAAAATCCAGTAGAGCTGTTGACAGTAAGTATCTCACAACCATGGTTGGTCTCCATGTTGATTGGTTGATTTCCAGTAGCCGAGTGGACAGATCTTCATTGATTGGTCCTCGCAGCTCACCATTGATTTTAGGATACGTCATGGAACAGTTGCTTGAGACCTACCGAATTTAAGACAGGAAACTTTCAATTATTAAATACAATTCTAATACTGTATATAAATTAAAAAGGTATATGCTGACCAGGAGCACATGTGCTTTTCAGAAGGCAGAGCGCCTTATTTTTTATTTTTAATATCAACACCTGACCTTTTTATTTTTTTCTATTATTTTTTTCATGTTACCTTGATAAAGTTTGGCGTTCAGCCAACTGAAATATTGGTAAAATAAATGATTTTTTGATCCAATATATGCCTTTTTAATTGAAGATTTATTTATGGATTGCTCTATTATCAATAAGGAGATTATTATTTAGAAACTTATAATTGTTGACGATGATGATGAAAAGCAAATCCCATATCTATATATATAAAAATGAATGTATGTGTGTGTGTGTGTGTGTGGTCTGTCTGTCCTTTATGCCTGACCAAACCACTCATTGGAACGCCATGAAACTTTGGGAAGTTATTTAGTATAGTACTGGGAAGGTTTCTAGCAAATAAAATTTTTGAAATAACTTTTCGCTTTAAAATAATCAAGATAAATATTCTAATTTATCTGTTATAATTCAACAATCTGCTCTAAATATTATCATGATGATACGATGATTTTGTAATGTAGAAAATTAGGAAAGACAAAATTCAGGATGACACGGCAATTTATTTGAGACAAGAATAATGATACAATTCCAAGGCAGGATACTATTCCTTTAACTTCCAATTACCGAGGGAACCAATTAATATTGATTTTATTCAACTTATCGAGTATTTTTCAAGGGACCGGGAAAAAATGTTCACTTTATCGAGAGATTCGTTAGACAAACCTTTACTCGGGTAAAACCCGGGCGAAGCCGGGTACGTCCGCTAGTTTATAATAAAAAGAAAAAAAGACGTCCCCGGGTGGGCTCGAACCACCAACCTTTCGGTTAACAGCCGAACGCGCTAGCCGATTGCGCCACGGAGACATCTTTTAATTGTTCCATACGTATAATACAACAAATAATGTTTACTACTAGGTATATTACATTGTATTGTATTGTATATATGATTAAAATTTATATTCTTAATAGAAAAAAACACAAGGTAATAAGACCAAATCCAAATAAATAAATAGTGTGTGACGTTTCGGTAACAACGGTGTTACCGAAACGTCACACACTATTTATTTATTTGTATTTGGTCTTATTACCTTGTGTTTATAATCTATAATCCAAATTGTGCCTTATCATTAATAGAAAAACAAGTTTTCTAGATTTATATATAAACATAGTGCAGTTACCTCCCTAAATACCGATTGAGCTCATACACAAGAGTATTTCATGAGAAACCATCCAAAATCATGGATTCTCTGGTCCCTACTGAACGTTAATTTAAAGTTTTACTGTTAAAAGTCGGCGGACGAGTGGGTAACACCCTCGATTCCCGACAGTCATGAACCGGGATTGAATCCCGCGTTAAATTTTGTTTAATAGGTGAAAAGCCTTCACATATTATTCACTGTTTCAATTATCATGAACTAGGTTGCTCTTGTTGAGCAGTACCTAATAAAGTGATTTTGAAAGTTCTACTGTATTGCAAATTTGAAAGTATTAAATCCATGCCTTTACAATATAAATCAAGTCAATAAGAAATCCGGGTCTCTTTTACCTATTTTTTATTTCTCAAACTTTCGAACCAACACATGCTCTTCAACAAGAGACCTAGAAGTACCACTCTTACAGCCAATTATAACACACAAAAAGGTGTATAATTGGCTGGAAGTGGTATTTATAGGTCTCTTTTTGAAGGGCATGGGTTGGCCCGAAAATTTGAGAGAAAAAGTTAAAAGAGACACAGGAAGGAGGTAAAAGACCTAGCAAAGTAACTAAACTGTATGGAAATATTTTCTTCTTCACAATATATTTTGGATTTCATTAAGAAAAATGGTCTTTGATGTAACGATCTCAAGGAAATATTGGACATATCTCGTGGTTGTAAACAATATATAGGTGTATGCGTGTATATGTGTGTATATATGTATATATTTTTAAATTCAATGATGTAACTGTAAATAAAATTCAAAGAATATCTCTATATGTAAATAATATTTTTGAATCTTTCTAAGTCGCTTTCTGTGTGTATCTTTCCATGTTGAATATTTTCTTTGTTATATTTGTATGCACATTTAGCGCAAGTGTCCCTAGGGGGACATAGCGTTTTGAATTGTAATAAATAAATAAAAAGATGCAACCATTTACTCAATAGTCTAATTCCTCACTGTGTCTATGAACGAAAAACGATGTATATAGTCTTTTGTACATAGATATTCTTTCCCTGGTTTTCTTTATCTATTTAAAATCTCCCTCAGCCTTTTTTCCTTTTCTGAGCGAGGATTATATTTATTTCCCTATTTCTCATTTCTTTTTGGATCCATTTCTCACAGGAGAATCGTCTGTATAAGATGGAATGTCTTAATAAAGGCTTGTATGTGTGTTGAAAAAAATAGTTTAAAGAGACCTCGATTGTTTATTAATTTTGTTAAAGAGGTATTTAAGTGTTCCACTCATCATAATCCTTAAACAGTATTTCCACCAAACAGAATGCAGTAAACTCGCTTACCAATCAGCATGCGTGCAGCAAACTTTCTCAGGACATCTAATTGATTGTTCCACTTATCAAGCGATATGGATAATCGCCCATTTAACTATTATCTTAACTGGCCATTGAAAATGGATCCGTTCAGATCGAATATTGGTTGGATTCTGACGTTTTCCTTGTTTCATAAGATGTCCCAATACATCTTCTATAATTAGAAGATTGAGTTTTTCTTTTGGATAATCCAATACACATAATCTATGTTGGGAAGATTGAAGAAGTATGACTAAAAAATGACTTGATTTAATCCAACCTCCAATGAGTGACTACCTCCAGGAGACACCAGAAGCATTCATATGTTTTAAAGCGATCTCTCATGGTAGATTGTGTCATATAACTTTTAATCAATGAATATTATAAAATATTTGCATTTTTTTTAGTTATACAGTTCACACAATTATCTAGTTTAAATATATTTTTCAAAAAGAGACACTTTTTAATACAAACTACACCAATACCTCGCTTTGCGTCGTTTCGTTTTGCGTTTTTTTCGAAGTTGCGTCGCTGCTTAATTTTTACTAATTTTCACTGTGCGTCGTTAGATTTTCAAAGTTGCGTTGTTTTGGATTCGAGTCTTTAATTTTTTTTTTTTAATTTTTTTTTCCTAAAATATGGCAACACCTTTGTTTTTGATTGCGCCTTCACATATTTTCACTTTGCGTCGTTTCAATTTGCATCGTGTTTTTTTGGAACGTAACCCCGACGCAAAGCGAGGTATGGGTGTATATAAATAAAACAAAAGGAAGTTACCATGTATATCGGGATTGAGACAATAACTCTGAAAGATATTACAGTGACATTTATTAAAAACACACGAGATAACCAAATGTGAACAAAATTGCCTCTGTCTTCTTACAAAAAAATACAGATATCCGGCGACATCAAAAACTTCCCACTTCCTTAAGTTTTCTCCATCAAGGTAATTTCAGGCGACTGACTAATTCGAAACATCATTTAACCGAGGGAATTCTTAAATAGAGAATCAAAAAATTGTATTTTTACAAAAATAGGACAAAAAAAAAGGTGATTATTATCTTCATTATCAACGCGCCCCCTATTGATGAAAATGCGTACAACTTTTAACGCAATTTATCAATCTATGAAGATAAAGGTATCTTATCTATAAAGGTTCTGAATACCTGATACTCTAATGATGGAACTGAGAAGGAAATAGAATGAGATAGAGAGAAAATAGAGGTAACTCCTGGAGCATAAATCTCCAACTACCCAGGCTATACAGCTACAGTCTAGAAGTCTAGTCATGGGGAGAGCAGAGGTGAACCAGGTAGTTCCAGGCCGGCAGGGAGAGGAATGAGATACCTTCAGATAATACAATAGTAGAGCTGTCTGGAAGATTAAACTGGAGAAACAGATGGGAATGTTTACGAATGATAAGACAAGTCCTCCCAATATCTTAATCGCGCGCAGTAAGGATACTGAGAAATTGTTTTATTTTTTTAAAGAAAAAAAAATCGCGTTTTTATATGTATATAAATAGTTTACATTTCTAAAAGTAAATTTTTCTATATAGAAGAGATTATAATGAATAAGATCGTTGGGGTTTCCAAACTTCTATCAGCACTACTTTATATAAGCAGACGATTATCTTAATACCTCCTATCTTTTGTCAGAAAATAACAGGTGTCGATTGTTCCGTGACGTAATCTCTCTCCAGATGGCTATTCTCAGCTGGAGCTTGGAAGATATTTAGGGCAGAACCCCACATTCCATCATTCTGTTAGCATCATGGTCGATCTTAAAGGACTTCTGGTCATCTGTTTGGCAGTTGGAACAACATGGAGTGAAGATGTTCTATATTCCAACATCAATGATGCCATAGTGAAGAGTCTTTCACCAAGAGCTCAACAAATTCTTCAACATGGACTTCCAGGTTATGGACAGCTACGAGTCCTACAGGATTTTGTCATCTCCTATGATACCCGTAATCGTGTTCCAAACTGGGTAATGGAACATGTGACACCAGCAAATTTGGGTGGACGAGACAACAATGTCAACAGATCGGAACAATCTTTCTATGAAGATACAGGAATCCATGAGTACTTCAGGTCACAGAATGCGGACTATCGGCGTAGTGGTTTTGACAGAGGACATATGGCTCCTGCTGCTAACCACAAGAAGTCCTTGGAGCATCAGAGAGAGACCTTTGTTCTAAGTAACATTGCACCTCAGGTAAGTCAGCTCCTTCTACCATACGTTCTGTTATTCCGGTTCCAAAATCACTTTATAAGGTACCGCTCAACAAGAACAACCTAGTTTATGATAATTGAAACAATGAATAATATGTGAGTTATTCAGATATTAAACTAAATGTTAACGCGGGATTCAATCCCGGTTCATGACTGTCGGGAATCGAGGGTGTTACCCACTCGTCCACCGACTTTTATACGTTCTTTTATCGGTTCAAAATCACTTTATTAGGTACCGCTCAACAAGAACAACCTAGTTTATGATAATTGAAACAATGAATAATATGTGAGTTATTCACATATTAAACAAATTGTTAACACGGGATTCAATCCCGGTTCATGACTGTCGGGAATCGAGGGTGTTACCCACTCTTCCACCGACTTTTGCATTGCTACGTTCTGTTAGATCTAGAAATGATGTTACTTAAGTTCATATAAAAGGGCTTAAATGGATCTGTAAAAAAAAAAAAAAAATTTTCTAAAAATATTTCGAGAGATTGCTCCCTCTTTATCAATTTATTGCACAGTAAACTTAATTTACAAATTCTTGTAAAAATCACATGAAAACAACTTTGTCATTGGTCAAAAATAATTAATGATAATAATACATTAAAATTGAAGATAATAATAATAATAAATTAAAATATTATGAAAATTAAAGGCTTTTGTTTTTGATGTTACTTTTCCAAGAGTCTAGCATCAGTATCACTATAAAAGGAAAACCGAAAAATACAATATAAAAGCGGTATGGATGAATAAACTGGCGAAACCGCTGGGAGAGCTCACCACTGATGAGCTAGGCTCTCCCATAAATTTTTCCATTGCAGTAAGGGCATTAGAAATTGTTTAATTTTAAAAAGAATCATACAGGTCTATAATAGTTACGATTTTTCACATATTTTTAATATTACCGGAAAATAATTTACATGTCTCCGTGGCGCAATCGGCTAGCGCGTTCGGCTGTTAACCGAAAGGTTGGTGGTTCGAGCCCACCCGGGGACGTTTTTTTTTTTTTTTAGATAAATTAATATCTGCATTTTATTTTGTCTATATCTCTATAAAATATATCCAAATAAATAAATAAATAAATAGTATGTGACGTTTCGGTAATAGCGTTGTTACAATAACCAGACAAAATGAATGTCTAGATAAGTAACCCATTCAATATAAACAGGTTTGAATGACTGATAATCTTCTATGTGTATGAAAACATACATTTCTAATATATTTTAAACTATTTATTTAATATAAATTATTGTGAAAAAAAAAACGTATTAGTAAACTATTGTGTTTCTCAATTTGTTTTTCTTTACCTATTCTCTCAAACTGAAGATCATTAGTGAAAAAACAGTACAAATGTGATATTGTACTGGGATAAGGTGCATAAATTAAGAAAAAAAGTCATCTCCTTATCGTGCAACTGAAAGTTATTGATGGCTTGCGCCATCTATCGGAATAAATATCAACTATTCTCGTTGATTTTTAATTATTCCAGAATTGGCCAAATACCCATTCTTGATTAATCAAGAAAAGCTAACCACGTACGCGTTTCGGGCTGTTGGCCCTCATCAGCGTGGTGCAAGCTGTACCTCAACGACCCAAAAACTGGTCATTCAGGAGGCATCCTGAAAAATCATGAAACGGGTAGTTAAGGCCAGAATTGTGTGAGACCGCAATGAAGATCATTTGTTGGTTGGAAGTAGATTCAGAGAAAAAACACATCAACTAATGGTTTATTTAACTCCTGACGTTTCAGTAACCTGCTGTCACTATCTTCATTCCCTTGAAAAGAGTAAAAGGAAATGACTGAAACGTCGAGAGTTGAAATAAACTATTGATGGCTGTGTTTTTCCCTGAATATTCTCTCAATATTATGATAAACCCTGCAATTCTCAACCTGCAACCCCAAAACATATTATTGACTGTATTGACTTATCCATTGATGAGCTCTACTCTTCCCCGGCAGACACCATCAAAAGTCTCAAGCTTTACAAGCTTGATACCTTAGTGTGATTGAGTGGAGATAATAAATAAGAAGAAGATGATGATAAACCCCGCAACACTATACCCTCATATTTTAGTCATATAAGAGCATTAATTTTTAATATAAATTTGAAATTTGCATCTTTATTTCTACTTGCTCACTTACGATGACAATGCAACTATTTGGAACTCTCTTTGTTTCTTCTTATTGGGACTTATTTTAAATAATAGAACGATAGCCCCGTCAACTCAATTAAAAAATATGTAAAATTACTTGACTATGAACACACAGACAACTTATTTTAAAATAATAAGTTAAATATTTTTCTAAATTATATCTAAATACATTCATTTAATCACTGTGGTGATGGTATCTTGTCCATGGAACAGATTAGATCTGTCCATACGTCCTGATCACAATACCTGCCAACTGAGGCGCCTTGTCCGTATGGATGTCCTCTTTTGGATTGATGTCTTTCATATAGAGGGCTGCAAAGATAGCCGGGCATTTAATCACTGTAAATATACAAATATACACTAAATATAGAAAAATATATTTTCATTTAATGTTAATAAAGAAATTTATGTACACATAGGAAAGCTCAATTAAGACAGTTCTCTAAGTTAAAGATACTTCGGCCATTACACTTTTAGAGATAATAAAAAGATTTACTGGCCGAAGTATCTTTAATTTTAAGAACTATGAATACCGGCCAGCTAGCCTCTATCTTTACGTTAATTAAGACAATTAAGCTCTTAAATAGATTCAGTTCAGTTCAAAATCACTTTATTAGGTACCGCTCCACACACAACAAGAGCAATCTAGTTTATGATAATTGAAACAGTGAATAATATTTTGAAAATAGAGCAATCCATACTCAATTCATTAGATAATAAAAGGCATATATTGGTTTTAAAAAATATTTATTTTGCCAATATTTCGGCTGGCTGAACGCCAACCTTTATCGAGGCATTACATTTTTAATTTAGGTGCCGCTCAAAAAGAGCAACCTAGATCATCATATTTACAATATACTGAGGGGGGTGGTTATGTACAGGGGTTCATTTACAATTATAATTTATAATGATGTCGTTGGGTCCGGATTCTCAGGTCCTTGGGGATATTTTTCTTGAGAAGGTTTTTTAAAGGTTGGCGTTCAGCCAGCCGAAATATTGGCAAAATAAATATTTTTTTAAATCCAATATATGCCTTTTATTATCTAAGTGAATAATATGTGATGGTTATTCACATATTAAACAAAATTTTAACGCGGGATTCAATCCCGGTTCATGACTGTCGGGAATCGAGGATGTTACCCACTCGTCCACCGACTTTTTATGTGATCTTAAATATATTAGATTGGGTAAATCCGATATAAACTTATTTAATGTTTGCTCTGGATGATTTGCATACAGGTGGGGGAGAACTTCAACCGAGGGGCCTGGAACAAGCTCGAGATGTACGTCAGGGACCGCGTGGTGCGGAAGAACAACGAGACCTTCATCTGTACTGGATCGCTATATCTACCGAAGTAAGAGAAGTATTTGCATAAGTTACCTTATTCACATATCTCCTATTTAGTACATATTCCCCTTTTTGATGAATAGATCAATATATATAAAAACGATAAACTTCACATTATATATATTTAAAGACATAGTTTTGATTGCATCAATTATATTTTTATTTCTTAAATAATGAAAAAGAAAAGAAGAAGAGAGATTGAGATTGAAACTGATTTATTTCAATGTCCATATAAGATCATATAAGATTAAATACATAAAATGAATAAATAAGATTAATAATGATAGATATATGAGAGAATAAATAGATATAAATAGATAAAAATAATTGATAAATATACATATATATATAAACTAGACGAATGGCCCGGGCAACGCCCGGGGTTTACCCGAGTGCGAATATATTTTAAAAACGTTGTCTTGGGTGGTCGCTATTGACAGGGTGGTCTGTATAGACAGGTGGATGTATCACACAGCTGATAACAGGGTTGTCTAGAGTGGTCGCTATAGACAGGGTGGTCTGTATAGACAGGTGGATGTATCACACTGCTGATAACAGGGTCGCCTAAGGTGACCGCTATAGACAGGGTGGTCTGTATAGACAGGTGAATGTAACACACTGATGATAACAGGGTTGCCTAAGGTGACCGCTATAGACAGGGTGGTCTGTATAGACAGGCAGCTGATAACAGGGTTGTCTAGAGTGGTCGCTATAGACAGGGTGGTCTGTATAGACAGGTGGATGTATCACACTGCTGATAACAGGGTCGCCTAAGGTGACCGCTATAGACAGGGTGGTCTGTATAGACAGGTGAATGTAACACACTGATGGTAACAGGGTTGCCTAAGGTGACCGCTATAGACAGGGTGGTCTGTATAGACAGGCAGCTGATAACAGGGTTGTCTAGAGTGGTCGCTATAGTCAGGGTGGTCTGTATAGACAGGTGTATGTATCACACTGCTGTTAACGGGGTTGCCTAGAGTGACCGCTATAGACAGGGTGGTCTGTTTAGACAGGTGGATGTAGCACACTGCTGATAACAGGGTTGTCTAGAGTGGCCGCTATAGACAGGTGTATGTATCGCACAGCTGATAACAGGGTTGTCTAGAGGGGGGCAGGGAGGCCACGTGTTCGCTGGCAGCCAATGGGCGCGCATTCTATCCGTGAGCTTCAGACATACAGACAAACAGACAGAATAAGGCAAATATATAAGTAGATATATACAAGGTCTTCATTGGTGGCGCCCACCTCAAGAAAGACTCCGCCACCGATGGACTGCGAGAGTTCTTTCCCACAGAGTGGGCAGGTCGATGTGTTGACTGGTATTACCCAACTCAAGACCAAGATCAAGAGAGAGAGAGAGAGAGAGAAAGTGAGCATATGAAGATTATCCTCTATAAGACGATAACATGCCATATATATAAGAAATGGAAGAATTAAAACACGAATGTTTCTTTTAAACATAAAATAAAATCAGCAAGGACAGTTTGTTTTATGTTTAAAAGAAATATTCGTGTTTTAATTGCTTCTATTTCTTATATTAAGAATATCTATAATCAACACCTATACACTACCTCATCTTTGAAACAACATAGATTAAATAAATGTTCTGTAAAAGCTCATGTTTTAAAGAAATAAAAGGATTTGACTCAACCATATATACTATTTTGTTTAAAATATTGATGGGGGAGATGTGGGAAGAATCGAATCATCTAGCTAATATGTAAAGGGATTGAGCTTTCGCTTTGTGTGTGTGATATTCAAACTTTTCTCTAATAGTGCCATCAAGAAACTTTACCATTTCAGCAAATCTTCAATGTTCTTCAATGGCCTGTGGAGATTAACAAAATGCCCTCTATTCTCATCTTATGGGCGATATTTCCTCTGTAATCAAAATTAGATTGAAAATTATCAACTATTTTTTAACGAAACTTTTCCTTTTATTATATATATGCACAAAAACTTTATTAAAACCCCTGGTCTTATACAGTATATATATATTGTAACGTAGAAAATTAAGAAAGACAAACTTCAGGATGACACGGCAATTTATATAAGGTAAGAACAATGGTCAACATTTATAAGATACTAGCGGACGTACCCGGCTTCGCCCGGGTTTTACCCGAGTAAAGGTTTGTCTAACGAATCTCTCGATAAAGTGAACATTTTTTCCCGGTCCCTTGAAAAATACTCGATAAGTTGAATAAAATCAATATTAATTGGTTCCCTCGGTAATTGGAAGTTAAAGGAATAGTATCTTGCCTATGAATTGTATCATTATTCTTGTCTCAAATAAATTTCCGTGTCATCCTGAATTTTGTCTTTCCTAATTTTCTACATTACAAAATCATCGTATCATCATGATAATATTTAGAGCAGATTGTTGAATTATAACAGATAAATTAGAATATTTATCTTGATTATTTTAAAGCGAAAAGTTATTTCAAAAAATTTATTTGCTAGAAACCTTCCCAGTACTATACTAAATAACTTCCCAAAGTTTCATGGCGATCCAATGAGTGGTTTGGTCAGGCATAAAGGACAAACAAACAAACAAACAAACAGACACACATACATTCATTTATATATATATAGATATATTTTACACAAATAAATTTACTGGCAATGCGTTTCTTTTTTAAATCTCTACAGACCTTACTGCAATGATATGATTTAATGAATGAGAGGGCTTGGCTCATCAGTAGTGAACCCTCTCAGCGGTTTCGCCAAATTAATCTCTAGACCGCTCTACTATTGTATTGGACTGGTTTTGTTATATACCCTGCATTTTCTATGGAAGGCAGCTAAATGGTGTTTAGTGAACTATGGACATAAGCTTATAGGTCTGTAGAGGTACATACATATAAATTTCAAGGTATTGCATCGAGCAAAGCTCTTCCGCGCAAAACATGTTTTCATAACCATTATATATTAGTAAATTAAATTTTATTGCCCTCTATCGTTAAAATTTTACACAAATAAATTTACTGGCAATGCGTTTCTTTTTTAAATCTCTACAGACCTTACTGCAATGATATGATTTAATGAATGAGAGGGCTTGGCTCATCAGTAGTGAACCCTCTCAGCGGTTTCGCCAAATTAATCTCTAGACCGCTCTACTATTGTATTGGACTGGTTTTGTTATATACCCTGCATTTTCTATGGAAGGCAGCTAAATGGTGTTTAGTGAACTATGGACATAAGCTTATAGGTCTGTAGAGGTACATACATATAAATTTCAAGGTATTGCATCGAGCAAAGCTCTTCCGCGCAAAACATGTTTTCATAACCATTATATATTAGTAAATTAAATTTTATTGCCCTCTATCGTTAAAATTTTACACAAATAAATTTACTGGCAATGCGTTTCTTTTTTAAATCTCTACAGACCTTACTGCAATGATATGATTTAATGAATGAGAGGGCTTGGCTCATCAGTAGTGAACCCTCTCAGCGGTTTCGCCAAATTAATCTCTAGACCGCTCTACTATTGTATTGGACTGGTTTTGTTATATACCCTGCATTTTCTATGGAAGGCAGCTAAATGGTGTTTAGTGAACTATGGACATAAGCTTATAGGTCTGTAGAGGTACATGTAATATTATAAAGAATATTGTCTAATAAATAATTATGTACCATGTTGGATATAATGTATTCTGTATGGATTATAATAAAGATGGCAGTCAAAGGAAGAGGAGATGGAAGAAGTAGAAGAGAAAAGAACGACAGATCCAAGTCGTGTATCTAGGTCACTTAGAACAAAGAGGCCCTCATATTCCAGAGTTGAATGTCCTGAGAGATTGGGATGTTAGGCAAGCTTCCCGACCGAATTTACCATCATGGCCGACAGAGACAGGGACCAATCAAAGGTCAAGCAGGGTCCCACATGACCCAAGCCAGGGGGCGGGGCAACCAGAGTTCGGTCGGTAACGTGTGTGTCAAGACGTGTGTGTGTGCATCTTCTAAGAGTAGTGCCTCGAGGTCCAAGATGTGAGTCATCTCAATCCAATTTAATCGTGAAAATCCTTCCATCTCCTCTCCCGAGCCGCCAATGATTAATATTCCGAGGTGTTTTGTGATTCATTAATCGATATAGTGTGCCGATTTCTTCATCCACCGCCATTGATAACGACTGCCCAAACAAACAAAATCCCATCCACTCCCGAGGATTCTCAGGACAAAGCACTTTATCACAGTGAAGTCGACAAGCATTTTTTTTTATTATAGAGAGTCGATAAGATTCTCAGGATCCTTTTCCCATATACCACAGAGTGGTTCCCCAAACGTGGGACCTCGAGGGGGTTTTGTTGACTGACAGATGGCGCAGGCTTTGGTGGTTTTGGAGATGTCTTCTGACATCCCCTTCCAGTAGTACTGGGGAGAGATGAGCCTGGTCATCTGGGATATGCCCGGGTGGTTGTACCGACTGTGCACCTTTGTTAGTAGGTCGGGAACGAGGGCGTCAGGGACGACAATTTTGGTTACACCTCTACGCTTTAGGGTTTGCAGTCCGTTTCGATCAATGGTCAGTTTAGATTCTCCCGAAGGAGTGAGTTGGTGGTTCTTTATGATGGTGGCGTCTAAGAATCCACAAAACGGGTTACGGGATAGGAGGTCCGCTTCATGTTGTAGTGATCCTTTTATGTAGCGGACTTCGTATTCGTAACACGATAACCTCAAACTCCATCGGAATAATCTGCCTGACGGGTTTTTGATCGTCTTCAGCCACTGCAGTGCGTGATGGTCAGAAAATATGGTGAATTTTCTGCCCATTAGATACACACGGAACTTCTCCACGCTCTCGACAATGGCGAGGCATTCTAGTTCGGAGATGGTGTAGTTCCGCTCGTGTACACGCAGAGCGCGGCTGAAATATTGGACTGGGTAGGCCTTCCCAGCGGAGTGGACTTGTTTGAGGACGCCTGCAATGCCAAGTGTTGATGCATCGCAATATACCTGGCATGGTAGTTCATCCTTGTAGAGGTGCAATACGGGGTGTTGTGTGAGGCTTTCCTTCAGGCTGGTGAACGCCTTTTGGCATTTGTCATCCCAGTCCCACGTCACATCCTTCTTGAGAAGGTTGTTGAGTGGGGTCCGCAAACGGGCATAGTCCGGGATGAACTTATTATAGACGTTCACGGCGCCTAAGAAGGATTGCAGCGTTTTGCGATTGTTCGGGGGTGGGATAGCGTGGATTACGTCGGTATTGCGGATAAGTGGGGTGGTGGTACCAGCGGTGATTGTGTACCCCAGAAATTCGATGGTCTGCCTAAAAAACTCGCATTTGGTGAGGTTGAGTTGCAAGTTCTCCGCGTCGCAGAACGCGAAAAACCTGCGCAGGTGTTCTTGGTGTTCCTCCAGTGTCTCCGAATATATGACAAAGTCGTCAAAATAGTGCGCCACACAATCAAGTCCGTGCCCCTGCAGGACCTGATTGATTGCCCTTTCATAGATCTGTGGACTGGTCTTAAGTCCGAAAGGCAATCGGGTGGGCTGATACAACCCGTCTATCGTGGCGAAGGCCAACAGTGGTCGAGAATCAGGGTGTATCGGCACTTGCCAATATGCGGAGGAGACGTCGGCAGTCGAGAAATACTTGGCCCGCGCGAGACGGTCCAGTATATCTTCGATCCTCGGGAGTGGATGGACATCGGAGCTTATGACCTCGTTCACCTTCCTATAGTCGATACAAAACCTTTTGGTCTTGTCTCGCTTGGTCACTAGGGTGACCGGGCTAGAGAAAGGGGAGTAGGACGGCTCAATGATGTCATTATCCAACATCTGTCGGATCTGACTGCGTATTTCCCGTTGGTCGCATATCGGTACCCTATATGGGCGGATGGTGACGACTTTGTCGGAGTTGGTGGCGATTCTTACTGGGGGAACCTTTAGGCATGGGACCGCGAATTTGTTCCGGGAGAACACGTGTTGGTATTGGCGCAATAGCGCCGGGAATTGAGGTGGATACGGTGGCTGCGGTTGATTGTCTATGGGGATCCCTGGGAGGTGTTCTGGTGATGTTGGGTGGTGTGTGTGGTACATGGAATGGTGTGTGGAATGGGGATGTTTGGGTGTATGGTGAAGGTGGTCCGTTTGGACCTTGGTGGGGTGTGAGAGGTTGGCATTGGGTGGTTGTTCTGGTACCTTGACCCTATAATAAGAGCAGTTGGCTCTAAAAAAGTTCTTTGATTGGACATGGTGCGGTGGTTGGGTGAGTCCCTGGGTTGTGGACGTGTTGTCCGAAAAATGCGCATATTGGGTATTGTTGGCGGAAGGCGGAAAAATAGTGTGGGCCTTGCATAGGTCCGCCTGGCATTCCCAATATGTGCACCTTTCGGGCAACACAGCAAAGTGGTAGGTCAGGGGCGACAAAGGTGCATCGAGTTGGTACATAGTGC
The DNA here is from genome assembly GCA_030710605.1 of Cordylochernes scorpioides. Classification (NCBI taxonomy): domain Eukaryota; kingdom Metazoa; phylum Arthropoda; class Arachnida; order Pseudoscorpiones; family Chernetidae; genus Cordylochernes; species Cordylochernes scorpioides. Next base: position 14,344,298 of record CP092868.1, read on the forward strand.
CATGTGCAAAATCGATTTTTAATTTGAATTTACGGAGGGTATTAATACCAAGTATTCCAAATGGTAGAGGGGCGTCCACCACGTGGAATACTTCGTTTTGGGTTATGGCATGAATGGATAGGGGGAAGGTAATCTGGCCTATTGTTGGCACGTGGCCATCTATTGTCTGTAAATTTATTATTTTTTTAGTTATTAAATTTAGGTCAGGGAAATTATTCTTTAAATTTTTATATATGGCACATGACACTAGGTTAACGGACGCACCCGTGTCTATCAGGAATGGTAGGGACAGTCCATGGGAGATTGGCAATCTAATTGTCAGGTTGACGAAAGGCCTGGTCAGTAGGCCTACCTGCTGGCTGCTGGTCTGGGGCTCCCTTGGTTATCCCAGTGGCTTGTGCGCGTGACGCTTGGTGATGGGGCTGGGCTCGCGGCCGTTGTTCCGCTAGCTGCGCGGAGCGCGCTGCTCGTGCGTCTCCGGAGGCACGGGGCAACTGCGGGGCTTGTCTGAGACGACACTCAGAGTGCCAGTGTAGTCCACCACAAAAACGGCAGTCTGTTGGCGGGGTCGACCTGGTTGGCACTGTTCTTGGACTAGGTCGCACCGGTGCGTAGGGGCCCAGTAGGGGTGGTGCGTGCTCGTCTGGGTGCCTGGGAGATGGTGCGCCGCTGCCGCGGATCCGCTGCACCAGTCGGAACCATGCACCTAGGTTCTCTGGCGGCACAATGCGGACGAGGCGCTGGTCGGAGGGTGGCAGCCCCTCGGTGAGCGTCTCCAAGATGACCTCTTGTGGGAGGCCCAGTTGTAGACCCAGCGCGGTCTTATTCCGATAGTATTCTTCCAGGTTGGGCTGTCCGGCCAACTTCATGGAGAAGTATTGGGCATACGTGGCCTCATTGGTCTCCGGATAGAGATCCAGGAAGGTCTGTCTCACCTGGATGTAATGTTGGGTCTCCATCCGAAGCCTCCTGAAGTGTTCTAGCGGTTTGTTGTTCAGGTAACGGGGTAGGCGGAGCACTTTTTCCGTGTTGGTGAGACCATCCCAGTCTGTTTTCTGGTCATATGTCCGAAAGAACTGTGCGGCTGGGTAGGTCCCGTCGAAGCTCTGGACTTCTATCTCCGTCCGATGGGTCACGCGGTCGCTGGTGGTCTGAAGGGCAGATAAACACGCCGCGAGGCGTGCCAAGACGGCCGGCAACTCTGCCGACGGAGGGGGGGGTTCTATTTTGGGAGAACTTACGGCGGGGTTGTTTTCTCCCTCTGCGGTGTATTCCTCCGCGTCTTGCGTTTCGTTTTTCTCGTCCATCCTGTCGACTCTCTGTGGTATATGGGAAAAGGATCCTGAGAATCTTATCGACTCTCTATAATTAAAAAAAATGCTTGTCGACTTCACTGTGATAAAGTGTTTTGTCCTAACTGAATGAACAACTGACCTGACGCAATACTTCTCATGTATCAGCCTTCAGTTATCATACAGGAGCTTTGATTTCTTTTTTATGTTTTGTTTATATTTTTTCACCGCCCCAAAGGCTAATCAGATTTCTTTTTCTTTTTTTTTCCCTCCATCACCAAAATTTATTGTCTATAGTTTTCTTTTTATTTCTGTTAATGTCTTATATGTTTTGTTTGGATTGCACCTCATAGAGTTTCCCTTGCTGTGGGTTTCCACACAGCAAGATTGAACACCTATGCAGGCAAGATTTTTTTTTTTTCTCCAAAAAATTATCATATTTTTTCCTAGTTTAGCAAGCACCCCTATCTACTCAAATTTCTTTTTTTTACTTATTTCCATCATTTACTTTCTCCCCAATTGTATCTAACCACTCACTATTTTAAAAAAAAAATTATTTTTTTTTTCTTTCCCAAAAAATTATTTTTCTTTTTTCAGAATTTAATACAGATCCCTTTTAAAATTCTTATTCATAGGGGGCGCATCTGTAATATTATAAAGAATATTGTCTAATAAATAATTATGTACCATGTTGGATATAATGTATTCTGTATGGATTATAATAAAGATGGCAGTCAAAGGAAGAGGAGATGGAAGAAGTAGAAGAGAAAAGAACGACAGATCCAAGTCGTGTATCTAGGTCACTTAGAACAAAGAGGCCCTCATATTCCAGAGTTGAATGTCCTGAGAGATTGGGATGTTAGGCAAGCTTCCCGACCGAATTTACCATCATGGCCGACAGAGACAGGGACCAATCAAAGGTCAAGCAGGGTCCCACATGACCCAAGCCAGGGGGCGGGGCAACCAGAGTTCGGTCGGTAACGTGTGTGTCAAGACGTGTGTGTGTGCATCTTCTAAGAGTAGTGCCTCGAGGTCCAAGATGTGAGTCATCTCAATCCAATTTAATCGTGAAAATCCTTCCATCTCCTCTCCCGAGCCGCCAATGATTAATATTCCGAGGTGTTTTGTGATTCATTAATCGATATAGTGTGCCGATTTCTTCATCCACCGCCATTGATAACGACTGCCCAAACAAACAAAATCCCATCCACTCCCGAGGATTCTCAGGACAAAGCACTTTATCACAGTGAAGTCGACAAGCATTTTTTTTTTATTATAGAGAGTCGATAAGATTCTCAGGATCCTTTTCCCATATACCACATACATACATATAAATTTCAAGGTATTGCATCGAGCAAAGCTCTTCCGCGCAAAACATGTTTTCATAACCATTATATATTAGTAAATTAAATTTTATTGCCCTCTATCGTTAAAATTTTACACAAATAAATTTACTGGCAATGCGTTTCTTTTTTAAATCTCTATTTAACGATAGAGGGCAATAAAATTTAATTTACTAATATATAGATATATATAACATAAAGTTGCGGGAGGATTCATGTACCTTTAATTGTGCATCCAAACGATGTACATCACCCTAGTAAAAACCTATACTATTGATGATAAAGAATGATCCACACAACACCAGTTTTGGAAAATTTTCAGACAAAAATCCAACCTGTGTACAATGGTTTGAGGCTTTGGCTCTCATCAGTACAGGGGCGGCTACGATTTCCTAGCATCCCACGAGAGAAGTTTTGAAATTGGTCGAATTTACCAAAAAGGAGGAGGGGGAGCAGTAACAAGCTCACTGAAAAACCTGGGCTCAGCTGGCCCGGCTGATAGTACCCTATTAGGGCTTCTAATCCAGGGATACAGGATGAGCAGCGTTTGTACTCCATGTTAGGAGCGGCTGTACATGGCGTCTATTCCTCATGTCAGAGGTGGCCATTTATTTTGGAGCTAAGTCGGCCTGCCACTGAGTAGTGCTCCTAGTCCTAATGACAAAGGCAGACGCATTCTACTTCACCCAGTGTGGAGATAAGAAAGAAGAAGATCAAAGAGGGTGTTGAGCTGTTATATGTATATGCTGTAATATATAAAGCCGACATGTCATAGGCTACTCGTCCAACTTGAAAGAGTCGGGATAGCAGAAGAGTCAGGTTCAATTAGATCGCCATGCTGCCTGATTGACCAGTGATCCCAGGATTTCCTCTTAGTCCGTCTCCCCTTCTCGGGTGCACCCCCTAAACCGAGATAACCATGCTACTATATCTGTGGGTTTCTTTTGACTTCAGACTATGCGCTCTCGAAGACAAAAGAAATCCCCACTTATCAATACAAATATATTTTCTGTAATCTATATATACATTCTTCAAATTAAAGATACTTCGACCATTATAAATATTTTTTATTAAAAAAAATAATAATAAATAAAAATAAAATAAAAATAAAAAGATTTAATGGCAGAAGTATCTTAAATTTGAAGAGCTATGAATTCCATCTAGATAGACTCTATCTTTACGATATATACGCTATTTTTAACCTTTTTAACTTTAAGAGATTCGGATCTACCTGATTGTGAAACTTAAAGTTACTGATGTGCAGAATTGATACTGTCGATTTGAAGAAGTACGTTCGCTATCAAGTGGTTGGACGGAATAACGTGGCTGTCCCTACCCATTTCTTCAAGGTGATCCTGGCCAATAGTGGAAGAGATTACTCCTTGGAGACCTATGTCCTGCCTAACGCCCATGTTGCCAATGGCACCAATATCAAGACATTCCTGGTAACTCCTGAACATCCATGTACTAATGGCAGTTAAACCTATCTAAGGAGTTTTTCTCAATAAGACGTCTTGAACATAAAAGCTTCAATAGGATGATTTTACAGTACCAAAATGTGTACCTCTTACTTTAAAAAATGCATTAAAATATGCATTTTACCTGGAGACATGCTCTTTTTTTGGTATACAAGGCGTCTATATTGATTGAAACTCCTATTTTTTGTGGATAAATCAGTTGTTGGTTGAACGGTTCTTGTGGAAGAAAAAAGTTTCATATCGATCAAGTTTGTTTAAATTTTACCCGACGTTTCAGTAATACCCTTAATCACCTTCCTAAATGTATACTCTCCCTCACTGAAATGTCGTGTAATAAATTAAATAAAATTTGTTTAATCTATAAGCCAATTTTAAAAATCAAATCGAACTGACAAATGCTTCTTGCATCTCTAGGCTTTGAAATACCACAAAAGGTTATAAAAATTGTAATCTACCTAATTGGAGAAAAATCGATTATCGAAATATAGTGTTTCATATAGCTTTTTTAAAATCTATTCTATCAATTCATAAGATGACATCAGCCATCCTACACCTCTTTTTTATTGGTTATATAAATACATTTTTATATAAATTAGTCTATTTCATCATTTTCAACTTGCTCACTCACGATGAGAATGCAATTATTTGAAACATTTAAAAAAATTGAGTTATATTATAAATAATAGAACCATGTGACCTCTATTTGATTAAACTATGTATAATTACCTAATGTGGATATCAGAGCTTATTTTAAAATAATAAAAACTGCTTTTTTGAAGACTTATGTAAATTATGTATATTATGTATTTGTCATAAATAAAATTATAGATGATTGTATAAAATGAATATAATTATATACATGATGATATTTGAAGCGGAATACTTAATTGGAACAGATAAATTATTATTTATCTTGAATTTTTTTATTTTTTTTGGCTTGTAATTCTAAAAGGTTTGAGATAGAAATATGAAAATATTTTTATCTCTTCCTCTTTTTTAGGTCATAAACAATCGCTGACGCAAAATCAAGCCTCAACTCCTGTTGACTTTGCTTAGAATATTTAATGAAACTGATTCCAATAATTATTAATTAAACATTATATTTATTGATTTACAAGAGAGAGAACAAAATATAAAAGGGAAACTAATATTGAACAAAGGAACTTTTTTCTGTTTCGGTTAGCGCCTATTTACCTGTGAGCTTACACACATTCTGTGGAACAATTAATTTATATATGTACAACAACTCCCAGAAATTTCATAGTTTAAATCGTGCATCATAGATAAAAATCACATTTACATACAAAGAAGATATGTTTTGTTTATTTTTTAAATAATTAAATATTTCCGTTTTTTTTTACTTAAAGAGAAGTTGCTTTCAGTGTCTTAAACAATGTTGCTGTTACAGAAACCAAAGGAAGATGTAGAAAGGGCCTCAGGACTTCTAATCTTCAACAATATTCCAAAACAGAAGATTCGATGTGTCAACCAAGTATGCAATAATGGAAACAATAGGAATCGCGGTTAACACTTGTATATATTTACATATCTCCTCAATTCTATCTGGTATTTCTCTGTCTAGTTCTATATATATCAATATAAAAACCTCGAAAATATCTTTTAAAATTTAAAAAGCTTGTAAAATTCAATATCAAATGTCCCGGATAGTTGGCGTTCTGTGTTCCAGGAACCATAGTTATAAATACTCTCTATACCAATGTACCATGTATAAAATAGTAAGAATAATAAAATTGAAATCAAACATTTCTTTGTCTGTATCCAAGTCACACAAAACAGAATCTTTGAGACAATATCGGAATAAATATCCCGCTTCTCAGATATCACCAACTTATGAAGTTGATCTAATTTTCCATTAGAATACATACATGCTAAAACGTACAACTTCCTTAATTTTTGTCTATCAGTGTATTTATTTTATACATATTATTGAATATTGAGTGCAATCCATATGGAATTATAATTAAAAGTGATAATCTTATTGATATTTTTTAAAACCTATTCCCAATGCATTGGCCCTGTGCAAGTTTTACAAGGCGGCGCAAGAGAAGAAACAGTGATGAAAGAGAACCGTATATAAATAGATATATAAATGAACGATCACTTGTAAATAATTAATCTTTTATGGGCGGTTATCACCAGGGCGAATTCTATGTAGAGCATAGGTCCCGAATAAAAGGCTTGTTGTTGATATTTACTTATTCTTTTTAATCTCATATATAATCATATACATATGAACGATGTAATAAAAGTAGTTTCAATCTCTATCTCTTAATTTAACGAAGCTCTTTTACATAATGTGAGGATGATGCTCGAAAAAGAAGATTCAGCATGGTCATGGTGGCAGGGACAATTCGTTTGAGAACACGTGCGCGCCAAAAATAGCTGAGTTGAGGGGAGGTGTGGGAGAGTGAAGCCAATCTGTTTAGAGCAATCTTCAAGTCTGCTTGCTGTCCTCGTCGATCTCAAAGACTGCTTACATTCTTTGTTTGTTTGGAATGCTTAAGGTAAAAACGAGGAGTCGAACAGAGATCCTTATTGATGTTCATTTGACCAATCTCAATACAGCAGACGACTGCGCAACAATACTTAAAGGTGATACGGTGATGCATTAGAATGACATATAAAATATATCATGGACTGAGTTTCCACTATTTTTTCCAACAGTCATTTTTAATGACATTTTTAAAGGGAACTTTCCTACAGATGCAAGCTAGACTTAAATATTTTTACCAGTAGGCAGTTATAAGATATTCTCTAAGTCTCTTAGTACTTGATTTTCAATCGTTTTATCATTAACTGCCCCATTATACAACAACAACAAGAAGCTTTATTAAGACCTTTTAGTCCTATACAGATTTTCCAAGCAGAAATGTAGGATACATGCAGGAAAAAAGTAATAGTACCTTAATGGTAATATGATATTTATATACAGGAAAAATTATATAAAGACAATCAAGTTAATAAATAGACCAGTCTGTGTAAATTGGAGGAAAGGAAATTTATTATGCATGGATTTATCACGGATTCACCGCAAATGAAGATAAAAAAGCAAAAGCTAATCACAATCAATATTAACTCCCTATTATATACATCTTAATCTATCACACACACACACAAAAACCTTTATTAAGACACACAGGTCTTACAGAGGATTCTCCTTGGGGTTACAAGACGGAGAAACCTATGAAAGTGGGAAATATACAAAGGGGTAAAAATGGGGAAAGATTATATACACATGATAAATATATACAGATTATTAAGTAAATAAAACAAAGCATCAAGGGCTGCGTTTCTTTATTAAAATAAATATATACGAGCTTTCGGGCACATACGCCCTTCTACAGGAATTAATAAAACAGTAATCCAACTAGTTTGAAATAAGCTTTGTTTATAAATTTAACGTGCATATCCACGATACACGTGCATTTCAACTTGCAAGGTATCCCATCAGACATGTGATATCTTATACTGTGATTGAATTATTTTTATCTTATTTTATTTAAGTCAATTGAATTATATGCTTCTGGTAAATCAATTCTGCGATTTATACTGCTATATTGTTTGGACACTATTGCTTCAATTATTAATCTTTGAAATTTATTATTAATATTGTTATAATGTACTTTAGGTTCATTTAAGTTAAATGTGTGTCCTGTTGAATTGGAGTGTTGTACTATTAATGATAATGGGTCATTTCTGTTTATGTTTCTTCTGTGTTCAATGATTCTATTATGCAATTTTCTTCCCGTTTCTCCTACATATTTGGCATTACAATTATTACATTCTATAGAATAAATTACCTCTTTTCTGCTTGATATATATTCGGTTTGCCTGTTTTTTGTAATCGGGTTTCTTAAGATATCTGATAAGTTGGGAGAGTTGCTATAAAAGGTTTTTATTCCATATTTATCTAGTGTTCTAGAAATGTGGATGGATTTCGGGGAATATGGGATGTAGCAATTCTGCCTGTATATTTTAGTTTTTTGTGCTGACATGTTAGATGTGACCTGTGCCTGAAAAATATTATTTAGATATTAAAATAATTAAAATAGATAATAGATTGCAAACAACAGTTTACTACAAACCTTCATTCGCCCCCAATTATATAAAATTTTATTCATTCTGCCCCATTAATCATAAAATTAACACAGTGAAAACATTAACTAAAAGAATTTATACTCATTGTTCTTTAAATCAATACAAAACGCAAGAAACGCAAACCGTTATCAATAATTTGACATCAGCTGGTTATCCCAAAACATTTATTTTGAAACATTTCTTTCAGGCACAGGTCACATCTAACATGTCAGCACAAAAAACTAAAATATACAGGCAGAATTGCTACATCCCATATTCCCCGAAATCCATCCACATTTCTAGAACACTAGATAAATATGGAATAAAAACCTTTTATAGCAACTCTCCCAACTTATCAGATATCTTAAGAAACCCGATTACAAAAAACAGGCAAACCGAATATATATCAAGCAGAAAAGAGGTAATTTATTCTATAGAATGTAATAATTGTAATGCCAAATATGTAGGAGAAACGGGAAGAAAATTGCATAATAGAATCATTGAACACAGAAGAAACATAAACAGAAATGACCCATTATCATTAATAGTACAACACTCCAATTCAACAGGACACACATTTAACTTAAATGAACCTAAAGTACATTATAACAATATTAATAATAAATTTCAAAGATTAATAATTGAAGCAAATAGTGTCCAAACAATATAGCAGTATAAATCGCAGAATTGATTTACCAGAAGCATATAATTCAATTGACTTAAATAAAATAAGATAAAAATAATTCAATCACAGTATAAGATATCACATGTCTGATGGGATACCTTGCAAGTTGAAATGCACGTGTATCGTGGATATGCACGTTAAATTTATAAACAAAGCTTATTTCAAACTAGTTGGATTACTGTTTTATTAATTCCTGTAGAAGGGCGTATGTGCCCGAAAGCTCGTATATATTTATTTTAATAAAGAAACGCAGCCCTTGATGCTTTGTTTTATTTACTTATAAATCGTACAGGGTTTTTTCAATTGATACAGATTATTATTTGAATGATCCTATGGAAAATAAGAATATGGATTTGAAAAAAAATATATATATTTTTTGGAAATATGGATGGAAGAAATGGAGAGCGAAAAGAGGAAAGAAACAGGTATTTACATATGGAACATACATATAGTGGAACAAGTCAATTTAAGCTCTTCTGCTCACACAGCCATCTTAATCTACCTATATATATACAAACATATACAGCTTTATTAAGAGACCACTGGTCTTATACAGATTCACCGCAGAAAGGAAGCATACATGGAGCTCCTATACTCCAGGCAACACAGAACCCAACAAAAGCCTCCAGGTCCGACGCATGTCCACGATGGTCTCTATTTATAGGTATATAGAGGTTTATATAGAACATAGATTTCTAAATATTTTCAGGACACAGAGCACTTTGCAAGAAATTAATGGAGTATATTCAGTCTAACAAAATCTTGGACTTCTACTTGTTCTGAATTTATATTAAAATTGATTACAAGATTTGTAAGTAGACAGAAAAGTTAAATGAAAGCTTTTAAAAACAAATATATCACAGAAATTTATTTTTAAATGTTCCATATACTTAGCCTACTTTTATAATATGATGCACTAGCGCACCATCTGTTATCAAAATTCGAAACTATTTTAATATAAAAAAGAAGCTTACGCCTTTAAAATAGTTTCGAATTTTGATAACTTAGCCTACTTATCTCTCAACATGGTAGTTGGATTTGGTACTTTGCTTTTTGATAAATATTTTCTGGCGACACCTTCAACAAAAGTTATTCTAAATCTGTGTGGTCAGAACTCTATAGGTAGAATATTATGGAAGTTCAAAAACCTACATCTCAAACATGATCATTGACAATTTCGCTGGATGAGGGCAAAATATTTCCTGCTAAAAAAGCCAACACATAGTGTTCTTTTCTATACTTTTGTGAAAATACTGGGCACTCAATATACTCTGAGAATATCATAGTATTTTTCACTGCTCTTTCTTTCTTGAATTCCCAAAACAGATCTGGATCAAGAGGTCCTGATTTATGCCAGAAATTAATCTTAAATACTATTCCCATTTTCTCCTTTGAAATTCATGGTAGAGGTACACTGGAAAAATCCGGAGCTCTTGATCTTCCAGACAATCTACCACTCTCCTAGATGAAATAGACCTTCTCCATATCATCAAGCTGCACGCCAAGAAGAATATGATATTAACCATAGCACATGACTGGTCTTCTTCTTTATTATCCCCACTCAATTATATTAGGGTATCAAACTTGTAGAGTTTGAGACTTTTGATGGTATTTTGGTGGGAATGAGTAGAGCTCATCAATGATGAGCCAATACAGTCAATGATGTGGTTTTTGTAAGTTCTCATGTGAGAAAATATGGATAGGATTTGTTGAGTAGAGAATGCCAAGGATTTCTTCTTGGGAAATTAAACACTCGTGGTGGAATTTAAGTTGCATAGGTTGCAGGGGAGGTGGCAAGATTACTACTATCCCAACTTTTTCTGCGGATTGGGATCTATCAGTATATATGGTAGTGAAATTTTTGAAGATATTGTCGCGAGGAAAAATAATTAACTAGGCCTTCGAATTACTTTAAATATTTATTTAATGAGCTATATGATAGATTTTAAAATAAAAGAAGAGTTACTATTTACGTGAGCCAAATCGATCCAGCCGTTAGAGCGAGAAAGCAGAACTCGAGATATTTCCTCCTTCCACGTGACGCCACTGTTTACCCCGACCGGTCGGTCCAGATAAGAGGGAATACCAGGAAACTCTGTCCTCCTGACATCACTCCCTCCACAAGAGAAACAGCGTCCCGCTGTTTACTAGTCGGTCACATGACCCTGGGCAATCTGTTCTTGGACTTCAGGGTCGTGGTAGGGCTTCATTCTCACTACATGGACGATATCTTGGGTTTTTCGTCTTCTCCTAGTATTCGTCACGCCTTCTACTTGATAATTTACACTCGATATTTTTCTGATCACTCGATAGGGTCCGAAATATCTCTTCAATAACTTCTCCGATAAGCCAACGGTACGGACTGGGGTGAACACCCACACCAAATCACCTTCTTTGTACGTCACCTCCTGATGCTTCTTGTCGTAGCGTTCTTTGTCTTTGCTCTGAGCCTGCAGGATGTTAAGACGGGCTAACATTCGTGCGTCCTCAGCGTTGGTCACAAGATGGCCCACATAATCTTCTGCAGTTCCTGCCGGCTGGTACGGCAGTATCGAATCTAGCGGTGTTTCAACTTCTCGGCCGTGGACGAGGAAGAACGGGCTGTATCCTGTTGTCTCTTGTCGAGCGGTATTGTAGGCGAAGGTCACATATCGTAGGATGTTGTCCCAAATTTTCTGATCAACGTCAACATACATCGAGATCATGTCAGTCAGGGTCTTGTTGAGTCTTTCTGTCAAACCATTCGTTTGAGGGTGGTATGCCGTGGTGAATCTGTGAATTGTTCCGTTTAGATTATTTATTTCTCGTATGGTCTGAGACATGAAATTTCTTCCTCTGTCCGTGATGATTTCCCGAGGAGCGCCGTGCTTGAGTATGACGTCTTCAATAAGGAAGGTTGCTAATTCAGTAGCTTCCGCTGTTGCCGCGGCCTTTGTTATCGCAAATCTGGTGAGATAATCAGTCGCGACTATTATCCATCTATTTCCCGTGGTGTGAGATATGGGAAATCTTCCCAGATAATCAATTCCTATCTTTTGAAAAGGCGAGGTCGTTGGAGGTATTGGGACTAGTAGTCCAGGAGGTTTCTGAGGCACGCCCTTCCTTCGCTGGCATTCTTTACAATGAGCAATGTATTGGGAAACTGTCCTATAAAGTCCAGGCCAATAGAATCTCTTTCTAACGCGGTCATAGGTCTTGGCAAATCCCAAATGACCGGCCATTGGAGTGTCGTGGACATCTTTAAGAATTTCGTGCCTCATTTGTTTTGGGACTACTAGCAGCCATGGTTTGCCCTCAGGGTCGTAATTTTTCTTATAGAGAACGCCTCCAATCATCTGATACCCTTTTAAATTTTCACTTGCAAGTTTTCACGGATCCCAACCAAATGAGGGTCTTTACTTTGTTCTTCTGCAATGTCTTGGATGGAAGTAATGTGCCCTTCTATCTCTGCGGTGTCAGCCAAGGGGCTTCTTGACAAACAGTCAGCGTCTTTATGCTTGCGTCCGCTTTTGTAAACGATGTTTATGTCGTATTCTTGTAGTTTGAGGGCCCAACGGGCTAAGCGGCCGGATGGATCTTTCAAGCCTACCAGCCAACATAGCGAGTGATGGTCGGTAACCACAGTAAAGGGTCTGCCATATAGGTATGGGCGGAATTTACCAAGGGCCCAAACAACTGCGAGGCATTCTTTTTCTGTAGTGGAATAATTCTTTTCCGCTTTGGTTAGTGTTCGTGAGGCATAGGCTATAGGTCTCTCCGCGTCATTCTGGATTTGAACAAGAACTGCCCCTAAACCATAGCCGCTTGCATCAGTATGGACATGAGTTTCCGCACCTTCTATGAAATGTCCTAACACAGGCGAAGATCCCAATTCCTGTTTGAGAATCCGGAAAGATTCATCTTGTTCTTCGCCCCAAATGAATTTTTCATCTTTCTTTAAAAGGCTATTCAAGGGTCGAGACTTGTTAGCATAACTTTTTATGAAGCGTCTATAGTATGAACTTAACCCAAGAAAACTTCTGGTCTCACTGATAGTACGGGGTTTTGGAAAGTGGACAATGGCTTTCACTTTTCCTGGGTCTGGCTGCGTTCCAAATTCATTAACGACGTGCCCGAGGATAGTTATTTGTCTCGAGGCGAAATGACACTTTTTATAATTCAGGCACAGTCCGGCCTGCTGAATGCATCTCAAAACTTTGTATAAACGTGTTAAATGTTCTTTAAAGGTCGATCCATAGACTACAATGTCGTCTAAGTAGCATAAACACATGTCCCATTTCAATCCCGTAGGACGTTGTCTATCATTCGCTCGAAAGTTGCTGGTGCATTGCATAGACCAAATGGCATTACATTAAATTCATAAAGCCCATCTGGAGTGATAAATGCCGTTTTCTCCCGGTCCTTATCGTCTACTTCGATTTGCCAGTAACCCGATCTCATATCCATAGTGGAGAAGTACCTGGATCCAGAGAGGGTGTCCAGCGCGTCATCGATACGAGGGAGAGGGTACACATCTTTCTTTGTAATTTTGTTTAGACGACGATAGTCGACACAGAATCTCAACGAGCCGTCCTTCTTCCTCACTAATATAACGGGAGAGGCCCGTGGACTTGATGATGGCCGGATGATTTTAGTCTCCATCATTTTCTCTACTTCACTCTGAATGACACGTCTTTCGGCGGGAGACACTCTATAAGGACGCTGTCTGACAGGCGGATAATCACTCGTAACGATTTTATGTTTTATTTCGCCAGAGACAGGGAAGCTCTTTTTCTCAAAGTCGAATATATCAGAAAACTCATTTAGGCTCGTGAGTAATCTGTTTTTCTTTGTTTCTTCCAAATCAGTAGAAATCATTGAAATTAAACATTCTCTCACATCTGGGGAAGTTACTTCGTCTTTTCCAGCTATTTCAGAACAAGCGTCAAGATTAGATATGCTCCCTACTTCTAGATCTTGCATTGTTCCTATCTTCATGTCCGAAGGTATCACTTGAGACTGGTGAGTACTGTTAGTCACCCACAACACCGCTCTGCCATGTAAGAACCTAACGAGGGAAGAGGGAATAAAAAGTCCTTTTTCCAACTGCAGGCGTTTGGAACCTGTAACGACTACATCTCTGCTGCCAAATACATCCTGGTTGGTGACAACTATCTTGCCAAAAGATTTCGGCGGTATGACACAGTCCATAGCAGCACAAAGTTTCAGGTCTTTCCATTCGTAGGATTTTTCAGCTTCGCTTAAATACAATTTGTTTTCCCCACAATCTATAATGGCATCTGTGGCTTTGAAGAAATCCCAGCCCAGTATAACATCGTGGCTACATTCAGCGGCTACTACAAAATCAAAAATAATATCGAGTCCTTTGATTTGAACTTCTAAAGAGCACTTACCAAGGGTCACGATAGGCTTCTTGTCCGCGGCTCTTAGAAGTGGTCCATTTTCTTTAAAAACTGGGGCCTTTATAGAACGTCTGAAAGCTTCAGAAATTACTGAGTAATCAGCGCCGGAGTCCACAAGAGCTTGTACATTTCGTCCTTGTATGTTGACAGATATCCAGTTCTTTTCCATTGTAGCGGCTATAGGGCAGGGAGGATTTTCGTCTGTGGCGGCCACACCTCCAGAGGGCGCGCCATCTAGTTTTCCTCACTGCGGCGACTGGGTGAGCGGCTGGGACAGCGAGCAGGGGGATTGTGAGGTTCTTCTGGGAGCTTGGAATCTTCCGCGGGGGGGGGGGGGGGGTATGGCGACGGGTTTCTAAATCTTCCTTGGGATAGTTCGCTTCCTGATTCGCCCATGGTGTAATTTTCCGTTCTTGGTCTTCCGAAATCGACTGTTTCTCTTCCAAGTCTGGCATCCGCAAAAGCTTGGCGTCTGTCTCTGCAATAACGTGCAACGTGGCCAGGGCGCCCACAGTGGAAGCAGATCGGTCTGTCATCTTCAGTACGCCACTGAGTCCTTTGATTATTTGGTGGTCCTTCGGTTCTTCGTCGGTAAACTTGATCGTTCTGGGGGAGGTATTGTCGCCGAGGTCGGAAGCTCTCGGGCTGACGAGGGGCAGAGATAGGAGCCAATGTTTGCTGGATTTCACTACGGATGACATCCCGTAGGTCGGGAGGTGGAGTGTCGATATCCTGGGCGGCAAATGTAGAAGGAGGAGCCATAAACTTCTGAACCTCCTCTCTTACTATTCTTCTAATCAGGGCTTCAAGGTTCTCAGGTTCAGCGGTCGAGATGGTGGTCACATTGGGCAGTCGGCTGAACCTGGGCGGTGCAACACGCATCCTCTTGAATGCCTCGAATCGGCGGCAGAACGCAACAAATTGGTCCACCGTGCCGATGTCCTTTCCAAAAAGTGCCTGATACACTTCCTCCGCTACGCCTTTAATCAGGTGGCTCACCTTTTCTCCTTCCGACATTCTGGGGTTGCTTTGTTTACAAAGAAGGAGGACTTCTTGTATGTAGCTCTCGACGTTTTCCCCACTCGTCTGCGCTCTAGTTCGAAGAATGTTCTCGGCTTTTCTAGCCGTGTCTTCCTTGTTCCCAAATATTTCACAAAACTTTATCTTAAATTCCTCCCACGAATTCAAGATTTCCTCGAAGTTTTCGAACCAGCACTTCGCTGTGCCAGTGAGGTAGAAGATGACGTTGGCCAGACACATGGAGTCATCCCACTTGTTGTAACGTGCCACACGCTGGAAGTCGCTCAGCCAACGCTGCGAATCTTCCCCACGTTCTCCCGAGAAGACAGTGGGATCTCTCCACCGATGGCAGAATGGTCGGTTTTCTTCTCTCTCCATTTTCTTCCGAGCAGGAAAAGCAAGCACAGTAGATAGTTCTGGTTGCAATCCTTGAAGGCGACGACTTCGTCTGGTGACTGTCTCGTTACCCGGCGTCTCCACCACAATTGTCGCAAGGAAAAATAATTAACTAGGCCTTCGAATTACTTTAAATATTTATTTAATGAGCTATATGATAGATTTTAAAATAAAAGAAGAGTTACTATTTACGTGAGCCAAATCGATCCAGCCGTTAGAGCGAGAAAGCAGAACTCGAGATATTTCCTCCTTCCACGTGACGCCACTGTTTACCCCGACCGGTCGGTCCAGATAAGAGGGAATACCAGGAAACTCTGTCCTCCTGACAATATATAAAATGTAATTGACTTTAGTAAGACGGATATATGGGCGTGCTCCAAATGAGCCAATTTTCTAAGGGGGGGGGGGGGGGGTAGTCCATCAAGGAAATAGCTGACACTCTCGGTGTGCATGTGCTACATCTGATAAGGGTTTTAAACGTGTATTAAGGACTACAGATTTTGCGAGCAGCATTTTTCAATCGAAAGTCAAAAGTCCGTTTTCTCCTAACACTAGAGCCATAAAATAGAGATGAGAGAAACAAACAATTTATAGATTTTATTCCCAGTGCTGAAAAATGATCAAATTTATCCATTAATGAGCCTGGGAGAAATATTTTTAAAAATTTTGTCAATATGTTAGATGAAATTTATCTTTGAATCAAAACTGATGCCTAATATTTGAATTGTTTTTTAAAGGTAATGGTCTGTCCAAGAAGTTGATTTTTTTTTCAAGGCCATTTTGCTTTGCTCCTAGTAAATAAAATTGCTTATGTTTTCAATTATCTTTTTAATACCTATATATTGCGCTATTGCGAAATTTTTCGAAAAAGTTGTTCAATTGAGCGCTTTTATAATATTTTAGGTTTTTATTTCCATTTTCCACTCACGATTAGGTTTCTCTCGTTTTAAATAATAAAACAATAAACTGATAGTAGAGCCCGAATGAAGAAACTGCTATCACAGGCCCACTAAACCTTATTTATACAGACTGAAAAGAGAGATATGTTTAAAAATAGATCGTAAAGATAGAGGCTGCCTGGCCAGCATTAATAGTTCTTAAAATTAAAAATAGTTATGTGAAAATACTGTACCAAAAGCAAAATTTATTAGGCAGGGAATATACTTACACACATTTATAAATTCCCATCTACACATACATATATGGGCTGTGTTATTTATGTTGTTCTTGTGTCTATTTGATCACGCAGAATGCAACTGAACTCAGTATTTATTTATTAACATCTATTTATCATAACCTGGTTATATATCTAAGAGTGTTTACAAGTCGAGTCGGCAGTGTTGCCGGATCAATCATAACATGTTTCCTTTAAACAAAAATAAAAAAAGGATTGCAGTTCTCCTAGTCTCTATAACGCAAAGGTTTTCTCACTGTTCTACCACTGCGGGTTCGCACACTAGGAGAAGTAGATGATTCTTCACCTTTCTTGGCAATGTCCTCCCTTGGATCATATGCTCTTCTGTTTTCGGAAGTGGGTCTTCCGTGATCTTGTATGTTGTCATCCATGGCTGTCCCTGCTTGAGATCCAGGAATGCTTGGACTTTGACTTGTTGGGGCAGAGTCTTCTACACTGAACTTTCTCGGTCTAAGGTGAGACCTGTTCCTGCGGTATTCAGAACCACTTGGTGTTTTCACCATATATGAGCGTGGAGTTTCATGCTTTGCGGTCACTGTTGCCGGAACCCATTTTCTATGCCTTTCCTGCAACATGATGTTGTCTCCTACTTCCAAAGGTCTCAAAATTCTCTTTGGACTTCCTGCATACTTTTGTTGATGGTCTCTCAATTTTTGATAATTCTTTGTTGTGTCAAACAGTGGTTTCAACTGTTGTCGGGTGTATGTCGAAAGAGTTCTCACAGATCTTCCCATAAGCATTTGGGTCGGAGATGGCAAGTCATACTTAGGTGTGTTGTTGAACTCCATCAAAGCCAGATTGGGATCTCTTCCTGACTTCACAGCTTTAATTATCAGTCCTTTGATGGTTTGAATTGTCCTCTCAACTTGTCCATTAGATCTTGGATATTTGGGACTGGAGGTTTGGTGTTTGAATTCATATTTCTGAGCAAAATTTTTGAATCCAGTAGAGTTAAAAGGGGGTCCATTATCCGAAACTAGAGTTCTTGGAATTCCATGAGTCCTGAAAATGGTTTTCAACTGCATGATGGTTTCGGTTTCTCTTTTGCTTGATAATTTCCGGATTTCAACAAACTTTGAGTGGTAATCGACAACCAAGATGGAACTGGTTCCACTCACCTCCATGAAATCTACAGCAATTTTTTCCCATGGAAATTCAGGGATTTCATGAGCTATTCTTGACTCCTCAGGATTCTTTCTTGAATATTCCTGACATGTTCTGCACTTTTCCACTTCATTTTCTACTTGTGTTATCATGCCGGGCCAGTAAAATGCTGATCTTGCTTTTTCTTTGGAAGCTGCTATGCCCTGGTGTGATGAATGAACAACCTGCAGGATTTCTTTTCGAAGAGTCGATGGCACCATGATGCAATTTCCTTTGTAAACAATCCCGTCACTCACATGAATTTCATCTTGAAATTGCCAGTAGGGTTTTGCTTCATCGCAGACCTTAGTTTTATATTTCGGCCATCCATTCTTCGCATACTCTATTAGTTGTATCAAGGTGTGGTCCCCATGAGTTTCCTTTTGTAGTCTCTTTATTTTTTCATCTGTGGTAACCAGCAACATGTGCACTGATTCAGTTTGACCTTCTAAATAGCTTGTGTCCACCTCATCTTTTAATGGATCTCTAGACAGATGGTCAGCTACAAACATGTTTTTCCCTGGTGTAAACTTCAAAGATATTTGAAATCTCATGAGACGTAAGACCATTCTTTGCAGTCTTGGGGAAAGCTTTTCTAAAGGTTTCTTAACAATACTCAGGAGAGGTTTGTGGTCAGTTTCCACAATAACATCATTTCCCCAAATATAGTACTGGAAGCGTTCACATCCAAAGACTATAGCCAAAAGTTCTTTCTCTATCTGTGCGTATTTTCTTTGAGTTGCATTCAGGCTGAAGGACGCATACTCAATTGCTTGTCCCCCTTGCATGAGCACTGTACCAATACCATATTGGCTTGCATCAGATGAAATGGTGATTGGCTTGGTTGGGTCAAGAAATGTCAATATTGGAGCATTCGAAACCATATCCTTGAGTTTTTCAAAACAATCATTTTCTTCGCCTCCAAATTTCCATTCACTCTTGTTGCTTATCAATTTCCTTAGAGGTGCAGTCTTGTCAGAAAGATTAGGAATGAATTTGCCAAGGTACGTTACCATACCTAAGAATCTTTGGACTTCAGTCTTGTTCTCAGGTCTTTTCAACTTTTGTATTGCCTCTGCTCTTGAAGCTTGAATGGCTATTCCATCTCGACTGATTATATGGCCTAAGAAATTTACTTTGTCGACAGCTATCTGCTGCTTCTTAGCATTGAGCTTGACATTATTTTCTTCCAACCTTCGAAGAACTGTTTCAAGGTTTCGGTTGTGCTCTTCCATTGTGCTTCCATAGATCAAGATGTCATCCATATAGCAAGCAGTTCCCTGGAGACCTGAAAGAATATTGTTTATGCATCGCTGGAATACCTCCGATGCACTGTTCAATCCATAGGGAAGTCGCTTGAACCGGAATCTTCCAAAGGGAGTCGCAATGGTGCACAGGTTGGTGCTTTCTTTGTCTAATGGGACTTGCCAGAAAGCTGATGATGCATCAAATACAGAGAAAACTGTAGCACCTTTCAGTTCAGAAAATATTGTTTCAGCTGTTGGCAGAATATAGCGCTCTCTCTGAACATATTTGTTCAGTTCCCTGGGGTCCATGCAAATTCTGACATCTCCAGAAGGTTTTTGTACCACTACAATAGGGTGTGTCCATTCGCTTGGTTCTTCAACTTTTTCAATAATGTCAAGTTTTTCCATCCGTTCCAATTCTGCTTTAACTTTTTCTCTAATGGAAAAAGGAATTTTTCTGCTTGGAGCAATAACTGGAGTTGCATTTTCTTTTAGTCTAATCTTGTGTTCAATTGGCAGTCTTCCTATGCCTTCAAATATATTTTTGTGCCTGTTCAAAATTTCTTTTGCTGAATTGTTTTGCTCTGTTTGGACAGCATCACATTTCTTAATTAGTGAAAGCTTTTCAATAGCTTCTATTCCTAAAATTGGTTGATAGTATCCATCAGCAATGAAAAATTCTAGACTTTCCGTCTTATTTTTAGTTTTGCAATTTAGTGTGGCAATTCCTTTTATCTTGATTTCATGTCCTGTATATGATGTTAGCTTTCGGTTAGTCTGTAATATTTCCAAACCTTTCATTTGTCTGGTGAATGTGTATGGCAAAACATTTACTTCTGCTCCAGAGTCCAACTTGAAACATATTTCCTTTCCATTCA
Source organism: Cordylochernes scorpioides (assembly GCA_030710605.1). NCBI lineage: Eukaryota > Metazoa > Arthropoda > Arachnida > Pseudoscorpiones > Chernetidae > Cordylochernes > Cordylochernes scorpioides. The sequence goes on from CP092868.1 coordinate 14,364,475, forward strand.
CTATGATGGATTTTTTCCATTCCAAAGTATGGACTACTTTTGCTTCATGTATTGACCATACAGTTTCTTCTGTTTCATCATTCAGACTTCTGATAGCTGAACTTTTACAGAAAGCTGCAAAATGATTCATCTTTTTGCATTTGGAGCATCTTTTACCCCATGCAGGACAATTTTTTGCTCTGTGGGACTTTCCACACCTTTGGCATTTGAATTCTTTTTCAGATTCTTGATTTTGTTTTGGACTGTGTTTCTTTTCATATTTTCTTATTTGACAAATGTTCTGGTTGTTCTGCATGATCTTGATCTGTTGCTTGCTTATTTAATCTGTTTTGCACATTTCAATGGCTTTTAGAAGAGTTAAATTGGGCTCTCTTAAGAGGCGTTCCTGCAAAGCCTTGTCTTGTATTCCATACACAATGCGATCCCTAATTAAACTATCCTTTTGTGATTCAAATTCACATGATGTGGATAATCCTTTTAGTTCTGTTATAAAACTATCGATGCAAATTCTGACACCAGCATATGATCCAAGGGAGGACATTGCCAAGAAAGGTGAAGAATCATCTACTTCTCCTAGTGTGCGAACCCGCAGTGGTAGAACAGTGAGAAAACCTTTGCGTTATAGAGACTAGGAGAACTGCAATCCTTTTGTGATTCAAATTCACATGATGTGGATAATCCTTTTAGTTCTGTTATAAAACTATCGATGAATTCACCATCCTTCTGGGTCGCTGAAAAAAATTTGAATCTTTCAAAAATGACGTTCTTTTTAGGCTCGCAAAAATCATCAAATTTGTTTATTACAAGATCGAAATTTTCTGCTTCATCTTCTTTTAAATGAAATGTGTTGAAAACTTCCAAGGCTTCTTCGCCAATAAAATTTAATAAAATGGCAACTTTCAGTTTATCAGGCTTTGTGGCTTTTTCTGTTGCTTCAAGATAAAGCATTAATCGCTGTTTGAACCTTCGCCAATTTTCCGCTACATTTCCGTGCAGGGCGAGTTCGCTAGGCCTAACAAAGTCCATGTTTTCTTTTTTTCACTAATATTTTTCAATAATATATTTATTTGAAAAAGTACTCACTTTTCCGCTGCCACCATGTTATTTATGTTGTTCTTGTGTCTATTTGATCACGCAGAATGCAACTGAACTCAGTATTTATTTATTAACATCTATTTATCATAACCTGGTTATATATCTAAGAGTGTTTACAAGTCGAGTCGGCAGTGTTGCCGGATCAATCATAACAGGCTGCATAGTAGTTTAAGGATTGCTAAATGTCGTGTGTGAGATTTGGCATGGCATATGAAGTGTAGAGCGCACATTAAGAAAAAAGATTAAGCAAAGGCATATATCTAAAGAAGTCAGGGTTAGATAGTAAGCGGAGGTTATGTTGCGATGACGTGGAGACAGCTCAAAATGAACCCCGGCGGAATGAGTGAACAAATATTTTATAACAGAGACTTGCCTGTTATTGATTGGATAATGTTATATGTTAAAATAATGTATAACAAATAATTTGTTATTGATAATGACAAAGTTTACTTTTACATGTTTATACACAAAAGCAAAAATAGATAAAATTAAAAAATAGCTTGATACATCTATAAAAAAGAACACACAAAATGTTATCAAGAAAAAAATTGGAAGACATGAATAAAAAATATATATAAAAAAACACGATAGGTTTTATTAAAACTAGTACATATCTTTTGTTCCAGCGTTGAAGGGGATTGAATCTGGCTCCGAAGGAATGCGTGCGGGAAATTAACAAGTCGAGACACCAAGAAAAGGAGAGCGCTATAAAAATCTCACACGACTTTAGGAAAAAGCCCCGCGCATCACCTTTGGAACCCTTTTATGCAAAAACATGACCCCAAATGTACAATAGGAAGGCATGTGAGATCAGAGTTCGCTTAGTAAATAAACATTTTCAAATTTCATTAGTTCTTAATAAATTTAGTAAATTAACAAACGAATATATGTAGTGACAAATCTAAAGAGTATATGCAACACCCTCTAGAACTTCTTACTATCTTAAAAGCCTGTTTCAGATATTATTGTAAAAGTCTAAACATTTTATAAATTTCATTATTTAAATGCAACCAAATATTCTTTAGCATAAATAATTAAAAATATTTCAGCGATGTTTTTCAAATAAAGCTAACCAATTTAAATCTATTTAAATAAATCGAAACTAACTCATACAAAACACTCTGTGTTAATTATCTAATTTCAATCAATTACATTTGAAGACACTTTACCAAAACATCAATGGCGGAAAGGATTTCATCGATAAAATTATTTTATAAATGATTTTAAAACCAAAAAATAAATATTTATAGAATTTATTTAATGTTGAAAATATTTTGGAATTAAAATAAGATGCGACACATAAAATATGATAGGGTTCTCCTGGGAGTAGGCAAGTCGATATTTATCCGGACGATTTTTTTTCATGAAAATACCTTGAATGAATATCTTGTTTACATTTTTTACATGGAATAAATAAAAATGAATATACAACAAATTTAGAAGATTCGCAGAAATAATTAGTTAATAAGCCCTATATATTTTAACTTAAAAAAAAATATTATTTTAAAGTTTTTTTTAATTCTTCTGATAAAAAAATTATATATATACCACTATAAAAATATTTTTGAATAACGAAGATTTACACATAAATATTAAATTTTTATAATGAATTTTCTGTGTTAACTTCATAATAATATATTTTTAAAATTTAAGATACATTTGAATATACAATAATATTCCTCCATATATACTGTACTTACAAAAAAAAAAAAAAAAAAAACATTTTATTAAAAAGAATTCAAATAATTCCACAAAATACTAAAAATAAAATTTCATGAATTTTTCCATGAACTAAAAATCCACCCCTTTTTCCTATATCCTTGTGTCTCTTTAATTTTTATATTTCAGCTTAATAAATAAACTTTCATATAGTTGAAATGATTGTCAAAATTTTATAAAATATTGGAGAATATATAAATAATTTGTACTTGAAATGATTAAAAAATATATATTTTCACAGTTACACTAAAACATACCTGATAGAACATATTTTCAGAGTCAATTTAATTTAGGCTTCTGATTTGTCATTATCTGTTTTTGATATATATATTGCGTATGATATTGTTTTTTACAGCACAATACAACAATGTTGGCAAGTTTCTCTAGAGTGGAATGTCGAGGTGACGAATCATCTGTTTTTGATAATATGGTAAATGTATCAAAATATTGAGAAGAAAGAAAAATAGCCATCATGACATCTTTCTTGTCTCCACTCAATCATATTAAGGTATCAAGTTTGTAAAGCTTGAGACTTTTGATGGTGTCTGCCGGGGATGAGTTGAGCTCATCAATAGATGAGTCAATACAGTCAATAATGTGTCCATATTTACATTATTAAAACAAATATATCAATCAACCAATCAGTGAACAATATTTTACCATCGAAGAGGAGTGATTAAATGGCAGTTCATACATACACAGCATACCCCCTTAGTACAGACATATTTAGTTAAGTAAAATTAATCAGGTCTCCAGAGAAAAGTATCTTTTCAAAAACATCTTTATTATTCTCTAGCTTTCGGGCACAGACTTCTACAGGAGAAAACCTGGTATAATAATTCGCCAATAGAACACAAGTTAAATATAATCGGATACTGACAAAGCACAATTTGGATTATAGATTATAATACAATAAAATAAGACCTAATCTTATTAAATTATTCGGATTAGGTCTTATTTTCTTATAATCTGATACCATTTTACATAAAATTCTATATATATAAAGAATATTTTAACTAAAACAAGGTAATAAGACCAAATCCAAATAAATAAATAGTGTGTGTCGTTTCGGTAACAGCGTTGTTACCATCTTCAGACAAAAGTACTGAATGAGAAATTTTACCACAGCATGTTTTAAATAGTTACTGTGTGAGATGGTAACAACGCTGTTACCAAAATGTCACACACTATTTATTTATTTGGATTTGGTCTTATTACCTTGTTTTATAATCTATATAATCCAAATTGTGTCTTATCAATATTTTAACTATTATACAAATGGAGACAAAATATTCTAAATATATATATCTAATAAGAGGACAAACAAATCAGAAAATGTATTAAGGAATCACCACAATAAAAGCTATCATGTCAGAGTTACTGAGGTTGACAGGGTCTACAAACCTAGTTCAGCTGTCAACTCTAAACTGGCTGTGTAGGATTGTCAATACATTGTTGTAAGGATACTTCACCTCAAACAAACTTTTATTCTCTTCTTTTTTCTTGTCTCCACTCAATCATATTAGGGTATCAAGCTTGACAACCATCATGACTGGGTGAAGTAGAATGCGTCTGCCTTTGTCATTAAGACTGGGAGCACTACTCAGTGGCAGGCCGACTTAGCTCCAATATGAAATGCCCACCTCTGACATGAGGAACAGACGCCATGTTCAGCCGCTCCTTACATGGAGTACAAACATTGCTCATCCTGGATCCCTGGATTAGGAGCCCTTACAGGGTACTATCAGCCGGGCAAGCTGAGCCCAGGTTTTTTAGCGAGCTTGTTACTGCTCCCCTTCTTCCTTTTTCATCCGGGCTTGGGACCGGCAAAGGCCACCATCAATGGTGAACCCTACCATTAATTTTTCCATTGCAGTAAGGACAGTAGAAATTGTTTAATTTTTAAAAGAATCACACGCGTCTATAATAGTTTTAAATTTTCCTAACAGATGGAGCACTAATGCATCATAATATAATAGTGATGAATCTTTAATACATTAAAACATTTTTTTTTGTAAACTCTTTAATAGAAGCAAAGATAAAACATTTTGAGAGGCAAGGATATATAGTGATGCCTCAGGATCAACACTAGCCCTAAAACAAACATCATCTATTCACTATGGATATAAACACAATTGTGCCTTATCATCTTCTCTATGGATAAAGTCTCAGAGTTCCTGAAATTGCTAAAATGAAAAAAAGATATTTAGTAAATATTTTGTTTGTAGGTGTTTAAGTTTGGAGGTCAAATTTTTGTTTATATTATTTGATTTATAATTTTGTTTTAGTGTATTAGTAAGTTCAAATCTAATATTAGTGCCTCATTAGGGTTAAGAGTTTTGCATATTTCTTCTGTTTTTGAAATAATATCCAATTTTTCTTTTTGTTTTAGATTTCCCCCTAAAGCATATTTATAACCTTTGCTAAGCAAGTCTAGAATTTCATTTGAGATACCTTCACCTGTTAAATTCATGATGCTTTCTCATTCGATATTTAGTAAAATAAATACAGTAAAATCTTGCTAAAATTAACCAGGGATATAATGAACCTTCCCTTATAATGAACCTATAAAATAATAATCAAATTTAACTTCATAATAGAGTTAACCATGGCTATAGTGAACCACAGGGTCAGTCCAATTGGGGTTTGCTAAAGAGGGGTTTTAATGTAAATGAATAAATAATTCACAAAATTGTAAGGAAACAAAATTGAAAAGCATTCAGTACTTTCATAAATGAAGCAGAATAAGGGAACACTAATGTTTTTTTTTAAATAACTCCGGTTTTTACACATTTTCATTTAAATGTTAGATAAGTTGATCTCAATGGCAGGTATACACAGCACATTAAATGTTGTGTAACACTGCTCTTCTTACATCCACAGCTCACGTTACTTCAGCATGATACATTGTAGAAATATTGGTGTTCTTCCTTCCTTTAAATTGGCAACTCCCCCATAAAGGAAGGTGAAGTGAGGACCTGAAATCTTCAGCATGATACATTGTAGAAATATTGGTGTTCTTAATCCATATTCTTATTTTCCATAGGATTATTCAAATAATAATCTGTATATATTTACCATGAATATATAATCTTTCTCCATTTTTACCCCTTTGTATATTTCCCACTTTCATGGGTTTCTCCGTCTTGTAACCCCAAGGAGAATCCTCTGTAAGACCTGTGTGTCTTAATAAGGTTTTTGTGTTCTTCCTTTCTTTTAACTGGCAACTCCCCCAGAAAGGAAGGTGAAGTGAGGACCTGAAACCTCCAGCATGCATTACTTCAGTATGATACACATTGTATAAATATTGGTGTTCTTCCTTCCTTTAAACTGGCAACTCCCCCAGAAAGGAAGGTGAAGTGAGGACCTGAAACCTCCAGCATGCATTACTTCAGTATGATACACATTGTATAAATATTGGTGTTCTTCCTTCCTTTAAACTGGCAACTCCCCCAGAAAGGAAGGTGAAGTGAGGACCTGAAACCTCCAGCATGCATTACTTCAGTATGATACACATTGTATAAATATTGGTGTTCTTCCTTCCTTTAAACTGGCAACTCCCCCAGAAAGGAAGGTGAAGTGAGGACCTGAAACCTCCAGCATGCATTACTTCAGTATGATACACATTGTATAAATATTGGTGTTCTTCCTTCCTTTAAACTGGCAACTCCCCCAGAAAGGAAGGTAAAGTGAGGACCTGAAACCTCCAGCATGCATTACTTCAGTATGATACACATTGTATAAATATTGGTGTTCTTCCTTCCTTTAAACTGGCAACTCCCCCAGAAAGGAAGGTGAAGTGAGGACCTGAAACCTCCAGCATGCATTACTTCAGTATGATACACATTGTATAAATATTGGTGTTCTTCCTTCCTTTAAACTGGCAACTCCCCCAGAAAGGAAGGTAAAGTGAGGACCTGAAACCTCCAGCATGCATTACTTCAGTATGATACACATTGTATAAATATTGGTGTTCTTCCTTCCTTTAAACTGGCAACTCCCCCAGAAAGGAAGGTAAAGTGAGGACCTGAAACCTCCAGCATGCATTACTTCAGTATGATACACATTGTATAAATATTGGTGTTCTTCCTTCCTTTAAACTGGCAACTCCCCCAGAAAGGAAGGTGAAGTGAGGACCTGAAACCTCCAGCATGCATTACTTCAGTATGATACACATTGTATAAATATTGGTGTTCTTCCTTCCTTTAAACTGGCAACTCCCCCAGAAAGGAAGGTAAAGTGAGGACCTGAAACCTCCAGCATGCATTACTTCAGTATGATACACATTGTATAAATATTGGTGTTCTTCCTTCCTTTAAACTGGCAACTCCCCCAGAAAGGAAGGTAAAGTGAGGACCTGAAACCTCCAGCATGCATTACTTCAGTATGATACACATTGTATAAATATTGGTGTTCTTCCTTCCTTTAAACTGGCAACTCCCCCAGAAAGGAAGGTGAAGTGAGGACCTGAAACCTCCAGCATGCATTACTTCAGTATGATACACATTGTATAAATATTGGTGTTCTTCCTTCCTTTAAACTGGCAACTCCCCCAGAAAGGAAGGTAAAGTGAGGACCTGAAACCTCCAGCATGCATTACTTCAGTATGATACACATTGTATAAATATTGGTGTTCTTCCTTCCTTTAAACTGGCAACTCCCCCAGAAAGGAAGGTGAAGTGAGGACCTGAAACCTCCAGCATGCATTACTTCAGTATGATACACATTGTATAAATATTGGTGTTCTTCCTTCCTTTAAACTGGCAACTCCCCCAGAAAGGAAGGTAAAGTGAGGACCTGAAACCTCCAGCATGCATTACTTCAGTATGATACACATTGTATAAATATTGGTGTTCTTCCTTCCTTTAAACTGGCAACTCCCCCAGAAAGGAAGGTGAAGTGAGGACCTGAAACCTCCAGCATGCATTACTTCAGTATGATACATTGTATAAATATTGGTGTTCTTCCTTCCTTTAAACTGGCAACTCCCCCAGAAAGGAAGGTAAAGTGAGGACCTGAAACCTCCAGCATGCATTACTTCAGTATGATACACATTGTATAAATATTGGTGTTCTTCCTTCCTTTAAACTGGCAACTCCCCCAGAAAGGAAGGTGAAGTGAGGACCTGAAACCTCCAGCATGCATTACTTCAGTATGATACATTGTATAAATATTGGTGTTCTTCCTTCCTTTAAACTGGCAACTCCCCCAGAAAGGAAGGTGAAGTGAGGACCTGAAACCTCCAGCATGCATTACTTCAGTATGATACACATTGTATAAATATTGGTGTTCTTCCTTCCTTTAAACTGGCAACTCCCCCAGAAAGGAAGGTAAAGTGAGGACCTGAAACCTCCAGCATGCATTACTTCAGTATGATACACATTGTATAAATATTGGTGTTCTTCCTTCCTTTAAACTGGCAACTCCCCCAGAAAGGAAGGTGAAGTGAGGACCTGAAACCTCCAGCATGCATTACTTCAGTATGATACACATTGTATAAATATTGGTGTTCTTCCTTCCTTTAAACTGGCAACTCCCCCAGAAAGGAAGGTAAAGTGAGGACCTGAAACCTCCAGCATGCATTACTTCAGTATGATACACATTGTATAAATATTGGTGTTCTTCCTTCCTTTTAACTGGCAACTCCCCCAGAAAGGAAGGTGAAGTGAGGACCTGAAACCTCCAGCATGCATTACTTCAGCATGATACATTGTAGAAATATTGGTGTTCTTCCTTTCTCTCAACTGGCAACTCCCCCAGAAAGGAAGGTGAAGTGAGGACCTGAAACCTCCAGCATGCATTACTTCAGTATGATACACATTGTATAAATATTGGTGTTCTTCCTTCCTTTAAACTGGCAACTCCCCCAGAAAGGAAGGTAAAGTGAGGACCTGAAACCTCCAGCATGCATTACTTCAGTATGATACACATTGTATAAATATTGGTGTTCTTCCTTCCTTTAAACTGGCAACTCCCCCAGAAAGGAAGGTGAAGTGAGGACCTGAAACCTCCAGCATGCATTACTTCAGTATGATACACATTGTATAAATATTGGTGTTCTTCCTTCCTTTAAACTGGCAACTCCCCCAGAAAGGAAGGTAAAGTGAGGACCTGAAACCTCCAGCATGCATTACTTCAGTATGATACACATTGTATAAATATTGGTGTTCTTCCTTCCTTTAAACTGGCAACTCCCCCAGAAAGGAAGGTGAAGTGAGGACCTGAAACCTCCAGCATGCATTACTTCAGTATGATACATTGTATAAATATTGGTGTTCTTCCTTCCTTTAAACTGGCAACTCCCCCAGAAAGGAAGGTGAAGTGAGGACCTGAAACCTCCAGCATGCATTACTTCAGTATGATACACATTGTATAAATATTGGTGTTCTTCCTTCCTTTAAACTGGCAACTCCCCAGAAAGGAAGGTAAAGTGAGGACCTGAAACCTCCAGCATGCATTACTTCAGTATGATACACATTGTATAAATATTGGTGTTCTTCCTTCCTTTAAACTGGCAACTCCCCCAGAAAGGAAGGTGAAGTGAGGACCTGAAACCTCCAGCATGCATTACTTCAGTATGATACATTGTAGAAATATTGGTGTTCTTCCTTTCTCTCAACTGGCAACCTTCCCAGAAAGAAAGGTGAAGTGAGGACCTGAAATCTTTAGCATGATACATTGTAGAAATATTGGTGTTCTTCCTTTCTTTTAACCGGCAACTCCCCCAGAAAGGAAGGTGAAGTGAGGGCCTGAAATCTTCAGTATGATACATTGTAGAAATATTGGTGTTCTTCCTTTCTTTTAACCGGCAACTCCCCCAGAAAGGAAGGTGAAGTGAGGACCTGAAACCTCCAGCATGCATTACTTCAGTATGATACATTGTAGAAATATTGGTGTTCTTCCTTTCTCTCAACCGGCAACTCCCCCAGAAAGGAAGGTGAAGTGAGGACCTGAAACCTCCAGCATGCATTTACTCATCTTGATACATTGTAGAAATATTGGCTCCTCCTCCCTTTCAACTGGGAGACCCCCGAAAGAATGGTAAAACTTTAGCATTATAACGCTAAACCTTCAGTTTGTTACTTTGTAACAAGTTTACATTTTGCACAGAAGGTTCTGCAGATAAAAAAATTGACTGATAATCATCGATGAAAGAGTTTTGGAAGAAAGTAACAACTGAAAAATTGCTGTTGTTAAAGATAACAACAGATTTATTTTAAATTAGATGTGATAATAAGGCAAAATTATAGATAAAAATATATACGGTAAATAAGACCAAATCCAAATTATTTTACCGAAATATCACAAACATTTCATTAATTTGGATATATGGTCTAACTGCCTTATGTTCCCTTTAAGAGTTTATGGGCCCGGTGCAATCACTTCTCAGAAGAACAGAAATGTTTGAAAGCTCAGCCAAATATAAAATCCTTACAAGAAACTCTTTGCCCTCACAATTTTGTACCTTTGATGACATTTGAATGTCTGACAAGGTATATGTGTGATGCAGCCATTTGCAACTTCAACCAAGAAGGTCCACATAGACTGAAGATGACCATTGGAGACTTGCTTTACATCACCGAGGAGCACGCAGGTAAATTTTGGCCTCTGCATCTCCATTACATTGCTGTTGTGGGGGAATAATTCCTATCACAGTTACAAGCGTCATCAATTCTTTTTCACATCTGTCACCGTTTGCTTTTTTTTTTGGAATGGCGCACTCCTATTGGTTGGCTATGATCACGCCACCTTTGCCCCCCCCCACTCGCTTTGTTGTTTTTGTAACTATTGTGTTGGAGCGGGTCGCACCTTAAATAAATGCATATATTAGTTAATAACTAAATGGAATCCTCTCTTTCTTTTACCCAGTAAGAGATGCCTACGGAAGCCAACAGTACATAGACAGATAAAGCACATAGGCTATAGGTATTAACTAATATATGCATTTATTTAAGGCGCCAAATTATAATTGTAACAAATAGTATTTGAATAAAAACATTCAATCAGGTAAAACACGGGCGTTGCCCGGGTCATTCGGCTAGTTCCTATATAATGGACAGAGAGTATTGTGTCAACCCAAAATGAATCACAGTAGAACACCTCTCTGTAAAGGACAATACCTAGTTGCAGAGCCAAAGTGTTCTTTACAGAGAGGTGTCTTCTTACAGGAGAGTTTCTAAATAGTATAAAATAATTGAAACACAAGGTAAAAAGCCCAAATCCAAATAAATAGTGTGCGACATTTTGGTAATAACACTATTACCAAAATGCCCACACTATTTATTTATTTAGATTTGGTCTTATTACCTTGTGTTTATAATCTATAATCCAAATTGTACCTTATCATTGATACACAAAGTAATAAGACCAAATCCAAATAAATAAATCGTGTTGTGTTACCCAAATGTGTCACCCAATTTTTTTTGGATTTGGTCTTATTACTTTGTGTTTCTAATCTATAATCCAAATTGTACCTTATTTATTATTCATTACAGGATTTCTGATAATTAGGAGTAAGGTTTGCTTTTTTTCCATCTGGAGTTACATTGAGGCACAATTTGTATTATAGAATATAATAATATTTCGTCTTATATTACATTGAGTGTGTGTGTATGTTATATAAGAAGGCAGAGACTGGAACATGACTAAATTGTCATGTGTGGTTGTCCACAGGATGGTACAGCTCCTATCACATCAGGGATCGTATCTATGGCATTGTACCTGCCACTTACGTCACCATCAAGTACGATGTCTCTGATCGCCTTTCGTAAGTACTATACCATAATATGTTGTTGTTGTCGTGTCCAAAGAAGAGTCTCAGATGTCTCCATGCATCTCCATCACAGCAGCAGCAATATCCACTATCTGCTCTTCATATACCATAATATACAAGATATAAATAGTAGTTAAGGATTAGGATTCATTTCATTTTATACTCCTCTAGACGTGTTTGTGATACCTGAAAGCTTCATTTCATTTTATACTCCTGTAGACAGGTTTGTGATACCCGAAAGCTTGAGAGATTGCTTAAAGTAAGAAACTTATCCTCCGAGGCAGTGTATTGCTACAAGTACCATTTTATTATTTTTTAGTACACTAGAACCTCCCTGTGAAGGACACCTAATTGCAGAGCCAAAGTGTCCTTTAAAGAGAGGTGTTCTCTTACCAGAGAATTTCTTAATAGTAAAAATGATAATTTTGCAAATGGAAACTGTCCTTTGTAGAGAGGTGTCCTCTAGCATGAGTGTCCTCTAATGGAGTATGTTCTATTGTACTACTTTTGTCTTTCTTTCCAGAGTACTTTATTTTTTCTTTTAGGTCTTTATTTTTTTTCAGCAAAAATCTCCAAATAAAATGCCACATCTGAAATACCTAGGTTTTTCTAATTGAAATATTTTAGCTTGTGAAACACTTGAGTTTTGTCCATGAGTGTGTTATAAAGAGAATGTATTATTTTGTTGTTGTATGGCAAATCCATACAGGGCAATGGGCCATAATAAAAGCCTTTTTGTTGTATATTATAAAGATAACAAGAACATATCCATTTTTTCCTATGGCTGCCTAAAAAAACAAAGTCGGTGGACGAGTGGGTAACACCCTCGATTCCTGACAGTCATGAACTGGTATTGAATCCCGCGTTAAAATTTGGTTTAATATGTGAATAGCCTTCACCTATTATTCACTGTTTCAATTATCATGAACTAGGTTGCTCTTGTTGAATGGTACCTATTAATGTGATTTTGAACCTATGGCTGCCTATGCCATCCAGGATATGATAAAAATAGCTAAATATTTTCCTCGTGTGTAGAGGATATTTTCCATTCAAGCTAAATAAACAAACTTTTTTTCCCCTACTTTTTTTGGCATTTCTATCGGCTCTACATCTACTTGTAAATAAAATAATGAATAAATGTGTGGTTGCTTGTGTTACTTTAATAATTCTATAAAATGAACACATATTGTTGATCTCATTCAAAACACATGAAAATTAAACTTAAAACGCTTTTGAAATAAAGAATCATTATAGTTTTAACCAGATTAATCTATTTATTTAGTTTGATTGTCTTTATATAATGTTTCCTGTAATATAAATAGCATATTACCATTAAGGTACTATTACTTTTTTCCTGCATGTATCCTTGGACATTTCTGCTTGGAGAATCTGTATAAGACTAAAAGGTCTTAATAAAGCTTTTTGTTGTTGTAATAGTTTTAATTTTCTCGTGTGTGTTTTGAATAATAATTCAATATTTTATTTACATTTGAGGTTTTTTTTTAAATGCTATTTTAGATTCGAAAGGTAACAAGGTCAAATCCAAATGATATAAATGTTTGTGATGTTTGGATAACAGTATTGGAACCATCAATGTGATAGTAACAATGTATGGTAATAATTAATGCTATTATATCATCAGGCATGTATGGCCAATTGTTTGATGTTACTAATCTGTTCTAAGGTCTTAATAAAGCTTTTTGTTGTTGTTGTTTGATGTTACTAGTTCTTTTTTTTTATTATTTTTTTTATCCCTAGTACACGTGGTACAGGCCATGATAATCATGTTGGGTAGTTAGCGACTGCTTTTACTGTAAGAGCACCACATGTCTACACATGTGAAGAGCAGTTCGACTTTGCACTTACAAATGTGCCAGAGATCCGTTTGGTTACTTGCACCCGCTGGTGGGGTTGGACTTTTTCAAGAATCGGGGGCCATTGGAGCATTTTTTTTTTAAATCAGAAAAAAATGTCCAATGCTTGAATCGAACCCGGGTCGTAGTGGTCGAAAACCAAACAGTTTAGACCAGCCTTCCACCGTCCCCCTTTGTTGTAGTATGTATGTTACTAGTAAAATATATCATGTAACTCTATTCAAATGTAAAGGATGCTGTGGAGGTGGAATCTCCCCATAGAATGCTGGTTGCAGTGGATAAAACAACACCTCAACATCCCTAACATGCCAGGCACTGCTTTATTTTGTTTGCTCTTGTGGTCTTCTGTATGCCTTCCCCTACAACACCGATACAACTACAGCCTAGAATATTCTGTGTAAACACAAGGTAATAAGACCAAATCCAAATAAATAGTCTGTCTTATTGTTGGTCTATATTGGTCTTATTTACTTTGAGTTTATAATCTATAATCCAAATTGTGCCTTATCATAATATTCTGTGTATTTGAGCGCATGTTAGGCATGCAATCTGTGCCATTTTTACTTGGTTCTGTAAGAATCCACTTAGTATATAGGGTTTCTTCTATTGATAATTCCATCTTTTATTCGACAGCCATCTAATGTTCAGCTCCAAGCATGCATGCCCATTGTAACCTACTAGACGGGTGACCCGGGCTTCGCCCCGGGATTGACCCGTGTGCATATCTACCCGAGTGATATATATTTAGATAAGATATTTTAAAAGTATGTACTGCATTCAATACTGCATAAAAGCCTATATACATAAAGTATGTGTATATATATGCACCTTAATAGTACAAAGGCTACATACCTATACTTTCGATATTTGCCGACCTATAATGAGGTATTGTTAACAATAGATTATTTAAGGAGCGACCCGCTCCAACACAATAGTTAGAAAAACAACAGAGCGAGAGGGGGGGGGCATGATGGGGGGGGTGCAAAGGTGGCGTGATCGTGATCGTAGCCAACCAATAGGAGAACGCCATTCCAAAAAAAAAAAGCAAACGGTGACAGAAACGAAAACTGATTAAGAGATGAGGAATGACGCTCGTAACTGTATATAGAATATTTGATAGAGAAATCAACCTCTCCCTACCTTGTCTCATCTACCTACTATGATAGGTTTATGTAGGTATGTTAGGCAAAAATCTGTGCTATTCAACAAGTTTTTCCCCTTGGTTTTGTAAGTATCCACATAGTATAGAGTTTACATTATTGCTTATTGCGACTGATTTCTGTTTTCTTGGAGGGTTCCAAGTAATAAAAGTTGATCTGTTATTACCGGTAGGCCTTCCTCCTGAACCATTCCAACTTTTATTCAATTGCCATTTTGTGTTGAGTTCCATTGTAACCTCTATTTTGTAGAAAAGAAGAATACCCTCCCAGGCCTTGTGTGACCTGCCTAAGAAATGGAAGAATCTTCAAAAGGGGGATATGTATCCATGAATTCTGGTACAGTACTTTTATGTTTGACCATCCAAATTTTTTGTTTTTCATATTTCTCTTTTTTTTTTTTTGTCGCTTTCACATTCCTTTTTTTTTTCCTTTTGTGAATTCTATTTTCACTGCGGCTTTGTTGAGCTTCTGTTTTGCCCCATTTGATCGTTTTTTTTTTTTTTTTCTATCTTCCAGTTGTGACTTTTGGCTCAGTGGCTTGTGCTAGATTACGTTTTGTCATTATTTTCCATCTCCCCTCCGCAGTGTTGGCTTTCTCTATATATTTGTTCAATTGTTTGATATTTTCCTATAACACATTTTTGTGCCTGATTATTCTATATTTATTATTATTATTATTCTTTTTTAAAAAATATAATAAATGTCACTGACATCACAGAATTACAGTTGAATCTCTCTTTAACAACATCATTTGGAACGAAGATTTAACGTTGCTATAACCATTGTTGTAATAATAACAAAATTTATCCCACTTGCCCAAAATGTAGTTTGGTACCTGCAGCTCCAGAACACATTTTGGCTTGCATTAGATGCACTAAACAGGACCTTTGGGAGAGGCCGCTGCTCATCATAAAACAGCTTGAGGAGCATGAACTCATGAAATTCGTGTAATCTTTACACAAGGGGATAAGAAACAACAACAACATAACCATTGTTGTTGTTATAACCACTGTTAAAATAATTGGGACTTAACAGTTGGGACTTCAAAATTATTATGTTATTACAACCACATTGCTATTACAGTAAAGGACAACACCTTATTGCAGACCCAAGGGAGAGATGAGTTCTCTTACCAGAGAGTTTCTAAAATAGCAAAAAAAGGTTGAAACACAAGGTAAAAAGATCACAAATCCAAATAAATAAATAGTGTGTGTCATTTCGGGTAATAACTCTCTTACTGAAACATCATACACGTGTCTCTTATGCCCAACTGAACTCAACCCCTCCAGATTTGCTTTGAATTTAAAAGCAAGTTTATGGTTAGCTTATATTTGAAAGAAACACCTGTAGCAAAGGTTTTTTATTTTATTTTTTAACTCAAAAACTTGCGAATATTGAGAGAAACCTTTTGCAGAATACTTGATTAAGTATTTTAAAGGTATTATTATTATTATTATTATTATTATTATCCCTAGTTCACGTGGTACAGGCCATGATAATCATGGTAGGTAGAAGTTGGCGACTGCTTTTACTGTAAGTCTACACAAATGAAAAAGGTATTCTATGTAACCTTTGTCTTCCTGACTATCAGCTTAAGAATGGTTTGACTGTCCTCCTACATGGTTTTTAAAATTGGAATTTGTTGGTTTAGTTCTATGGATACTTACATCACCATGGACCCTCCTGTAGTCCAGGAAATGACCTCTGTACTCCGGGAGTGGGGAGTTATCATGAAGAACCTATACGTGGTGAGTAGATCTTTCCCCTTCACTTTCTACTCTCTTGTTCTTGTTTCTTATCCCCTTGTGTAAAGACCTTCTGATCTACAGCCACTATGTTATAGAACTTTCTTTTTTTTCCATAAAATAACTCAAAGTTGTTGTTGTTTCTTATCCCCTTGTGTAAAGATTACACGAATTCCATGAGTTCATGATCTCATGGAATGGTGGGGGTATAGGGGTGCAGCTTTCGTTGATCATGGCACCATGATCCAGGCACACTTTGGTGAAAGTCTGACTTTGCCTGTAGTTTGAGGCCGTTCCTAGGAAGCCTTTGCTGCCGACTCTAACATAAGTACAGACACAGCTCCTCCGTATTCCTGAAGTACCCAGTCAGTTGAACTCAGGATTTTTAGAGAGGGAGAGTAACAGCATCAAGTCTACCAGAACAAGACAATTGTGTAGAGGGTTTACTGTACCTCCCAACAATGTCCACTGCACCAGAGGCCAAGTACAGAGGGGTAAGCATGGGAGGCCAATAACACAAAGTAATAAGACCATATCCAAATTGTAATTAATCATCCATAAAGCAATAGAATTAAGATTTACAGATGAAATACTTTAGAAGTCTAATAAAAAGCAAGTTCAGTGATCTCATGGAGATGATCTACAACCTTGAAGCAGATGGCCTCCCAAGACCTTTTGGTCCATAAGCCGGAGAGATGATCTACAGTGGAGTGGACCCAAGAAGAGCTCTGAACCTCAGAAATAGACAGCATCAAGTAACACTAACAAGATTTAAAACAGACCATCTCAAGCCATTGAAGATAGAAAATAACAACAAAATCTACCCCACTTGCTCAAAATGTACCCTGGCACCTGCAGCTCCAGAACACATTTTAGCTTCCATTAGATGCAATAAGCAGGACCTTTGGGAGAGGCCGCTGCTAATCATAAAACAGCTTGAGGAGCATGAACTCATGGACTTTGTGTAATCTTTATACAAGGGGATAATAAACAACAACAAGTTCAGTGATCATTACAAAAAAGAAAAAAAAAAAAGCATTCCTTCCTGCTTTGAGTATTGACCAGTGATCAACTAGGGTGGTGTTGGGTCAAAAACCCACGGTGTGAAGGCCATCCCTCTATTCTTGACTAAATGCCAGCCTACGCAAAGTTGTATCCCTAGCTTTGTGTGTACCTCCAATATTCTCATCTGCAGTAAAATGATCGCAACATTACTCTAACTTGAGGTAATAAGATCAAATCCAAATAAATGGTGTGTGATGTTTCGGTAACAACATTGTTACCTTATGTTTCTTATCCATATATATTTTTGTTGTTGATTTTGTGAATAAAGAGCATGTGATGATGTCCAGACCCGCAGCACTGAGCTGGACAGTGTCAGAACCATGATGAACGAACTGATTGACTGGAGGAGGCAGGTGCTCTCCGGGACATTGCCCATGGTATGTGCATACTCAGATAACACTATGCAAATATTTTATTAGTAAACATAGCGCCATCTGTGTGTAGAGGATGGAATTATTTAGCGTCATTTCATATTTTTAAAAAATAATAATGAGTATTATACTATATAGGAACATATATTTCTACAATTAGTCATCTGAAAATGAAGCCAAGATTTTCCATATCTTTTTGTTATTCTTCACTAATTGTAGAAATTTATCCTCTATAATTTATAATAGCGCTGAATAATTTCAACCTCATCATACTCGTGCTATGCAACTTTTTTTTTTTTTTTTCAAAAAATGAATGAGCCTATACATATTTAATTTGTGTGTTTTTTCCTGAGGAACACAAAATATTTTCCTTCACATGTGCCATGTGTGCAGGATGTATTAAAAGACCTGAGACAAAAGATTACAGCCAAAATTGATCTCGGGAATGTGTAAGTTTTTCCTCGTTGTCATTTTTTTTTGCCTTTTCTCTCCATGTAAACATTTTTATAACACATCCCTGATATTAAGACAATGGTAATCTCCCTATTCGCAATAGAAGAAACAAGTTGGGGAGAAGAGCTTCTTTTAGAAGAGGACAATCGTACAAGATGTACCTGTAGAATGACATCTTGTCCAAAAACTTGTACAATTATCTTCTTATAAAAGAAGCTCTTCTCCCCGACTATGTTTCTTCTGTGAAAAAAATAGTACAAATGTAATATTGTACTGGGATAATAAGGTGCATACATTAAGAAAAAGGCATCTCCTTATCGTGTAACTGAAAGTTGCTGATGGCTTGCGCCATCTATCGGAATAAATATCAACTATTCTCGTTGATTTTTTAATTATTCCAAAATTGGCCAAATACCCATTCTTGATTAATCAAGTCCGTGGTTAGCTTTTCTTGATTAATCAAGAATGGGTATTTGGCCAATTTTGGAATAATTAAAAATCAACGAGAATAGTTGATATTTATTCCGATAGATGGCGCAAGCCATCAGCAACTTTCAGTTGCACGATAAGTAGATGCCTTTTTCTTAATATGTTTCTTCTATCTCCTTGATATATCCCTGCTGATCAATCTGTTTGATGATGGCATTGTATAACTCCTCAGATTTATATATCCCCACAAGTTCACAATCTTCTTCTATAAATGTGTGAGACTATAGCTTCTCTCATTATCTCTCCTTATCAAGAATTCCCCTTAAAGAAAGTTGCACGTCCTTATTATATTACATTAACCTAATGTAATAGTAGTGAGTTCTGGCAGATTAAACTGTTGTTGAAACAACTGGAAAGATTCGGTATTAAAATGAACCAGACCATGCCTATAAAATAATCTTTCTCATTGCTTTAGGGTCTGTTGGAAATACAGTATTTCAAATACAGTAGTCTCCTTTGAAAGACCCAGAGCCTTAAAACCATGGTTAAACTTGGTCTTTCTTGGAAATGGTC
>CP092868.1:14383831-14437406 GCA_030710605.1 Cordylochernes scorpioides
ACACACTCATAGACAAAACTTAAGAAACTGGAAAGTCTTTGATATCGCCTGGCATCTATTTTTCCTGATCGCGTAACAAAATTAAATCAATCAAAATTTATTTCTCCCGAGTGCACCATTCGTTTTATGCGAACTCTACACGCCATAACTAAAGAAAAAAAGCTCATCTTTGAGGCACCCTGAAAATTATGAAACGAGTATTTAAGGATGGAAGTGAGTGAGAACACCAAACAATGTGAAAAATAGTACAAAAGTGAAATTGTACTGGAATCTCAGGTGGATAAATAAAAAAAAAAAAGGCATTTCCTGATCGTCTAACTGGTTTGCGCCATGTGTCGGAATAAATATCAATTAATCTTTGATTTATTAATTATTCCAGAATTGTGTGTGTAACTGTAACTGAAGATAGTTTTCCGCAGATAACTCTGCTATGGTTTGAGAAATCAAGCCGTACCTTGCAGGTAATTCATCGGCGTTAAATGGGCTATCCACCCAGAGTTGTGTGTGTATTCTAAGTTAATTCTAAGGTTTCAAAGAGCGATAAACAAAGAAGAGCTCTTACCGTATCCTTGTAAAAACTGCTCCTGAGGAAGTTGAAGAGTTGCGCCAACAGAGCAGCAAAAGCTCCGAAACCCACCAATAAGATGACAGCTTCCTTCACTTCAATGGAACTTTCCGAAGAAAATCCAGTAGAGCTGTTGACAGTAAGTATCTCACAACCATGGTTGGTCTCCATGTTGATTGGTTGATTTCCAGTAGCCGAGTGGACAGATCTTCATTGATTGGTTCTCTCAGCTCACCATTGATTTTAGGAGACGTCATGGAACAGTTGCTTGAGACCTACCGGATTAAAGACAGGAATTATTCAATTATTAAATACAATTCTAATACTGTATATAAATTAAAAAGGTATATGCTGACCAGGAGCACATGTGCTTTTCAGAAGGCAGAGCGCCTTATTTTTATTTTTAATATCAACACCTGACCTTTTTATTTTTTTTTCTATTAGTTTTTTCATGTTATAATACCTTGATAAAGTTTGGCGTTCAGCCAACTGAAATATTGGTAAAATAAATGATTTTTTGATCCAATATATGTCTTTTTATTTAAAGATATATTTATGGATTGCTCTATTATCAATAAGGAGATTATTATTTAGAAACTTATAATTGTTGACGATGATGATGAAAAATAAATCTCCTATTTAAAATAAAAAGACGTCCCCGGGTGGGCTCGAACCACCAACCTTTCGGTTAACAGCCGAACGCGCTAGCCGATTGCGCCACGGAGACATGGTATAATTGTTCCATACGTATAATACAACAAATAATGTTTACTAGGTATATTACACGCCAAATAAACATTATTATAATCTGTTGTATTGTATATATGATTAAAATTTATATTCTTAATAGAAAAACACAAGGTAATAAGACCAAATCCAAATAAATAAATAAATAGTGGGTGACGTTTCGATAACAACGCTGTTACCAAAACATCACACACTATTTATTTATTTGGATTTGGTCTTATTACCTTGTGTTTATAATCTATAATCCAAATTGTGCCTTATCATTAATAGAAAATCAAGTTTTCTAGATTTATATATAAACATGGTGCAGTTACCTCCCTGAATACCGATTGAGTTCATACACAAGAATATTTCATGAGAAACCATCCAAAAGCATGGATTCTCTGGTCCCTACTGAACGTTAATTTAAAGTTTTACTGTTAAAAGTCGGCGGACGAGTGGGTAACACCCTCGATTCCCGACAGTCATGAACCGGGATTGAATCCCGCGTTAAATTTTGTTTAATATGTGAAAAGCCTTCACATATTATTCACTGTTTCAATTATCATGAACTAGGTTGATCTTGTTGAGCGGTACCTAATAAAGTGATTTTGAAAGTTCTACTGTATTGCAAATTTGAAAGTATTAAATCCATACCTTTACAATATAAATAAAGTCAATAAGCAATCCGGGTCTCTTTTACCTATTTTTTATTTCTCAAACTTTCGAACCAACACATGCTCTTCAACAAGAGACCTAGAAGTACCACTCTTACAGCCAATTATAACACACACACACACACACACACAAAGGTGTATAATTGGCTGGAAGTGGTATTTATAGGTCTCTTTTTGAAGGGCATGGGTTGGCCCGAAAATTTGAGAAAAAAAAAGTCAAAAGAGACACAGCAAGGAGATAAAAGACCTAGCAAAGTAACTAAACTGTATGGAAATATTTTCTTCTTCACAATATATTTTGAATTTCATTAAGAAAAATGGTCTTTGATGTAACGATCTCAAGGAAATATTGGACATATCTTGTGGTTGTAAACAATATATAGGTGTATAAAATAAAAGGACCTAAAAGCGCGAATGTTTCCTTTATACATAAAACGAACTTCTACTGTCCTTACTGCGATGAAAAGATATATTGGGAGGGCTTGGCTCATCAGTGGTGAACCCTCCCAGCGGTTTCGCCAATTTAATCCACCAGACCGCTTCTCAGAGCTCTAATACTGTATTCCTAATGGTTTTGTCTTTATAGTTTGCTGAAGAGCATTGCTCGAAGCAAATATTTGAATGTAATTCTACTGTCCTATAAGCTTATGTCCATAGTCTACTCGAAAACCATTTCTAAGATTCCATCCTTCAATGTAGCATATAAAAGCAGAATGATCCAATACAGTATTAGAGCTCTGAGAAGCGGTCTGGTGGATTAAATTGGCGAAACCGCTGGAGGGTTCACCACTGATGAGCCAAGCCCTCCCAATATATCTTTTCATCGCAGTAAGGACAGTAGAAGTTCGTTTTATGTATAAAGGAAACATTCGCGCTTTTAGGTCCTTTTATTTTATATGTATAGATGGCGCGTTATTGCTTTGTGTTAATATATAGGTGTATGTGTGTATATGTGTGTATATATGTATATATTTTTAAATTTAATGATGTAACTGTAAATAAAATTCAAAGAATATCTCTATATGTAAATAATATTTATGAATCTTTCTAAGTCGCTTTCTGTGTATCTTTCCATGTTGAATATTTTCTTTGTTATATTTGTATGCACATTTAGCGCAAGTGTCCCTAGGGGGACATAGCGTTTTGAATTGAAATAAATAAATAAAAAGATGCAACCATTTACTCAATAGTCTACTTCTTCACTGTGTTCTATGAACGAAAAACGATGTATATAGTCTTTTGTACATAGATATTCATTCCCTTTCTTCTTTTTCTATTTAAAATCTCCCTCAGCCTTTTTTCCATTTTCTGAGCGAGGATTATATTTCTTTCCCTATTTCTCATTTCATTTTGGATCCATTTCTCACAGGAGAATCATCTGTATAAGACGGAAGGTCTTAATAAAGGCTTGTATGTGTGTGGAAAAAAAATATAGTTAAAAGAGACCTGGATTGCTTATTGATTTTGTTAAAGAGGTATTAAAGTGTTCCACTCATCATAATCCCTAAACAGTATTTCCACCAATCAGAATGCAGTAAACTCGCTTACCAATCAGCATGCGTGCAGAAAACTTTCTCAGGACATCTAATTGATTGTTCCACTTATCAAGCGATATGGATAATCGCCCATTTAACTATTATCTTAACTGGCCATTGAAAATGGATCCGTTTAGATCGAATATTGGTTGGATTCTGACGTTTTCCTTGTTTCATAAGATGGCCCAATGCATCTTCTAGAGTTAGAAGATTGAGTTTTTCTTTTGGATAATCCAATACAGATATTGTATGTTGGGAAGATTGAAGAAGTATGACTAAAAAATGACTTGATCTAATCCAACCTACAATGAGAGCCCACCTTCAAGAGAGACCAGAAGCATTCATATGTTTTAAAGCGATCTCTCATGGTAGATTGTGTCATATAACTTTTAATCAATGAATATTATCAAATATTTGAAATTTTTAGTTATACAGGTATGTTAACACAATTTTATAGTTTGAATATATTTTTCAAAAAGAGAGACATTTTTTAATACAAACTATATAAATAAAACAAAACGTAAGTAATTTAACATATATATCGGGATTCATACAATAACTCTGAAAGATATTACAGTGACATTTATTAAAGACACACGAGATAACCAAGTGTGAACAAAAATGCTTCTGTCTTCTTGAAAAAAAAAAAAAAAAAACAGACTACCGGCGACATCAATAACTTCCCACTTCCTTAAGTTTTCTCCATCAGTGTAATTTCAAGCGACTGACTAATTCGAAACATCCATTTAGCCGAGGCAATTCTTAAATAGAGAATCGAAAAATTTATTTTTACAAAAATGGAACGAAAAAAAAAAAAGGCGTTTATCATAATTATCATCGCGCTCTCTATTGTTGAAAATGCATACAACTTTTAACGCAATTTATCAATCTATGAAGATAAATGTATCTTATCTATACAAGTTCTGAATACCTGATGCTATAATGATGAAACTGAGAAGGAAATAGAATGAGATAGAGAGAAAATAGAGGTAACTCCTGGAGCATAAATCTCCAACTACCCGGGCTATACAGCTACAGTCTAGAAGTCTAGTCATGGGGAGAGCAGAGGTGAACCAGGTAGTTCCAGGCCGGCAAGGAGAGGAATGAGATACCTTCAGCTAATACAATAGTAGAGCTGTCTGGAAGATTAAACTGGCGAAACAGATGGGAATGTTAACGAATGATAAGACAAGCCCTCCCAATATCTTAATCGCGCGCAGTAAGGATACTAAGAAATTGTTATTATTTTTTTAAAGAAAAAAAAAAGGGAAATAAAAGCCATAAAAATGGGGCATAAAAATAGTTTACATTTCTAAATGTAAATTTTTCTATATAGAATAGATTATAATGGATAAGATCGTTGGGGTTTCCAAACTTCTATCAGCACCACTTTATATAAGTAGACGATTATCTTAATACCTCCTATCTTTTGGTAGAAAATAACAGGTGTCGATTGTTCCGTGATGTAATCTCTCTCCAGATGGCTATTCTCAGCTGGAGCTTGGAAGATATTTAGGGCAGAACCCCACATTCCATCATTCTGTTAGCATCATGGTCGATGTTAGAGGACTTCTGGTCATCTGTTTGGCAGTTGGAATAACATGGAGTGAAGATGTTCTATATTCTAACATCAATGATGCCATAGTAAAGAGTCTCTCACCAAGAGCTCAACAGATTCTTCAACATGGACTTCCAGGTTATGGACAGCTACGAGTCCTACAGGATTTTGTCATCTCCTATGATACACGTAACCGTGTCCCAAACTGGGTGATGGAACATGTGACACCAGCAAATTTGGGTGGACGAGACAACAATGTCAACAGATCGGAACAATCTTTCTATGAAGATACAGGAATCCATGAATACTTCAGGTCACAGAATGCGGACTATCGGCGTAGTGGTTTTGACAGAGGACATATGGCTCCTGCTGCTAACCACAAGAAGTCCTTGGAGCATCAGAGAGAGACCTTTGTTCTAAGTAACATTGCACCTCAGGTAAGTCAGCTCCTTCTGTCATACGTTCTGTTATTCCGGTTCCAAAATCACTTTATATCACTTTATTAATCACTTTACAAGAGCAACCTAGTTTATGATAATTGAAACAATGAATAATATGTGAGTTATTCACATATTAAACAAATAGGCCCTCCCATTAATTTTTCCATTGCAGTAAGGGCAGTAGAAATTGTTTAATATCAAAAAGAATCTTACTCCTTTAAAATAGTTTCGAATTTTGATATTAAACAAAATGTTAAAGCGGGATTCAATCCCGGTTCATGACTGTCGGGAATCGAGGGTGTTATCCACTCGTCCACCGACTTTTATACGTTCTTTTATCGGTTCAAAATCACTTTATTAGGTACCGCTCAACAAGAACAACCTAGTTTATGATAATTGAAACAATGAATAATATGTGAGTTATTCACATATTAAACAAAATTTCAACGCGGGTTTCAATCCCGGTTCATGACTGTCGGGAATCGAGGGTGTTACCCACTCGTCCACCGACTTTTGCATTGCTACGTTCTGTTAGTTCAAAATCACATTAATAGGTACCGCTCAGCAAGAGCAACCTAGTTCATGATAATTGAAACAGTGAATAATAATATGTGAAGGTTATTCACATATTAAACAAAATGTTAACGCGGGATTAAATCCCGGTTCATGACTGTCGGGAATCGAGGGTGTTACCCACTCGTCCACCGAATTTTATGTTGTATGTACGTTCTGTTAGATCTAGAAATGATGTTACTTAAGTTCATATAAAAGGGCGTATATGGATCTGTAAAAAAAAAAAAACATTTATTTTCTAAAAATATTTCGAGAGATTGCTCCTTCTTTATCAATTTATTGCACAGTAAACTTAATTTACAAATTCTTGTAGATCACATGAAAACAACTTTGTCGTTGGTCAAAAATAATTAATGATAATAATTACATTAAAAATTAAAATTGAATATAATAATAATATAATAAAAATATTATGAAAAATGAAGGCTTTTGTTTTTGTTGTTACTTTTCCAAGAGTCTAGCATCAGTATCACTAAAAAAGGAAAACCGCAAAATGCAATATAAAATCGGTATTGCAGATTAAACTGGCGAAACCGCTGGGAGGGTTCAACACTGCTAGGACCACCCATTAACTTTTCCATTGCAGTAAAGGCAGTAGAAATTGTTTAATTTTAAAAAGAATCATACGCGTCTATAATAATTTCGAATTTTCATAAATTTTTAATATTACTGGAAAATAACTTGCATGTCTCCGTGGCGCAATCGGCTAGCGCGTTCGGCTGTTAACCGAAAGGTTGGTGGTTCGAGCCCACCCGGGGACGTATTTTTTTTTTTAGATAAATAAATATCTGCATTTTATTTTGTCTATATATCTCTATAAAATATATCCAAATAAATAAATAGTATGTGACGTTTCGGTAATAGCGTTGTTACAATAACCAGACAAAATGAATGTCTAGATAAGTAACCCATTCAATATAAACAGGTTTGAATGACTGATAATCTTCTATGTGTATGAAAAAACATACATTTCTAATATATTTTAAACTATATCTCTTCTCTATATATATAAAAATGAATGTTTGTATGTCTGTCTGTATGTCCGGTATACAAATTCGCAGTAGTTCACTAATTCAAACCAAAATTTCCATACATAGGTAAAAACATACGGGGAAGACGATAGGCTATTTTAAAAAATATATAAATCAATTATTAAAACTATATATTTTTAGTCAGAAAATGATGATGACGCTATTGTTGTATCATGTTTGATTATCAGATACAAAATTATATCGGGAAAAATTCCAAAAAGCAGAGACCACGGGTGAAACCAGTTCATTATTTTGTACGCAGGAACAAAATTCTAACAGAAAAACATTCATTCGAGCAGAAAACAAAAGCCAGATCATCTTTCTATAAAAATATCGCTTCTCAGACACAAAGTTTGGAGCGGGACGTTTCACAAAAGTGACATCCACGGTGCCAATTTAAAATTGTAACGAATATTATTTGAATAAAAACATTTAATCGAGTAAAACCCGGGCGTTGCCCGGGTCATTCGGCTAGTGTAATATAAATTATTGTGAAAAAAACGTATTAGTAAACTATTGTGTTTCTCAATTTGTTTTTCTTTACCTATTCTCTCAAACTGAAGATCATTTGTGAAAAAACAGTACAAATGTGATATTGTACTGGGATAAGGTGCATAAATTAAGAAAAAAAGGCATCTCCTTATCGTGCAACTGAAAGTTGTTGATGATTTGCGCCATCTATCGGAATAAATAACAACTATTCTCGTTGATTTTTAATTATTCCAGAATTGGCCAAATACCCATTCTTGATTAATCAAGAAAAGCTAACCACGTACGCGTTTCGGGCTGTTGGCCCTCATCAGCGTGATGCAAGCTGTATCTCAACAACCAAAAAACTAGTCATTCAGGCATCCTGAAAAATCATGAAACGGGTAGTTAAGGCCAGAATTGTGTGAGACCGCGATGAAGATCATTTTTTGGTTGGAAGTAGATTCAGAGAAAAACACATCAGCCAATGATTTATTTAACTCCTGACGTTTCAGTAACCTGCTGTCACTATCTTCATTCCCCTGAAAAGAGTAAAAGGAAATGACTGAAACGTCCAGAGTTGAAATAAACTATTGATTGCTGTGTTTTTCTCTGAATATTCTCTCAATATTATGATAAACCCTGCAATTCTCAGCCTGCAACCCCAAAACATATTATTGACTGTATTGACTCATTCATTGATGAGTTCTACTCTTCCCCGGCAGACACCATCAAAAGTTTCAAGCTTTACAAGCTTGATACCTTAGTCTGATTTGAGTGGAGATAAGAAAGAAGAAGAAGAAGATGATAAACCCCGCAAAACTATACCCTCATATTTCAGTCATATAAGAGCATTAATTTTTAATATAAATTTGAAAATTGCATCTTTATTTCTACTTGCTTACCTACGATGACAATACAATTATTTGGAACTTTTTTTTTCTTCTTATTGGGAACTATTTTAAATAATAAAACGATAGCCCGTCCACTCAATTAAAAAAAGATATAAAATTACTTGACTATGAACACACAGACAACTTATTTTTAAATAATAAGTTAAATATTTTTTTCTAAATTATATCTAAAATACATTCATTTAATCACTGTGGTGATGGTGTCTTGTTCATGGAACAGATTAGATCGGTCCATGCACCCTGATCATAATACCTGCCAACCGAGGTGCCTTGTCTGTATGGATGTCCTCTTCTGGATTGATGTCTTTCATATAGAGGGCTGCAAAGATGACCGGGCATTTAATCACTATAAATATAGAAAAAAGTAAAAGATATTTGCATTTAATGTTAATAAAGAAATTTATGTACATAGGAAAACTTAATTAAGACAGTTCTTAAAGTTAAAGATACTTTGGCCAGTAAATCTTTCTATTATCTCTCACTTTTAGAGATAATAAAAATATTTACTGTCCGAAATATCTTTAATTTTAAGAACTATGAATACCGGCCAGGCAGCCTCTATCTTTACGTTAATTAAGACAATCAAGCTCTTAAATAGATTCAGTTCAGTTCAAAATCACTTTATTAGGTACCGCTCAACAAGAGCAACCTAGTTTATGATAATTGAAACAGTGAATAATATGTGAAGGTTATTCACATATTAAACAAAATTTTAACGCGGTATTCAATCCCGGTTCATGGTTGTCGGGAATCGAGGGTGTTACCCACTCGTCCACCGACTTTTTATATGATCTTAAATAGATGAGATTGGGTAAATCCGATATAAACTTATGTTTTCTCTGGATGATTTGCATACAGGTGGGGGAGAACTTCAACCGAGGGGCCTGGAACAAGCTCGAGATGTACGTCAGGGACCGCGTGGTGCGGAAGAACAACGAGACCTTCATCTGTACTGGATCGCTATATCTACCGAAGTAAGAGAAGTATTTACATAAGTTACCTTATGTACATATCTCCTATTTATTACATATCCCCCTTTGTGATGAATAGATCAACATATATAAACGATAAACTTCACATTATATATTTAAAGACATAGTTTTGATTGCATCAATTTTTTTTTTATTTCTTAAATAATGAAAAAGAAAAGAAGAAGAGAAAGAGAGATTGAGATTGAAACTACTTTATTTCAATGTCCATATAAGATTATATAAGGTTAAATACAAAATAAATATAAATATGAATAAATATGATTATATAATGATAAATATATGAATAAATAGATATAAATAGATAAAAAATAATTGATAAATATACATATATATATAAATATATACAAGGTCTTCATTGGTGGCGCCCACCGCGAGAAAGACTCCGCCACCGATGGACTGCGAGAGTTCTTTCCCACAGAGTGGGCAGGTCGATGTGTTGGCTGGCATTACCCAACTCAAGACCAAGATAAAGAGAGAGAGAGAGAGAAAGTGAGCATATGAAGATTTATAAGACGATAACATATATAATAATTGCAGTAAGAACAATTTGTTTTATGTTTAAAAGAAATATTCGTGTTTTAATTGCTTATATTTCTTATATTAAGAATATCTATAATCAACACTATATACTACCACATCTTTGCAACAACATAGATTAAATAAATGTTCTGTGAAGCTCATGTTTTAAAGAAATAAAAGTATTTGAATAAACCATATACCATTTTGTTTAAAATATTGATTGAAAGTTGTGGGAAAAATCGAATCATCTAGCTAATATGTAAAGGGATTGAGCTTTCACTTTGTGTGTGATATTCAAACTTTTCTCTAATAGTGCCATCTAGAAACTTTTCCATTTCAGCAAATCTTAAATGTTCTTCAATGGTCTGTGGAGATTAACAAAATGCCCTCTATTCTCCTCTACCGGGCGATATTTCCTCTGTAATCAAAATAAGATTGAGAAAATTATAAAATATTTTAGCGCTACTTTTCATTATACAAAAACTTTATTAAAACCCCTGGTCTTATACAGTATATATATGTTATATTAAAATATTATTCTATTTAAAATTATATTTCATAGATTCAAATACTCTGTTAAATCGACCGCCAGAGGTCATGCTTCCCCTATAAAAAACTCGTTGTTCTTCCCCGATTTCATCTTTGCTCTCCTGTTCTTGCCATGAACCCTGCCAAGAAGAAGAAGAAGAATGCCACGAGGCTCATCGTGAACCTCGACGACATGGAGAGGGAGGACGAAATGGTGATCCAACGCAACCATGACATCCTGCATGCCATTGGCCATCCCGCCCTAATGACTCTGCATGAGGACCTCGTCCATTTCATCGCCAGGGGGTCTGAACTGATCAAGGCCCTCACTGCTGAAGTACAGAACCTCTCAGGCACCCTCCATTCCTTCGCGGAGCTGGACGAAGTTATGGAGGCTAACAGGCCCCAGACTGCCTGCCACAGCACCCAAACCTGCCCTGCTCCTTCCTGCAAGGAAACCAGCTCCCAAACTGACTCCATCAAACCCGCCACTCCTGCTCCTTCTGCCAAGAAGCCTGCCTCCACCTTGCCTGCCCCTGCTCCAACCAAAATGAAGCAGCCTGAGGCTCCCAACCCGCCTGCAAAAAGGACAAACCTGAAAGGTCCTACGAAACCTGCGCCTTCCCGCGTCTCCAAGCCTGCAGCCGCCCAAGTGGTCCTCCATGGAGAAAAATCAGCGGCCCACACAGTGGTCATCTCTGATGACCCACAGGCTGACCCAAGGAAGATGCTCAAAGCTGTCCGCGCTGCCCACACTCTCCCCCAAGGCGTTTGGCCCTCCCTGCGCACCAAGGGGAAGCTGGTCCTCCACTCCAGTAATCCTGAGACCATCCCTGAGGTGTCTACCTCCCTGGCCAGCAAGTTAAATGGAATGAAGGTCCGCCAGCAGAAGAAGATCCTGCCACGAATCTGTCTCTTCAAAGTGGATGAGGAAACACCCAACTCCACAATTGAGGAGACCTTCCTGGGAACCGCAGCTGTTAGTAAACTTCCTGGGGGCAAAGTGGTGCGCGTGGCGCACCGTTCGGCACCCAGAAACGGGACCTGCACCGCCTTCATCGAGGTGGACATCAAGTTCTTTAGAGCCCTGGGCGTTCGCGGAAGAATCGTGGTGGATGGAGTAATCCTCAACTTCGAGGAGTCCATCCGCGCCCCGCGTATGCTTCCGCTGTTGTGGCTTCGGCCACAACTCTGCCCAATGCACCAGAGCTTCTAAGTGCTTCCACTGCGGTGAAGACGGCCATGAAGGCCGCGCCTGCCCTTCCATTGCTGACCAGCGCACCTCCAAATGTGCCAACTGCTGCTCAAAGGGCCTTCCAGACAAGCACGAAGCGAGAGCCTCAAGCTGCCCCATCCTGAAGTTTAGGGCCCTCAAGTTCTAGGCTTCAAGGACCTTCTGCCTCCTATTTCCATCTGCCACTTCTACTGGATTCCTGGCCAATTCAAGACTCCTGCCCCGCTTCACCCTGGCACGTTCCCCTGAGCGTTTCCACCACCCCTGCGAGATATCTCCAGCCGCCAGATCCTAGGATCCCTGGCCACCTGACATCGCGTCTGCTGCCTTGACGTTTTAGATACAGTGTGCCCGGAAAAGTCTCCACTGAGACTTGTGCGGGCGATGGCAAGGATATTCCCGTTCTTCCCCGATGGCCAGCTCAAAACCTTTGTACATTATGTAAATAAGCTTTTCATTTTTTTTATTCTTACGCCTTAAGCCAGGCAGTACTTTTGCCAAATTATGTCTTTTATACATTCCTTAGCTCAATTAAAGCAACCTCTGATCAAAACCATTATTATTTTTATTTCAAGATTTTTAACCACGACTGCATTAATATTCCATAATAATCATCATGATCTAAATTCAAGCAGAAAAATCTCTTTTCTTTTTTTTTATTTATAACATATATGACATAATAAAAATATGATTTTTATTATTCATAAAATAATTAAAATTCTATAATCACAGAGTTAAATTTTAAAATGAAAAGGAATCCTTAACAAAAGGAATATAACCTAATTTCACTTTTATTGTAAATAGATGGTTCAAATTCACATAAATAGGTACCGCTCAGCAAGAGCAACCTAGTTCATGATAATTGAACAATGAATAATATGTGAAGGTTATTCACATATATCAAACAAAATTTTAACGCGGGATTCAATCCCGGTTCATGACTGTCGGGAATCGAGGGGGTTACCCACTCGTCCACCGACTTTTTTTGTAAATAGATAACATTGTTAGTTGTAGGTATGCAAAAACTGTTTGCTTTAAAAAATAAAATCAAAATAATAAATATTTTTAGCAAAAAAAGTTATCATTCATTTTTACCATCCACGATTGCATGAATTGGTAACGTAACTAGAATACGTCTTTTTTTATGACATATATATATATATAACATAAAGTTGCGGGAGGATTCATGTATCTTTAATTGTGCATCAAAACAATGGCACTGTACATCACCCTAGTGATTTTAATATCTCAGAAGCATGGACAAATTCCTGGATCAGCTCCGATATCCCAAACAAGAACCTCATCACAAGCCCAAGTGTCAAGATCTGCATCCATGTTAGGAACGGCTGATGAAGCGTCTGTCCTCCATGTTAGGAGCGGCTTCTTCCGAGGAAGGTGATGGCCGGCATGCGCCCTCGGGCTAGATCTTTTGATCGACAGATATCACCAACTGATGACCAAATATCCTTTAGGATATCCTGGTCTTTACAGCAGACCAGAACTGCGACTGTGGACAAATACAAACAATGCACCATATCCTAAGGGACTGTCCTCGAAGATTCTTCCAGGGAACACTTGGGGATATCCACCGGTGCACAGAGGAGGCCCTGGAGTGGATTCGTCACCTCGACATTCCACTCTAGAGAAACTTGCCAACATTGTTGTATTGTGCTGTAAAAAACAATATCATACGCAATATATATATATAAGATCCCAGGTTTTTCCCTCCCTCGACGAGAATGGGTGCTTCTAAACCGCTTTAGGACAGGTCAGGGAAGGTGTGCAGAGCTGATGAAGTTATGGGGCTACACCAAAGATCCAAATTGTGCCTGCAACGTCCCACAATCAATGTCCCATATACTAGATGACTGCCCGCTGTACAAATTCAATGGAGGAATCTCCAATCTCCATTCTGTCACCCCGGAAGCCCTGAACTGGCTGAAGGCCTTGCCTCTCAGACTTTAATGACCGATATGTCCTCACTTCTTTTCTCTAGATTCAATTAATTTTATCTCCTCTCTAATTGTAAATACGCTGCAGTATCACCTCATAAGCATAAATAAAAAAATCACCCTAGTAAAAACCTATACTAGTGATGATAAATAATGATCCACACAACACCAGTTTTGGCAAAAAATCAGACAAAAATTAAAACCAGTGTACAATGGTTTGAGGCTTTGGCTCTCATCAGTACAGGGGCGGCTTCGATTCCCTAACATCCTACGAGAGAAGTTATGGAATTGGTCGAATTTACCAAAAAGGAGGAGAGGGAGCAGTAACAAGCTCACTAAAAAAACCTGGGCTCAGCTGGTCCGGCTGATAGTACCCTGTTAGGGCTCCTAATCCAGGGATACAGGATGAGCAGCGTCTGTACTCCATGTTAGGAGCGGCTGTACATGGCGTCTGTTCCTCATGTCAGAGGCGGCCATTTCTTTTGGAGCTAAGTCGGCTTGCCACTGAGTAGTGCTCCCAGTCTTAATGACAAAGGCAGACGCATTCTACTTCACCCAGTGTGGAGATAAGAAAGAAGAAGACCAAAGAGGGTGTTGAGCTGTTATATGTATATGCTGTAATATATAAAGCCGACATGTCATAGGCTACTCGTTGAACTTAAGAGTCGGGGTAGCAGAAGAGTCAGGTTCAATTAGATCGCCATGCTGTCTGATTGACCAGTGATCCCAGAACTTCCTCTTAGTCCTTCTCACCTTCTCGGGTGACACCCTCTAAACCGAGATAACCATGTTCCTATATCTATGGATACTTCGGCAATTATAAATCTTTTTTATTTAAAAAAAATAATAAATAAAAATAAAATAAAAAAAGATTTACTGGCCGAAGTATCTTTAATTTGAAGAGCTATGAATTCCGGCCAGACAGCCTCTATCTTTATGATATATAAGGGGGGATCAATAAATAAGGTGAATTATCTTATTTCTTAAAAATTAAACCACAGAATATTAAAATATAACATCGATAGACTATTTAAGGTGTTCTGTTCTTTTTTTCCCACGCGCGGCGCGAGACTTATAAATAAACTAAATTGGAAGCTCCCTTGAAGGATTGCACCACGCTTGAACAACGTGCAGTTATTCGTTTCTTGAATGCAGAAGGTATTAAAACATCTCAAATATGCCGAAGAATGAAAAATATCTATGGTGAGTCTTGTTTGTCTCAAAAAAACATTTATAAATGAGTTAACGAGTTCAAAAATGGACGAATTACATGTACCGATATTGAGCGACCTGGACGACCAAGTGTTACAGCGACGCCAAGCACGATAAATGCGGTTGAAAACTTAATTTTGGAGGATAGAAAAATATCTATTTTTACCATAGGCAACGTATGAACAGCGACCTTTATTGTGACATTCTTGTAAATAAGCTAAAGCCCGGTATAAGAAACAAAAGAAGAGGGAAGCTTAGTAAAGGTGTTCTCTTCCTTCATGATAATGCAAGGACGCATACATCATGTAAAACTGTATCTACAATCATTAAATTAGGTTTTGAAGTTTTAGAACATCCTGCATATAGTCCAGACCTAGCCCCCTCTGACTATTTCTTTTTTGGACTACTAAAGAAGGAGTTAAAGGGAAAGCGATTTGACTCTGATGAAGATGTCCAGAAAGTGATGCAAGATTTTTTTCACACGCTTCCTAAGAGTGCCTATAAAGAGGGTATTTACAAGTTGCCAGAACGATAGAGACGATGTATAGAAAGCCAAGGTGATTATTTTGAATAAATAAAGTCCTAATTTTTAATATCGTTCTTATTTTTTTAAATAAATTATAATTCACCTTATTTATTGATCCCACCTTGTATATACGTTGTTTTTAACCTTTTTAACTTTAAGAGATTCGGATCTACCTGATCGTGAAACTTAAAGTTACTGATGTGCAGAATTGATACTGTCGACTTAAAGAAGTACGTTCGCTATCAAGTGGTTGGACGGAATAACGTGGCTGTACCTACCCATTTCTTCAAGGTGATCCTGGCCAATACTGGAAGAGATTACTCCTTGGAGACCTATGTCCTTCCCAACGCCCATGTTGCCAATGGCACCAATATCAAGACTTTCCTGGTGACTCTTGAACATCCTTGTACTAATGGCAGTTAAACCTATCTAAGGAGTTTTTCTCCCTAAGACGTCTTAAACATAAAAGCTTCAATAGGATGGTTTTACAGTACTAAAATGTGTACCTCTTACTTTAAAAATGCATTAAAACATGCATTTTAATTGGAGACATGCTTTTTTGGTTCACAAGGCGTCTATATTGATTGAAACTCCTATTTTTTGTGGATAAATCAGTTGTTGGTTGAACGGTTCTTGTGGAAGAAAAAAGTTTCATATCGATCAAGTTTTATTTAAATTTACACCCGAGGTTTCCGTTTTACTCTTAGTCACCTTCCTAAATGTATACTTTCCCTCACTGAAACGTCGTGTGATAAATTAAATAAAATTTGTTTAATCTGTAAGCCAATTTTAAAAATCAAATCGGACTGACAAATGCTTCTTGCATCTCTAAGGCTTTGAAATACCACAAAAGGTTATAAAAATTTTAATCTACCTAATTGGAGAAAAATCGATTATCAATATATAGTATTTCATATAGCTTTTTTTTTTATCTATTCTATCAATTCATAAGATGACATCAGCCATCCTGCCAGGTTCAAAATCACATTAATAGGTACTGCTCAGCAAGAGCAACCTAGTTCATGATAATTGAAACAGTGAATAATATGTGAAGGTTATTCACATATTAAACAATTTTTAACGCGGGATTCAATCCCGGTTCATGACTGTCGGGTATCGAGCGTGTTACCCTCTCATCCACCGACTTTGATTTTTTATTGGTTATATAAATACATTTTTATATAAATTTGGCTATTTCAGCATTTTCAACTTGCTTACTCACGGTGAGAATGCAATTATTTGAAACATTTTTAAAAATTGGGTTATTTTATAAATAATAGAACCATGTGACCTCTATTTGCTTAAAATATGTATAATTACCTAATGTGGATATCTGAGCTTATTTTAAAACAACAAAAACTGATTTTTTTTTTGAAGACTTATGTAAATATTTATGATAGATAAAATTATAGATGATTGTATAAAATGAATATAATTATATACATGATGATATTTGAACTGGAATACTTAATTAGAACAGATAAATTATTATTTATCTTGATTTTGACTTTTTTTGCTTGTAATTCTAAAAAGGTTTGAGATAGAAATCTGAAAATTCTTTGACTCCTTCCTCCTTTTAGGTCATAAACAATCGCTGACGCAAAATCAAGCCTCAACTCCCAGAAATTTCATAGTTTGAATCGTGCATTATAGATAAAAATTGTATTTATATATAAAGGATATATATTTTGTTTATTTTTTAATAATTAAATATTTCCGTTTTTTAATTAAAGAGAAGTTGCTATTCAGTGTTTTACACAATGTTGCTGTTACAGAAGCCAAAGGAAGATGTAGAAAGGGCCTCAGGACTTCTAATCTTCAACAATATTCCAAAGCAGAAGATTCGATGTGTCAACCAAGTATGCAATAATGGAAACAATAGGAATCGCGGTTAACACTTGTATATATTTACATATCTCCTCAATTCTATTTGGTATTTCTCTGTCTAGTTCTATATATATATCCATATAAAAACCTCTAAAATATTTTTTTAATTTTAAAAAGCTTGTAAAATTCAATATCAAATGTCCCAGATAGTTGGCGTTCTGTGTTCCAGGTACCTGGGTTATAAATACTCTCAATATCAATGTACCATGTATAAAATAGAGTAAGAATAATAAAATTGAAATCAAACATCTCTTTGTCTGTATCCAAGTCACACAAAATAGAATCTTTGGGACAATATAAGAATAAATATCCCGCTTCTTAGATATCACCAACTTATGAAGTTGGTTTCATATTCCATTAGAATACATACATGCTAAAAGGTACAACTTCTTTAATTTTTGTCTATCAGTGTATTTATTTTATACATATTATTGAATTAACACGAAGCAATAACATGCCATCTATACATATAAAATGAAAGGATTTAAAAGCACGAATGTTTCTTTTATACATAGTACAAACTTCTACTGCCCTTACTGCGATGAAAAAATATATTGGGAGGGCTTGGCTCATCAGTGGTGAACCCTCCCAGCGGTTTCGCCAATTTAATCCACCAGACCGCTTCTCAGAGCTCTAATACTGTATTGGACGATTCTGCTTATATACGCAGCACTGAAGGATGGAATCTCAGAAATGGTTTTCAAGAAAACTATGGACAATACAGTATTAGAACTCTGAGAAGCGGTCTGGTGGATTAAATTGGCGAAACCGCTGGGAGGGTTCACCACTGATGAGCCAAGCCCTCCCAGTATATTTTTTCATCGCAGTAAGGGCAGTAGAAGTTTGTATTGTGTATAAAAGAAACATTCGTGCTTTTAAATCCTTTCATTTTATATTATTGAATATTGAGTGCAATCCATATGGAATTATAATTAAAATTGATAATCTTATTTATTGATATTTTTTAACCTATTCTCAATGCATTGGCCCTGTGCAAGTTTTACAAGGCGGCGCAAGAGAAGAAACAATGAGGAAAGAAAACCTTATGCAAATAGATATATAAATGAACGATCACTTGTAAATAATTAATCTTTTATGGGCGGTTATCACCAGGGCGAATTCTATGTAGAGCATAGGTCCCGAATAAAAGGCTTGTTGTTTATATTTACCTATTATATTTAACCTTATATACATATGAACGATGTAATAAAATAGTTTCAATCTCTATCTCTTAATTTAACGAAGCTCTTTTATATAATGTGAGGATGATGCTCGAAAAAGAAGATTCAGCATGGTCATGGTGACAGAGACAATCTGTTTGAGAACACGTGCGCGCCAAAAATAGCTGAGTTGAAGGGAAACGTGCGTGTGGGAGAGTAACGCCAATCTGCTTGGAGCAACCTTTAAGTCTGCTTGATGTTCTCGTCGATCTCAAAGACTGCTTACATTCTTTATTTGCCTGGAATGCTTATGGTAAATAATGAGTAGTCGAAACGAGATGTTCAGCACAGCAGACGACTGCGCAACAATACTTAAAGGTGATACGGTGATGCATTAGAATGACCTATAAAATTTATAGCATGGACCTCGTTTCCACTATTTTTTCCAACAGTCATTTTTAATGACATTCTTAAAGAGAACTTTCTTATAGATATTAATATTTTTCACCCAATAGGCAGTTATAAGATATTCTCTAAGTCTCTTAGTACTTGATTTATAATCGTTTTATCATTAACCTCCTATTATACAACAACAAAAAAGCTTTATTAACACCTTTTAGTCTTATACAGATTTTCCAAGCAGAAATGTAGGATACATGCAGGAAAAAAGTAATAGTACCTTAATGGTAATATGATATTTATATACAGGAAAAATTATATAAAGACAATCAAGTTAATAAATAGACCAGTCTGTGTAAATTGGAGGAAAGGAAATTTATTATACATGGATTTATCACGGATTCACCGCAAATGAAGATAAAAAAGCAAAAGCTAATCACAATCAATATTAACTCCCTATTATATACATCTTAATCTATCACACACACACACACACACAAAAACCTTTATTAAGACACACAGGTCTTACAGAGGATTCTCCTTGGGGTTACAAGACGGAGAAACCTATGAAAGTGGGAAATATACAAAGGGGTAAAAATGGGGAAAGATTATATATACATGTGATAAATATATACAGATTATTATTTGAATGATCCTATGGAAAATAAGAATATGGATTTGGAAAAAAAAAATTTTTTTTTTTGGAAATATGGATGGAAGAAATGGAGAGCGAAAAGAGGAAAAAACAGGTATTTACATATGGAACATACATATAATGGAACAAGTCAATTTAAGCTCTTCTGCTCACACAGCCATCTTAATCTACCTATATATATGTAGGGGACATGTAAATTAGTCTTTGGTATTTCTGTGTTATGTAAATTTTAATTGTTTTTTAAAAAAATCATATTTGTTTGTTGCAAATATGCAAAAATTTTATTGTCTAATTTATATATATAGTTCCTATTTGATTGAATTATTAGTTAGTTAGTTAGTCATTATTGTCATTTTGCCTCTCATGCTGTTGGTTGCCTGACCCAAATAGCCATAGCGGTGTAGCCATAGTCATTCTAATAAAAGGCTTGATTTTATAAAGAAATTATTTATGTGAGTGTAATTGCTTAACCACCACATAAACTAGTAAGCCGGACAAAGAATCGCTACATAAACTGGTGAGCCGGACAAAAGAACTAGCACGACGAATTGATAAAATGAAAAGTGAGGAAACGGAAATAGTTGAGACCTATAAGGTAAATATTAAACTTCCACCTTTCTGGATTGAAAGACCTGATATATGGTTCCATCAAGTAGAGGCTCAGTTCTTGATAAATAATATAAAGACAGAAAATACGAAATTCAATTATTTGATAGCTCAATTAGAGCCAAAATATGTCGAGAACCTCTGGGATATAATTACCTCTAAAGAAATAAATAAATATTCAGAGGCAAAAGAGAGACTTCTGAGAATATTCAAAGATGGCGAATCTAAAAGAATTCGAAAACTGTTATCAGGAATCGAACTAGGTGATCTAAAGCCTAGCCAGCTGTTGCAGAAATTGAGGTCATTAGCAACAGAGGACTTATCCAATAAATTTATAAAGACGCTATGGCTCGAAAAACTTCCACAGGCAATTCAGCAAATTTTGATAATTAGCGAGGAAGAGCTCGACAAATTGGCAGTAATGGCAGATAGAATAGCCGAATTAAACCCCAAGACGGAGATATTTCCGGGTAATGGCCATCAGGGAAAATGATTGGGACTACCTCCGATTTCTTTGGAAGAAGATGGACGCTTGTGGGGCAATCTCCGGTGGTGTGTATGGAGAGGGTGCCGCAGTGTGCCGAGGAGAAGATGGTTTTCCTGGATAAGAGCCTGGGCTCCCTGCAACGATGTCCCACCTACCGGGATCCCCCCCATCGCGGTGGACCGCGACCTGCTAGGCCTGGAGTGCGGTTCGAGTTGCCAAGGAAGACCCGCAGCGGAAGACGGATAAAACCTCCTTCCAAGTACAATGAGTCAATTGGACGTGACTTCCGTCACTGGAAGGGGAGTGATGTAGGGGACATGTAAATTAGCCTTTGGTATTTCTGTGTTATGTAAATTTTAATTGTTTTTTTTTTTAAATCATATTTGTTTGTTGCAAATATGCAAAAATTTTATTGTCTAATTTATATATATAGTTCCTATTTGATTGAATTATTAGTTAGTTAGTTAGTCATTATTGTCATTCTGCCTCTCATGCTGTTGGTTGCCTGACCCAAATAGCCATAGCGGTGTAGCCATAGTCATTCTAATAAAAGGCTTGATTTTATAAAGAAATTATTTATGTGAGTGTAATTGCTTAACCACCACATAAACTAGTAAGCCGGACAAAGAATCGCTACATATATACAAACATATACAGCTTTATTAAGAGACCACTGGTCTTATACAGATTCACCGCAGAAAGGAAGCATAGATGGAGCTCCTATACTCCAGGCAGTGCAGCACCCAACAACAGCCTCCAGGTCCGACGCATGTCCACGATGGGGCCTCTATTTATAGGTATATAGAGGTTTATATAGAACATAGATTCCCAAATATTTTCAAGACACAGAGCACTTTGCAAGAAATGAATGGAGTATATTCAGTATAACAAAATCTCGGACTTCTACGTGTTCTGAATTTATATTAAAATTGATTACAAGATTTGTAAGTAGATAGAAAAGTTAAATAAAAGCTTTTAAAAACATAAATATATCACAGAAATTTAATTTTAAATGTTTCATATACTTAGCCTACTTTTATAATATGATGCACTAGCGCGCCATCTGTTATCAAAATTCGAAACTATTTTAATATCAAAAAGAAGCTTACGCCTTTAAAATAGTTTCGAATTTTGATAACTTAGCCTACTTGTCTCTCAACATGGTAGTTGGATTTGGTAGTTTGCTTTTTGATAAATATTATCTGGCGACACCTTCAACAAAAGTTATTCTAAATCTGTGTGGTCAGTACTCTATAGGTAGAATATTATTGTACTTCAAAAACCTACATCTCAAAACATGATCATTGACAATTTCGCTGGATGAGGGCAAAATATTTTCTGCTAAAAAAAGCCAACACATATAGTGTTCTTTTCTATACTTTTGTGAAAATACTGGGCACTCAATATACTCTGAGAATATCATAGTATTTTTCACTGCTCTTTCTTTCTTGAATTCCCAAAACAGATCTGGATCAAGAGGTCCTGATTTATGCCAGAAATTAATCTTAAATACTATTCCCATTTTCTCCTTTGAAATTCATGGTAGAGGTAAACTGGAAAAATCCGGAGCTCTTGATCTTCCAGACAATCTACCACTCTCCTAGATGAAATAGACCTTCTCCATATCATCAAGCTGCACGCCAAGAAGAATATGATATTAACCATAGCACATGACTGGTCTTCTTCTTTATTATCCCCACTCAATTATATTAGGGTATCAAACTTGTAGAGTTTGAGACTTTTGATGGTATTTTGGTGGGAATGAGTAGAGCTCATCAATGGATGAGCCAATACAGTCAATGATGTGGTTTTTGTAAGTTCTCATGTGAGAAAATATGGATAGGTTTTGTTGAGTAGATAATGCCAAGGATTTCTTCTTGGGAAATTAAACACTCGTGGTGGAATTTAAGTTGTATAGGTCGCAGGAGAGGTGGCAATATTACTACTATCCCAACTCTTTCTGCAGATTGGGATCCATCAGTATATATGGTAGTGAAATTTTTGAAGATATATAAAATTCAATTGACTTCAGTAAAGCGGATATATATGGGCGTGCTTCAAATGAGCCAATTTTCTAAGGGAGGTAGTCCATCAAGGAAATAACTGACACTCTCGGTGTGCATGTGCTACATTTGATAAGGGTTTTAAACGTGTATTAAGGACTACAGATTTTGCGAGCAGCATTTTTCAATCGAAAGTCAAAAGTCTGTTTTCTCCTAACACTAGAGCCATAAAATAGAGATGAGAGAAACAAACAATTTATAGATTTTATTCCCAGTGCTGAAAAATGATCAAATTTATCCATTAATGAGCCTGGGAGAAGGATTTTAAATTTTTTTGTCAATATGTTAGATGAAATTTATCTTTGCATCAAAACTGATTCCTAATATTTGAATTGTTTTTTAAAGGTAATGGTCTGTCCAAGAAGTTGATTTTTTTTTCAAGGCCATTTTGCTTTGCTCCTAGTAAATAAAATTGTTTATGTTTTCAATTATCTTTTTAATACCTATATATTGCGCTATTGCGAAATTTTTCGAAAAAGTTGTTCAATTGAGCGCTTTTATAATATTTTAGGTTTTTATTTCCATTTTTCCACTCACGATTAGGTCTCTCTCGTTTTAAATAATAAAACAATAAACTGATAGTAGAGCCCGAATGAAGAAACTGCTATCACAGGCCCACTAAACCTTATTTATACAGACTGAAAAGAGAGATATGTTTAAAAATAGATCGTAAAGATAGAGGCTGCCTGGCCAGCATTAATAGTTCTTCAAATTAAAGACACTTCGGCCAGTAAATCTTTTTTATTGTTTCGACGAAAATTATTCGATAAAAAGATTTACTGGCCGAAATGTCTTTAATTTGAAGAATTAAAAATAGTTATGTGAAATACTGTACCAAAAGCAAAATTTATGAGGCAGGGAATATACTTACACACATATATAAATTCCCATCTACACATACATGTCATAATTTGTACATAACTGGATGCAAACCCGCCCCAATATGTATGCAATGTATGTTTTAAAAGATTTTAATAAAGACAAGGCTTAAGAAATCTGGGAGAGAAAGGCCAAGAGAGAAAGCAATCATTAGCAGGTTTTATTATCCAGGAACTCATAAAACTGGGTTCAAGAACCTAGTATTTCCTGGGTCAGGTCAGGAGAAGTCCAGAACAAAAGGACAGCAAAGGCCCAATCAGAGCATAGACACATTAGTTAGGAATCAATGGGAATCGAGCACCCCTGGAAATCCATCCAATGAGAGCCTGGAATAGTTTTCGTCTTAAATCGGGAACGAAGTATAGTTAGTCAGGAGATCGCCGCCGTTGAGACCAGTTTGGAGCCAACCCCATCTTCTCCACCATCAGATAAGTTAATCCTCAATCATGTGAATAGATAGTCAATAGCCAACTCAAACCAATAGCTTCAACTCCTTTTCTCCCTAGATTGCTAGCCTTTTTCCACAACCAAAATCCTGTTTTCTCGTTATTTTCCCCTGTGAGAACACCTTAACACTTCAAACGACTGCGCCCACCACAATTCAAATTCAAATTCAATTTCAAAAGGTAATTCGCACGATCCCACATACATATATGGGCTGCATAGTAGTTTAAGGAGTGCTAAATGTCGTGTGTGAGTTTTGGCATGGCATATGAAGTGGAGAGCGCACATTAAGAAAAAAGATGAAGCAGAGGCATATATCTAAAGAAGTCAGGGTCAGATAGTAAGCGGAGGTTATGTTGCGATGACGTGGAGACAGCTCAAAATGAACCCCGGCGGAATGAGTGAACAAATATTTTATAACAGAGACTTGCCTGTTATTGATTGGATAAGATGATGATGACAAAGTTTACTTTTACATGTTTATACACAAAGCAAAAATAGATAAAATTTTAAAATAGCCTGATACATCTATAAAAAGTACACACAAAAAGTTACCAAGAAAAAAATTGGAAGACATGAATAAAAAAAAAACACGATAGGTTTTATTAAAACTAGTACATATCTTTTGTTCCAGCGTTGAAGGGGATCAATCTTGCTCCGAAGGAATGCGTGCGGGAAATTAACAAGTCGAGACACCAAGAAAAGGAGAGCGCTATAAAAATCTCACACGACTTTAGGAAAAAGCCCCGCGCATCACCTTTGAAATCCTTTTATGTAAAAACATGATCCCAAATGTACAATAGGAAGGCATGTGAGATCAGAGTTCGCTTAGTAAATAAACATTTTCAAATTTCATTAGTTCATAATAAATTTAGTAAATTAACAAACGAATATATGTAGTGACAAATCTAAAGAGTATATGCAACACACCCTCTAGAACTTCTTACTATCTTAAAAGCCTGTTTCAGATATTATTGTGAAAGTCTAAACATTTTATAAATTTAATTATTTAAATGCAACCAAATCTTCTTTAGTATAAATAATTTAAAATATTCCAGCGATGTTTTTCAAATAAAGCTAACCAATTTAAATCTATTTAAATAAATCGAAACTAACTCATACAAAACACTCTGTGTTAATTATCTAATTTCAATCAATTACATTTGAAGACACTTTACCAAAACATCAATGGCGGAAAGGATTTCATCGATAAAATTATTTTATAAATGATTTTAAAACCTAAAAACAAATATTTATAGAATTTATTTAATGTTGAAAATATTTGGAATTAAAATAAGATGCGACACATAAAATATGATAGGGTTCTCCTGGGAGTAGGCAAGTCGATATTTATCCGGAC
The DNA here is from genome assembly GCA_030710605.1 of Cordylochernes scorpioides. NCBI lineage: Eukaryota > Metazoa > Arthropoda > Arachnida > Pseudoscorpiones > Chernetidae > Cordylochernes > Cordylochernes scorpioides. Next base: position 14,409,222 of record CP092868.1, read on the forward strand.
GATTTTTTTTCATGAAAATACCTTGAATGAATATCTTGTTTACATTTTTTATATGGAATATAAATAAAAATGAATATACAACAAATTTAGAAGATTCGCAGAAATAATTAGTTAATAAGCCCTATATATTTTAACTTTAAAAATATATATATTATTTAAAAGTTTTTTAATTCTTCTGATAAAAAATTTATATATATACCACTATAAAAATATTTTTGAATAACGAAGATTTACACATAAATATTAAATTTTTATAATGAATTTTCTGTGTTAACTTCATAATATATTTTTAAAATTTAAGATACATTTGAATATACAATGATATTCCTCCATATATGCTGTACTTACAAAAAAAAAAAAAAAAAAAAACATTTATTAAAAAAAATAATAATAATAATTCCACAAAATACTAAAAATAAAATTTCATGAATTTTTTCCATGAACTAAAAATCCACCCCTTTTTCCTATATCCTTGTGTCTCTTTAATTTTTATATTTCTGCTTAGTAAATAAACTTTCACATAGTACAAATGAATGTCAAAATTTTATAAAATATTGGAGAATATATAAATAATTTGTACTTGAAATGATTAAAAAATATATATTTTTACAGTTACACACTAAAACATACCTGATAGAACATATTTTCACAATCAATTTAATTTAGGCTGCTGATTTGTCATTATCTGTTTTTGATAATATGATAAATACATCAAAATATTGAGAAGAAAGAAAAATAGCCATCAAGACATCTTCTTTCTTATCTCCACTCAATCACACTAAGGTATCAAGTTTGTAAAGCTTGAGACTTTTGATGGTGTCTGCCGGGGATGAGTAGAGCTCATCAATGGATGAGTCAATACAGTCAATAATGTGTCCATCATGACATTATTCTAACAAATACACACACACACACACACACACACAAAAAAAACCTTTATTAAGACACACAGGTCTTACAGAGGATTCTTCTTGGGGTTACAAGACGGAGAAACCTATGAAAGTGTGAAATATACAAAGGGGTAAAAAATGGAGAAAGATTATATACACATGATAAATATATACAGATTATTATTTTATTCAAACAAATATATCAATCAACCAATCAGTGAACAATATTTTACCATCAAAGAGGAGTGATTAAATGGCAGTTCTTACATACACAGCATTAGTACAGAAATATTTAGTTGAGTAAAATTAATCATTCCTCCAGTGAAAAGTGTCTTTTCAAAACATTTTTATTCTCTAGCTTTCAGGCACGGACGCCCTTTTACAGAAGAAAACCTGGTGTAATAATTCGTCAATAGAACACAAGTTAAATATAATCTGATACTGATAAAGAACAATTTGGATTATAGACAATTGAGAATTTAAACAATTTTATTGATTCTTTTAATCAAATTTTACAAAGGTGGAAAAATAAAAGAGTAAAAGGACATATAAAGTGTAGGGGAATATATATAGTTGTGTACAAATGTCTTCAGCAAGGAAGGTTTCCCCACCTTGAGAGAGTCCTCCTCCAGACATGGTCTTCTTGTACACTCCTCAGTTCCGAGAAAGTACCTATAGATGCGCGTCTTGGCAGACGCCAGGATGGCCAGGGCGTCATCGTCTAGACCTGGATTATAGATTATAATACAAGAAAATAAGAACTAATCCTATTAAATTATTTGTATTAGGTCTTATTTTCTTATAATCTGATACTATTTTACATAAAATTCTGTAGATATAAATAATAACTATTATACAAATGGAGACAAAATATTCTAAAAATATATATCTAATAAGAGGACAAACAAATCAGAAAAATGTATTAAGGAATCCCCACAATAACATCTACCATGTCAGAGTTACTGAGGTTGACAGGGTCTACAAACCTAGTTCAGCTGTCAACTCTATACTGGCTGTGTAGGATTGTCAGTACATTGTTATGTAGGTATACTTCACCTCTAACAAACTTATTCTCTTCTTCTTTCTTGTCTCCACTCAATCATTTTAGGGTATCAAGCTTGACAACCATCATGACTGGATGAAGTAGAATGCATCTGCCTTTGTCATTAAGACTGGGAGCACTACTCAATGGCAGGCCGACTTAGCTCCAAAAGAAATGGCCGCCTCTGACATGAGGAACAGATGCCATGTGCAGCCGCTCCTAACATGGAGTACAAATGCTACAAACTTACTCTCTTTAAAAGCATAAGCCAAAATCAATCTATTGCAAAAAAAAAAAGAAGATATTTAGTAAAATAAATACAGTAAAATCTGGCTAAAACGAACCTGGGATATAGTGAACCTTCCCCCTTATAATAAAGCTCTAAAATAATAATCAAATTTAACTTCATAATAGAGTTAACTTGGCTATAATGAACCATGGCTATAGTGAACCACAGGTTCAGTCCAATTTGGATTCGTTATAGAGAAGTCTTAATGTAAATGAATAAATAATCCACAAAATTGTAATGAAATAAAATTGAAAATCATCTGGCACATTCATAAATAAAGAAGAAAAAATGGGCAACTTATAATATATTTTAAAAATGATGTTTCTTCATTTTGAGTTAAAATCTTCAGAGAAGTTGATCTCAATGGCAGGTATACACAGCCCATTAAATGTTGTGTAACACTGCTCTTCTTACATCCACAGCTCACATTACTTCAGCATGATACATTGTAGAAATATTTGTGTTCTTCCTTTCTTTTAACCTGCAACTCCCCCAGAAAGGAAGGTGAAGTGAGGACCTGAAATCTTCAGTATGATACATTGTAGAAATATTGGTGTTCTTCCTTTCTTTCAACTGGCATCTCCCCCAGAAAAGAAGGTGAAGTGAGGACCTGAAATCTTCAGCATGATACACATTGTAGAAATATTGGTGTTATTCCTTTCTTTCAACTGTCAACTCCCCCAGAAAGGAAGGTGAAGTGAGGACCTGAAATCTTCAGCATGATACACATTGTAGAAATATTGGTGTTATTCCTTTCTTTCAACTGTCAACTCCCCCAGAAAGGAAGGTGAAGTGAGGACTTGAAATCTTCAGTATGATACATTGTAGAAATATTGGTGTTATTCCTTTCTTTCAACTGTCAACTCCCCCAGAAAGGAAGGTGAAGTGAGGACTTGAAATCTTCAGCATGATACATTGTAGAAATATTGGTGTTCTTCCTTTCTTTTAACTGGGAACTCCCCCAGAAAGGAAGGTGAAGTGAGGACCTGAAATCTTCAGTATGATACATTGTAGAAATATTGGTGTTCTTCCTTTCTTTTAACTGGGAACTCCCCCAGAAAGGAAGGTGAAGTGAGGACCTGAAATCTTCAGTATGATACATTGTAGAAATATTGGTGTTCTTCCTTTCTTTTAACTGGGAACTCCCCCAGAAAGGAAGGTGAAGTGAGGACCTGAAATCTTCAGTATGATACATTGTAGAAATATTGGTGTTCTTCCTTTCTTTTAACTGGGAACTCCCCCAGAAAGGAAGGTGAAGTGAGGACCTGAAATCTTTAGCATGCATTTACTCATCTTGATACTTTGTAGAAATATTTGCTCCTCCTCCCTTTCAACTGGGAGTCCCTCAGAAAGGAAGGTAAATCTTTAACACTATAACGTTAAGTCTTCACTTTTTTTTTTACTTTGTAACAAGTTTACATTTTGCACATAGGGTGCTGCGGATAAAAAGATTAACTGATAGTCATCAATGAAAGAAGTTTGGAAGAAACTAACAACTGAAAAATCCCTGCTGTTAAAGTTAACAATAGATTTATTTTTTATTAGATGTGATAATAAGGTAAAATTATAGATAAAAAAAAAAAGGTAAATAAGACCAATTCCAAATTATTTTACCGAAATATCACAAACATTTCATTAATTTGGATATATGGTCTAACTGCCTTATGTTCCCTTTAAGAGTTTATGGGCCCAGTGCAATCACTTCTCAGAAGAGTGGTTGAAGAATGGTTGCAAGGTTTTCCCACTATGTACTAAGTGCAATTCTCAGCCTGAAACGCCAAGACATTTTATTGACTCCTCCATTGATAAGCTCTACTCTTCCCCGGCAGACACCATCAAAAATCTCAAGCTTTACAAGCTTGATACCTTGGTGTGATTGAGTGGAGATAAGAAAGAAGAAGAAGAAGACTTCTCAGAAGAACAGAAATGCTTGAAAGCTCAGCCAAATAAAAAAATCCTTACAAGAAACTCTTTGCCCCACGATTTTGTACCTTTGATAACATTTGAATGTCTGACATGGTGTATGTGTGATACAGCCATTTGCAACTTCAACCAAGAAGGTCCACATAGACTGAAGATGACCATTGGAGACTTGCTTTACATCACCGAGGAGCACGCAGGTATATTTTGGCCTCTGCATCTTCATTACATTGCTGTTGTGGGGGAATAATTCCTATCACAGTTACGAGCGTCATCAATTCTTTTTCATCTCTGTCACCGTTTGCTTTTTTTTTGGAATGGCGCACTCCTATTGGTTGGCTACGATCACGCCACCTTTGCCCCCCCCCCCCCCCCCCCCACTCGCTTTGTTGTTTTTGTAACTATTGTGTTGGAGCGGGTCGCTCCTTAATAAATGCATATATTAGTTAATAACTAAATGGAATCCTCTCTTTCTTTTACCCAGTAAGAGACGCCTACGAAAGCCAACAGTACATAGACAGATAAAGCACATAGGCTATAGGTATTAACTAATATATGCGGGGGTCGGTGGAAGGCTGGTAAACCGTTTGGTTTTCGACCACTATGACCCGGGTTCGATTCCCGCATTGGACACTTTTTTCTGTTTAAAAAAAAAAAAAAAAAAAAATGCTCCAATGGCCCCCGATTCTTGCAAAAGTCCAACCCCACCAACGAGTGCAAGTAACCAAACGGGGCTCTGGCATATTTGTAAGTGCAAAGTCGAACTGCTTTACACATGTGTAGACATGTGGTGCGCTTACAGTAAAAAGCAGTCGCTAACTACCCACCATGATTATCATGGCCTGTACCACGTGTACTAGGGATAAGCAAAAAAAAAAAAAAAAACTAATATATGCATTTATTTAAGGCGCCAATTTATAATTGTAACAAATAGTATTTGAATAAAAACATTCAATCGGGTAAAACACGGGCGTTGCCCGGGTCATTCGGCTAGTTCCTATATAATGGACAGAGAGTATGGGGAATTGTGTCAACCCAAAATGAATTACAGTAAAACACCTCTCTGTAAAGGACAATACCTAGTTGCAGAGCCAAAGTGTTCTTTACAGAGAGGTGTCTTCTTACAGGAGAGTTTCTAAATAGTAAAAATGATAGAATCACAAGATTAAAAGCCCAAATCCAAATAAATAAATAGTGTGTGACATTTTGGTAATAACACTATTGCCAAAATGTCCACACTATTTATTTATTTAGATTTGGTCTTATTACCTTGTGTTTCTAATCTATAATTCAAGCCTTACCAAAAAGTCACACACTATTTATTTATTTGGATTTGTTCTTATTACCTTGTGTTTATAATATATAATCCAAATTGTGCCTTATCATTGATACACAAAGTAATAAGACCAAATCCAAAAAAATAAATCGTGTAAATTTCACACACAATTTTTTTGGATTTGGTCTTATTACTTTGTGTTTCTAATCTATAATCCAAATTGCGCCTTATCATTGATACACAAAGTAATAAGACCAAATCCAAATAAATAAATCGTATGTTGTTACCAAAATGTCACACCCAATTTTTTTGGATTTGGTTTTATTACTTTGTGTTTCTAATCTATAATCCAAATTGTACCTTATCTATCACTCATAACAGGATTTTTGATAAAGGAGTAAGGTTTGCTTTTTTTTTTCCATCTGGAGTTACATTGAGGCACAATTTGTATTATAGATTATAATAATATATATTTGGTCTTATTACATTGAGTGTGTGTGTATGTTATATAAGAAGGCAGAGACTGGAACATGACTAAATTGTGTCTGTGTCCACAGGATGGTACAGCTCCTATCACATCAGGGATCGTATCTATGGCATTGTACCTGCCACTTACGTCACCATCAAGTACGATGTCTCTGATCGCCTTTCGTAAGTACCATGCCATAATATGTTGTTGTTGTTGTTGTTATCGTGTCCAAAGAAGAGTCTCAGATGTCTCCATGCATCTCCATCACAGCAGCAGCAATATCCACTATCTGCTCTTCATATACCATAATATACAAGATATAAATAGTAGTTAAGGATTAGGATTCATTTCATTTTATACTCCTCTAGATGTGTTTGTGATACCTGAAAGCTTCATTTCATTTTATACTCTTCTAGATGGGTTTGTGATACCTGAAAGCTTCATTTCATTTTATACTCCTGTAGATAGGTTTGTGATACCTGAAAGCTTCATTTCATTTTATACTCTTCTAGATGGGTTTGTGATACCTGAAAGCTTCATTTCATTTTATACTCCTCTAGATGGGTTTGTGATACCTGAAAGCTTCATTTCATTTTATACTCCTGTAGACAGGTTTGTGATACCTGAAAGCTTAAGAGATTGTTTAGATAAAGTAAGAAACTTATCCTCGGAGGCAGTGTATTGCTACAAGTACCATTTTATTATTTTTTAGTACACTAGAACCTCCCTGTGAAGGACACCTAATTGCAGAGCCAACGTGTCCTTTAAAGAGAGGTGTCCTCTTACCAGAGAATTTCTTAATAGTAAAAATGATAATTTTGCAAATGGAAACTGTAATTTGTAGAGAGGTGTCCTCTAGCATGAGTGTCCTCTAATGGAGTTACTGTACTACTTTTGTCTATCTTTCCAGAGTACTTATTTTTGTTTTTAGGTCTTTCATTTTATTTTTTTTCAGCAAAAAATCTCCATATAAAATGCCACATTTGAAATACCTAGGTTTTTCTTGCTGGCTTGCTATGAAAGATTAAAGGATTTTAGCTTATGAAACCCGAGGTTTATCCATGAGTGTATTATAAAGGTAACAAGAACATATCCAATTTTTTCTTATGGCTGCCTCAGGTATCCAGGATATGATAAAAATAGATAAATATTTTCCACGTGTGTAGAGGATATTTTCCATTCAAGCTAAATAAACAAACTTTTTTCCCCCTATTTTTTTGGCATTTCTATTGCCTCTACATCTCCTTGTAAATATAATAATGATTAAATGTGTGGTTGCTTGTGTTACTTTAATAATTCTATAAAATGAACACACATTGATAATTTCATTCAAAACACATGAAAATTAAACCTAAAACACTATTGAAATAAAGAAATGAATCATTATAGTTTTAACCAAACTAATCTATTAATTAGCTTGATTGTCTTTATATAATGTTTCCTGTAATATAAATAGCATATTACCATTAAGGTACTATTACTTTTTTCCTGCATGTATCCTACATTTCTGCTTGGAGAATCTGTATAAGACTAAATGGTCTTAATAAAGCTTTTTGTTGTTGTTATAGTTTTAATTTTCTCGTGTGTGTTTTGAATAATAATTTTATATTTTATTTACATTTGAGGTTTTTTTTTTAATGTTATTTTAGATTCGAAAGGTAACAAGGTCAAATCCAAATGATATAAATGTTTGTGATGTTTGGATAACAGTATTGGAACCATCAATGTGATAGTAACAATGTATGGTAATAATTAATGCTATTATATCATCAGACATGTATGGCCAATTGTTTGATGTTACCAATCTGTATAAGACTAAAAGGTCTTAATAAAGCTTTTTGTTGTTGTTGTTTGATGTTACTAGTTCTTTTTTTTTTTTTTTTTTTTATTATCCCTAGTACACGTGGTACAGGCCATGATAATCATGTTGGGTAGTTAGCGACTGCTTTTACTGTAAGAGCACCACATGTATACACATGTGAAAAGCAGGTCGACTTTGCACTTACAAATGTGCCAGAGCTCTGTTTGGTTACTTGCACTCGCTGGTGGGGTTGGACTTTTGCAAGAATCGGGGGCCATTGGAGCATTTTTTTTTTTTTTAAATCAGAAAAAAGTGTCCAATGCTTGAATCGAACTCGGGTCGTAGTGGTCGAAAACCAAACAGTTTAGACCAGCCTTCCACCGTTCCCCTTTGTTGTAGTATGTATGTTACTAGTAAAATATATCATGTAACTCTATTCAAATGTAAAGGATGCTGTGGAGATGGAATCTCCCCATAGAATGCTGGTTGCAGTGGATAAAACAACACCTCAACCTACCTAACATGCCAGGCACTGCTTTACATTTTTGTTTGCTCTTGTGGTCTTCTGTATGCCTTCCCCTACAACACCGATACTACTACAGTCTAGAATATTCCGTGTAAACACAAGGTAATAAGACCAAATCCAAATAAATAGTGTGTCTTATTTCGGTCTATATTGGCCTTATTTACCTTGAGTTTATAATCTATAATCCTAATTGTGCCTTATCATAATATTCTGTGTATTTGAGCGCATGTTAGGCATGCAATCTGTGATATTTTTACTTAGTTCTGTAAGAATCCACTTAGTATATAGGGTTTCCTCTTGATAATTCCATCTTTTATTCGACCGCCATCTAATGTTCAGCTCCAAGCTTGCATGCCCATTGTAACCTATGTTTTGTATAAAAGTCGACCCCTCCATACCTTGTCTCACCTACCTATGATAGGTTTATGTAGGTATGTTAGGCAAAAATCTGTGCTATTCAATCAATTGGTTCTGTAAGTATCCACATAGTATAGAGTTTACATTATTGCTTATTGCGACTGATTTCTGTTTTCTTGGAGGGTTCCAAGTAATAAAAGGTGATCTTTTATTAGGTCTTCCTCCTGAACCATTCCAACTTTTATTCAATTGCCATTTTGTGTTGAGTTCCATTGTAACCTCTATTTTGTAGAAAAGAAGAATACCCTCCCAGGCCTTGTGTGACCTGCCTAAGAAATGGAAGGATCTTCAAAAGGGGGATATGTATCCATGAATTCTGGTACAGTACTTTTATGTTTGACAATCCAAATTTTTTGTTTTTCATATTTCTCTTTTTTTTTTGTTGCTTTCACATTCCTTTTTTTTTTTCACTTTTGTGAATTCTATTTTCACTGCGGCTTTGTTGAGCTTCTGTTTTGCCCCCTTTGATCGTTTTTTTTTTTTTTCTATCTTCCAGTTGTGACTTTTGGCTCAGTGTCTTGTGTTAGATTGCGTTTTGTCGTTATTTTCCATCTCCCCTCCGCAGTGTTGGCTCTCTCTGTATATTTGTTCAATTGTCTGATATTTTCCTATAACACATTTTTGTGCCTGATTATTCTATATTTATTATTATTATTCTTTTTTAAAAAAATATAATAAATGTCACTGACATTACAGAATTACAGTTGAATCTCTCTTTAACAACATCATTTGGGACGAAGATTTAACGTTGTTATAACCATTGTTGTTATTATAACCACTTGTTAAAATAATTGGGACTTAAAACTTGGGACTTCAAAATTATTATGTTATTACAACCACATTGCTATTACAGTTGAATCCTCTATAAAGGACAACACCTTATTGCAGACCCAAGGTGCCTGTTGGAGATTGGATCCTCACAGTAATAGTTTGGAAATCCGTGTAGCTTCTTAACCCTTGTTTTAGATGGTGACTATCTTTCGGCAGAGCTTAATTTGGACTGTATGTTTTCACCTCGACCTGCGGATTGACTACTGAGAGAATCCTCACACAGCCTCACTGAGTTTAGCTGACACACTTTATTGAATCTTTCACTCATTTTATATACATATATATAAAAATGTAAAATGTAATGCCTCGATAAAGGTTGGCGTTCAGCCAGCCGAAATATTGGCAAAATAAATATTTTATAAAATCCAATATATGCCTTTTATTATCTAATACATATATATTTACATAATTAAAAGAAAGAAAGAAAAATCTGCATGATTATAAATCAATGCAGCCTAGCAAGTTATTTACATAACTAGGCGCAAACAGTGCCCTTTAGGGAGAGATTCTAAAATAGCAAAAAAAGGTTGAAACACAAGGTAAAAAGACCACAAATCCAAATAAATAGTGTGCGATGTTTCGGGTAACAACACTCTTGCTGAAACATCATACACTAGTCTCTTATGCCCAACTGAACTCGAGCCCTTCAGATTTGCTTTGAATTCAAAGCAAGTTTATGGTTAGTTTATATTTGAAAGAAACACCTGTAGCAAAGGTTTTTGTATTTTTAACTCAAAAACTTGCGAATATTATTGAGGAGAGAAACCTTATGCGGTATACTTGATTGAGTATTTTAAAGGTATTATTATTATTATTATCCCTAGTACACATGGTACAGGCCACGATAATCATGGTAGGTAGAAGTTGGCGACTGCTCTTTTACTGTAAGTCTACACATGCGAAAAAGGTATTCTATCTAGCCTTTGTCTTCCTGACTATCAGCTTAAGAATGGTTTGACTGTCCTCCTACATGGGTTTTAAAATTGGGATTTGTTGGTTTAGTTCTATGGATACTTACATCACCATGGACCCTCCTGTAGTCCAGGAAATGACCTCTGTACTCCGGGAGTGGGGAGTTATCATGAAGAACCTCTACGTGGTGAGTATATCTCTTCCCTTCACTTTCTGCTCTGTTGTTCTGGTTTCTTATCCCCTTGTGTAAAGACCTTCTGATCTACAGCTAACTATGTTATAGAACTTTCATTTTTTTCCATAAAATAACACAAAGTTGTTGTTGTTTCTTATCCCCTTGTGTAAAGATTACACAAATTCCATGAGTTCTTGATCTCATGGAATGGTGGGGGTATAGGGGTGCAGCTTTCGTTGATCATGGCACCATGATCCAGGTACACTTTGGTGAAAGTCTGACTTTGCCTGTAGTTTGAGGCCGTTCCTAGGAAGCCTTTGCTGCCGACTCTAACATAAGTACAGACACAGCTCCTCCGTATTCCTGAAGTACCCAGTCAGTTGAACTCAGGATTTTTAGAGAGGGAGTGTCCCTCCTGGTAACAGCATCAAGTCTACCAGAACAAGACTTGATACAATTGGGTAGAGGGTTTACTGTACCTCCCAACAATGTCCACTGCATCAGAGGCCAAGTACAGAGGGGTAAGCATGGGAGGCCAATAACACAAAGTAATAAGACCATATCCAAATTGTTATTAATCATCCATAAAGCAATAGAATTAAGATTTACAGATGAAAGACTTTAGAAGTCTAATAAAAAGCAAGTTCAGTGATCTCATGGAGATGATCTACATCCTTGAAGCAGATGGCCTCCCAGACCTTTTGGTCCATAAGCCGGGGAGATGATCTACAGACTTGGAGCAATAATGGTTTCCCAGACCTCAAAGGTCCTTAAACCGGCGCGCGAATGCACACCCATTGCTGACATCCAGGTCACCCAGCCAAAAAGGGAATGATGCATTATCCATGCACTGAGCGGCCATTGTTTGGCCCCTCGCGCCCGCCATTATGGTCTGGCTCCATGGGGTCGACCAATCAAACCCACAGGCGTCTCCGAGAGTTCATGGCAAGGTTGCTGACCGAGCCCTCTCGTTCGGACTTAGTTAAACCCGTCCTACGCTCCAATAGGACTCCCCCCCTTTGGTCACAGTACTCCCTGAATCTGCCGTCGAATCAAGGACCTCTGAGGTTTACGCGGGGAACCGATGCGAAGGCGGGAGGGTGGTACTACTGTGTGCACCCCTTGGTTTTTCAGCAGACAGGGACACCCCTGGAGCAATTTTCGCGCATGACAAGGACGCTCCCAATGGCGCACACACAGAGCGAAGACCCAAGAGTTTCAAGACTCGTGCGCCTCGCGCCAGCTAACCAAGTGCCGATGGCCAGCTTACAGCTTCACCAACCATCAGCCAGTGGCACTCCGACGTAAGGCAAAACACGCAGAGTCGCCTCTCCACTCCCCTATCCTCAAGGGTGAATGGTGAGGGTGGGAATACTTCTTTCCCCATGGTGGAGTGGACCCAAGAGGAGCTCTGAACCTCAGAAATAGACAGCATCAAGCAACACTAACAAGATTTAGAACAGACCATCTCAAGCCATTGAAGATAGAAAATAATAACAAAATCTACTCCACTTGCCCAAAATGTACCCTGGCACTTGCAACTCCAGAACACATTTTGGCTTACATTAGATGCACTAAACAGGACCTTTGGGAGAGGCCGCTACTTATCATAAAACAGCTTGAGGAGCATGAACTCATGGACTTTGTGTAATCTTTTCACAAGGGGATAAGAAACAACAACAAGTTCAGTGATCATTACAAAAAAGAAAAAAAGCATTCCATCCTGCTTTGAGTATTGACCAGTGATCAACTAGGGGGGTGTTGGGTCAAAAACCCACAGTGTGAAGGCCATCCCTCTATTCTTGACTAAATACCAACCTACGCAAAGTTGTATTCCTAGCTTTGTGTGTGCCTCCAATATTCTCATCTGCAATAAAATGATCACAACATTACTCTTAACTTGAGGTAATAAGATCAAATCCAAATAAATGGTGTGTGTGATGTTTTGGTAACAACATTGTTACCTTATGTTTCTTATCCATATATATTTTTGTTGTTGATTTTGTGAATATAAAGAGCATCTGATGATGTCCAGACCCGCAGCACTGAGCTGGACAGTGTCAGAACCATGATGAACGAACTGATTGACTGGAGGAGGCAGGTGCTCTCTGGGACATTGCCCATGGTATGTGCATACTCGGATAACACTATGCAAATATTTCATTAGTAAACATAGCGCCATCTGTGTGTGGAGGATGGAATTATTTAGCGTCATTTATTTATTTATTTAAAAAAAATAATAATGAGTATTATACTATATAGGAACATATATTTCTACAATTAGTCATCTGAAAATGAAGCCAAGATTTGCCATATCTTTTTGTTATTCTTCACTAATTGTAGAAATTTATTCTCTATAATTTATAATAGAGCTGAATAATTTCAATCTCATCATACCCATGCTCTATGCAACTTTTTTTTTTTTTTTCAAATCTGAATGAGCCTATACATGTTTAATTTGTGTGTTTTCCCTGAGGAACACAAAATATTTTCCATCACATGTGCCATGTGTGCAGGATGTGTTAAAAGACCTGAGACAAAAGATTACAGCCAAAATTGATCTTGGGAATGTGTAAGTCTTTCCTCGTTGTCGTTTTTTTTTGCCTTTTATCTCCATGTAAACATTTTTATAACACATCCCTGATATTAAGATAATGATCATCTTCTCATTCGCAATAGAAGAAACAAGTTGGGGAGAAGAGTTTCTTTTAGAAGAGGACAATCGTACAAGATGTACCTGTAGAAAGACATCTTGTCTGAAAGCTTGTACAATTGTCTGCTTATAAAAAAATCTCTTCACCCTGGCTTGTGTTTCTTCTTCTATATCCCTGTTATATCCCTGCTGCTTTGATGATAACATTGTATAACTCTCTAGATTTATATATCCCCACAAGAGTTCACAATATCCTTCTATAAATGTGTATTAGATAATAAAAGGCATATATTGGATTTAAAAATATATTTATTTTGCCAATATTTCGGCTGACTGAACGCCAACCTTTATAGAGGCATTACATTTTTGTATACACAAACTCAGCGCCGCATAGTGTTATAATATCACAGTTGAAATCAATTAAAATACAGAGTAGGTGGGAGAAATTTGAGCATGAAAATATTATTATAAAAAATGCAATCAAAAATGTAAAAAATCTTAAAATATAAAAGGAAAAAAAGTTCTATCTTATATATATATATATATATATATTTAAAAAATTTTAATAAGTACATAAAAATAATTCATTAATAACTCATAAGGAGATAAATGTAAAAATGTATGTATCTATTAAAAAATTTGAAAATAAATTTAAAATGATTAAAATAAAAAACTGTAAGAACCTTATAAAAAATTTTAAAAAATGTGGGTATTTAAAAAATTCATTTCAAAATTTAGGAGATCGATTTATAAATAAGTAAATAAGTATGTGTATATAACTTCTCTCATTATTTCTTCCTATCAAGAATTCCCCTTTAAGTTACACATGCTTATTTTATTACATCAACCTAATGCACTAGTAGTGAGTTCTGGCAGATTAAACTGTTGGAAGATTGTTAAGCATTAATGAGCCAAACCATGCCAATTTAAATCTTTCTCATTGCATTGCAGTAAATAGTTTTTCAAATACAGTAGGGACCCTGGCCTACAACCATGGTTAAACTTGATCTCTCTTGGAAATGGTCTCTCATCAGAATGTCAGGTCTAGTCATGAGGAGTATTTCAACCCAAACATGTCTCTGACGAGAGACCGCCGGAGAAAGACGAGGTTTTGCCATTTTTTTAAGCTCTCACTGGAGACTACTTAAAATACTACAGTGGTACCTCGACATACGAGCGCCCCAACATACGAATTTTTCGAGATAAGAGCCAACGAGCAAGTGATTTTTTGCTTTTAGTTACGAGCAAAATTTGAGATACGAGTTCGGTTCGGTAGTAACACGCAGTCGCGCCATCACGATCAGTGGAGGAGGTTATTTCTACAAGTGAGATAAAGGAGATCTTAGGAATGTGGGAGAGAGTTTCACAGTTCGTGGAAAAAAAAACACCCAGAAAAAGTTGCAACAGGTCGTGCATCTGACCTTTTTAATGACACTTGCCTAACTCATTTCCGGAACATTCTGAGAGGGAAGGAGAAACAAACCTCCTTGGACATGTTTTTTTCTAAACGGCCTACAGGTGAAAGCGAGAAAAATGTAGCGAAAAAGGCAAAGACCAGTGAGGATATCTAATTTATTTCTTTACATTCTCTTTTTTGTTTTTGTGCAATAAATATTTGATATTTATAAATACGCTTTTATTATTTAAAACCACGTAACAAAAATAACTGGGGTGACATTTTGGAGGTTGGAACGGATTAATGGTAGTTCAATTGTTTTGTATGGGGAAATTTGCTTTGAGATACGAGTAATTCAAGATACGAGCAAGGTTGCGGAACGAATTAAACTCGTATGTCGAGGTACCACTGTACTTCAATAAAGATATATCCAATTAAGTGTAATATTTCTTCTTGAATCCAACATGATAGCAATAATTCTGAGCTGATGATATTGAAGGATGCTGGGACTGGACTTGGTAGTCCGAGATGACCAAGGCAACATACTCAGCCCAGACTCCACTTCCACCATGGAGCTCTACCGGAGCCATGAGTCTGCCACCCAGAGGATCAAGGAAATTGCCTCTGTAAGTAATCCTACACTCTTTGTGTTTGTTGTTGTTGAATCTCAGTTTTTGTAAGTGCCTGCCTGAGGGTTGGTTTGTTTGTGTGCCTTATTAGAGCTTCTCTATTTTTTTAAACATACAGACAGAAGTTTACCAGAGAAAAACAAAGAAGTTTTTGCCAAGAAATTTTAAGGCAATAAAAATATTTTACCCCTAAGAACTAAAATCCAAATGTAAGACCCGTCTGTATACATTGTTCTTCAAGCGATTTTGTTTTTTACTCAAATGGTAATATAGATGAAAATTTGTTTTTGTTCCATGAGGTATTTTCACCTTCATCGGCTCATTTTTGCCAACCCAGAACCTTGGTTTTTTGGACCTTTGCATTGAAGCTGATTTCTTAACAATATTAAATTTGACATTAGGTAAGAAATGTGTGGACATTGAGAAATATACTCAGGGTTATAGACAGATGATTAAAGGTCAATGTTTCAATCTTAAATGAAATTAATCCTCTTTAATCCTTAGAATCCCAAATTAGTAAACAAAGAATGACACCTACTTTAGACAAGAAAGCAAATGAATTAGAAAAGATGTTGATGTTGAGGAAAATTGAAGGAAGAAGAAAAAGAGGAAGACCTTTTTTTTTATTATTCCTAGTACACGTAGTACAGGTCATGATAATCATGGTGGGTAGAAGTTGGCAACTGCTTTTACTATAAGTGCCCCACATGTCTACACATGCGAAAAGCAGTTCGACTTTGCACTTACAAATGTGCCAGAGTCCCGTTTGGTTACTTGGACTCGTTGGTGGGGTTGGACTTTGCAAGAATCAGGAGCCATTGGAGTATTTTTTTTTTTTTCAAATTATAATAAAGTGACCAATGCAGGATTCGATCCCGGGTCGTAGCGGTCGAAAACCAACGGTTTAGACCATCCTTCCACCAACAGAAGACCTGTAATGAGCTGGCTAGAAGGGATCAAGGAAGCTACTGGAAGATCACTAGTTGAGCTGAGTGATGATCACTAACAGATAAAATCGGAGAATACACCTATCCCCCGATTTACACGGTAGATACGTTCCTGAGAAAAATGTGTAAATCGGGGGATAGGTGTACACAGAAATAAAAATAAAATATATTGACAGGTTAAAATATGTAGTCAGCACATAAGCTCAGGATTCCTCGTGAGATGTGTACACAGCGCATGTGTTCAATCACATTACCATTTAGTATAGTGCGATAAAAACAAAAAAAAAACTTATTTGGAAAACCGTGTAAATCGGGGGATAGGTGTATTTGTCCATATAATCACCAAGAGTTGACATGATGTACATGAACAAACAAGTAACAAGGAGTGTATGTTTCCAGAGTGGCTCCCCCAGGACCAGCCTGGTGTCCTCCGCCCACTACTGCCACAACCTCTACGTGGCCGTCAAGAACTTTGTCTGCAGGATCGGGGAGGATGCTGACCTTCTACTGACTCTCTATGATGCCAAGGAGGGCAGGTTCTTCACGTAGGTTTCCCACCTCCCTCAGTTTCTCTCTATTTCATATTTTCTACTGATAGCTTTGTCGTCTTTATACTGAATATCTAACTCTAGAAATAACAAGATTGGAAATCTCCTAATATGTAAATTATAGCTAAATTTACTCCTTTTATCTGTTTTTTTTTTTTCATTTTCTCTTGTTTCCTCCCATAATCAGGTAGAATCCATCGATTTGATGATTGGATAACCATTTTGGATATACGCATGTCTGGTCACTCTTAAAAGTCAATTCAATAATAAGTTAAACAGTATAACCTCTTTATTTGAAAACTGACTTTAATTCAACTGAGAATTCTGATCCCTTGGGTTGTTGAATTGAAGTACTCTATATGTACTTTTGGTTTAAAGAATGGTAGTTCTTCAAATTTTCAATCAATTTTTTTTTTTATGATAATTTTTAATTTTTTACTTAATTTATATTCACTAATATGGATTTTTTTTTTGTGTGTGGTGGTCCCCTGAAATCATACATATTTAAGAGATAGTGGACTGTATCTTTTTTAAAGGCCAATTCAGTAAATTGTTTTCCACCACATTTGCACACCCAATATAAACGGACTGTACCTATTTTAATCAAGAGTCTGTTTAAGACCAGGAAGGACCATACATAGTCTTATATCGAAGAAGAAACACAAGTTGAGGAGAAGAGCTTAAATTGGAGAAATCACTGGGAAGGTTCACCACACTGATGAGCCAAGCCATCCCAATTCTTTTTTTTTTAATCATTGTGAAAATTTGTCCTCTTTATTTTGTAGAAGAAGAAAAAAACCTCTCAAAATCACTTGTGTTTGCAGAGAGAACTACCTGGTGAAGTGGGGGAAGGAAGGTCTGGTCAAACATCTGGATCAACTCAACAACCTCATTGTACTCTTCATTGTAAGTTTGTTGTACGGCACAGTAGATATAACCTCTTTAATACAACCAACATTGTAAATTTAATCCATGAATGCATTCTCAATGACCTTGTATATACAATGGTATAATAAAAAGAAAGAAAAGGATGAGCGCCTGTATTCCAAGTTAGGAGCGATTTCAAATGGCATCTGTTCCTAATGTCAGAGTCAGCCATTTCATATTGGAGTTAAGTCGGCCCTGATACTGAAGAGTGCTCCCAGTCTTAATGACAAAAGCAGATATTTCACCCAATCACATAATGGTTGGCAGTCTCGATATTCTAATATGATTGAGTGAAGATAAGGAAGAGATTTTTGAGATTTGAAAATATTTTATTGACTATACAAGTCAATGGTAGAATAAAAAATAAGAAACTCACTATTCTAAGTTACATGGCTTGGAACTTTGATTATAAAATTTTTAAAAAATTTAAAAAATAAGAAAGATAGTAAAAGTATAAACAATTATGTTTCATTAAGGAAGCTCTCCCAATGATGAAAAGTCCACCTCCAAGCAATCAGAAAATCCTCACGGATAATTTCCAGAGTCATGAAGAACCTGTAGATTCTTGATGTGGCTGAAGATATTAAGGCAATCTTGTTGTTTCTTATCTCCTTGTGTAAAGATTACACGAATTCCATGAGTTCATGCTCCTTGAGCTGTTTTATGATGAGCAGCGGCCTCTCCCAAAGGTCCTGTTTAGTGCATCTAATGCAAGCCAAAATGTGTTCTGGCGCTGCAGGTGCCAAGCTACATTTTGGGCAAGTGGGGTAGATTTTGTTATTACTTTCTATCTTCAATGGCTTGAGATGGCCTGTTCTAAATCTTGTTAGTGTTGTTTGATGCTGTCTATTTCTGATGTTCAGAGCTCCTCCTGGGTTCACTCCACTGTACCAACTGTGCTTAGGTGGGATCCTCCAGTTCTTGTTTATTTTTCTTTTGGCTACTGTTTCTATTTCTTTAAAAGTAAGTTTATTTTTCTGTGGCAAAGGTTCTTTTGTGCCTTTTTTTGCTAGCACATCAGCAGCTTCATTGCCTTCAATTCCAACATGTGAGGGTATCCATTGAAGGTGAATTTTTGAGGTTTTTGAGAGTTTTTGGAGATAGCCAATTATGTTCCTGCTTACTTTGCAAGGCAATCTTAAAGTGATGAAGATCAGACCTGAAGGAAGAACCACTGAGGCTGCTGTAGGTAATTAAAGACTTCTCGGATGAGAGTTCTGACAGCAGAACAATATCTATGGGCTAACAACAAGGAACTTGAATTACTACAAAACAAAGAAAATATGTGGAATCAGTGGCTTGAAAGAAGTCTTGTGTTCAGGACCTAGGAAGCAAGGACCTGATGAGAGACAAGGTATTCCTCATATGTCAGGTGATCCGAATTGGTAAGTAATCCATGGATCCGAACCTCCTTCTCTTTCAAACACAGCGGTGACAGGCACCATGGGACTCCGTACTGCCGATACCAAGAAGAACAACAACCATAAGAAATCCTCAGACAATCTGCGACGCCCCTTTGGCATTGCCGGTAAGTAATTTTTCTTATTTTCACAAGATTCTTCTTTGGATTTGTATTATCTGCAAATAAATGTAAACAAATGTACGCCCAATGTTGATACATCTATTTGAATTATTTATTAAATACTAGACGAATGACGAGGGAAGTCACGTGCTCGCCGGCAGCCAATGGGCGCGCGCCGCCGTCAGATCGCCTGTGTTCTAGAGGGCACTGCTTGTGAGCTAAGTAGAATAATTTTAATATATAGTTTTAATAATTGATTTATATATTTTTTAAAATAGCTTATCGTCATCCCCGTTATTTTTTACCTATGTATGGAAATTTTGGTTTGAATTAGTGAACTACTGCGAATTTGTATACCGGACATACAAACATACAAACATTCATTTTTATATATATAGATATTAAATATCATAATTTTTTTTAAAGAATAATAATGAATGTAAAAATACAATGTATATAATAAGAGACCAAATTCAAATTAATAAATAGTGTGTGATGTTCCGGATCAGCGTTGTAACTGAAACGTCATACATATTTATTAATTTGAATTTGGTCTTTTATATCATGTATTTGAAATATATAGAAGGGGTCAAGAAAACTACCGGAAGGTCACTGGATGAGCACTAACATTTCAAATTGGACCATATATTTGTCCATATAGATTTCAAAAGCCCGGTTATATTTATCATGTGTATATAATCTTTCTCCATTTTTACCCCTTTGTATATTTCCCACTTTCATAGGTTTCTCCGTCTTGTAACCCCAAGGAGAATCCTCTGTAAGACCTGTGTGTCTTAATAAAGGTTTTTTGTGTGATATCAAAAGTCAGCTTGATGGATAATAACAACAAAAAGTACAGGACATGTGACAATCATGGTGGGTAGTTAGTGACTGTTTTTATATTGGGGTTGGACTTTTGAAAGAATTGTGGGATCCATTGAAACATTTTTTTTCTTCAGAAAAAAGTGCTCAATGCAGGATTGAATCTCTGGTGGTGGATGTCAAAAATCGACGGTTTATGACATTTCTCCATCTCCACAGGCTTTTTTGATAAAATCCTTACAGAGATTTGAGATGCTTGTTCTGTAATGGTAATTCCTAGCAGTAAATGACTAGATCAATTTTATTACTTTGATATATTTTTAGGTTTACCTACTCTCTCTTGAGCATCTCCAACACACCTGTGTGAGATAATGTGTTCTAGTTTTTAAAAGAACTTTTCCGTCATTGCAACAGAGATTTAAAATAGCTACAGACTTAGACTTAGACCTAGAGGATGATCTCCCCAACATTGTGTTGATGTGGTTGTTCAGCCATGGACATCTCAGACATCATCAACGGCAAACTGGAGAGTGATGAAGAGAAACAGTACTTCATCCCCTTTATCCAGTAAGTTCTTCATAGCTGACTTTCTCTCAAACACCAAATTTTTAATCAAATTAAAACATAATCAATAGGTTGTATCAGCTTGCACCACGCTGATGAGGGCCAATAACCTGAAACACATGGTGGTGGTGTTTATCTCCATGGTTAAACCAATTCCTGATGTCCACTCCTCTCCAATTTTGCGATGGTAGTTAATTCATTGGAGTATTTAGATGCGTTTCCTGTTGATGGGATATCTGAGGCACCTGTAGGTAGGAATACGACATTGCCTCTTTGCCTGTTAACATTTAGCTTGACATAGTGGGACAGCCTTCATGCCTTGGGTGGCCCTACTAGCAGTTCAGAACTCCAGACATACTCAACCTGTCCCGTCCAGGGTCACCCCCCGCCATTTTGAGGCAGTTAACAGGTCTTGGGGATTTAGTTGATATTTATTCCCACAGATGGCGCAAGCTGTTTGATTTGCACGATCTGGAAATGCCTTTCTCTTTAAAAAATTTGCGAGCCTTCTCGACCACACATTACCCTCTTCTACTCTGTCTATAGATATTTAACACTTTCAAAGGAAGAGAGAGAGAGAGATTTATATCTCTGTAATCAGTAGTTTCAAGTTGCCATAAGATTGTAGAGCCATAGGTGCAATAAATATAAATAAAAGAATAGCCCCATGCTAGTTTCGTTACAAAGTCCTTCTCTTCTTTCTTATCTCAAAGCCATGATAATCATGGTGGGTAGTTAGCGACTGCTTTTACTGTAAGCGCACCACATGTCTACACATGTGAAAAGCAGTTCGACTTTGCACTTACAAATGTGTCAGAGCCCCGTTTGGACAAAGTCCTGGTTGTCAAAAATATCAACCCACTTCCAAATTCCAAATACAATTGTTTCGAAGGATCATTGATAGAAATATTTGATTATATCCTTTGCCTGTCCATTACAGCATTTAACACAACCAGCTGTGATCAGGATTTCCAGCTGTAGTAGTGAGGACAAGACACACCCCCTTTCTGCAGCTAAGAAGTTTTACAAAGGGTAAGGACACTCGGTAGTTCCAGCTCTTTCATTCCATTTGTCTCCATTTTTTGTTTACCTTATTTTCATCCTCTTTTATTTGTTTGTAAGGTACAATTTAGATTATTAGATAAAGATTTCACAAGGTTACTATAGCCCACACAAATCCAAATAAATAAATTATCCATGAAAAATTTCGGTAACAGCTTTCTTACCAATATATTATGCATAATTTATTAATGATTTGGATTTGTTGGTCTTATTACCTTATGATTCTCTCTTGTCCATAATCATTTGTACTTTTTTTTTCGTTTTTCCTCCGATTCTTCCTAAAATGTATCGATTAAAAGATCTATTGGTTTATTATTTATTTGAATCTGATTTTCTTACCTTTCAATTATCTCTTTTCATGTTATTATTTATCTTTCAATGCTTCTCTCTTCCAGGATTTTAAAATATACACATACTAATAGCTGTTCTACTTATTGAACTGTTTATTGGAAGATTGGGAAAAAAATCTTTTTGTTACACTAAATAGAACTACAAAGCATGAATGTCCATTTTAAAGCCAACTATAACACACAACTCTCTACTGTCCTTACTCTTCAATGAAAAACATTTAGAAAGTATGTTTTATTTGGTTTTAAAAGAGACATTTGTGTTTTTAGCTGTATTTATTGTATATAGACGCTGTGTTATTTGTCTTAAACTTCTTGAATGGTGAACCTTGTGATTTATATTGTCTTACTTCTATTCCCCCCCAGTACCATTTATAACTCTCTCCACTAAATCCCTCCAATGGTATCTACCAAATGTGAGGTGGGGATCTCTCACCTGGTGGCTGACTAGGTGTGGAGACAAAGACTTCCTGGACAATGTGATCCGCAAGCTGTCCGGCGGAGGTGGAGGAAGTAGCAGTGGGGTCCCCAAGGAACCCAAGGAGCAGGGACTCTGGATCTGCCTCAAGTTGCTCCATGGGGACCAGCGCCAGGTTACAGAGGAGAACCCTCACCTCGTCTCCTCCTACACAGCTGTGGCTCGCAAGATGGGATTCCCTGAGGTTATTCTTCCAGGTAGGTTTGCCCCTCTGGTAGGGATGGATGGGATTAGGCTTGTCCCTCTGGTAGGGATGGATGGGATTAGGTTTGTCCCTCTGGTAGGGATGGATGGGATTAGGTTTGTCCCTCTGGTAGCGATAGATGGGATTGCCCGAGATAGGTTTGTCCCTCTGGTAGGGATAGATGGGATTCCCTAAGATCGTTTAGTCCCTCTGGTAGAAATAGATGGGATCCCTGAGATAGGTTTGTCCCTCTTGTAGGGGTTGATGGGATTGCCTGAGAGAGGTTTGTCCTTCTGATAGGGATAGATGGGATCCCTAGGATCAGTTAGTCCCTCTGGTAGGGATTGTTGAGATTCCCTGAGGTAGGTTTGTCCCTCAAGTAGGGATAGATGGGATTCCCTGGAGTAGCTTTGTCCCTCTGGTAGGAATAGATGGGATTTGAGATAATTCTAAAGCATTAATTCTTTTTCTTTATTTTCTCTTTTCATAGAGAGAGAGAGAAGTCCATTTATAAATAGGGGAAAAAAAAAAACGATTTTAGATGAAAATGCTAGTATACACATATCTTACATTTTTGCTGTCTCAAAAGGCATGTTATTCCATCCCCTGACTCTGTTCCACCAATGAAGTTGACCCTACTGTGTGCTGCCAGGCGATGTCCGGAACGACCTCTACCTCACCTTGGTGCAAGGAGACTTCAGCAAGGGCACCAAGTCACTGGACCGCAGCATCGAAGTCACTGTGATGGTCTGCAACGAGAAGGGCTTCATCATTCCTGTGAGAGGACACTCCTCATCTTACTTGATTTCTGTCCAAACCTTTACTGTCGTTTTCTTAGCAATGATTTCATAATTTAAATGTGTCATGAAAATGTATTATAGGAGATATAATCCTACATGTATAATTAAAATAAGATCCTGCCATGGATTTGAACCTGGGATTTTCTGTTCTGTATAATCATATATTCAAAAAGGGGGTCGGTGGAAGGTTTGTTAAACCGTTTGGTTTTCGACCACTACGACCCGGGTTCGATTCCCGCATTGGACACTTTTTTCTGTTTAAAAAAAAAAAAAATGCTCCAATGGCCCTCGATTCTTGCAAAAGTCCAACCCCACCAGCGAGTGCAAGTAACAAAATAGGGCTCTGGCATATTTGTAGGTGCAAAGTCGAACTGCTTTTCACATGTGTAGACATGTGGTGCGCTTACAGTAAAAGTAGTGGCTAACTACCCACCATGATTATCATGGCCTGTACCACGTGTACCAAGGATAAGCAAAAAAAAAAAAATATATATATATATATTTAAAAAAATAATCCCTTGTATCAATACTGGGCTATGCAAAAAATAGACAAGAATTTCAGATAAGGAAGAACATGTGCCATATTTTATACTTTCAAACATAGTATGTAAATGAAAATAAGATAACAAGACCACATTCAAATAAATAGTGTGTGACACATGGATTATAGATATGAAACCTAAGGTAACAATTCCTCTCTTCCTTCAATTTTTTCCCAACATCTTTTCCAAATCATTTGATCTCAATATATGTCTAAAGTAGGTCAGTTTTTGTTCACATATTTGGGATTCTAGCAATCTAATAGGATTAATTTCATTTAAGATTGAAACATTTGTCTCTGGGGGTCGGTGGAAGGATGGTCTAAACTGTTGGTTTTCGACTGCTATGACCCGGGTTCAATTCTCGCATTGGACACTTTTTTTCTGATTGAAAAAAAAAATGCTCTAATGGCCTCTGACTCTTGCAAAAGTCCAACCCCACCAGCGAGTGCAAGTAACAAAACAGGGCTCTGGCATATTTGTAAGTGCAAAGTCGAACTACTTTTTACAATGTGTGGACATGTGCACTTTCAGTAAAATAAGTCAAATTTTACCCACCAGGGTTATCATGGCATGTACTCCACGTGTACTAGCGATAAGCAAAAAAAAAAAAACATTTGTCTCTTGATATCTGTACATGACACTGAATAGTTTTCTCCATGTCCACATTTTAAAAGCTTTAATTCTTTTTCTTTCTTCTTTTCTGAGAGTCTATATATATTATTATATATAAGTGTTCCCAATTTAATATAAATTCCCCAAGGATCAACATTGTTTTTTGCCATATCCAAATAAATAGTGTGTGACGTTTCGGCAACTGCGTTATTACATTTGACAAAAGTACTGAGTGATGATGGTAACAACACTGTTACCAAAACATCACCCACTATTTATTTATTTGAATTTGTTCTTATTACCTTTTGTTTCTATTCTATAATCCAAATTGTACCATATCAATACCTCTACAAATTATGCTCTACCCAGGAGAGAATGTACCCAAATGGTGCTAAGTGGTGTGTATCTCCAGGGGGTGATCACCTACGGAGCTGGAGCGGACTTGATGGATGAGTACAAGAGTGTCATCTACTACCACGAGGATAAACCCAAGTGGATGGAGACTTTCAAGGTGAGTATTTCTACTTCCTTGTTTGTTTTTTTCTTCCTCTATCTGCTATATTGTCTTGATCTGTCTGGATTGGTATCAAAGTCATTATATCCAAATTTTTCACAAATTGATGTGTAAAATAGGGAAATTGTATACTATTCTATGAATCTATCAATACTTGGAATATCTCTCTATTCTTTATCTTCATATGGTTTAACTCTAGGTGATGGGTTGTTTTGAGACATAGAGACAAAAAATTTACTCCAATTGGCTCCGATTCTTGCAAAAGTTGAATCCTGCCAGTGAGTTCAAGGATATTCAAAATTGGGATCAGACACACTTTGTAAGTGCAACTGCTTTCCCCCATGTGTAGACATGTGCTACACTTATTGGAAAAGTAGTTGCCAACTACTACCCACCATTATTATCATGGCCTGTACATGCTTGTTTAGCGGTACATATACTAAAACTAGCCGAATGACCCGGGCAACGCCCGTGTTTTACCCGATTGAATGTTTTGATTCAAATACTATTTGTTACAATTATAAATTGGTGCCTTATATATATCCCTAATGATAATAGTACTTACATATGTACATAAGTATGTGTATATATATACACCTTAATAGTACAAAAGCTACATACCTATACTTTTGATATTTGCGGACCTATAATGAGGTATTGTTAACAATAGATTATTTAAGGAGCGACCCGCTCCAACACAATAGTTATAAAACAACAAAGCGAGTGGGGGAGGGGCATGATGGGGGAAGGGCAAAGGTGGCGTGATCGTAGCCAACCAATGGGAGAGCGCCATTCCAAAAAAAAAGCAAACCGTGACAGAGATGAAAAAGAATTGATGACGCACGTAACTGTATATAGAATTGGAACATGGTCTGTACCAGGTCTATAAGGGAAATTAATAAAAAAGAGATATTGTTTTGAAAGAAATTTCTACAGCATTTTCTCTACCTTCTATCATCCCTCACCAAGAATTTCTTCCAAAGTGCCGGATGTATAAACAGAACAACCCAATACAATATTTGTAGAACCCTTGCCACAGAAAAATAAACTTACTTTTAAAGAAATAGAAACAATAGCCAAAACAAAAATAAACAAGAACTGGAGGATCCCACCTAAGCACAGTTGGTACAGTGGAGTGAACCCAGGAGAAGCTCTGAAGATCAGAAATAGACAGCATCAAACAACACTAACAAGATTTAGGACAGGCCATCTCAAGCCATTGAAGATAGAAAATAATAACAAAATTTATCCCACTTGCCCAAAATGTAGTTTGGTACCTGCAGCTCCAGAACACATTTTGGCTTGCATTAGATGCACTAAACAGGACCTTTGGGAGAGGCCGCTGCTCATCATAAAACAGCTCGAGGAGCATGAACTCATGGAATTCGTGTAATCTTTACACAAGGGGATAAGAAACAACAACAACAACAACAGAATTCCTCTCCAAAGTGCCGGATGTATAAACAGAACAACCCAATACAATATTTGTAGCTTGAGTTTGAAATTTTTTGGAGGGTTCATCACTAATAAGCCAGGTCCTCCCAATATTTTCCAACCTCAGTTTTATTTGGAAATAGTCCTGTTAATTAGTGTCTTTTCTGAAATTCTATCTCATGTGTTCTTTCATATTCATTCTCTCACGAACTCTGTTCTGTTTCCAGATCGCAATCCCCATTGAGGAATTCTACAGCGCCCACCTCAAGTTTACCTTTAAACATCGCTCATCAAGTGAAGGTAGGTTCAACTCTTCTTTAGTTAAAGATCCCCAAGGATCTCTCAGAATATTTTCAGTTGAATTGAAGTCAGTGTTGAATTATAAAGTGGTTAAGATGAATATTGTTCGGTACACTTTTTGGATTGGTGCACCATGATGAAGGTTCGTTTGGATTAAAATGGTCTCAAGCAAAGGTGAATAATATTTCAAGAGGATCAACTTTATATTGGGGTGGTTCGTTTGATATTGAAAAAATGATTCAATTATTCATCCGTGGTATTTTAATTTATTAAGGATAAATATAGATATTATTATAATGTTACAAATTAAATTTTTAGTAAAAAAGAAGTTGAAAAATGTTTGATTCAAACGGATGGATGGGAAAGACGTCAGCCCGTGATGGCCGTCAGTATTCGAACGTCTCTGCCGCCGCCGCGCACGCGCGCCGCCTTGGCGACCTCCGGTAGAATGTTGGTTGAAAGACCGTTCAAAACTGTTTTCTTTCTTCTCGCGCGGGCTTGCCTTTGCCTCTCGCAGACCACGTGAGGCCCAGCGCAATTACCTTTCACTAACATTCATCATTACAACATTCACTGCTAGTGGACATTTAGTTGAATTATAGCTGGTTACAATAAAGTAGATAGGCTGATTGGGGGGATTTGAAAAATTGGCTTCTTCTTCTTCTTTCTTATCTCCTCCACACTGGGTAAAGTAGAATGCGTCTGTCTTTGTCATTAAGACTGGGAGCACTACTCAGTGGCAGGCCGACTTAGCTCCAGCTGAGCCCAGGTTTTTTAGTGAGCTTGTTACTGCTCCCCCTCTTCCTTTTTCATCCGGGCTTGGGACCGGCAAAGGCGGAGTTCACTGTTGGCTGAATTATAGTAGTGTTGAATTAAGGATGGTGATTTGAATGTTAAATAGTTGAAATTTGAAAAAATTGATTGAATTATATTATGTGCTGAATTATAGTGGGTTATGTGAATTATTTTTGTATTACAACAATCTTGGGTCATTCCTCAACCCCCAAGTATGAATAAAAACTTCTGGTTGGTTCTCTCTGTGTACAAGTGAAGATGTTGTTGCAGCCAAAGACAAAGTGGAGAAGCCATTTGCCCTGTCCTATGTCAAACTCATGCAGGAGAACGGCACCACCCTCAAGGATGAGACCCATGAACTGCTGGTGTATAAGGTAAGAAATACCACTTTGTCGAACACCTGACTGTTGTATCTGTTGTCATTTTTTCTTATCCCCTTGTGCAAATATTACATGAATTCCATGAGTATGCTCCTCAAGCTGGTTTGATAATAAGCAGCAGCCTCTCTGGAGATGAGTTTCTTTTTTTAAATGTTATCTCAAGCTTTTGGGCATCCCTGCC
>CP092868.1:14437506-14450294 GCA_030710605.1 Cordylochernes scorpioides
ATAGTGTATGATGTTTCAGTTACAACGCTGATTCGGAACATCACACACTATTTATTAATTTGGATTTGGTCTCTTATTATATACCTTGTATTTTTTCATTCATTATTATTCTTTAAAAAATTATTATATTTAATAAATAATATTCAAATACAGTGGACCCTCGGTTTGCGAGCATAATCCGTTCCAGAGCCATGCTCGTACTCCAAAACGCTCGTAGTGCGAAACTAATTTCTTATTTTTAATAATTGAAACTCGGGCAATTCTTCTTGCTACGAACAATTGCACAGTTTCCCACATTTTACATATTTCCCGAATCTGATCTGAAGGGAGGGATCCCAGTGAATTTTCATCCATCACGATTACGGGCAACCATCACGAGTTGCTCGTAATGCGAAATTTCACTCGTAATCCGAGGTAAAATTTTTCAAAAAATTTTGCTCGTACTGCGAAAAGCTCGTACTCCAAGGTGCTCGTAAACCGAGGGTCCACTGTAGATGTATCAACATTGGACATACTTGTGTTTACATTTATTTGCAGATATTACAAATCCAAACAAGAATCTTGTGAGAAAAGTTACTTACCGGCAATGCCAAAGGGGCGTCGCAGATTGTCCGAGGATTTCTTGTGGTTGTTGTTCTTCTTGGTATCGGCAGTCCGGAGTCCCATGGTGCCTGTTACCGCTGTGTTTGAAAGAGGAGGAGGTTGGGATCCATGGATTACTTACCAATTCGGATCACCTGACATATAAGGAATACCTTGTCTCTCATCAGGTCCTTGCTTCCTAGGTCCTGAACACAAGACTACTTCCAAGCCACTGTTTCCACACAAGATTCTTTGTTTTGTGTTTATTTAAGTTCCTTGTTGTTAGCCCATAGATACTGTTCTGCTGTCAAATCTCTCATCCGGGAAGTCTTTAATCACCTACAGCCACCTCAATGGATCTTCCTTCAGGTCTGATCTTCATCACTTTATGATTGCCTTAACATCTTCAGCCACATCAAGAATCTACAGGTTCTTCATGACTCTGGAAATTATCTGTGAGGATTCTCTGATTGCTTGGTGGTGGACTTTTCATTGTTGGGAGAGCTTCCTTAATGAAACATAATTGTTTATACTTTTACTATCTTTATTATTTTTTATATATACAGTTAAACCTGTCTATAGCGCCCCCTTTTGGGACTCACCAAAATAGGGTGCTATAGAGAGGGGGGTGCTATAGACAGGTCACTTTTAATGTAAAATGTTTACATTTTAATATTTAAAATCGGGCGCTATAGAGAGGAAGGAGCTATTTAGAGGGGGCGCTATAGACAGGTTTAACTCTATATATTTTTTACTTTTTAATCAAAGTGCCAAACCATGTAATTTAGAATAGTGAGTTTCTTATTTTTTTATTCTACCATTGACTTGTATAGACAATAAAATGTTTTCAAATCTCAAAAAAAAAAACTCTCTCTTATCTTCACTCAATCATATTAGAATATTGAGACAGTAAACTGCCAACCATTATGTGATTGGGTGAAATATCTGCTTTTGTCATTAAGACTGGGAGCAATCTTCAGTATCAGGGCCAATTTAACTCCAATATGAAATGACTGACTCTGACATGAAGAACAGATGCCATTTGAAATTGCTCCTAACTTGGAATACAGACGCTCATCCTTTTCTTTCTTTTTATTATCCCATTGTATATACAAGGTCGGTGGGTATACAAGGGGGTCGGTGAGGAATGGTCTAAACCGTTGGTTTTCGACTGCTATGACCCAGGTTTGATTCCCGCATTGGGCACTTTTTTCTGGTTAAAAAAAAAATGCTCCAATGCCCCCCCGATTCTTGCAAAAGTCCAACCCCACCAGCAAGTGCAAGTAACCAAAAGGGGCTCTGGTACATTTGTAAGTGCAAAGTCGAACTACTTTTCACATGTCTAGACATGTGGTGCACTTACAGTAAAAGCAGTCGCCTTCTTCTACCCACCATGATTATCATGGCCTGTACCACGTGTACTAGGGATAAGCAAAAAAATATATTTATATATGTAATATTATAAAGAATATTGTCTAATAAATAATTATGTACCATGTTGGATATAATGTATTCTGTATGGATTCAAATAAAGATGGCAGTCAAAGGACGTGGAGATGGAAGAAGTAGAAGAGAAAAGAACGACAGATCCAAGTCGTGTATCTAGGTCACTTAGAACAAAGAGGCCCTCATATTCCAGAGTTGAATGTCCTGAGAGATTGGGATGTTAGGCAAAGCTCCTTTCCCGACCAAATTCACCATCATGGCCGACAGAGACAGGGACCAATCAAAGGTCAAGCAGGGTCCCACATGACCCAAGCCGGGGGGCGGGGCAACCGGAGTTCGGTCGGTAACGTGTGTGTCAAGACGTGTGTGTGCATCTTCTAAAAGTAGTGCCTCGAGGTCCAAGATGTGAGTCATCTCAATCCAATTTAATCGTGAAAATCCTTCCATCTCCTCTCCCGAGCCGCCAATGATTAATATTCCGAGGTGTTTTGTGATTCATTAATCGATATAGTGTGCCGATTTTTTCATCCACCGCCATTGATAACGACTGCCCAAACATACAAAATCCCATCCACTCCCGAGGATTCTCAGGACAAAGCACTTTATCACAGTGAAGTCGACAAGCATTTTTTTTATATTATAGAGAGTCGATAAGATTCTCAGGATCCTTTTCCCATATATCACAGAGAGCCGACAGGATGGACGAGAAAAACGAAACGCAAAACGCGGAGGAATACACCGCAGAGGGAGAAAACAACCTGTTGAATGTCCTGAGAGATTGGGATGTTAGGCAAAGCTCCTTTCCCGACCAAATTCACCATCATGGCCGACAGAGACAGGGACCAATCAAAGGTCAAGCAGGGTCCCACATGACCCAAGCCGGGGGGCGGGGCAACCGGAGTTCGGTCGGTAACGTGTGTGTCAAGACGTGTGTGTGCATCTTCTAAAAGTAGTGCCTCGAGGTCCAAGATGTGAGTCATCTCAATCCAATTTAATCGTGAAAATCCTTCCATCTCCTCTCCCGAGCCGCCAATGATTAATATTCCGAGGTGTTTTGTGATTCATTAATCGATATAGTGTGCCGATTTTTTCATCCACCGCCATTGATAACGACTGCCCAAAAATACAAAATCCCATCCACTCCCGAGGATTCTCAGGACAAAGCATTTTTTTTATATTATAGAGAGTCGATAAGATTCTCAGGATCCTTTTCCCATATATCACAGAGAGTCGACAGGATGGACGAGAAAAACGAAACGCAAGACGCGGAGGAATACACCGCAGAGGGAGACAACAACCCCGCCGTAAGTTCTCCCAAAATAGAACCACCCCCGCCGTCGGCAGAGTTGCCGGCCGTCTTGACACGCCTCGCAGCGTGTTTATCTGCCCTTCAGACCACCAGCGACCGCGTGACCCATCGGACGGAGATAGAAGTCCAGAGCTTCGACGGGACCTACCCAGCCGCACAGTTCTTTCGGACATATGACCAGAAAACAGACTGGGATGGTCTCACCAACACGGAAAAAGTGCTCCGCCTACCCCGTTACCTGAACAACAAACCGCTAGAACACTTCAGGAGGCTTCGGATGGAGACCCAACATTACATCCAGGTGAGACAGACCTTCCTGGATCTCTATCCGGAGACCAATGAGGCCACGTATGCCCAATACTTCTCCATGAAGCTGGCCGGACAGCCCAACCTGGAAGAATACTATCGGAATAAGACCGCGCTGGGTCTACAACTGGGCCTCCCACAAGAGGTCATCTTGGAGACGCTCACCGAGGGGCTGCCACCCTCCGACCAGCGCCTCGTCCGCATTGTGCCGCCAGAGAACCTAGGTGCATGGTTCCGGCTGGTGCAGCGGATCCGCGGCAGCGGCGCACCATCTCCAAGGCACCCAGACGAGCACGCACCACCCCTACTGGGCCCCTACGCACCGGTGCGACCTAGTCCAAGAACAGTGCCAACCAGGTCGACCCCGCCAACAGACTGCCGTTTTTGTGGTGGACTACACTGGCACTCTGAGTGTCGTCTCAGACAAGCCCCGCAGTTGCCCCGTGCCTCCGGAGACGCACGAGCAGCGCGCTCCGCGCAACTAGCGGAACAACGGCCGCGAGCCCAGCCCCATCACCAAGCGTCACGCGCACAAGCCACTGGGATAACCAAGGGAGCCCCAGACCAGCAGCCAACAGGTAGGCCTACTGACCAGGCCTTTCGTCAACCTGACAATTAGTCTGCCAATCTCCCAGGGACTGTCCCTACCATTCCTGATAGACACGGGTGCGTCCGTTAACCTAGTGTCATGTGCCATATATAAAAATTTAAAGAATAATTTCCCTGACCTAAATTTAATAACTAAAAAAATAGTAAATTTACAGACAATAGATGGCCACGTGCCAACAATAGGCCAGATTACCTTCCCCCTGTCCATTCATGCCATAACCCAAAACGAAGTATTCCACGTGGTGGACGCCCCTCTACCATTTGGAATACTTGGTATTAATACCCTCCGTAAATTCAAATTAAAAATCGATTTTGCACATGGCACTATGTACCAACTCGACGCACCTTTGTCGCCCCTGACCTACCACTTTGCTGTGTTGCCCGAAAGGTGCACATATTGGGAATGCCAGGCGGACCTATGCAAGGCCCACACTATTTTTCCGCCTTCCGCCAACAATACCCAATATGCGCATTTTTCGGACAACACGTCCACAACCCAGGGACTCACCCAACCACCGCACCATGTCCAATCAAAGAACTTTTTTAGAGCCAACTGCTCTTATTATAGGGTCAAGGTACCAGAACAACCACCCAATGCCAACCTCTCACACCCCACCAAGGTCCAAACGGATCACCTTCACCATACACCCAAACATCCCCATTCCACACACCATTCCATGTACCACACACACCACCCATTATCACCAGAACACCTCCCAGGGATCCCCATAGACAATCAACCGCAGCCACCGTATCCACCTCAATTCCCGGCGCTATTGCGCCAATACCAACACGTGTTCTCCCGGAACAAATTCGTGGTCCCATGCCTAAAGGTTCCCCCAGTAAGAATCGCCACCAACTCCGACAAAGTCGTCACCATCCGCCCATATAGGGTACCGATATGCGACCAACGGGAAATACGCAGTCAGATCCGACAGATGTTGGATAATGACATCATTGAGCCGTCCTACTCCCCTTTCTCTAGCCCGGTCACCCTAGTGACCAAGCGAGACAAGACCAAAAGGTTTTGTATCGACTATAGGAAGGTGAACGAGGTCATAAGCTCCGATGTCCATCCACTCCCGAGGATCGAAGATATACTGGACCGTCTCGCGCGGGCCAAGTATTTCTCGACTGCCGACGTCTCCTCCGCATATTGGCAAGTGCCGATACACCCTGATTCTCGACCACTGTTGGCCTTCGCCACGATAGACGGGTTGTATCAGCCCACCCGATTGCCTTTCGGACTTAAGACCAGTCCACAGATCTATGAAAGGGCAATCAATCAGGTCCTGCAGGGGCACGGACTTGATTGTGTGGCGCACTATTTTGACGACTTCGTCATCTATTCGGAGACACTGGAGGAACACCAAGAACACCTGCGCAAGTTTTTCGCGTTCTGCGACGCGGAGAACTTGCAACTCAACCTCACCAAATGCGAGTTTTTTAGGCAGACCATCGAATTTCTGGGGTACACAATCACCGCTGGTACCACCACCCCACTTATCCGCAATACCGACGTAATCCACGCTATCCCACCCCCGAACAATCGCAAAACGCTGCAATCCTTCTTAGGCGCCGTGAACGTCTATAATAAGTTCATCCCGGACTATGCCCGTTTGCGGACCCCACTCAACAACCTTCTCAAGAAGGATGTGACGTGGGACTGGGATGACAAATGCCAAAAGGCGTTCACCAGCCTGAAGGAAAGCCTCACACAACACCCCGTATTGCACCTCTACAAGGATGAACTACCATGCCAGGTATATTGCGATGCATCAACACTTGGCATTGCAGGCGTCCTCAAACAAGTCCACTCCGCTGGGAAGGCCTACCCAGTCCAATATTTCAGCCGCGCTCTGCGTGTACACGAGCGGAACTACACCATCTCCGAACTAGAATGCCTCGCCATTGTCGAGAGCGTGGAGAAGTTCCGTGTGTATCTAATGGGCAGAAAATTCACCATATTTTCTGACCATCACGCACTGCAGTGGCTGAAGACGATCAAAAACCCGTCAGGCAGATTATTCCGATGGAGTTTGAGGTTATCGTGTTACGAATACGAAGTCCGCTACATAAAAGGAGCGCTACAACATGAAGCGGACCTCCTATCCCGTAACCCGTTTTGTGGATTCTTAGACGCCACCCTCCTTAAGAACCACCAACTCACTCCTTCGGGAGAATCTAAACTGACCATTGATCGAAACGGACTGCAAACCCTAAAGCGTAGAGGTGTAACCAAAATTGTCGTCCCTGACGCCCTCGTTCCCGACCTACTAACAAAGGTGCACAGTCGGTACAACCACCCGGGCATATCCCAGATGACCAGGCTCATCTCTCCCCAGTACTACTGGAAGGGGATGTCAGAAGACATCTCCAAAACCACCAAAGCCTGCGCCATCTGTCAGTCAACAAAACCCCCTCGAGGTCCCACGTTTGGGGAACTAGGACAACTTCCTGTGGCCACTCAGCCTTTTGATCTGGTCGCCCTCGACACCATAGCTGGACTTGCCAAATATGGTAACGCCAAAGCTTACCTCCACGTTGTGGTGGATCACTTTTCGCGCTACACGTGGACCTTCCCCTCAAAATCTACCAGCATCACCACCTATCAACAGGTGATAAAGCGAGTGTTGCAGGACGGCTCTCCGAAACGCCTACTCACGGATAGAGCGCCTGCGTTCACCTCACCAAAGTTCAGGAAGTTCCTGATTAACAGGAACATCCATCCCCTGCTCACCACCAGTAACAACCCCCAAGCTAATGGTCTATGCGAGCGCCTGAACGCTACCTTAACAGGCAAACTAAGGTTACTCCATTTGGAAAACCCCAAAGCCGCATGGACTAAGCTGGCGAAGCGCGTTACTGTGGTGTATAACAACACGCCCCACTCAGTTACCGGGTTCCCACCTGGCTACCTGATGTTCGGCGTTCTACCTCCCGAGCTCACTGAGCATGTAAACCCCTACCCCGTTTTAACCACAGCCCGACGGATAGCCCATGAACGTACCCAGGCCAAGCACCTCAAAGACAAACATGCCTACGACCAACAACATAAGACACCCCATTTTGAACCCGGAGATCTCGTGTTGGTAAAAGTTTACCATCACCCCAATACAGGCAAACTGGCTCCGTATTTCACGGGTCCCTACGAGATCTTAGAGATCATCTCTCCCAACGTGGTGAGAATAAACCGACCCAACCAACCTCTAAATCGGAATACCGACACAGTCCATGTAAATAAATTACAGTACTATAACGAAAATATTCGTTATATCGCACCTCCCACTCTGATACCACACCCTGCTAAACCCCAATCTAGGACGCTACCACCACTGTTCGAGCACCTCACCCCAGACCTCTTTAAAGTTGAGCGCTTTGCTCCTACAATAGGCAATTGTACCACTACCACCCCTGTTGACCCACAATGTAACATTATCGCCCAACGCGATATTCCCCAACCTGCAATATCCCGTCCAACCCATATAACCAAAGTTAAAACCCCAATCCCTACAGTTAGGGCTGATCCCAAACCAATTCCCTTACAGGCAAGGTTTTTTCATAACGTGAAAACCTTCCCCTTGTTCCACCTCCTATACCTCATCAACCTTTTCATCCTACCCACTGTACTATTACCCATGGCCACCCTACTGTATGTCAGTGTCTATACACTGCAGCCCAACCGTCTCTTCCAACTACAGGAAGCCCTATTCGAAATAACCATCGCCGTAGTGGAACTAATCCATCGAACCATAGGAATAATTCTCCCGGAGTTATGGACCATCCTTGTCCACAGTCATGCCTTGGTCGCTCTAATAGGTGAAATCATAGGAGAGATTTTCCAAACCCTCTTTAGAGCGCGCCAAGTCGAATAGCAATCTCCCCACCTTACATCACTCGTCGATCACCCCGCCGTCAGCTGGCGTCCACTTTACAGAAACCTTCCGCCGCGCCGACGTCACGTCCTTTCCGATCACGTGACCGACGTCACATCCTCCCTGCGGAATGTAAACAAACCCGCCGTCACTTTTCGCGTGTCACCACACTTAAAGTTACTTTCTGGAACATACACTCACACACACTCGCATACATTCACGCACCTATATAGTTTTGGCAAGCTTATGACCTACGACCCTATAATAAACAAAGATTGGACATTGTTATGTAAAAAAATATTCTTCTTTTGTGTATATTTTTGTTAACCAATTTTAAAAGACTTGTACACAACCAGCACTTTTATTTTTTTTATTTTTATTTTTTTATTCCCACCATCCATGTCTATCACCCTTTCAATTTTTTAATCACCTCAAGTTTATTTTTTCCTTTTATTGTTTAAACCTTGTTTTGTCCTAACTGAATGAACAACTGACCTGACGCAATACTTCTCATGTATCAGCCTTCAGTTTATCATACAGGAGCTTTGATTTCTTTTTTTTATGTTTTGTTTATATTTTTTCACCGCCCCAAAGGCTAATCAGATTTCTTTTTTTTCTTTTTTTTTTTCCTCCATCACCAAATTTTATTGGCTATAGTTTTCTTTTATTTCTGTTAATGTCTTATATGTTTTGTTTGGATTGCACCTCATAGAGTTTCCCTTGCTGTGGGTTTCCACACAGCAAGATTGAACACCTATGCAGGCAAAATTTTTTTTTCCTCCAAAAAATTATCATATTTTTTCCTAGTTTAGCAAGCACCCCTATCTACTCAAATTTCTTTTTATTACTTATTTCCATCATTTACTTTCTCCCCAATTGTATCTAACCACTCATTATTTAAAAAAAATTTTTTTTTTTCCCAAAAAATTATTTTTCCTTTTTCAGAATTTAATACAGATCCCTTTTAAAATTCTTATTCATAGGGGGCGCATCTGTAATATTATAAAGAATATTGTCTAATAAATAATTATGTACCATGTTGGATATAATGTATTCTGTATGGATTCAAATAAAGATGGCAGTCAAAGGACGTGGAGATGGAAGAAGTAGAAGAGAAAAGAACGACAGATCCAAGTCGTGTATCTAGGTCACTTAGAACAAAGAGGCCCTCATATTCCAGAGTTGAATGTCCTGAGAGATTGGGATGTTAGGCAAAGCTCCTTTCCCGACCAAATTCACCATCATGGCCGACAGAGACAGGGACCAATCAAAGGTCAAGCAGGGTCCCACATGACCCAAGCCGGGGGGCGGGGCAACCGGAGTTCGGTCGGTAACGTGTGTGTCAAGACGTGTGTGTGCATCTTCTAAAAGTAGTGCCTCGAGGTCCAAGATGTGAGTCATCTCAATCCAATTTAATCGTGAAAATCCTTCCATCTCCTCTCCCGAGCCGCCAATGATTAATATTCCGAGGTGTTTTGTGATTCATTAATCGATATAGTGTGCCGATTTTTTCATCCACCGCCATTGATAACGACTGCCCAAACATACAAAATCCCATCCACTCCCGAGGATTCTCAGGACAAAGCACTTTATCACAGTGAAGTCGACAAGCATTTTTTTTATATTATAGAGAGTCGATAAGATTCTCAGGATCCTTTTCCCATATATCACATATACAAGGTCATTGAGAATGAATTCATGGATTAAATTTACAATCTAAGTTGTATTAAAGAGGTTATATCTACTATACAGTACAACAAACTTACAATGAAGAGCACAATGAGGTTGTTGAGTTGATCCAGATGTTTGACCAGACCTTCCTTCCCCCACTTCACCAGGTAGTTTTCCCTGAAAACACAAGATTATTCTAAGAGTTTTTTTCTTCTTCTTCTACAAAGCAAAGAGGACAAATTTCCACAATGATTTAACTGATGATTAAATGAAAAGAATTGGGATGGCTTGGCTCATCAGTGTGGTGAACCTTCCTAGTGATTTCTTTAATCTATCAGATTGCTACCACAATTGTGGTATTTCTTTAAACCAAAAGTACATATAGAGTACTTCAATTCAACATCCCCAAGGGATCAGAATTCTCAGTTGAATTAAAGTCAGTTTTCAAATAAATAGGTTATACTGTTTAACTTATAATTATTGAATTGACTTTTAAGAGTAACCAGACATGCTTATATCCAAAATGGTTAACCAATCATCAAATAAATGGATTCTACCTGATTATGTGAGGAAACAAGAGAAAATGAAAAACAAAAAAAAACAGATAAAAGAGGTAAATTTAGCTATAATTTACATATTAGGAGATTTTCAATCTTGTTATTTCTAGAGTTAGATATTCAGTATAAAGAAGACAAAGCTCTCAGTAGAAAATGTGACGTAGAGGAAAAACTGAGGGAGGTAGTAAACCTACGTGAAGAACCTGCCCTCCTTGGCATCATAGAGGGTCAGCAGCAGGTCAGCATCCTCCCCGATCCTGCAGACAAAGTTCTTGACAGCCACGTAGAGGTTGTGGCAGTAGTGGGCGGAGGACACCAGGCTGGTCCTGGGGGAGCCACTCTGGACACCACACTCCTTGTTACTTGTTTGTTCATGTCCTTCAACTCTTGGTAACTATATGGACAAATACACCTATCCCCCGATTTACACGGTACTTGTTTTACACGGTTTTCGTTTTTACACGGTTTTCCAAATAAGTTTTTTTTTTGTTGTTTTTATCGCACTATATACTAAATGCTACTGTGATTGAACACATGCGCTGTGTACACATCTCACGAGGAATCCCAAGCTTATATGTGCTGACTACATATTTTAACCTGTCAATATATTTTATTTTTATTTCTGTGTACACCTATCCCCCGATTTACACGTTTTTCTCGGGAACGTATCTACCGTGTAAATCGGGGGATAGATGTATTCTCCAATTTTATCTGTTAGTGATCATCACTCAGCTCAATTAGTGACCTTCCAATAGCTTCCTTGATCCCTTCTAACCAGCTCATTGCAGGTCTTCTGTTGGTGGAAGGATGATCTAAACCGTTGGTTTTTGACCGCTACAACCCAGGATTGAATCCTATATTGGGCACTTTTATTATAATTTGAAAAAAAAAAAAAATGCTCCAATGGCTCCGTGATTCTTGCAAAGTCCAACCCCAACAGTGAGTGCAATTAACCAAATGGGACTCTGGCACATTTTTAAGTGCAAAGTCGAACTGCTTTTCGCATGTGTAGACATGTGGTGCACTTATAGTAAAAGCAGTTTCCAACTTCTACCCACCATGATTATCATGGCCTGTACTATGTGTACTAGGGATAATTTTAAAAAAAAGGTCTTCCTCTTTTTCTTCTTCCTTCAATTTTTCCCAATATCAATGTCTTTTCTAATCTATTTGCTTTCTTGTCTAAATTAAGTCATTCTTTGTTTACTAATTTGAGATTCTAGGGATTAAATAGGATTAATTTCATTTAAGATTGAAACATTGACCTTTAATCATCTGTCTATAACACTGAGTCGATTTCTCAATGTCCACACATTTCTTACCTAATGTCAAATTTAATATTGTTAAGAAATCAGCTTGAATGCAAAGGTTCAAAAAACCAAGGTCCTGGATTGACAAAAATGAGCCAATGGAGGCGAAAATACCTCATGGAACAAAAACAAATTTTCATCTATATTACCATTTGAGTAAAAAAATAAAATTGCTTGAAGAACAATGTATACAGACAGACCTTACATTTGGATTTTATTTCTTAGGGGTGAAATATTTGTATTGCCTTAAAAGTTATTCGCAAAAACTTCTTTGTCTCTCTCTGGTGAACTTCTGTCTGTATGTTTAAAAAATAGAGAAGCTCTAAAAAGGCACACTAACAAACAAACTCTCAGGTGGGCAC
Source organism: Cordylochernes scorpioides (assembly GCA_030710605.1). Lineage (NCBI taxonomy): Eukaryota > Metazoa > Arthropoda > Arachnida > Pseudoscorpiones > Chernetidae > Cordylochernes > Cordylochernes scorpioides. Next base: position 14,449,534 of record CP092868.1, read on the forward strand.
TTACATAAACTGAGATGAAAGGCATTCAACAACAACAAACACAAAGAGTGTCAGACAGGGAGATTACTTACAGAGGCAATTTCCTTGATCCTCTGGGTGGCGGACTCATGGCTCCGGTAGAGCTCCATGGTGGAAGTGGAGTCTGGGCTGAGTATGTTGCCTTGGTCATCTCGGACTACCAAGTCCAGCCCCAGCATCCTGCAACATCATCAGCTCAGAATTATTACTATCATGGAGATTCAGGAAGAAATATTACACTTAATTGTAGATGAAGAATTCTTCCTGATTTGAAATTAAACGAAAAAACATGGTGAAGGAAGACGAGTTTCTTTTATTCATGCATAGGTGCAAGCTTTCGGGTAAAAACCCTTCAACAGGCGAGAAATGTAGCGCGACTTATAAGGACTATGGTACAAATGGTAGGACAGAATAAATATATATAAAAAAGAAAGTTTTAAAACTATTTATATATATATGTTAATATTAATAGAAGACCGATTTTTGAGAAAAGTAAATATTAAATCTGCAGTCTGAAACCACGAGACGGCGCATGATTAGGGCTATTGAAATAAACATGTGGGAGGTTTAAATACTTAATTGGATATATCTTTATTGAAGTAGTTGAACATTACAGTAGTTTCCAGTAAGAGACCAGAGCCTAAAAACATGGCTAAACCTGGACTTTCCTGGGGGCGGACTCTCGTCAGAGACATGTTTGGGTTGAAATACTCCTTATGACTATCCCTGACATTCTGATGAGA
>CP092868.1:14450394-14515398 GCA_030710605.1 Cordylochernes scorpioides
TTATTAATTTGGATTTGGTCTTTTATATCTTGTATTTCAAATATATAGAAGGGGTCAAGAAAACTACCTGGAAGGTCACTGGATGAGCACTAACATTTCAAATTGGACCATATATTTGTCCATATAGATTTCAAAAGCCCGGTTATATTTACCATATGTATATAATCTTTCTCCATTTTTACCCCTTTGTATATTTCCCACTTTCATAGGTTTCTCCGTCTTGTAACCCCAAGGAGAATCCTCTGTAAGACCTGTGTGTCTTAATAAAGGTTTTTGTGTGATATCAAAAATCAGCTTGATGGATAATAACAACAAAAAGGACAGGACATGACAATCATGGTGGGTAGTTAGTGACTGTTTTTACAGTGGGATTGGACTTTTGCAAGAATTGGGGGATTCATTGAAACATTTTTTTCTTCGGGAAAAAAGTGCTCAATGCAGGATTGAATCCCCAGTCGTGGATGTCAAAAATCAACAGTTTATGACATTTCTCCATCTCCACAGGCTTTTTTGATAAACTCCTTACAGAGATTTGAGATGCTTGATCTTCTTGTTCTGTAATGGTAATTCCTAGCAGTAAATGACTAGATAAATTTTATTACTTTGATATATTTTTAAGTTTTCCTACTCTCTCTTGAGCATCTCCAACACACATGTGTGAGATAATGTGTTCTAGTTTTAAAAAGAACTTTTATGTCATTGCAACATAGATTTAAAATAGCTACAGGCTTAAACTTAGAGGATGATCTTCCAAACATTGTGTTGATGTGGTTGTTCAGCCATGGACATCTCTGACATCATCAACGGCAAACTGGAGAGTGATGAGGAGAAACAGTACTTCATCCCCTTTATCCAGTAAGTTCTCCCTGTTTTCATAGCTGACTTTCTCTCAAACAACAATTTTTTAATCAAATTAAACATAATCAATAGGTTACATCAGCTTGCACCACGCTGATGAGGGCCAATAACCTGAAACACATGGTGGTGGTGTTTATCTCCATGGTTAAACCAATTCCTGATGTCCATTCCTCTCCTATTTTGCGATGGTAGTTAATTCATTGGAGTATTTAGATGCGTTTCCTGTTGATGGGATATCTGAGGCAACTGTAGATAGGAATACGACTTTGCCTGTTAACATTTAGCTTGACATAGTGGTGGGACAGCCTTCATACCTTAGGTGGCTCTACCAGAAGTTCAGAACTCCAGACATACTTCACCTGTCCCGTCCAAGGTCACCCCCCCGCCACTTTGAGGAAGTTAACAGGTCTTAGGGGGGATTGTGGGATTAGTTGATATTTATTCCCACAGATGGCGCAAGCCATTTGAGTTGCACGATCAGGAAATTCCTTTCTCTTTAAAAAATTTGCAAGCTTTCTCGAGGACACATTACCCTCTTCTACTGTCTATAAATATTTAACACTTTCAAAGGAAGAGAGAGAGATTTATATCTCTGTAACCAGTAGTTTCAAGTTGCTGTAAAAGTTGTAGAGCCATAGGTGCAATTCATTAAATAAAAAAATAGCACCATGCTAGTTTCGTTACAAAGTCTTTCTCTTCTTTCTTATCTCAAAGCCATGATAATCATGGTGGGTAGTTAGCGACTGCTTTTACTGTAAGCGCACCACATGTCTACACATGTGAAAAGCAGTTCGACTTTGCACTTACAAATGTGCCAGAGCCCCGTTTGGATAAAGTCCTGGTTGTCAAAAATATCAACCCACTTCCAAATTCCAAATACATTGTTTCGAAGGATGATACATTGATAGAAATATTTGATTATATCCTTTGCCTGTCCGTCCGTCCATTACAGCATTTAACACAACCAGCTGTGATCAGGATTTCCAGCAGTAGTAGTGAGGACAAGACACACCCCCTTTCTGCAGCTAAGAAGTTTTACAAAGGGTAAGGACATTCGGTAGTTCCAGCTCTTTCATTCCATTTGTCTCCATTTTTTTGTTTACCTTATTTTCATCCTCTTTTATTTGTTTGTAAGGTACAATTTGGATTATTAGATAAAGAATTCACAAGGTTACTATAGCCCACACAAATCCAAATAAATAAATTATCCATGAAATTTCGGTAACAGATTTCTTACCAATATAACATGCATAATTTATTAAGGATTTGGATTTGTTGGTCTTATTACCTTATGATTCTCTCTTGTCCATAATCATTTGTACTTTTTCTTTTCATTTTTTTTTCCAATTCTTTCTAAAATGTATTAATTAAAAGACCTATTGGTTTGTGATATCAGAATATAAAACGTTTATGGAGATAAGAATCTTTATTTTGATCATCTCAAGCTTTCGGGCTTGTCTGCCCTTCCACAGGAGAACAATACATTAAGAATATAACGCCGCCTGATGCTGAAACTGCATCAGGCGGCGTTATATTCTTAATGTATTGTTCTCCTGTGGAAGGGCAGACAAGCCCGAAAGCTTGAGATGATCAAAATAAATATACTTATCTCCATAAACGTTTTATATTCTGATATCAGATATCCAAAGGAGATTTAAATTGTTTCATATGAAAGTTACACTTTAACCTATTGGTTTATTATTTATTTGGATCTGATTTTCTTACCTTTCAGTTATCTCTTTTCATGTTATTATTTCTCTTTCAATGCTTCTTCCAGGATTTTAAAATATACACATACTATATAGCTATTCTACTTATTGAACTGTTTATTGGAGAATTGGGAAAAAATCTTTTTGTTACAATAAAGAGAACTATAAAGCGCATAAATGTTTGTTTTTTAAAACCACAAATAGAAAACACTTTCTACCATCCTTACTTCCTAACCTTCACTCTCTCTCTAAAACTATAAATAATTTGTATATATATATTTAAAAACTATGTACATAAAATAGACGCTGTGTTATTTGTCTTAAATTTTTTGAATGGTGAACCTTGTGATTTATATTGTCTTTCTTCTATTCCCCCCCCCAGTACCATTTCTAACTCTCTCCACCAAATCCCTCCAATGGCATCTACCAAATGTGGGGTGGGCATCTCTCACCTGGTGGCTGACTAGGTGTGGAGACAAAGACTTCCTGGACAATGTGATCCGCAAGCTGTCCGGCGGAGGTGGAGGAAGCAGCAGTGGGGTCCCCAAGGAACCCAAGGAGCAGGGACTCTGGATCTGCCTCAAGTTGCTCCATGGGGACCAACGCCAGGTCACAGAGGAGAACCCTCACCTCGTCTCCTCCTACACAGCTGTGGCTCGCAAGATGGGATTCCCTGAGGTCATTCTTCCAGGTAGGTTTGTCCCTCTGGTAGGGATGGATGGGATTAGGTTTGTCCCTCTGGTAGCGATAGATGGGATTGCCCGAGACAGGTTTGTCCCTCTTGTAAGGATAGATGGGATTCCATGAGAGAGGTTTGTCCCTCTTGTAGGGATAGATGGGATTCCCTAAGATCGGTTAGTCCCTCTGGTAGAAATAGATGGGATCCCTGAGATAGGTTTGTCCCTCTTGTAGGTATTGTTGAGATTCCCTGAGATAGGTTTGTCCTTCTGGTAGGGATTGTTGAGATTCCCTGAGGTAGGTTTGTCCCTCAAGTAGGGATAGATGGGATTCCCTGAGATAGGTTTGTCCTTCTGGTAGGAATAGATGGGATTTAAGATAATTCAAAAGCATTAATTCTTTTTCTTTCTTTTCTCTTTTCATAGAGAAAGAAAAGTCCATTTATAAATAGGAAAAAAAAAACAGATTTTAGATGAAAATGCTAGTATACACATATCTTAGATTTTTGCTGTCTCAAAAGGCATGTTGTTCCATCCCCTGACTCTGTTCCACCAATGAAGTCCCTACTGTGTGCCCCCAGGTGATGTCCGGAACGACCTCTACCTCACCTTGGTGCAAGGAGACTTCAGCAAGGGCACCAAGTCCTTGGACCGCAGCATCGAAGTCACCGTGATGGTCTGCAACGAGAAGGGCTTCATTATTCCTGTGAGAGGGCACTCCTCATCTTACTTGATTTCTGTCCAAACCTTTACTGTAGTTTTTTTTATCAATGATTTCATAATTTAAATGTATCATGAAAATGTATTATAGGAGATATAATCCTACATGTATAATTAAAATAAGATCCTGCCAGGGATTTGAACCTAGGATTTTCTGTTCTGTATAATCATATATTCAAAAAGGGGGTTGGTGGAAGGCTGGTTAAACCGTTTGGTTTTCGACCATTACGACCCGGGTTCGATTCCCGCATTGGACACTTTTTTCTGTTTAAAAAAGAAAATGCTCCAATGGCCCTCGATTCTTGCAAAAGTCCAACCCCACCAGCAAGTGCAAGTAACAAAATAGGGCTCTGGCATATTTGTAAGTGCAAAGTCGCGAACTGCTTTTCACATGTGTAGACATGTGGTGCACTTACAGTAAAAGCAGTCTCTAATTACCCACCATGATTATCATGGCCTGTACCACGTGTACCAAGGATAAGCAAAAAATATATATAATCATATATTTAAAAAAAAATAATCTCTTGTATCAATACTGGGCTATGCAAAAAGTAGACAAGAATTTCAGATAAGGAAGAACATGTGTCATATTTTATATTTTAAAACATAGTATGTAAATGAAAAGAGAATAAGACCACATTCAAATAAATAGTGCGTGACACACGGATTATAGATATGAAACCTAAGGTAACAATTCCTCTCTTCCTTCAATTTTTTCCCAACATCTTTTCCAAATCATTTGATCTCATTATATGTCTAAAGTAGGTCAGTTTTTGTTCACATATTTGGGATTCTAGCGATCTATTAGGATTAATTTCATTTAAGATTGAAACATTTGTCTCTGGGGGTCGGTGGAAGGATGGTCTAAACTGTTGGTTTTCGACTGCTATGACCCGGTTTCGATTCTCGCATTGGACACTTTTTTTCTGATTGAAAAAAAAAAATGCTCTAATGGCCTCTGACTCTTGCAAAAGTCCAACCCCACCAGCGAGTGCAAGTAACAAAACAGGGCTCTGGCATATTTGTAAGTGCAAAGTCGAACTGCTTTTTACATGTGTAGAGATGTGCACTTACAGTAAAAGAAGTCAAATATTATCCACCATGGTTATCATGGCATGTACTCCACGTGTACTAGCGATAAGCAAAAAAAAAAAAAAAACATTTGTCTCTTGATATCTGTACATGACACTGAATAGCTTTCTCCATGTCCACATTTTAAAAGCTTTAATTCTTTTTTTTTTTTCTTCTTTTCTGAGAGTCCATGTATATTTATATATATATTATATATAAGTTCGCAAATTAAGATAAATTCCCCAAGGATCAACAATGTTTTTTTGCCATATCCAAATAAATAAATAGTGTGTGATGTTTCAGCAACAGTGTTATTACATCAGACAAAAGTACCGAGTGATGATGGTGACAACACTGTTACCGAAACATCATCCACTATTTATTTATTTGAATTTGGTCTTATTGCCTTGTGTTTCTATTCTATAATTCAAATCGTACCATATCAATACCTCTACAAATTATGCTCTACCCAGGAGAGAATGTACACAAGTGGTGTGTATCTCCAGGGGGTGATCACCTACGGAGCTGGAGCGGACTTGATGGATGAGTACAAGAGTGTCATCTACTATCACGAGGATAAACCCAAGTGGATGGAGACTTTCAAGGTGAGTATTTCTACTTTTTTGTTTGTTTTTTCTTCCTCATATCTGCTACATTGTCTTGATCTGTCTGGATCGGTATCAAAGTCATGTTATCCACATTTTTACAAATTGATGCGTGGGGGGGGGGGGGTCAGTAGAAGGATGGTTTAAACCGTTGGTTTTTGACTGCTTCCTCCCGGGTTCGATTCCCACATTGAGCACTTTTTTCTAATTAAAAAAAAAAAATGCTCCAATGGCCCCCCCCCCCCCATTCTTGCAAAAGTCCAACCCCACCAGCGAGTGCAAGTAACCAAACGGGGCTCTTCTGGCACATTTGTAAGTGCAAAGTCGAACTGCTTTTCACATGTGTAGACATGTCGTGCACTTACAGTAAATGCAGTCGCCTTCTATCCACCATGATTATCATGGCCTGTACCAAGTGTACTAGGGCTAAGCAAAAAAATAAATAAATAAATTGATGCGTAAAATAGGGAAATTGTATACTATTCTATGAATCTATCAAAACTGGGTTGTCATGTGAATCCTATTTCTCCAACTCTCTCTATCCTTTATCTTCATACGGTTTAACTGTAGGTGATGGGTTGTTTTTGAGACATAGTAAGATCTGGTTGAGAGAAAGGGTTTTAAAAAATTTACTCCAATGGCCCCGATTCTTGCAAAAGTTGAATCCTACCATTGAGTGCAAGGATCCTCAAAATTGGAATCAGACACACTTTGTAAGTGCAACTGCTTTCCCCCATGTGTAGACATGTGCTACACTTACAGTAAAAGTAGCCGCCAAATACCACCCACCATTATTATCATGGCCTGTACATGCTTGTTCAGCGGTACATATACTAAAACTAGCCGAATGACACGGGCAACGCCCGTGTTTTACCCGATTGAATGTTTTGATTCAAATACTATTTGTTACAATTATAACTTGGCGCCTTAAATATATCCCTAATGATAATAGTACTTACATATGTACATAAGTATGTGTATATATATTCACCTTAATAGTACAAAAGCTACATACCTATACTTTTGATATTTGCGGACCTATAATGAGGTATTGTTAACAATAGATTATTTAAGGAGCGACCCGCTCCAACATAATAGTTACAAAAACAACAAAGCGAGTGGGGGGGGGGGCAAAGGTGCCGTGATCGTAGCCAACCAATAGGAGAGCGCCATTCCAAAAAAAAAGCAAACGGTGACAGAGATGAAAAAGAATTGATGATGCTCGTAACTGTATATAGAATTGGAACATGGCCTGTACCAGGTCTATAAGGGAAATTAATAAAAAAGAGATATTGTTTTGAATGAAATTTCTACAGCATTTTCTCTACCTTCTATCATCCCTCACCTAGAATTTCTTCCAAAGTGCCGGATGTATAAACAGAACAACCCAATACAATATTTGTAGCTGGAAGTTAAATTTTTTGAGGGTTCATCACCAATGAGCCAGGCCCTCCCAATATTTTCCAACTTCAGTTTTATTTGGGAAAATTCCCGTTAATTAGTATCTTTTCTGAAATTCTATCTCATGTGTTCTTCCATATTCACTCTCTCACGAACTATGTTCTATTTCCAGATTGCAATCCCCATTGAGGAATTCTACAGCGCCCACCTTAAGTTTACCTTCAAACATCGCTCATCAAGTGAAGGTAAGTTCAACTCTTCTTTAGTTAAAGATCCCCAAGGATCTCAGAATATTTTCAGTTGAATTGAAGTCTCAGTGTTGAATTATAAAGTGGTTAAGATGAATATCATTACAACATTCACTACTAGTGGACATTTGGTTGAATTATAGCTGGTTACAATAAAGTAGATAGGTTGATTGGGGGGATTTGAAAAATTGGCTTCTTCTTCTTCTTTCTTATCTCCACACTGGGTAAAGTAGAATGCGTCTGTCTTTGTCATTAAGACTGGGAGCACTACTCAGTGGCAGGCCGACTTAGCTCCAAAAAAATGGCCGCCTCTGACATGAGGAACAGACGCCATGTGCAGCCGCTCCTAACATGGAGTACAAACGCTGCTCATCCTGTAACCCCGGATTAGGAGCCCTTACAGGGTACTATCAGCCGGGCCAGCTGAGCCCAGGTTTTTTAGTGAGCTTGTTACTGCTCCCCCTCCTCCTTTTTCATCCGGGCTTGGGACCGGCCAAGGCGGAGTTCACTGTTGGCTGAATTATAGTAGTGTTGAATTAAGGATGGTGATTTGAATGTTAAATAGTTGAGATTTGAAAAATTGATTGAATTATATTATGTGCTGAATTATAGTGGGTTATGTGAATTATTTTTGTATTACAACAATCTTGGGTCATTCCTCAACCCCCAAGTATGGATACAAACTTCTGGTTGGTTCTCTCTGTGTACAAGTGAAGATGTTGTTGCAGCCAAAGACAAAGTGGAGAAGCCATTTGCCCTGTCCTATGTCAAACTCATGCAGGAGAACGGCACCACCCTCAAGGATGAGACTCATGAACTGCTGGTGTATAAGGTAAGAAATACCACTTGGTTAAACCTGACCGTTGTATCTGTTGTCATTGTTTCTTATCCCCTTGTGCAAATATTACATGAATTCCATGAGTGTGTTCCTCAAGCTGGTTTGATGATAAGCAGCGGCCTCTCTGAAGATGAGTTTATTTTTATTAATGTTATAAAACAAGGTAATAAGACCAAATCCAACTAAATAAATAGTGTGTGACGTCTTGGTAACAGTGTTGTTACCGAAACATCACACACTATTTATTTATTTGGATTTGGTTTTATAATCTATAATCCCCTGCCCATCTACAGGGGAGTACATAAAACAAATAATAAATGCCATTAGATACTGGCAGTTATTATTATTATTCATTTTATATACTACATATTATTGACTGTATTGACTCATCCATTGATGAGCTCTACTCTCTTTCCCGGCAGACACCATAAAAAATCTCAAGCTTTACAAGCTTGATACCTTAGTGTGATTGAGTGGAGATAAGAAAGAAGAAGAAGATTTTATATACTACTGTAGAAGGGCAGGAATGCCTGAAAACTTGAGATAACATTAAAAAAAAGAAACACATTCCAGAAACCTGTTTTGATCATTTCTATCTCTGCCAGAGGTATGAGCCTCCATTTCTAAACTAACTCAACTTCCAGCTGGACCACAAGAGACTGGAAGATCCCCTGGCCTACCTCAATCTGCCGGCTACCAGACAGGAGTTGGAGGAGCTGGTTGCGGTGACGGCCTCACCAAAGAGTTCTGTCCAAGCGCCCGGTATTGCGCTCTCACCGCGTGATGCCTTCTCCATCTCCTCTCTAGTATGCTCAACCAAACTGACACAGAACGGTGAGTAGATCTATCCTCATTGTTGCAGTGCTTTAGCATGTTATTTTTTTCCATAAAATTTTTCCAAAGTGAAAAAAAAAAAAAAAAAAAGTGGTAATCATTATCAATTTGGATTTTCTGAGAAAGAAATAATTTATGCTGTTGTTGTTGTTGTTTCTTATCCCCTTGTGTAAAGATTACAAGAATTCCAATGGAATGGGGTGTAAGGCTGCAGCTTTAGTTGTTCATATGACATCATGATCCAGGCATACACTTTGGTGAAAGTCTGACTTTGCCTGAAATAATTTATTCTTATTGTAAGTGACTCTCACTTAACCAACATATGTTTAGTGTATTGTAGAAATGTAAGGTTTATAGGGCCTGGGGAGAACTATAATTTAGAAAATTTTTTATAAGTAATAAATGAATCATAATGTTACTGTTGTTGTTAGTGTCTTTTGAGTTCAACTTTATGACTATATGGACCACTTTTCTCCAATTTGATTTTTTAGTGACCATCATTCTTCTCTAGTTAACTTTCGGTCATTTCCTTGACCCCTTCTAGCCAGCTCATTTCAGGTCTTCCTATTCCTTCAATTTTTTCTAACATCAACATCTTTTCGAAATCATTTGCTCTTATTTTTATGTCCGAAATGGTCAGTTTGTATGAAGGATAATTGGAATGTAAGAAGAAAAAAAGATGATGAGGCCCAATTTGGATTATGGATTAGAAACACAAGGTAATAAGACAAAATCCAGTTAAATAAATAGTGTTTATTTATTAAGAGGGAGCAATCTCTCGAAATATTTTAAGAAAAAAAAAATTATTATTATTATTTTTTTTTTTTTTCTTTACAGATACAGGTACGCCCTTTTATATAATCTTAATTAATGGATCGCCTTTTGACTCAAACTTATTACTATGTGTTTCTGAAAAAAATGACTTAATGAAAAATGTTAGTTATAGAGGTACAAATTAAAGTGGATATAATCTTTGAAACAATTGAGGTTCTGAGTGGTTGGTGTGTGGAACAGTGGATCTCCTGGGGCTGCTCAAATGGAGAACCAACCCAGAGAACCTGGAGGCCAAACTCTACGCTCTCATGAAAGTGGATGGAGAGGAAGTTGTCAAGGTATTTCTTTTTTTAAAAATCGGCTAACAACAAAAATCTTGACAGCATGCTAACGATTTACAGTTGGGAATCCTAATGAAAGTTTTGCCATGAAGATATTGATCAAATAAAAATATTGGTCTTTCTCCCATCAAATTTGGCTTAAAAATTATGAGCTATCAAAAAATTTGAATTAAAAAATAGATGATATAAATATCTGAATCTGTTACACACATACATTGTAGAATATATAAAGGCCATCTCCCCTGTCAATAGATCAAACTCTTTGTGCCATCTCTACAGTTCTGGTCATTGCCAAAACTGTTGTCAATAACTCGAACCTTCCAGTTTGCATAGACAGTTGAGAGATGATGCATTATTTTTGCGTCTATTTTGACACAATAACTTTCATAAAGATAGGGCTGCCTGGCCGGCATTCAGAGTTCTTCAAATTAAACACACTTCGGCCAGTAAATCTTTTTATTGTCTCGACGTTTCGACAAAAATCTTTTGTCAAGACAATAAAAAAAAGATTTACTGGCTGAAGTACCTTTGATTTTAAGAACAATAATCTTCATTTTTATAAAGGGAAATCTGGAATATATGACAAGAGACTAATTCAGTAAGCTATACAGCCTATTCTCTATTTAAGACCAAGCTTTTTTTTTACGTTTCTGAAGCTTAACTTTCTGGTTAGGAAACTGTTGTGTTGTGCCCGTTGTTTTGTCAATAATCCACTCTGAGTTGTCGGAGCTCCCTTGGTACTGGTTTTATTTATAACCAGTGCCGGAACATAAAGGGAATACCACACACAGCTAGACGCGGAGTTAGTCCTCCGCTCCAGCCGACACCAACACAAACTGGCGAGATCCAGTTTCGGCCGGTTCCCGCCGTCACCTCGGCGCCGCTAGGCTCGTGAGGATTCTTGCTGAACCCTCAACATCTCCCCCAAAAAGTTTAGAGGAGGTTAGCGCTGGACACGCTTGTATCTTCTCCCATACCGCGACACTTTCCCAGGTGAGGGAGACAGCTGCTTTATCTCTGGAGCGATTGCTGGCAGCTGTTGTTGCTCCTCTGCAGGCAGTTCATTTCCCGGAGTTTCCTCCGTTTCAGCGGGGAGTTCACTGTCAGGAGATGTCTCACTGGGGTCGACCTGTTGTTGGGAAGAAGCCAGAAGAAGAGAGTTCCGCCTGTAGGTCCCTACAGGAGTTTCCACAATGTATGAGCGGGGCGCTGAAGCCTTCTCGAGGACACTTCCCCACGCTCGAAGATCCTTCACCCAAACTTTCTCTCCTGCAATTAGTTCCGCCTTTTTCGTGGCCGCATGGCGTCTGTCAAAAGCCGTTTTCTGCGCCATCTTCCGCTGCTCCTCTTCCCCCCTGAGTTTGGATTGATCCACTGTTTTAGGGGTTAGTGATGATGAGGTGCAGGGAACCATAGTGCGAATTTTCCGTCCAAATAGAAGTTCCGCAGGGGAGAGTCCGTTTGCCAGGGGTGTTGCCCGATACTCCATGAGTGCTAGGACCGGATCTTTATTCTTTTTCATCAGGTTTTTCACAATTTTGACAGCAGCCTCTGCTTGACCATTTGATTGTGGATGCTTTGGGCTGGAGGTGATGTGTCGAAACCCAACTTCAGAGGCAAACTTCGTAAAAGCTGAAGTTGTTGATGGGCGAAATTGTGGTCCGTTATCACTGATTACAATGTCAGGGATGCCATGACGAGCAAAGATGGCTTTGCAGTGATCTACCACAGCTTCCGAGGAAAGTTTAGTAAGTCGTACGACCTCGATAAATCGAGAAAAGTAGTCTACGACGACTAAACACTCACTTCCTTCGTAATGGAAGAGATCCATCCCGACCTTTTGCCACGGTCTTTCCGGAAAGTCGTTGGGGATGAGTGGTTCGTGCTTTAGAGGTTGATTCTCTATGCATTTCTCACAGGTTTTTACCATATCCTGGATTTCTTGACCTATTCCTGGCCCCCAAACATGATCCTTTGCTCTTGCTCGACATTTTGTTATTCCTTGATGACCTGCGTGGATGCGGTTCAAAACATCTTTTCGCATGTTAGAGGGGATGATCACTCGCAGTCCTCTCATTAGTAAGCCATTCTCTTCCCCTATCTCGTCGCGAACATCGTAGAACGAGCGTTCTAAGGGAGAGAGCTGACATTTGGCGGGCCAACCGTTTTTGGAATAAAATGCCACTTTTTGAAGGGTAGGCTCCAGCTTCTGGTTGAGGGCTATTTTGGCAAGTCGGTCGTCTGTCGTGGATTGATGCAGGACGATGCTTCGCACAAAATGTTCAACTTCTTCCTGGAGCTCTTCATCTTCGGGAAGATGACCTGGAAGTGGTTGTCTTGAAAGGGCATCAGCGGTGATTAGGTCCTTCCCCGGTGTATGAAAGATATGAAACGAGAACTGAAGCATCCTCATACGGTACCGTTGAAGCCTTGGCATTAGATCGTTCAGATCTTTAGTGGTGAAGATGGGGACTAAAGGTTTGTGATCTGTTTCGATGAGGAAGGTTTTTCCAACCACAAAGTCCTTGAAGCGCTCACACGCCCATGTGATTGCAAGGGCTTCCTTCTCTATTTGAGCGTATCCCTGTTCCGTCTTCGTCAGCGTCCGTGATGCAAAGGCCACTGGGCGCCACTCGTTGGCTTCATGCTCTTGCTTGAGGACAGCTCCCAGGCCATACGATGATGCATCAGCTGAGACCATGGTCTTCTTAGAGATGTCAAAGCTTGCCAGAACTCTGTCACTGGCCAGAACGTCTTTGACTTTCTCGAACGCTTTTTTCTGTGGTGAGCCCCAGATGAAACTAACATCTTTCTTTCTTAGGTCGTTTAGTGGCTTTGTGATTTCCGCTAAGTTTGGAACAAAGCGGCCTAAGAAATTGACCAAGCCCATAAAACGTTGCACCCCGTGCACGTCAGTTGGCGGTTTCATCTCGGCGATGGCTTTGACTTTCTTTTCGTCCGCCTTGATACCGTGTTCGTCGATGTAATGTCCCAGGAATGTGACGTTGCTTACACCGAACTGGCACTTTTCTTTGTTGAGCGTAATTCCTGAGTTCTTTAGGCGTCTCAAAACTTCGCGTAGTGTCTCGTCATGCTCTTCCTTTCTCTTTGCGAAAATGAGGATGTCATCCATGTGACAGATTACCCCATTGACTCCGCGTAGAATAGCAGACATGCGTTTCTGGAAGTGTTCTGGAGCGCTAGAGATCCCAAAGGGAAGCCTTTTGAATTTATATCTGCCAAAGGGCGTAATGAAAGTCGTCAGCGTTTGGCTTTCTTCGGAGAGTTTAATCTGCCAAAATCCACTGTTAGCATCCAGCCTGGAAAAGATTTTGGCCCCGTTGAGTTGAGCTAGTTCATGTTCAAGGACAGGAAGTGGGTGAAGCTCACGTTCCACACTCAGGTTAAGCCGGGACAAGTCTACACAGATTCTGATTTTCCCGTTTGGCTTTCCAGCTAGGACGATCGGTGCGCACCACTCCGTTGGCTCATCAACTGGTTCGATGACTTCCTGAGCCACCATGGCATCCAGTTGCTCTTTTAACTTCGGCATGAGCGGAAGAGGTACTCGTCTTGGGACTGGTATGGAGAAGGGCTTGGCACCTTCCTTCAACTTGATGTGATAGGGCTGTTCAAGAAGCCCCAGTCCTTCAAATAGCCTAGGGAACTCTCGTTCAGGATTGACATCCGTTGTTCCGTTGATGACAAGATCAATTCGTTTGACGAGTTGGAGGTCTTCACAGGCTCCGACACCCAACAGAGGTTGCTCCAAATGGTGGACCACGTACACGGTTTCCTTCATTTCACGTGTGTTAGCTCTGAGCTTCGCCACGAAGGTCCCAGCATTCTCCAATCTTTGGTTCGCGGCCGCCATCAGTTGACCGTCGGTAGGCGTCAGTTGGACGTTGCTGAAATACCGCTTGTACAGGGAAAATGGTATCAGTGTCACATCCGAGCCCGGATCCAACTTGAAGTGGATTGCAGTGCCGTTGACTCTTACTGTTGACTTCCACCTGCTCTTTCTGCTTCCCAGCGTAGGCTCGCGGACAGCATATACATATGAGACCTTCTCCCGCGCTGGGGTTTCCTCCGAGGATATGGCGTTCACCTCATTGTTTTTTCTTCGACAGAGATTAGTGTAATGGCCCTTTTTCCCGCACTTTCCACAGACTTTATCCTTAGCGGGGCACTTATCTCTGTAACGATAATGATGTTTGGTAGTCCCACAGTTAAAGCAAGTTGGAAATTTTTTTCCTTCGTCTGTTTCCTTGGCACTGTCTGTTTGTCTAAACGTTGATCTGCCATTGTCCTTGCCATGACCGGATGCTTTAGGCTTCTGCTTGGCCACTTTCCGCGTTGTGTCGACCTGCGATGTAGAAGGGTTAAGATCCTGTTGTTCACGCATCACAGCTTCCCACTGACGGGCGATCTCGACTGCTTTGGCCAAGGTCAGGTTTTCGTTTAGCATCAGTTTCTCCGACAACTTCCTATCTTTTACTCCAAGCACTATACGATCACGAATAAGCTCCTCGCGCAGATTAGCGTATTCGCAGTGCTCAGATATTCTGTGCAAAACTGTTACGAATTCCTCGATGGTTTCTTCCGGTCGTTGACTCCTTAATCCGAACAAAGCCCGCTCATACACCACGTTGCGTTTGCCAATAAAGTGGTTGTCGAACGCTTCAATGACTTTGTCGAGGTTCTTTGCGTCATCTGCTGAGAGATTGAACGCAGAGTGGATTTCCTCAGCCCTCTCCCCCATAAGATATATCAATGCTGTGATCTGATATTCTTGTTCCTTGGCGTTCAAGTCGGAGAGAAGTCTGTATCGAGAAAATCGCTGTTTCCAGCTTGGCCAATCCTTGGCGTCGAAACTGAAGTTAGGAGGCGGAAGAAAGGAATTTGATTCCATGTCAGATTTGATTGCACAAGAGTGGAATTAATTAAAAAGGCACTTACTTGGGCTCTTCATGATCCCGGCGCTGCCACCATGTTGTGTTGTGCCCGTTGTTTCGTCAATAATCCACTCTGAGTCGTCGGAGCTCCCTTGGTACTGGTTTTATTTATAACCAGTGCCGGAACATAAAGGGAATACCACACACAGCTAGACGCGGAGTTAGTCCTCCGCTCCAGCCGACACCAACACAAACTGGCGAGATCCAGTTTCGGCCGGTTCCCGCCGTCACCTCGGCGCCGCTAGGCTCGTGAGGATTCTTGCTGAACCCTCAACAGAAACCTAATCAAAAATAAAACCCTATCGCAAGCAAGATCTCAAAGTTCTTATATAATTCAAATTATCTATTATTTTATAACTTTATAAACACAGTATCAGTTGGCCAGATGGAAATCTGGTCACCTGCGCCCTCTAGTCTATAAAGAGGGAGCCAAAAGCTTCCCCATGTGCACTAGGTGCAAAACCGAAGAGGCCACTTCCAACATTTACTAAATTGCATTGGAAAGGACAAAAGATCCCTGTACAGAGAACCAAGAAGAGTTCTTGAGCTTCTTTACGAGCACGACCTCCAAGATCTTGTCTAATTTAGACTAAAAGGATAAGTAAAAAAATAAATAAACACAGTATAACCTCTTTGATCCAACCGACTACAATTCAACACAGGCCATAATTCAACCAAAAAATTCTGATCTTGGGGATGTTGGATTAAAGAAGATGACCACTGTATATTAGTTATTTATAGTTATAAACAGAGTATAGACACACTCTGTATCACACACAATTTTACATTCATTTATTAATTATTTTTGTTTTTTAACTGAACTCACATTCCCACTGTATAGACAAAGCTGGTTGTCTTTGTCCAGTTTCTCCAAGATACCCTTGACTCCCTCTTCAACATCCTCATGCAGAACCCAGAGACCAGCAACTACGACAAGCTGGTGTTTGATTCCTTGGTGAGTTTCTCTTAAGTTGTTGGGCTAATGGCTCTTTGTAGATATAGGATTGTCAAAATAGAAAATTATTCTAGCACCATTTTTTACTCTATTACATATAAAATATTTACTGTTCTCTATACTGCAATGGAAAAAAAAAATTGGAAGAGTGTCTTATCAATGGTGAAACCTCCCAGCAGTTTTACCATAGTTTATTCATCCATACTGCAATTATATTGCATGCCTGCATCTAATACTGTATTGGGCTGTTCTGCTTATATACCTGGCACTTAGAAGGTATTCTTGTTTAAGGTATTGAACGAATCTGTGGACATAAGCACCAAGGACAGTTGAAATACACATAAATAATTGTATCGAAAATGATAAGGTACAATTTGGATTAGAGATTAGAAACATAAGGTAACAAGACCAAATCCAAATAATTGAAATGTTTGTGATGTTTGGTAACAATCATGTTACCGAAATGTCACACATTATTTATTTATTTGGATTTGGTCCTATTTCCTTGTGTTACTTGTATCGAGAAATGCTCTTCTATAAATAATTTGCAAATAACTAGGCCTTCCCAAATTTTTTTCTATTTGCTAATTAATTGTTCCGTACATTTCATTAATTGTGTAAAATTGTAATCAGGCATGTGCAGATTTTTGTGAAACATGTCCTTGACACTTTGATAATACGGCACAATAAAGATAAATAACTAGGTGATTTTGAGTTTTCATGATTTTGAATAATTTAAGATAAGGATATTTTTGTTGTTGTTTCTTATCCCTTTGTGCAAAGATTTAACAAATTCCATGAGTCCATGCTCCTCAAGCTGTTTGATATTAAACAGCAGCCTCTCCCAAAGGTCCTAAATGTCCTAAGGACACAGTAACTTGTTTAACTCATTTAGTTCACTATTTATATAGGTAATGGCTTTTTTTTTTGGGGGGGGGTCTGCTTAAAGTAGTGTTTGCTCATTTATTAAGGTTTCAATAAAGAAATCAATTTAATTTGCATATTCCAGGGTTGAAACTATGACAATAACTCCTTCCCGACCTAACTCTTTATGCCTGGGGGTTGGTGTACTAGTGCTCTTAAACTGTTGGTTTTCGACCGCTACAACCCAGGATCCAATCTTGCATTGGGCACTTTTCTCTAATTAAAAATAAAATTGCTCCAATTGTGCCCTGATTCTTGAAAAAGTCTAACCCCACCACTGAGTGCAAGTAACCAAATTTAGCTCTGACACACTTGTAAAAGCAAAAGTCAAACTGCTTTTCACATGTGTAGACATATGGTGCACTTACAGGAAGAGCAATCGCCAACTTTTACCTACCATGATTATCATGGCCTGTACCACATGTACTAGAGACAATAAAAAAAAAACCTCTTATAGCTTGCTTCAAGATATGTCAAGTGTTATGGAAATGTGTGTAGGAAAACATACACACAAACCCTTTCTTTTATTATTTAAACAATGTGTGTGTTCACACCAGGTGTTCATCATCGGTCTCATCTCCGACCGGAAGTACCAACATTTCCGGCCGGTGTTGGACCTGTACATCAAGGAAACTTTCAGCGCCACTCTGGCCTACGAGTAAGTCTTCCTCGGTTTAATTATTGTTTGAAAGGAAGAGAGGATACTTATATAGTGCTGATGGCTAATCATAAGGTACAATTTGGATTAGAGATTCGAATCAAGAGGTAACAAGACCAAATTATTGAAATGTTTGTGATGTTTGGGTCACACAGCGTTGTTACTACAACATCACAAACCTTTCAAAAATTAGGTCTAGTTACCTTCAAGCCCTAACTTTGGTCAATTTAGATACCATTGCATATGTCAACTTCTCTCTTCAGCTCTGGATGATGAATTACTGATTGTTAGATACTTTAAGTTCTGCACAGAAGCTGGGTATATGAGAAAGAATGCAGGGCAAAGGATACTGGAGGATGACCTATCTGTAAATAGATAACTGAATGTGAGACAAACTTTATTTTGTTGTAAATGTTTCCTCTTCCCTCTCCTCTTGTTGATGTGTAAATACGGCGAATCCTATATGGGACGGAATGCCCTGAATAAAGGCTTTTATTGTTGTTGTATAGTTACCTTTTGGTGATGGCTAAATTACCTGTAGTCAGCCATCTGCCAACAATTGAGAATAGAATCTTCCCAAAAATGACATAATCCATAATAAATATGATATAGAAGGCACTATTTATTTGGATTTTGTCTTATTACTGTCTTATTTTGTCTTAATTCAAAATTATCCCTGATCATATGTGTATGTGTGCAGCAAGCTGCTGTCCGTGCTCAAGCAGTACGTCGACAATGTCTGCCATAATGAGACTCAGGAAACTCTGTACCGCGCCATGAAGTGTCAGGAATATATCTTCCGTTTCATCGTGCGGTCACGCCAGCTCTATGTCGCGTAAGTCTCTTGTCTCCAGTTCGCTTCTTGAATATCCTATTGCTTCTTGGAAATTTGTCTCCACTCTTTAACTTCAATAAAGGTTCTGCCCAACTTGACTTAGTCTTACTTACTCATCTGGGTTAAAATTTGTAGAGGGTAGAGGAATATTATAAACTATCTCTACATCCATACATTGGCTACTTTTTTTCTCTGAAGAATATTCTTCTTTCTTATCTCATCATGATTGGGTGAAGTAGAATGTGTCTTCCTTTATCATTAAGACTGGAAGCACTACTCAGCGGCAGGCCAATTTAACTCCAAAATAAATGGCCACCTCTGATATGAGGAACAGACACCATGTACAGCTGCTCCTAACATGGAGTACAAATGCTTGCTCATCCTGTATTTCTGGTTCAGGAGCCCTTACAGGGTACTGTCAGCCGGGACAGCTGAGCCTAGGTTTTTTATTGAGCTTATTACTTCTCTTCCTCCTCCTTTTTCATCTGGGCTTGGGGCCGGCAAAGTTGGAGTTTTTCTAAAGAATAAATTGATTCTCAATACAGCCCCCGTTTCTTGTAGAAACCCAACTCCACCATTGAGTGTAAATAAATAAACAGGCCTCTGTCATCTTGTAAATACAAAAGTTTGTTTTCTATGGGTGTAGACATGTGGTGCACCTAATGTAAGAGCACTCCCTAACTACTCAATATTATTATCATTGCTGCCTGTACCAGGTATTCTTTGGGGGATAATAATAATAAAAGGTTGAAAAAGTTTAATATAAAATTAACCATGTCAAATTGAATGGTTGCTTGTGGTCCCTATACAACTTTTCCAAAGCAGTAAGTAGGAAAAATAACTTGGGATTTATTGTGTTCTCCTCCACAGCATGATGGTGATTGATTACTGTGAGACTATCGTTGCAAGCCGGCAATGAGAGAGGAGAATCTGTATAAGACTGGTGTCTTAATATATGCTTTGCTGATTTGTACCTTCTGTAATTCACAACTAAAAAATGAAATCACTCACTATATTTTTGATTGCTCTGCTCTGAAAGAAGAAAGAAGAACCCTTATGCTCAAAACTGGACAATTCTGTGCTTCACTTCCATCAATAATTGACAATATGACCCAGAATAAGTATATTGCTATGGCGTTTTATGGTTTCCACAAGTCCATATCTCAGAAGAAGGCCAAGTGACACTCACTCCTCAATTTTTTACTGCTACTCTTTTTGTGTTGTTTTTCTTGCTTCCCTCTTTCTCTTTCTTATTATTTTTTTTTTTTTTATTTTTTTATTCTGTCTATATCGTTGTTTCCTTTGTCTCACTGCTTTGTTCTTATGCATACCTCTGGTGAATCCTGTATAGGGTCAGTGACCCTAAATAAAGGCTTTTTTTGTTGTTGTTGTTGTAATATATGCTTTGTGTGTTTATATGAGCAAATATCAAATTAATTGTGGGTTTCCCCAAAATCCAATGTGCTTATAAAGAAGTAGTCTAACAAGATGTGTACAGGTTAGAGGAGGGCAAGGATCAGCAGGCTTTTGAGAGCTCCCTGCTTCAGTTGCTGGATTCCCTCACCAAGGTGATGGTGTTAACGTCAGACTCCACCCTTCTCCCTCAGGGAGCATGCCTGAAGTACTTCCCCTTCGCTATTCCGGACATCCTGTCGGTGTTTGATCCCCTCACCTTGAGTCACCTCATCACCCGCCTCATCAACAACCTCAGCCAGGACCGCCTCACCAAACAGAAGATGATGTGTGTCAATGACATCGTCCACAGTGATCTCTTCAAGATGCCAAGTAAGTCCTTCCTCTCTACCACACAATCAACTCTACTCTCTTTTTCAGTAAATATTCCCTTGTATCAATATTAAGCTGGACAATTTGATAATTTAAACAATTTTATTGATTCTTTTAATCAAATTTTACAAAGGAGAAAAATAAAAGAAAAAGGGCATATAAAGTGTAGGGGAATATATATACAAATATCTTCAGCAAGGAAGGCTTCCCCACCTTGAGAGAGTCCTCCTCCAGACAAGGTCTTCTTGTACACTCCTCAGTTCTGCGCCGAGGAAGTACTTATAGATGCGCGTCTTGGGAGACGCCAGGATGGCCAGGACGTCATCGTCTAGGCCATGCTCGAATATTAAGGTGGAAATATCAAGTCTCCAGGGTTAAGTTTCTTTTTAAAAAATGTATTACAAATCTCTTTCTCTCTCTGGCTTTCAGGCATGGAAACCCTTCTATTGTGTTTTTCTCTTGTAGCAGGACTTTCATGTCGCCGGTCATCTTTTATTTATTTATTTTTTTTTTTTTTAAGGAGAAAAAGGAAATTTTGTTCACCCTTGGTTATCTCATGTGTCTTCAATAAAAGGTCACTGTATCAAAAATCTTTCAGAGTTATTGTCTGAATCCCGATAAACATGATAAAAGGTACAACTTCCTTAAGTTTTACCCACGAGTGTATATTTAAGTGCTACAATTGATCAAGTTTCAATCTTAGATTAGCCTCAGCCCTATACTGGTTTCTAGTTCTTCTTGTCTCTGGTTATAAGTAAAACTTTTAACCTAAGCTACTGCTAGAGCTAATGTTTTGAGTGCTACTGAGAAACACCTCATTCTTGTTGCAAACACCAAATTGTTGGAACAGATTGCCGGGCCGTGCTGATGCCTGTATTCCACGATCTGTTGCGCGAGCTGCTGACCAATGGAGAGGAGGAGGAGCTCTGCACCCGTATCATGAGTGATGAGCTGGTCGTGCTGCATCACCGTAGTGCTGATATTACAGCGGGGGACATCGCCATGTTGACCCATGGCCTGCTTCGCACTGTCATCCAAGCCGTAATCTCAGCCCTTCAGCGTGACCAGGCGGTACGTCTACCTCCCCGGCCCGTACGTATCCCCCCCCAGGTGTGTACAAGTGTGGTGGTAACCCCCCTTTTTTTATTTTATTTCCTTTATATCTTCTCTTGCTTGCTGCCTGCCTGCACTGCACCTACCTCTCTATGTATGCCTTATCCTATATTACACCACTTTGGCTGGTTGCATGTTTTTTTTTTCTTTATTTCTTGACCCTCATTTCTTTTTTTTTTTACTATGCTTTCTCATATGTACTAACGTTATTACAAACATTATACACCTATACATGATAAGTCTGCTCACAAAAAGGACTGAGATTGAAGACATTAAATTGAAAGCGTATGCCAATATGATAATTCCATTTGAAAACTATGGCTATGTGTGGATTGATTTTTTTTTTTTTTGCTTATCCCTAGTACACGTGGTACAGGCCATGATAATCATGGTGGGTAGTTAGCGACTGCTTTTTACTGTAAGCGCACCCCATGTCTACACATGTGAAAGCAGTTCGACTTTGCACTTACAAATGTGCCAGAGCCCCGTTTGGTTACTTGTACTCGCTGGTGGGGTTGGACTTTTGCAAGAATCGGGGGGGGCCATTGAAGCATTTTTTTTTTTTTTTTTTTCAAACAGAAAAAAGTGTCTAATGCGGGAATCGAACCCGGGTCGTAGTGGTCTAAAACCAAACGGTTTAACCAGCATTCCACCGACGCCATGTGGATTGATGATCTTAGAGAGAGAAGCCTGATTAAAAGTCATACCAGTCTTAGAACTGATTCAGAACACAATCTGGCTTGCATTAGATCCACTAAACAATACCTTTCAGAGAGGCCGTTGCTTATCATCTAACACACAGCTCAGGGATGTAGACTCATGGAATTTGTGTAATCTTTGCACAAGGGGGCAAGAAACAACAACAACAGAATTGAATCACCCAAAATACATCCAATCACACCAAACCTGACTGTAATACCTCCTAAAAAAAGATACTCCTGGCTTTCAATGAAGTGCTAACTGGTTTTAACCTTACATACAGTAAGATCTCTTCAATTCCATCAATTTTTCAGAACCCAACCATTTCTCTCTCAAATTGCCATCATTAATTCAACCGACTATAATTCAACTTTTCAGTCCTTATTTATGCTCTAAAACCAGCTATAATTCAACACTCCCTTTAGGTTGTTGATAAGAAAATGTCCACTAACAGTATGAATATTGTGATAAATTAATAATTATCTTAACCAACTATATACAACACTCTACTTTTTTCAGCTGAAAAAAAAATCCAATTTCATGGGGTGTTGAATTAAAGAAGTTTTGCTGTTTACGTACAATTTGGATTACAGATCAGGTATGCAAGGAAATAGTGTGTGACATTTCAGTAACAGCGTTGTTAACGTCATCATATACCATTCAATACTTTTGCCTGATCATGGTAACAATGCTGTTACTGAAAAGTTACACACTATTTATCTATTTAGATTGGTCTTATTATCTTGTATTTCAACTTAGCCATCTCTTAAGTCTGAAGAAATGGGTTTAGGGAGAGAAAATCCCAACTCAATAAAAGTACAATCTCCAGGATTTAGTTTGAAGGGGGACAAAGGATAAGAAAAGAACGTAATTTGTTTGTGGATTTATATTGGAATTTGATAGATTGTGGTTGTTGTTTCTTATCCCCTTGTGCAAAGATTACACGATAGATTGTGGTTGCCAAACCCTTCTTTTGACCCTGGTAGAGAGAAAGCTTCTGAGAAGGTAACTAGATGAGTTGCGAGTGATGATCACTAACAGATCAAATTGGGGAGAATATTTGGCCATATAGTCACCATAAACACAAACAAACAAAAATCAAGAAAAAAAGGGCATCTTATTGTGCAACTGAAAGTTAATTTATGCACTTTATCCCCCAGTATTTATTATCATATATTTGTACTATTTTTCATAGTTAAAGTAAACAAAAAATTGCGCTACAAATAATAACAATGAAAATACAACCTTTCGCAATGAGTTTCTTTTATTTTATTAAAAGATACTCATTGCGAAAGGTTGTATTTTCATTTTTACTATTTTTCATATTGTTTCACGTTCTCAAACAAAAAAATTGTATCTTTAAAAATCCTTAATTCAACTGACTGGGTACTTCAGGAATACGGAGGAGCTGTGTCTGTACTTATGTTAGAGTCGGCAGCAAAGGCTTCCTAGGAACGGCCTCAAACTACAGGCAAAGTCAGACTTTCACCAAAGTGTGCCTGGATCATGGTGCAATGATCAACGAAAGCTGCACCCCTATACCCCCATTCCGTGAGATCATGGAATTCGTGTAATCTTTACACAAGGGGATAAGGAACAACAACAACAACATCTTGTATTTCTAATTTGTAATCCAAATTACACCTAATTAGCACAACTTCTTCAATTCAATACCCCAAGAGAATGGAATTTTTTATAGCTGAAAAGAATAGTCTGTATTTGGTCTTATCTGTTAATTATGGTGATGGGAATAGAGATTTAAAACACATGCAAAAATTATTAATCTTGAAAGTTTTAGACAAAAATAATAACTTTTTTTTAAAAATAACACTCCTAAGCTCTTTTTTTAACTTTAACAGCACATAACTAACCATTTTCAACATTAACTTTCTTTTTCTTTTGTTTGTGTGTGTTGTTAAATCACATATGCTTATGGCTGATAAATATTCTTTTTTTATTTTAATGGGTGCTTTTGTTTTTCACTTTTTGGTCTAGTTCTGTTTTTCCTTATCTTTCACTTTTCATCAATATGTACAGTAAAATCCTTCTAATCAAGGTTTTTTTTTTTTCAATTTGACCCAGCCTTGTGAAGAGATTGAGATTGAAACTACTTTATTTCAAAGTCCATATAAGATTATATAAGGTTAAATACAGAATAAATATAAATATGAATAAATAAGATTATATAATGATAAATATATGAATAAATAGATTGTGAAGAGAGAGATTTGGAGGTTTAATATTTTTTAGTTTAATAGAGTTTACTTTTTATAAAAGATAAAAAATCATCTTAAGCTTGACTGGAATCAAAGAGAAGCGTCTTTTTTTTTAAATAAGGTCTACAATTTGGATTTTAGATTAGAAATACAAGGTAATAAGACTAAATCCAAATATATAGTGTGTGACATTTTGGTGACAGTATTGTTACCATTATCAGAGATACCATTCAGTACTTTTGTCTGATGATGGTAACAACGCTGTTACTGAAACGTGGCACACTATATAATTATTTGGACATGGTTTTTATTACCTTGTGTTTCTAATCTATAATTCAAATTGTACCTAACTATTGTAGTAAGAGCAGTAGAAAATGATATTATATAAAAAAGATAGAAGCATGCATAAAAAATGGTTAAAATTTCTTATAAGAGAATGCAGGCTAATGTATCATATTAAGATTATTAACACAAATCAATAACGCGCCATCTATACATATAAAATAAAATTATTTAAAAGCGTGAATGTTTCTTTTATACATAAAACGAACTTCTTGTGTTAATTTATTCCTAATGGCCTTGTCTTTATAGTTTGCTGAAGAGCATTGCACGAAGCAAATATTTGAATGTAATTCTACTGTCCTATAAGCTTAAGTCCATAGTTTACTTGAAAACCATTTCTAAGATTCCATCCTTCAGTGTAGCATATAAAAGCAGAATGATCCAATACAGTATTAGAGCTTTGAGAAGCGGTCTGGTGTATTAAATTGGCGAAACCGCTGGGAGGGTTCACCACTGATGAGCCAAGCCCTCCCAATATATTTTTTCATCGCAGTAAGGACAGTAGAAGTTTGTTTTATGTATAAAAGAAACATTCGCGCTTTTAAATCATTTTATTTTAGAAGATTATGTTTGCTAGAGATTTTGAGAGAGCTGACTAGGCACCATCTTTCTTTAATATATTAGAAGGGATTTACTGTATTTTTTTTCTATCTTCAATTTTTCTTTTTTTATTATGGTGGTGGCGGTTTGGGATTTATTTTTCACACTCTACTTTGAACCCCCTCCTTGAAATACCCCCCCTCCTCCTTACACCACACTTTTGATACACACTGTCATTTAGAATTTGGATGCTGTCTACTCACTGCTTTCCCACTTTTTGTTTAAAAATTCTTACCAAGAAAAACAAAAACAAAAAAAAGAAATACACTTGGATGTTTATTTATTAAACCTACTGAATAATACAAGAGTGGCATCCGAATTCTAATAAACCCTCCCCCCTTTCTCCCTCCCCCACTATATTTGTAAGTGTTTGTGATCTCTATGTGTACATCTACAATCTACATGAACATCTTGAACCATTTATTGCATCTTGCTTGCTCTGCCTTATGCATTGCCATACCAAATTTTGTTGTTATTTGTCACTTTTATGAGGACTAGCTGGGAAAAACTGATATTATTGTGTCCATGTAATTATAATATTGTTCTTTTTTCAATAAAAATTTGAAAGATAAAAGAAGGTATTCTAAATATATAGAGTTGAACTACCTCTCTGTAAAGGACAACACCTAGTTGCAGAACTAAAGTGTCTTTTAGGGAGAGAGGTGTCCTCTTACCAGAGAGTTTCTTTTTTTTTGCTTATCCCTAGTACATGTGGTACCCCTTGGCACAGCTGACTGCTATAGGGCGAGTCCCCAGGTGGCGGATAGGGGAATGACCTTCAGATATGAAGGCCAGCTGCGAAACAAGCAGAATAACTGTTGAATAAGCAGTCGTGGACCAACAAAAGCATTGTTAGAAGAGGAGTAGACCTCTTTAAAAATCCTGACTTCAACTGACCCGGTTGATATACCTTAGCAAGGGTCCCACTCCAGGGATACGGAGGAGCTGTGTCTATACTCATGTTTGAGTCGGCAGCAAAGGCATCTGCTTCCATGTTAGGAATGGCCTCTAACTACAGGCAAAGTCAGACTTTCACCAAAGTGTGCCAAATGGTGCCATGATCAACGAAAGCTGCACCCCTACACCCCATTCCATGAGATCTTAGCTCGAGGAGCATGAACTCATGGAATTTGTGTAATTTTTATACAAGGGGATAAGAAACAACAACTTGTGGTACAGGCAATGATAATCATGGTAGGTAGAAGTATGAAACTGATTTTGCTGTAAGTACACCACATGTCTACACACATGTGAAAAGCAGTTCAACTTTTATACTTACCAAGAAAGCCTCGTTTGGCTAATTGAACTCGCTGCATTATGTAACTAAATATAGTTGATGGCTTGAGACATCTGTATATATGTAGCAATATGTTTGTAAGGAAAAGTACACAAGGGCATTGACACATGGGGAAGTGTATGGATGATAGACAGAAATAGACAGAGCTGTAGTTATTTTCATTAATGTGAGAGTCATTCCCAGCACAGTGTCTCTACCAATTGGCCATCATCCATTCACTATAGTTGTCATCTAGTACAACCTAACTCTCTTTACATAGATTGCACTCTTCTTGTATTTTTATATTTTAAATATTTTTACTTTTATCTATTTTGAGTTACACCTCTTTCTGAAGATTTAAAATATATATTTATATTATTATTAGTCTTTTTTTTTGGTTCCTTCTTCTAAGTTTGAAATTGAAAATGATGAAATTTAAATATAATAGCTTTAATTTATAAGCAGAAATTTTTGTCATTTAAATAATTGTCTTGGTATGCATTTAGTAAAGGTAGGTTGCTTATTTTATACTTCCGTGAACTTATCCAAAATGGATGTTTTTCAAACACAATTTTTCTTCTTCAGGTATTAACTAAACCCTACTAACAATTTTTTTTTTGTCCTTTGTAGCAGTAATGTATCTTTAGAAGAAAAATTTTGTTAGAAAACTTGTATGAATATGTTATATTGAATGCCCTAATGCAATGATAATCATTTATTTATAATTTTGTTTACTTTTTTTTTTTAATTAAGAGACTCAGGTTGAATATGAAGTTCACTCTTGAACAAAAACTTAAGGAAGTTGTACCTTTTTTAGCATTTATATTGGGATTGAGAGATTAACTATAAAAGATACTTGATACACAACTTATTGAAGATACATGAGATAACCAAGTGTAAACAAAGTTGCCTCTGTCTCCTTAAAAAAAAAAGAAATAGAAAACTGGTGACATCAAAAACTTCCTTAAGTTTTATCCATGATGGCTGTTCCAAAGTGTGTGTCTGTTTATTTATTTTTTTCTTATAAAATTGATGGAAATTCATATATTGGCAGATCTTATGGAGTGGGGTGTATAGGAGGAATGGTTTTTGTTGATCACAAGATTCAGACAGCACATGATTACAGATGCATATACCTTGCTAAGTGTCTATCAAGATCAACCAGATCCTGTTAAGGTGCAATTTGGATTATAGAATATAAGAAAAGAGCCAAAAAGACCCAATTCAAATTTGTGACATTTTGGTAACAGTACTGTTACCATCATCAGACAAAAGTACATTCAGTACACTGTTACTGAAATGTCATGATCATTTCAATAATTTGGATTTGGTCTTGTTTACCTTTTGTTTACCACCATAATTATGAACACACTATGGCCCATTTTCCAGAAGAGTCTTCTTTTTTAATCTCTGTGCCTGTGAATTGTAGGCATCTTCATGTGTAGGCATTGTGTGAATTTCATGATGCATAAATAACGCATGTCCGATTCAACAGAATATCTGAAGTGTTACCAACTATGGCAGCCCAACTTAGCTTCATGTGAGGCAGACCCTAACATGAGTTTACATGCAGCTGTTGGTTGTGCATACTTTTAAGGGTGGCATATACAGTAAAACCTCCAGGAGAGGACACTCTTGCTAGAGGACACCTCTCTATAAAGCACAGTTTTCATTTGCAAAATGACCATTTTTACTTTTTAGTAACTCTCCGGTAAGAGTATAACTCTCCCTAAAGGACACTTTAGCTCTACAATTAGGTGTCCTTTACAGGGAGGTTCTACTTTATTTACAGCATTCAGTATATCAGCATTGAGTTGTTGTGGCTTTTATAGGTTCCGTTTCGCAACAGGCTAGTCTTGAACACTCTGTGGATGACTAGGGCTGTTGGACTGCTCTTGTTGGATATTGGCAGCAATAAACCTTTCACCATATATCTGATGGTTGTTCCTACCAACTGACTGGTAGGATTCAGAGCCAGCAGTGATACAGTGATCCATACAGGGGAACTTGGTGGCTGTCATGTTGAACATCTTCCGGCTGATGGCCCCCTTCCATTATCAGAAGTACATGGACAGCTTCCCCACCAACACAGATCTTCTGGACTTCCTCATGGAGATCCTGCTGGTGTTCCGGGACCTGGTCAACAAGTCCGTCTTCCCCCGGGATTGGAGTGAGATGATCCTCCTCCAGAACTCGTGAGTTGATCATCCCACACCTAAACACTCTTGAGATTTTGAGAATTTATATACTCTGTGTTTGGATATAAATGGTCAATGCTCTTTACATAACACAATGGTTTTCCACAGAGGCTGCAAGAAGTGTGTCATGCCACTTTGTCACTAATCCCTCCTTTTTCTATTCTCACTAGCCGAATGACCCGGGCAACGCCCGTGTTTTACCCAATTGAATGTTTTTATTCAAATACTATTTGTTACAATTATAAATTGGCGCCTTATATAAATGCCTATTTTAGTTAATAACTATAGCCTATGTGCTTTATTTGTCTATGTACTGTTGGCTTCCGTAGGCGTCTCTTACTGGGAAAAAGAAAGAGAGGATTCCATTTAGTTATTAACTAATATATGCATTTATTTAAGGTGCGACCCGCTCCAACACAAAAGGAGAGCGCCATTCCAAAAAAAAGCAAACGGTGACAGAGATGAAAACTGAAGAATTAAGAACGCATGACGCTCGTAACTGTAAATAGAATTATCACTTCAACAGTGTTATATTAAATATATAATACAGAGGTGATTAGATTGATGCATTTAAGGCATTTATAATTACAATAAAAAATAGGAATTAACCAGAGAATTCAACATCAAAATCAATTTCATCCAATACAATCACTTTGCTATCTCAAGAAATTAAATATAGGAAATAATAACAAAATCAACCCCACTTTCCCAAAATGTAGCTTGGTGCCTGAAGCTCCAGAACACATTTTGGCTTGTATTAGATGCACTAAACAGGACCTTTGGGAGAGGCTGCTGCTAATTATCAAACAGTTCAAGGAGCATGGACTCATGTAATTTGTGTAATCTTTACACAAGGGGATAAGAAACAACAAAGGCAGATGTGAACTTGGGCAGGTTTCTCCAAAGCTTCTGGATTGAACAAGTTTTTTTTTTTTTTTAAATATTATTATTATTATTATCCCTAATACATGTGGTACAGGCCATGATAATCAACTACCATGACTAGCATGATAATCTACAACCTAGAAGCAATTTAATTTTGTATTGCCAAATTCTGGTCCATCAACCCACTAAGAAATCTATAATGTAGACATTCTAAAGAATATTGTTTGTTGCTTTCCACAGTTTGGACCTTCTCTGAAACCCCATTGATGGAACCATTCGATACATCTTTTCTGGTTTGTTCTATAGAGAGGATTGAATAATGAGAAAATGTCTGAATTTCTTCTTTTTTTTTTTTCTCTCTCAACTCTCTTGGAGTAAAATAGGTGAATGTGTTTGACCTCTATAATATTTAACCTATAAAAAAAGGGCTTTTAATGACATTGTTAGGTTTTAAAAGCCAGTTTTCTGCATTGGTCAAATCTAAGGAGACAATTGGTATTTAATATATCTACAGTACCTCAAATTATTTACTTCAATGATTCTCAATGCTGTTGTTCATCTTATGTACTGTCATCCTTCGATATCGAGGTCGGCTATCTTGGAATGTCATTTGACTCTGACAAAATTTATACAGTAGAACCTCCCTTTAAAGAACGACACTTAGTTGAAAAGCCAGTGTCCTTTAGAGAGAGGGGTGTCCTCTTACCAGAGAATTGCTAAATAGTAAAAAATGGTCATTTTGACAAAGAAAATTGATCTTGGTAGAGAAGTGTTCTCTTATGGAGGTTCTACTGCACAAAGTTTTTATGATTTGGGGGATTGATAGGAATTGATCTTGTATAAGTACCCCTCTAACCAAACATACAAGTGCATTGTTACAAGTTGAAATTGTTTAGAAATAATTTTTATTTGACATTTTGGAAACAGGATTGTTACCATGCTAAAATATATTCCCAATTGTATCTCTTCTATCAAATTTTCTGTTGTTATTTAAGGGGGATTTCAGCAGTGGGTGTTGTTACAGGATCATTTTGAAAGCTCTGAAGTTCTTCTCAGAGACCATTCGGAGCAAGTTCAATGATCCCTTTGAATGCCAGGTGAGTTTAAAATGATTCTCCCCCCTCCTTTACTAGTGACTAAACTTTACTAGTGATGATGAAGTAGAGCCATAACGACAGTTTTGGCAAATTCAGACAAAATGCCAACCTCTATACCATGGTTTCGTGCCTTGGTCCTCTTTTAGTACATGAATATCATCCTTCCGCAACTTTATGTTTATATGTACATGTCATAATATATGCTCTTCCAGGCATAATAAAGTAAATCTACAGTCGACCAGAGAGAGACGTAGAGAGGAGGATGTAAAGGCCGGTCACTTGATATATCAGTCACATTCCAAGGGGCCCATTTTCGTAGAACCTCAGGACTAATTAAGGCAGTTGGGTGATTGTGTTCGACGCGAGCGGACGCCCGGCGACAGCCGGGTCCGCCATCTCGATCTCTCTCTGGTTGCCTGGGTCCTTTCTCTTCCAATTTGTGGTGTGATTATTTCTCTTTCCCCACATTATTATTATATTGCCACATTGAAAGTCGACAGAATCCTATCACATTGAAAGTCGACAGGATCTTATCACATACATATATATATAGATGGGAATTTTTATCAGTGATCATTTCTGATCTATAAAAATACAGATCACCTCACCCGTTAAAATATAGATGGCATCTAGTTTTGACATCTATTTTGACTGGAGATGTGACCTTATATATATATATATATTAAATAATAAAAAGGCGTATGTTGGATTTAATAAAAGATTTATTTGCCAATATTTCCGTTGGCTGAACGCCAAACCTTTATCAAGGCATTATATTTTTGTATACATTATTATTTAATGAATTAAATATGGATTGCTCTATTTTCAAAATATATATATATATGAAAAAACAATAGAAAAAAAAATTAAAGATAAGTGGGTCAGGTGTTGATATTAAAAATAAAGAAGGCATCTCCTGATCACGAGCACATGTGCTTTTTAGATGGCAGAGCGCCATCTAGCGGAGCTCCTTGATATATCAAGAAATTGGGTTGGCCAAATATCACGGAGCAAGCTAAATAAACTTTTAGTTTCTTTTTGCTCCACTAGATGGCGCTCTGCCATCTAAAAAGCACATGTTCTCGTGGTCAGGAGATGCCTTCTTTATTTTTAATATATATATGTATATTAAAAATAAAGTAGACATATATATATACAAATTGTACTTTATCATTACCTGACTATATTTTAATACATACTATAATTCAACTGACTAAATTCTAATTCCTTGGTGTGCTGAATCAAAGAAGGAGGATTGTAGATATTCAAGGAGTTGTGTGTTTGTCCTCAGGTGTGGAACAATTTCTTTCACTGCGCCGTGGCCTTCATGACCCAAGAATCTCTTCAGTTGGAGAACTTCACAGAGAACAAGAGGAACAAGATCCTGGTGCAGTAAGTTGACCCATTCTTCTGTCCAGATTATATTCCTAACGTTTTTGTCTCCAGATATAAAGACATGAGAAGAGAAGCTGGCTTCATGATTCGCAATCTGTGGTTCCATTTGGGTAAGTTTCCTCGCCATTCTTTTAAAAAAATATTTAAATCTTAGAAGTTTGATTATTTCACAGTGAATTGGAGAATTATTAGCTCCTCAATGGATTAAACTATATAGAACTTCTCTAATATTCAACACTCTTTTCTTTAACAGTTTTCCAAATTCAGAGACCTCTGATTACCTACTTTTATTTTACCAAATAATAATTCAAACCATTTTTTAGTTCAAGCCTTTTCCAGAGAAGAAAGAGTGCCCAATTGCATACTCTAATTTAGCCGAATAATAATTCAACAGTTTTCAGAAAAAGAGAGATCCCAATTATCTATTTTAATAGAATAATAATTTTTAATAATTAAACACTATCAATTTAACAGTTTTTTTTTTTTTCTTCTTTTGAACAGTTTTTTTTCAGACCCCTATTACCTACTTTAACCGATTAATAATAGTCAACACTTTTCCAATTCAGTTTTTCCAAATCCAGTT
The DNA here is from genome assembly GCA_030710605.1 of Cordylochernes scorpioides. Lineage (NCBI taxonomy): Eukaryota > Metazoa > Arthropoda > Arachnida > Pseudoscorpiones > Chernetidae > Cordylochernes > Cordylochernes scorpioides. The sequence continues at coordinate 14,482,987 of CP092868.1, forward strand.
GAGGGCGGAGGGAATATAAACCAGGTACTCCTAATAATTTTTTCTCATATCAATATGGTACAATAAAAAAAAAATCCATACTGGAATTTTTTTTTCTTTTCAATCAGGAGTGGTTTTTTTTTTTTAAGATTCCTTCTGCCATAATTTCTATGAATCTTCTTGATTAGGTACAATTTGAATCATAGTTTGTTATTTATTTGGATTTGATCTTATTACTTTGTGTTATGAATCTTGTGTAATGTACATCTTCTTTGGAATCCTTGCAGCAAATGGGTACTAACCATTCAACCTCCATGTGGCAGGTGAGGATAAGCACAAGTTTGTGCCGGGAATGGTCGGACCCTTCTTAGAGATGACCTTGATTCCACAGCCAGAACTCCGCAAGGCCACCATCCCCATCTTCTTTGACATGATGAACTGCGAGTACTACTCCAGTGGCAACTTCTCCCAGGTATCTTCCTCTAACACACTCTACCTGGCATGCAATCTTTAGATCCCTAGAATATCCCGTATACAGTAAAACCCCTCTATAGCGAACCCCAAAGGAACTGAACCTTTGGTTCACTATAGACATGGTTCTTTATAGCCATAGTTCACTTAGTCTCCTGTAGAAGGGCATCCGTGCTTGAAAGTTAAAGAATAAAAATGTTTTGAAAAGACACCTTTCCCTGGAGGCCTGATTAATTTTACTCAATAGTTAACTGATTTATAAAATAAAAATGTTCATTATTTTAGGTTCGTTATAAAGGAATGTTCACTATATTGTAGCTTATTATGTTCACAATAGAGGGGTTTTACTGTATAATCCTATAAGAATTGAATGGACTTTCTCTCTCTTTTTTTACTTCTTTTCATTATTATTATTATTTTTTTTTTTCATTTCTATAGCTGAATTCTTAAATGCTATAGCCTGTTACAGACTGATAATCATGGTGGGTAAAAGTTGGCGACTGCTTTTACTGTAAATGCACCACATGTCTACACATAAGAAAAGCAATTTGACTTTTGAACTTATTAAAAATGTCAGAGCCTCATTTGGTTACTTGCATTTGTTGGTAGGGTTGAACTTTTGCATGAATTAGAAGCCATTGGATCATTTTTTTTTTTTTCAATTAGAAAAAAAATTACCAATGTGCAGGATTTGATCCTGGGTTGTAGGAATCAAAAGCAAATGGTTTAGACCATTTGTCCATTCGCTCCCTTCTTATAAAATCTATGAGATGACCTGTAAGTAAATGTGTGGCTGTGCAGTTTGAAAATGAGATGATCACCCAGCTAGACATGTTGGTGGAGGGAGGCAGAGGTGATGAACAGTACCAGGAACTTTTCTACGAAACGTGAGTCACCACCCTTTCCTTACTCTTATCGTGCCACCTGTAATAAGAAATATAGCTAATTTAGACGTCTAACACACATGATGAGAGTTAACAAGCTGAATGTGTGGGACAGGTTCAAGAACCTATGCATCAACCACCCCCAGCTGGGCAAGGAAGGGATGAGGTTTGTCCGCATCGTGGCCCAGTTACTGGAGAGGTTGCTACAATACCGCACCATCATCACGGATGAGAACAAGGACAACAGGATGAACTGTACTGTCAGCCTGCTGGTCAGTACTCTTGGAATCTTCAAATCTGATCACTTGGAACAGTTACACTTTGATTTACAAGTTTCCCAATTTACAAAGATATATGTTCTTGTTCCTTTTCTCAATTAACCACCAACATTAACAATCAGATATCTCTCTCTAAATTGGTTCATATTACTTAAGTGTTATGATGAAAGATACAATTTGGATTATAGATTAGAACCATTAAGGTAACAATGAATTTTATCTGAAGATGGTAACAATTCTGTTACCATAACTACATGTGTAAGGTTGTCCCAAAAGTTCGTAAACACAGCTAAAATATATCTTATATAATAAATGTTCATGAACTTTTGGGACAACCTTGTATTGGTATTTGGTCCTATTACCTTAATGTTAATGTGTGTGCAGGAGTTTTACAATGAGATCAACAGGAAGGAGCTTTATATCCGGTACCTCTACAAACTCTGTGACCTCCACTTGGAATGTGAGAACTTTGTGGAGGCTGCCTTCGCCCTCAAGCTACATACCAACCTGCTGCAATGGTCGGACGAACCTCTGCCCCAAATCCTGCGCAACAAGAAGCACGCCAAGTGCGAGACCCACCGCCAGCTCAAGGAGAGGCTCTACCTGGATATCATTGACCTGTTTGACAAGGGCAAGCTGTGGGAGGCAGGTCTGGACCTCTGCAAGGAGCTGGCTGGCCAGTATGAGAACGAGATGTTTGACTACATCCAGCTGAGCAATCTCCTCTGCCGCATGTCTTCCTTCTACGACAACATCATGAAACAGATCCGCCCAGAACCCGAATACTTCCGCGTAGGCTACTATGGCAAGGGCTTCCCAGCTTTCCTCCAGAACAAGGAGTTTGTATATCGAGGCAAGGCTTACGAGAGGCTGAGCGAGTTTAGCAGCAGGTTACTGAACCACTTTCCTTTAGCTCAACTCATGAACAGGCTCTCTACCCCCATGGCAGACATCATGGAGTCTTCTGGCCAGTACATTCAGATCAACAAGGTGGACCCCATCATGAAGACCCAAGCCAAGTTTGCCAACAAGGCCCTACACGAGCAGATCCTCAACTACTACAGGGTGAATGAGGTTCACATGTTCAACTTCTCCAGGCCCTTCCGCAAGGAAAGGGAGTCCACCATCGCCCCAGAGAATGAGTTTGCCACCATGTGGCTGGAAAGGACCACTCTCACCATCTCCCATCCACTCCCAGGCATTCTCCACTGGTTCCCAGTCACCTCCATGACCCGCAAAGAGATCAGCCCCATTGAGACAGCCATAGAAGCCATGGAGTCCCACAATGCCAAGATCAAACACGCTGTCAAGCAGCACCAGAAAGATCTCTCCCTACCTATTAATCCTCTCAGCATGCTGTTGAAAGGCATCGTAGATGCTGCAGTCATGGGGGGCATCAGCAACTATGAGAAGGTGAGCCGGGCTTCTCTCCCATTCTGCGTCTCTCTTCCACATTTTTTTTTTTCTTTTTATTCAAGTACTGTTGTTTCTCAATTGTAATACAGTCGAACTTGGATAATTCGAACCCCAAGGGACCATAAAAAAATTCGAATTATCCAAAAATTCGAATTAAAGATGTTTTGAATAAAGGCTTAAGGCTTCTAGGGACCAAGAAAATATTCGAATTAAAGAGGTTTTCGAATTAAAGAAGTTCGAATTATCCAAGTTCTACTGTATTTGTCTTTAAAACCGAATCACATTAAAGACCTACTGGCTTTTTTTATATAAGATCCAAATAATTTCCATTTAAAATTAAATTCTAAAGTGCATTAGGAACTTCCATGAACAACCCATCTGATTGCTGATATCTGAGCTAAGCTGATCATTCACTTTTATTAAAATCAAACATGACCTTACATGATCCAACCCAATATCCAAAAGGCAGACAGGATAAGGCAGCTGTCTCTCCTGGTTTTGTTAATTCTGTGAAGGGACCCATTGAAGAGATTAAAAAATCTAGCTTTTTTTTTTTAAACGTGAAGAAAAGGTAATTTGCTGTTTATTTTCCAAAGAGAAATGCCCGGGACAGTTTATAATTATGAATGCAGATGTATATGCTGTGTGTGGCCCCCTCTCTTATATCATATCATTAAAAGATAACTATTTGAGAAAGTTGATTCCTATACTCTCTCCATATTTGAGTGAGGCATCTAACTGAACGTAACTAAATGCACAGGCTTTCTTCACTGAGGAATACCATCGCAGCGACCTCTCCCCCAAAAACATGGAGAGAATCAGCGCCTTGAAACAACTCATTGCTAAACAGGTGGGTAATGTTAATTTCTCATTGGTATTTAAAAAAAAAAAAAGATTAAATGTGGTAGTTCAATCAAGTTTATTAGCATTTTTGTTTACAAATTTTTTAGACCTTTATCTGAAAATGTGCACAGAATTTACTTCATGGAATTTTTCATGTCCTTTATTATGGGGTAAGGTAATTTACTTTTGAGTTTGTTGTGCAATAAATTGATAAAAAGGGAGCAGTCCCTCAAAATATTTTGAGAAAAATATGTTGTTGTTTTTTTCTTTCACATAACCAGGTATGCCCTTTTTATATAAATATTCAATGGCTCACCTTTTGACTCAATCTATAAATGTTTGTCACTGTGTTTATATCAGATCCCACTACTGGAAGCAGGGATCTTGGTCCACAAAGAAAAAGCTCCTGAAAGCCTCCTCCTCTTTCATGAGCATCTGGAGGATGCTTTTATGAAACTCAAGACTCATGTGGAAGAAAAATACGGAAGACAAGTGAGTGTTGTGCTAGCTTTTTCCTTCTTTGCCTCTCTAACTGGCTGAAGGCCTTGCCTCTCAGACTTTAATGACCGATATGTCCTCACTTCTTTTTTCTAGATTTAATTCATTTTGTCTCCTCTCTAATTGTAAATACGCTGCTGTTTCACCTCATAAGCATAAATAAATAAATGTTATTGTTATATATATATTTATTGTCGATACTGATTCTATCTACTAAATGCTGTACAACAAGGTATTGTTGTAAAAGAGGTCACCTATACAGCAAAAGTTTTGTTTTCATATGTAATGAAAACTACAACAGTTCAAATTGGATATTAATACATAATTGATGGACATTATTATCAACAAATGCTAAACAACATGAGCTATTAAGCTACCCGGCTCTTTTTCTGTGAAACCCGTCTCATTTACATATTTCCTGGGAATTCTGTGGCCATTGAACTTCCAAATCATTTCTTTTGATACCTTGATTTTTAAGGAGAAAAATTTGAGTTCTGCATTCAACTTGGGCAAAATTGACATAAGAAAATAATATTTTATTATATAAGATGGCTTGATGTAACAGATCTGACGGATGTGTGATGTTAATGTAGAATAACCCAACAGAACAAGATACCATGTGAGTTTTGCTGTTTATACACAACTCCGAGATAAGATTTTCACTAGGAACTAGTCGATTCTTGATTATTTGTGCAATATGTTTAAGGTAAAGCCATGTTGCTCAAAAGTTCATGATGTTCAGCGTTACATACGAAAATTAAAAAAAATATATATATATATATATTGCTGTATATGTGATCACTTTGGTTATCAATATGTTATCTACTGTTTGAAAGTTCCTTGAAGAAAACAGCATTAGAGCCAGGTTTGGCCTGATTGAAATGGTATCTTGTAATAAATAAGATTCTCACACATACCCCCACATGAAAATAGAACAGAATTTAGCGTTTATTAATTTCGTAAAATAAGTGTGTGTGTACCCAACCATCTTGGTGGTTCAAATACATACAGCCAGCATTATGCTAATAGGGTCCTTCAGCCTGAACACATGCAAAAAGTTGAATCGGAATGTGCTTTTTTATTTAAAAGCTTTCAAGCATTAACCCTTCTGCAAACCTACTGAATATGCAAATAATGATGCTTTAAAAGATGACCTTATTATATCCCATCATCATTTTGTGCCTATTCAGTAGACCTGGGAAAGAACTAGATGAATGATGGGAGGGTTCATCACTGATGAGCCAGGCCCTCCCATTAATTTATTATTGCAGTAAGAGCAATAGAATATTGTTTTAAATTCAAAAAGGATCATATGCATCTAAAATAGTTTCAATTTCTTATACAAGAATGTTGTTCCTATTTTGGAGAACCACACTTGGTTCTGTTGTCCAGAACATGCCCAGTGATCTCCTAGGGACCCGTACCATGGCCTCTACCAAGAGAGCCAAGTCCCTCACAGCCAACTCTGAGCCGTAAGTTCCATACCTACGTCCCCCTATGTCCCAGCATGCTCAACCCCCCTCTGTGTTTTCCCCACCCAGGCTCCTCAGAAAAAACACCTTTATGTCTAGCATCAGGTGACTATCCCATCCCCTGGCTTTTAACTCCTTCCTAGCTCTTCTTTCTCTCTCCCTTTGTTTTTTTTTTACTTGAAACTTGATCTCAGGTGACATTGTGTTCTATTTGATTACTTTTCAATCTCTTTTTTTGCTTATTGTTGTTTTTTTTTTACTTGAAACTTGGTCTCAGGTGACATTGTGTTCTATTTGATTACTTTTCAATCTCTTTTTTTGCTTATTGTTGTTTTTTTTTACTTGAAACTTGGTCTCAGGTGACATTGTGTTCTATTTGATTACTTTTCAATCTCTTTTTTTGCTTATTGTTGTTTTTTTTTTACTTGAAACTTGGTCTCAGGTGACATTGTGTTCTATTTGATTACTTTTCAATCTCTTTTTTTGCTATTATTATTTTTTTATTTTGGTATAGTGATTTCCAATTTGGGATTTACCCGGAAAAGTAAAAATCAGTCCCGCGATTATAAACAATTCCTATTGGTGAAAGTTTTTGTTTAGATTGTTGAAGCAGGGAGTTTCAAGGGAAAAAAAAATTTTTTTTTTTTTTTTTTAAATGTGATGGGTTTATCCCCAGCTTTTTTGGGTTCTGCTTAGAGCTGGTGTCTTTCTTGTTCTTGGAATATATTTAGAAAAAAGTTGGTCGGTACAGATTTTTTACTGAATACAGAGAATTGTAGAGGCATTGGTATTCCCCGTGGTCATTTATGAATAAGAGGGCTGGACTTTCAGAAAGAAAAATGATTGAATTATGCTGTTTGGTTTTCATATCCAGAATTAAAGATAAACTGGTACCCATAGAAAGGCGTCTTGCTTGAAAGCTTGTGCAACTGTTCTCATATAAAAGAAGTTCTTCTTTCCAACTTGTCTTTCTTCTTCAATAACTCGATGTGTATTAATAAACTCCAAGCAACTTGTAAATTTGGGTTGGCCAATTTGCAGCAACTTTCTATCTTTAATATCTTCTTTTTTTTTTTTTTTTTTCCATTTCAGTGTTTATTTCCATCCCCCCTGTGACTGCACATCTACACCACATTGCACTTCCACTTGACTCACTCCTGATTGGTTGGTTGCCTGTTTTTTTTATAGAAGTCTCAATCCAGCATCCTACCCGGCCTTAGCAGATTCCAAAAGGTAGCGTCCTCTTCCACCCTTAATACCTTTTCTCCTTCAAAATTTTCTCTTTGCATTCTCTCTCTTTCAAAACCCTTATTTAATTTTCTAAGGTTTTTTTTTTTTTCATTTCTATCTCAATATACATTAGAACATACTCCATGAGAGGACACTCCCTCTAGAGGACACCTCTCTACAAAAGACAGGTTATTGTCAAAATTGCCTATTTTTTACTAACTAGCAACACTCCGGTAAGAGGATACTTCTCCCTAAACAACGGCTTGTTGCAATTCCAAAGTATACTTCAGGGAGAAGTGTCCTCTAACAAGAGTGTTCTTTAATGGAGGTTCTACTCTAGGAGTTTTTTTTTTGCTTATCCCTAGTACACGTGTACAGGCCATGATAATCATGGTGGGTAGAAGTAGGTGACTGCTTTTACTGTAAGCGCACCACATGTTTACACATGTGAAAAGCAGTTCGACTTTGTACTTACAAATGTGCCAGAGCCCCCGTTTGGTTACTTGCACTCGCTGGTGGGGTTGGACTTTTGCAAGAATCGGGAGGACATTGGAGCATTTTTTTTTTTTTTTCAAACAGAAAAAAGTGTCCAATGCGGGAATCGAACCCGGGTCGTAGTGGTCGGAAACCAAACGGTGTGACCAGCCTTCCAACAACCCCCCCACTCTAGGAGTAATGATAGGAAATAGTAAACCAAAAGCACAGCTCCTTATGCAACTAGGTGTCCTTTCCAGAGAGGTTCTATCTTTAGATGAGCTGAGAATAATGATCACTAACAGATCAAAATGGAGAATATTTGTCCATAATGTCACCAAGAGTCGAACTCAACTTGATGGACAATAACAAAAAAGGAATATAGTTGAATCCTTTTATGTCCACCCCCTCCCCCCCCCCCCCCCCCCCCCCCCCCCCCCCCCCTCCGGTGTGAAGTGTTAAAATGTTACCTGTTCATATATAATTTATGATAAGGCATAATTCAATATATTATTATTACACTCTTCGACAAAACTTGAAAAAGGTTTGACTCTTTCAGTAATTTTAAAACAATATTTTGTTAACAGGAATTAGGTTACCTTTCTTGAATACCAAAAAAAAATCAGTGTCTTTAATAATGCTGTTATTGAAATATTTCCAGTAGATTACCTATTTCCTGGTTCAAATTCACATAAATAGGTACCGCTCAGCAAGAGCAACCTAGTTCATGATAATTGAACAATGAATAATATGTGAAGGTTATTCACATATTAAACAAATTTTAATGCAGGATTTAATCCCGGTTCATGAAGTCGGGAATCGAGCGTGTTACCCTCTCATCTACCGACTTATTGTCGGGAATCGAGCGTGTTACCCACTCATCCACAGACTTAAAACTTACCTATTTAGATCAAGTCTCTTGTTACCATGTGATTTATTTGATGTTCATTTAACTCTTTCTGGTGTAGCCCTCTTTTTTTTTTCCTCTCTCTCTTCATTTACTAATAGAGATATTCCATTCCTTTTTTTTTTCTTTTTTACTTCTTTTAACATAACCATCTTCCCTTTCTATTATCACAAAAACCTCAATTTATCCTTTTAATATCTGAATGATACTTGAGCTCCCTATATCCCATACTGCGCGCTGATTACTAAACTTTAACAAGTGCCTCGTAATCCAAACTAACTCAAATTATGAAATATCATAATCATTATATAACAAGAAATGATATGAGGGGCAGTTTAAAATGTTCACATCAAAATGTACAAATCAATATTGCCATTATTTTATAATGCTCTTTTTTTTTATCTAATCAATAGCATCTTTATAATTATCTGTTCAGGAGAGAAGGAGGGTTCCTTCTAAATATAAACCGAGATTTTTTTATTTTTATCATATTTGTGGGACAGAAATGCTCATTTATGGGAAAAGGATTCTTCAATTGTGTTGAATCTTTTGTTTTTCTAATGATAATGCTAGTACAAGCTAACAGTTGCATGATCAGGAGATGGCTTTTTTTGTGAAAGAATATTGTGGGTCTCTTGTTTCACTCTAGAGTCTTCTCAGATTTAATTATGATTTATATATTGTGTGCCATTCCATTAGCAAAATCACAATCTCTGCAATATTTATTTGTAGGATTATGATTATATTATTTGGTCTCTAATGAGTGGTGAGGAGTGTAGGAGCACACTGAGTCCCCTATCACCTTGTCCTTACCTGGGATTGGTTGTGGCAGTCTGACCTCTAATGCCCCCAAGACTCCCTCCACCACCAGGGCCCAGTCCATATTTGTGCGGCCCCAGTCCACCACCAAGACACTCACCAAGAAGAAGGATAGTACTGCCAGCCAGAGACGTAGCTCAGGAGTGTCTCTTGTGAGTAGCCACCAGGGGGAGCTGCAGGAGTCACAGTCCAAGTGGTACGATGGCGGCCTACTCTCCTCCCCCAACCACATCATCGAACTCTCCGAGAATCTCACGGCCCACCGGCCTCTCCGCTCCGAGGTGGAGAAACGCTCCAGGCCACCCAGCGGCCATTTCAGACAGAGGCTCAGCAGTAACAGTTCCTCACCTCCCTGTAGCTTCAGCTGTAAGTCTGTTGAATTACACCGTCCCTCTTTGAACCAATGTATTAAATAGGGTAGCCACACATTTGGATAGTTAGGTGACTGTTTAAACATCAACTGTCTGTATACTTGCATTACAAGATCTCCATATCGCCACAAGGTAATAAGACCAAATCCAAATAACAAAAATAGTGTGTGTGAAATGTGAAATAGTGTGTTTGGATTTGGATTTATTACCTTGTGTTTATAATCTATAATCCAAATCGTCCCTTATCATCTCCATATGGCAAACTATTACAATGCAACCTCATTATAACGGCTGTCTTTATAACAACTTTAACTTAATATCAACACTTTCATTAACCTATAAGAAATAATTCAATTTTAATGTGATTTTAAATCCTTTTATAAATAAAATATCTCTCTTTCCACTATATACACACTCATGGACAAAACTTAAGGAAGTTATACCTTTTATCATATATATCGGGATTCAGACAATAACTCTGAAAGATATTACAGTGACCTTTATTGAAGACACACAAGATTGCCCCTGTCTCCTTCAAAAAATATAGATGACCTGTGACATCAAAGACTTTCAACTTCCTTAAGTGTTGTCCAATAATGTACGATGTTTCAATAACAGCATTGTTACCTAAACATTACACACTATTTATTTGGATTTGGTCTTTTAACCTTGTAGTTAAAATTTAATACAATAAAACCTTGCTATAGTTAACCCCAAAAGACTGAACCTAAAGGTTAACCATTAATATTGGGGGAAACATTTTAGGTTTGTTATAAGGGATGGTTTGCTATATATTCATAGGGTGTTTTAGTGAGGTTTCATTGTTTATATTTACCTGGTTGTTAGCAGCCTCTCCAAGTAGTTTCAGTGTTTTGTTTTTCTCTTTAGTCTGATGGCTGTAACTCAACACTAGTGTTTTATAAACACAAGGTAATAAGACCAAATTCAAAAAAATAAATAGCGTGTGTAAAGCATCCCAGCAGGAACACGAACCCGGGGACCTTTGGATTAGAAATCCAATGCGCTAAAATTTGATTTTATTACCTTGTAGTTAAAAGTAAATACAATAAAACCTTGCTATAGTTAACCTCCAAAGGACTAAACCTAAAGGTTCACCATTAATATTGGGGGAAACATTTTAGGTTTGTTATAAGGGATGGTTTGCCATATATTCATAGGGCGTAATGGCAAGGTTTCACTGTTTATCCTTACCTGGTGTTTAGCTGCCTCTTCAAGTGGTGTCAGGGTTTTTTATTCTATAGTCTCTCTCTCTGATGGCTGTAACACTCTATGTATGTCCAGTCGATTCCCCTCCCGCAGCCCCCGAAGAGAACCAACCTCCCCCTCTGCCTGTGAAGCAATCCTTCGCAGACTACACCAACCTTCCTGATGACACAGGACTCCGTAGGAGTACTCTCACCAAGTCTTTCAAGCCTAAGGTGACTTATTTTTTCATTCCTTGTGTGGAGCTGGAAACATGAAACTTATTATATCTTATGGTTTTGTTATATACAGTAGAACTTGGATAATTCGAACTTCTTTAATTCGAAAACCTCTTTAATTCGAATATTTATCTTGGTCCCCAGAATTTCCTATAATTATAATTTCCGTTTTTAATTCGAATTTTTGGATAATTCGAATTTTTTTATGGTCCCTTGGGGTTCGAATTATCCAAGTTCGACTGTATTACCAGATTTTAAGATGCTTCCTCAATTTGAAAAAAAAAGAGAAATTGAAAGATTACAAAACTTTAAAATTTTTACCGAAGCTAAAATTTAATGACAGTTAAAATAATTGGGACTTAGAATTATAAAGTTATAACCATGGTTACAACAATTTGGACTTTAAACTTGGTAACTTAGAATTATGATGTTATAACCACAGTTACAACAATTGGGACTTTAAACTTGGAACCATAGAATTATGATGTTATAACCACAGTTACAACAATTGGGACTTTAAACTTGGTAACTTAGAATTATTATGTTATAACCACAGTTACAACAATTGGGACTTAAAACTTGGTAACTTAGAATTATGATGTTATAACCACAGATACAACAATTGGTACTTTAAACTTGGAACCATAGAATTATGATGTTATAACCACAGTTACAACAATTGGGACTTTAAACTTGGTAACTTAGAATTATGATGTTATAACCACAGTTACAACAATTGGTACCTTAAACTCGGTAACATAGAATTATGATGTTATAACCATGGTTACAACAATTGGGACTTTAAACTCGGTAACTTAGAATTATGATGTTATAACCACAGTTACAACAATTGGGACTTTAAACTTGGAACCATAGAATTATGATGTTATAACCACAGTTACAACAATTGGGACTTAAAACTTGGGACCTTAGAATTATGATGTTATAACCACAGTTACAACAATTGGGACTTTAAACTTGAAACCATAGAATTATGATGTTATAACCACAGTTACAACAATTGGGACTTTAAACTTGGTAACTTAGAATTATTATGTTATAACCACAGTTACAACAATTGGGACTTTAAACTTGGAACCATAGAATTATGATGTTATAACCACAGTTACAACAATTGGGACTTTAAACTTGGTAACTTAGAATTATTATGTTATAACCACAGTTACAACAATTGGGACTTAAAACTTGGTAACTTAGAATTATGATGGTATAACCACAGTTACAACAATTGGGACTTAAAACTTGGTAACTTAGAATTATGATGTTATAACCACAGTTACAACAATTGGTACCTTAAACTCGGTAACATAGAATTATGATGTTATAACCATGGTTACAACAATTGGGACTTTAAACTCGGTAACTTAGAATTATGATGTTATAACCACAGTTACAACAATTGGGACTTTAAACTTGGAACCATAGAATTATTATGTTATAACCACAGTTACAACAATTTGGACTTTAAACTTGGTAACTTAGAATTATGATGTTATAACCACAGATACAACAATTGGTACTTAAAACTTGGAACCTTAGAACTCTTTTATAAAATATGGTGCATTATAAAAAAAGGTTCCACTATATTTTTTGCTGAACTAAGATATTAATAGTATGTAACACACTATTAATTTATTTGGATTAGGTCTTGTATCTATAATCTGTACTAAGATATATTTCATGAGGGCAATTATGTCTAAGACGCTGTATGTGTAGGCACCAGATCCAATGCCAGACCCCAGCGAGGCCACCATTCCAGAGAACAACTCCCCAGATGACGTTCCCCCAGAACTCCCCAAGAAACCTCACAGAATCGCCACCCCCAGTCTGTCTCACAGTTGATTGACAGAGTTATGTGTTGTAAATATATCCTCCCACACATTTCCATTGGTCTAGTCACCTTGCCTGGAGTTCCTTTCTTTCATCTCTTCCTATTGTAGCCTTCATTGTGCTTCTTTAGACAATGGGACCAACTCTTGCTTCTTCTTTAATTCATTGATAGTATGTTTTTTGCATTTTTTTAAACTTTCCTTACTTCCTTCTTTCTTTTTAATATCTATATCCCCCCTACACTTCTCTCTCTCTTCATTTATTTATAAATTGAATTTTTTTTATTTTTTTTTTTTGGAAATGTTTTTTTTTAAATGAAAAATTACCTATGTTAATTTTTTTTTTTTTTTTGACAAAAAAAAAAAAGGTATAAAGTTTTATATAATATTTTTAAAAATGCTATTTTCTCATATTGATATTGATAGAAAAAAAATTATTTGAAAAAAAAAAATTTTTTTTACAAATTTGCATATTTTCAATTTTTCTATATTTCTTGACTCTCTATAGCTTATATAGATAGTGAAAAAAAAAATAAATGCAATGTTTAATATTTTAATAAAATTATTTTTTGTATAAGATATAAATGAAGAAAGATTCATTCAATTTTTTAACCTTTTTCTAAAAAAAATCTATATATTTATATACATTGTTTTTTAAGGAACAAAATAATATAATATATTTTTAAAGAGAATTTTACATAATGGTATATTTTTTTAAAAATTTTAGTACAGGGTATAACTCTTGAACTGACACACTATAAATCAACTTGTACTATATAATTGAACTATTATTTAAAAAACCATATTACCACAACCTTAACTTACAGATTATAATTTAAAACTTACCATAATTCAACAGGAAACACCCACTCCCTTGGTTTGTTGAGATAAGTGAGGTTTGATTTTTTTCCCCATTTCAAAATGTTATGCAACTAAAACATATGTAATAGGAATATGTAAATATGTATTTTAGATTCCTCGTGTAAACCAATCCAAATAAGTAATCTAATAAGTGATTTAGTTTGTGTCTTGTCCATATGTAAGAATGTTAATAATATGGTATTACAGTTATTTGCAGTAAAACTGAATAATAATGTTTTCTGGAGTCTTTAGCTGAAAATGTTCTATCAGCAGGAAATTAATTGATATACACTCATGGAAAAGAAATTTATGGAAGTTGTACTTTTTAGCATGTATACCAAGATACAGACAATAACTCTGAAAGATATTACAGTGGCTTTTATTGTGAAGACACACGAGATAACCAAGTGTGAACAAAATTGCCTCTGTCTCCTTAAAAAACAGACAACTAGCAACATCAAATAGTTTCCACTTCCTTAAGTTTTGTGTATGAGTGTAGGACGAGGAAAATAATATAGGAATGAACAAATTGGATAATATTATTAGTGGGAGTTTTATACAACAGTTTTACAGTTTATATATTACTGGTGAGTCAGTCCTAGACTCTACACCTTTTCAGTTTCTTCCTAGATGATTGATTCATAGTTTCTTGATTGATGTCTTTACCTGGTTCACAAATGTAGTACAAGAGCATTCTCTTGATCTGGTTACCTTTACCCAATCCTTCTGATTAGGCATTTCCACTGCTTTTCACATGTGTAGACATGTAGTGCACAAACAGTAAAAGCAGTCGCTAACTACCCACCATGATTATCATGGTCTGTACCATGTGTACTAGGGATAATAAAATTTAAAAAAAAGGCATTTCCATCTTAGCAAATGGCCTTACCATCAATGTTTTCCTAACAATTCAATCTGTTTTTGTTGATACACACTATTGTATGATTTGAAACCTCAATACAAAAGTGTGATTGAAAATCTATGATTGTGGAAACCACTCAAATATCATAAATTACCCCTATCTATGAAATTAGTTACCCAAATATGATTATAGATAATCTAATGAAATAAATTTTATTCTATAAATATAATTCTATAAATACTCATAAATTACCCCTATCTATATGAAATTAGTTACCCAAATACAGTGGTACCTCGACATACGAGTTTAATTCGTTCCGCAACCTTGCTTGTATCTTGAATTATTCGTATCTTGAAGCAAATTTCCCCATACAAAATTCCCATTTAAAATCACATATTAATATCTTCAACACTACCGAACCGAACTCGTATCTCGAATTTCGCTCGTAACTCAAAGCAAAAAATCACTTGCTCGTCGGCTCGTATCTCGAAAAACTCGTATGTTGGGGCGCTCGTATGTCAAGGTACCACTGTATATGATTATAGATAATCTAATGAAATAAATTTTATTCTATAAATAATCATAAATTACCCCTATCTATGAAATTAGTTACCCAAATATATGATTATAGATAATCTAATGAAATAAATTTACAATCCTCTAACTATAGAGTAGAAGAATATATATAAAGACAATATCAGGATGTATAGAAAAGGTAAAAAAATTGGTCGGTTTTAGAGCTTTAATCCATAGTATTAATACATATTGTCTAACAATCATAACATTCATATCTAACCTAAATTAGTTTTTTTTCAGTATTCTTTTTTTTTCCAACTATCTCCTTTAGGTATTTTTTTAAATTTTCTCATTCTATTTAAACAGCATTTTTGATAAATCATCTCTCTCTTTCATTCTTGATTTAATATCTATTGGATTTAAACACCAAGATTAATTTTTCTGTGAAAAGACAAATATATAATTTAGTTTGATAACTAATTAGTAAAAGTAAAATTGTGGATTTAAGAATCTATAATTTTCTAGCTGAATCTTAAATCATTCAACTCCATATATACAGTAAAACCCTTCTATAACAAGTCCCAATAGAAATAAACTTTCAGTTACTTATGATAACAGATGACACGCTAATACATCATAATACTATAGCCATATGATAAGGCACAATTTGGATTATAGATTCTAAACATAAGGTAATAAGACCAAATCCTAATAAATAAATAGTGTGTGACGTTTCAGTAACAGCGTTGTTACCATCTTCAGACAAAAGTACTGAATGAAGTAATGAAGGTAACAATGCTGTTACCAAAACATCACTATTTATCATCATTATTTATTTGGATTTGGTCTTATTACTTTATGTTTACTATAGCCATAATTCCCTGTATTTTATAAAATGGAAATTATTTCAGGTTTGTTATATCCCAGGTTTGTTTTACGAGGTTTTTACTGTATTACATATTGCCTTGATATCATATTTTGTGAATCAATTTCTTTTTTTTTTTTCCATCTTTTGCATTTTTTAAATTGTATTTTTCAATTTCATCTCTTTCCCTTTTTTTTTGCATTTATTTAAAGTATGAGAGCATTTTTTATATCTTTGTAAATTCCAAGAGTTTTTTTCTTCTTACTCTTCAGAATATAATATGCATCATTGTTTTCCCATATATAATTCCATAGATTATATAAATAGATATTTTTTGAAAAAAAAAAGATTACCTTTTTCTCTCAATAAATCTTCTATATTATATATGTTTTTTTTTTTTTTTTTGTGGGGAGCCGATAATGTCACAATCTATTTTTGTAAATCTCTTTCAAAAAAAAAAAAAAGAATGCACAAATTTTGAAAAATCTTATATATATATACCCAATGTTATTTTATATATATATATATTTGCTATATGTTTTTTATTTTTTTTTGGCAAAATGAAAAAACTATATGTATGCGCACCTCACAATATATATTTTTTTTAGAAATTCACGCCTTTGTAAATAGAGATATAAAAAAAAGAATTTATATTATATATACAGTTAAACCTGTCTATAGCGCCCCCCTCTTGGGACTCACCAAAATAGGGTGATATAGAGAGGGAGTGCTATAGACAGGTCACTTTTAATGTAAATCGCATTGTATTACAGATAAGTCGGTGGACGAGTGGGTAACACCCTCGATTCCCGACAGTCATGAACCGGGATTGAATCCCGCGTTAAAATTTTGTTTAATATGTAAATAACCTTCACATATTATTCACTGTTTCAATTATCATGAACTAGGTTGTTCTTGCTGAGCAGTATCTATTAATGTAATTTTGAACCCCCCGGCATTGTACTACGTATTTAAAAATCAGGCGCTATAGAGAGAGAAGCGCTATTTAGAGGGGGCGCTATAGACAGGTTTAACTGTATTGACTTTTTGCATCTTTTTGTTTTTTTTTTTAAATCCATATAAATCTATCTATTTAGATATATCTCCAACCATTAGTGCCAAAAATATTGCTAATAATATTAATAACCCTTTTTTTTTATAGAGACCTTTCACACAAGTAGCCTTATATATATAGAGATATGAGATTTTATAGATGAAACTAACGAAAAAGGATACTTTGTTAAATATGCTTATTTGTGCTTCTAAAAAAAAAAATGTGTGTCAAAGTTAGTTGGTTTTTTTTTAAACAAAATCGCCATGTTAGATTTCATCAATTTTATCTTATAGTTTTTTTTTTATGATTTGATAGACATTTTATTATGTATAAAAGATCATTTATTTCTATATTTAATTCTTTATTCTCTTAATTGGAACCACACAGATAGAAAAATCTGGAAAAAAAAAGTCTTTATTTTATATAGGTTGGTTATTTATTTGAAGTATTTCATATTGTGACTTGACCATTAAAACAATGTGTGCTTCCAATATTTATTATAGTTCTAAATATTTATTATTCCATAGTGTGTAAGTACTTGTTAAGCTTATATATGTATACCCTCTCTGGGAGAGGCCGCTGCTCATCATAAAACAGCTCGAGGAGCATGAACTCATGGAATTCGTGTAATCTTTACACAAGGAGATAAGAAACAACAACAACAACAACATACCCTTTCTCTCTTATTGAGGCCGCTCAATGCAGCGGGGGTATTCCTAAGAGGGAAGGCCAATTACATCTGGATCTTAGAGTCTTGGTAGGGCCACCTAAGATGTGAAGGCTCCTCCTGAGACGTTGGGGTGAGTAGGTCACCCCAGCTAAGTCCCAGCAGGTCTGTGGAAGGGATCCCACCATAGAATTCCTCTTCCCGTGAACGCCCATTATATGAAGTAACACGTCCAAGGAGCCACAACGTTCGATCGCAAATAAAATGATTGCATATATACCCTCTTATATATAGATTTAGTCTCACTCTCTCTTTGTACAGGCTAGCTTTATCTCTTCTATTATAACTTACTATGGAGGCATTTTAATTAGTACCAGTTATTTTTAATCTGTGGATGTTCACATTTTATGTGAATTTGTGATATCCATGTTCCACTTAGAGATACCTTGGGGGGTAGTTCAAATGAAATGTTTCTTTCTTTCAATTTTGCCAATATTATCTTTAATATTATTTTTGTCTTTAGTTCCTTTGAGAAATGAGTTCATCTATTTTATGTTACCAATCTAATTGGTTTTTGGCCTTCCATATTGTCCAAGGTTATTTCTCTTCCAAGATTGTGGTAGGAAAGGGTATTAGACCTACCTATATGATCTAGACATTGGCATTGTTTCTTTCAGATTCTTGTCACATCTTTACTGTGTCTTCCAAGCATCTTATTCCGTACTTCTTCCATTGTGGCCTACATATGAAATCTATTTAAAATTAGTTGATTGGGATTGATTAAATTTTTCTGTGAGAATATGTCAATGTTTAAATATTCCTGGTTATGTGTACAATGATAGGTTTGGATGGATTTTCTAAGATGCTATTCAAAGTGATTGCAAGAGCAAGCCTTACAAGTAAAACATCTATACAGAATGATTTAGTAAAAAGTATTGTTTCCAGCTCTAATGAAAAGCACTCTGTTCTAAGTACATCTAACTATTTGATAATGGACATAATGGTGTTATAAAACATCATGTAGTATTAAAATTATCGTTATTTTTTTTGTCAATGTTACCATTTTTTGAAAATGCAGGGTATGTTCAAAAAGTTGGTGTGTAATTTAAAATTACTTAGAGAACCATTTATTAAATGAAGATATTAGCCTATTATAGTGCTCCGTAACATATGTGAACCAATTTGCACACTGTGTTGCATAATTTATTAAGGTGTGTGTAAGAAAAGCTAAAAATACTTCATTATGATAATTATTCTATATAACTTTAATATATACAACAAAACTTTATTAAGACCTTTTTAGTCTACACTCCCTCTCTCATGAAATGTTTTTTTCTCTTAAATTCTTTAAAGTTCTATTTTTTAAAATGTTTTACAAGTTTGTCCCAAAAGTTTGTAAACACTTGCAAAAAAAATGAAATACCAATATTATTTGCCGTTATGTATAATATCTTTGTATAATTTATAAAGTAATTGTGTTATGTATTCACCAAGTAATAAGAAAAACATGAACTTTTGGGACAACCTTATAGTGTGTGTTTTTAAAAATTCTTCTTTCTTTTTTTTTTTTTTTCAAGATTTATAATTAACATTCTCTTTGGGATATCATTAGATTACATGAAATTTTTAGTCCCAATAATAATCAGGAGTACCATTTAAGTTTCAATTTTTTTTTAAGGGTTCACACAAGGATTAATAATGATTTGATATTACACAAAACTTTTATTTTGATAATTTTGGATTAATACAAGTATAGTACCATTTATTTGAAAAAAATCTCCTCTTTTGTTTTTTCTATAGAAAAAAAAAAAGTATTTTTTTTTTTAGAATGTTCAATCTATTATGTAAACTCTATTATAAGAATTCTAAACTATTATAGACGCGTATGATACTTTTTAAAAAATTAAGCAAATATTCTCTACTGGAACTATAAGTACTGGAATCCCATTCAATAAAGTAAGCAAAAATATGAGAATCACGGGACGAGTGTCTTTTGTACAAAGATTTATTTTAAATCGCTCAAGCTTAAGCTCAAGATTATATGCTATAAATAGGATATACGAGGGCCATCCAAAAAATAAGTTTCCCTATTTTTTTTATGCGAACGAAACGGTGTAAAAATAGTTAGTAGTACTAACTATTTTTACACCGTTTCGTTCGCATAAAAAAATAGGGAAACTTATTTATTGGATGGCCCTCGTATATCCTATTTATAGCATATAATCTTGAGCTTAAGCTTGAGCGATTTAAAATAAATCTTCGTACAAAAGACACTCGTCCCGTGATTCTCGTATTTTTGCTTATTCTCTACTGGCCTTACTGCAATGAAAAATTAAAATGATACAGATGGTGTGCTAATGAATCATATTAAGATAAAGCACAAATTGGATTATAGATTATAAACACAAGGTAATAAGATCAATTCCAAATAAATAAATAGTGTGTGACGTTTCGGTAACAGCGTTGTTACCATCTTCAGACAAAAGTACTGAATGAATATCAGTAGTTGAGATCAGTACTTTTGTCTGAAGATGGTAACAATGCTGTTACCGAAACATCACACACTATTTATTTATTTGGATTTGGTCTTATTACCTTGTGTTTATGAATCATATTATGTAAAACCCTATTATGTTGTTGCTTTGAATAATATTTTTTCATGGAATTTTATAAACTTTATAAAAAAATCATCATTTAGTCACATATTGCCCATTCCCCCTCCCGCACAAAATAATTGTTAAATCCTATATTATGTTTGTTTGTTTTTTTTTTCAATTGTTATTGTTCAAAGAGAAAGAGATAAACATTTTATTTGTTTTGTATCTTTTTTGAATGCAATAACCTTATATATTTTTTCTATATATATACTTGTTGATTGAAATATATTTAAAATATATATAAATAAAGTTTTTTTTTTTTTGTCCAGATATTAAAACCTTCTCTTTATTGTAATCATTGTGTAGTTACCTTTTACAATATACATAAGCGCATATTGTCATTGTTCAAATATAAATGTTTCGTATGGAGTTATTTTGAGTAATGAATCTAACTATCTTTCCATTGTTTATAATTAGATTATTCTTAGTAAATTTATTTTCCAACCACAACATAAATGCTTATCTTTCCATCTATGAACTTTTTGTTTTGTTTGTGTTTAAAATGGTATATACAACAATCATGGATAAAGCTTAAGGAAGTTGTACCTTTTAGCATGTATATCGGGATACAGACAATAACCCTGAAAGATATTACAGTGACCTTTATTGAAGACACAAGGGATAGCCAAGTGTGAACAAAATTGCCTCTTTTCCTTCAAAACCAGCGACATCAAAGACTTTCCACTTCCTTGAGTTTTGTCCTTCCTTATGTTGTTTACTCTGATTTATGGTGTGAAGCAACCTTCCAAATATCTATTTACATATTCCTTGAATGCAGTAGGCTTATAAACAAGATGAAAACTGGCATTTTTATCCATTAAGGTTTGATTCTAAGAAAAAAATAATATCTAGAGATTCTTTTCAAAAAGAAAAAAAAAGAATTGCTTATTTAATTTTTTTTCTTTTTAATAATAATTCCAGTGATGGCAACAAAATCATCCTTTCCATTGTTTAATTACATTATCCTTAGATTCTGTTTGCCATCATCAATTTAAATGACTTTCAGTTTAAAATTATGAACCTCTAATTTTATTGTTAGAAATGGTATGTCTTCTTTCTATGAAAAAAAAAAAATCATTATTTTTGGTTGGTATTTATTCCAATTGATGATGACAACTATCCTATCTCTTTCAGTTAAATAAGTGTTAATATAAATAAATGAAACTGTATGAAAAATGAACTAAAGGGAAAAAATAAGAAAAAGCATCTCCTTTGATCGTGCAACTGAAAATTGCTGATGGCTTGCGCCATCTTTTGGAATAAATATCAACTAATCATTGATTTTAATTATTTCAGAATTTTTTGGTAGTTGAGGTATACCTTAAACCATGCTGATGAGGACTAACAACATGAAATGCATACATAGTTAACTTTTCTTGATTAATCAAGAAAGGGTATTTGGCCCATTTTCTCTCTCTCTCTCTAGAATAATTAAAAATAAATCATTAGATTAACAATATATTCTGAAAGATGGTTCAAGTCATCAAACAAAATTCAATTTTACAATCAGAATAAATGTTTTTTTTTTCTTAATACCATTAATATAATTTGTAATTTTCTGCCATCTAACTAATCATTCAATTGTTCAAAACTGATATACACATTAATATCCTTGAAATTGCAATATAGATTAAAACTAATAAAAATTGCATATATCCCGATACAAATTTAGTATTTTTAAAATTGTGTTTAGAAAAGAATTAAATGAACATTTATTTTATTATGGAATATTATTTTTTTGAACAGAGTTTGTGCAAAATACATTTAGTGTATGTAACAGTAAGAAAAAAAAAAGGAATAAAGTGAAATATGAAAAATAATAATAATAATGATTAAAAATCACTTAATTTTGAGTTTGCATAAGTTTAGGGTCTTTAGTTAATCCTTTTATTGATGTTTTCAATTCTGTTCATTCTTTGCTTTACTCTTCTTTGATTTTCTCTTGTTAAACCTTCCAATACCTTTTAGGGAATTCAGAAATAGGTTCTACCTAATTCTTTGACACCTCCACTAAAGAGTACAATTGACTCAGCAGGACACAGCTCTGGCACATTTGTAAGTGCAAAGTCAAACTGCTTTTTATATGTGTAGATATGTGGTGCGCTTACAGTAAAAACAGTCGCCTACTTCTACTCACCAGGGATAAGCAAAAAAAAGCAGGACACTAGTAATTTATAAGTGCAAAAGTCAAATGGATTCACCTTATGTAGATACATTGTATACTTGTAGCTTTAAGTAGTAACAAACTTGTATTTACCATAAACACAAGGTAATAAGACCAAATCCAAATAAATAAATAGTATTTATTTGGATTTGGTCTTATTACCTTGTGTTTATAATCTACAATCCAAATTGTGCCTCATCAATTGTATTTACCATGAGAAAGATTATCATATGTACCTGGAATTAACAGGAAAACAACTGGAATTTGTACAATAATTTTTCTTTATTTTAATTCAGGTTTCAGTGTACCACCAAAATTATGATGAGGGTAAAAACCCATTACCCATGATGAGGTTAAATTAACTAAATTTAAAAAATAAAAAAGCTAAAAATTTTAAATTTTTACAAACAATTTTTAAAAAGCTACTTTATGTTAAACTTATATTAAAAATGTGTACCTCCTTTGATCGAGATGACCTTTAGCTGGACCAGAGAAAAAAATCAATTTATTGAACTTTAATTTGAATTTTGAATCATCTTTTCAACTTGTTATTTTGTCATTCTTTAACTAATTTTTAATGCCATAAGACATCTTTCTCTTGTTATTTTCATTTTTCCATTGAAATGCCAAATTTAAAAAGTACATTTTGTTCACACATCAAAACTAAAATTATTCAAAAATTCAAGCATTTAAGAATACCTATAGTTATCAATGATTTTTTTTCTAATTAAATATTTTTCAAATTTCCATCTAGTCACTGTATTTTTGTTTGTAAATAAAATTTATTTCACGGGTTTCATAGAAATGCTAAAATACTGTATATCTATTTATAATATATTTTCTAGTAAAAAAAATGTTTAAATATATTTTTAAAATATCTTTTATATTATCTGCATTAGAATTAAATTGATTTTCAACATTTGTGTATATGAAATTTGATATTTTAAAATGAAATGGCTTCAAATATTAGGACTCTATTTTGATATGTGATTCCGCAAATTTGAATAGTTCCCTTTTTTATTTTTTAAACCCAAAAATATTTACTAAAAATACTGTAAAAGGATTAAAGTACAGTAGAAACTTTCTTTAAAGAACAACACCTAGTTGCAGAGCTAAAGTTTCCTTTAAGGAGAAGTATCCTCTTATCAGAGAGTTGCTAATGAGTAAAAAATGGTCATTTTGGCAATGAAAACTGTCCTTTGTAGAGAAGTATCTTCAATCGAGAGTGTCCTCTCATGGAGTTTCTATTGTGTATGGAGAATTTTGGTGAGATTGAAAAAATTTTAACAGGATCTTAAGTGAGATCTAAACTTTAACACATATTATTAATAAGATATTTTTAAAGTAAATTTGTAGAAAAAATTGATAAAGTTATTCTACAATATGATTAAAAGAAAATTATCAAAATTCTACAGTATCCTTTCCAAGCCTTTTTTTTTTTTGCTACTACTGTGAAGCAAATTCTATTCCATCTTTTTTATGGAAAAAAAATTATAGTTTATTATGATATATTTTTAGCTTTTATAAATGAAAAAACTTTAGCATATTTTTTAGTGAAATGCATTATCCTCCATCTTTAACAGACTTGAAGTATGGAGGGTAATAATTTAAATGTAATTAAAATAATTATAGTTATATAATGATTCTCTGATACAGTACCTTGTTTTTACCTCATTGTATTTTATCTTTTTTAATTCATAATTATGTATTCTCCCAGAAAAAATACATTGTTTCTTTAATATATCTTGATTAAAATAATAAAATTTCCTCTATATATCTTTTTACTCTGTGATGCTATTTTAAAATATCTGGCAACATTGTTATTTTATTTCATAAAGTTCTTGTATATGCCTTTTTAAATCCAATCTCTATTTTAGGTAGTTGGTATTCTGTGCTCCAAGAACCTCTATCTGGTGAAAAATCTAATATAAAAAAAAAAAAAAAAACTTTTCTCTAAGATGATCTGTGATTTAAAAAAAAAAATAACCATGAAAATATGTTTGATAAAAAATTTTTTCAATCTTCCATATAATAATTCTCTACTCTTGTTTTGGTTGTGCCTTATTTTCATAATTGTTTTGAGATATGTATATAGAGTATAACAACGATATAGAAAGATATGTGCAAATATAATATTTTAGATATATTATATAAAGCCTTAGATATATATTTTCTAGAATGAAAATATTTATATATATATTTAAATCTTTGTAGGTAACCCCTTTTAGTTTACTACCTTGAAAAGGTTAGTTTAGGTGGGTTATATTAATTCATGGTCCTTTTTGACTCATGAAATTTCATAAATCTTCTTTCTAAATATTTGAAGTATATGAAACTAAAACAGCCAAGAAACGCTCCTAAATATTGATATATGCACTTTAAATATTAATAAGCTTTTTATATATATTGTAATTATATGACTTTTTCTAAAAATAATATTTGAAAGGTGCTAAATTAAATATGTTTTTTATATATATATATATAAATATTTAACATTTATATATCTTTGCCCTCATTGTATAGCTTGTTTTTGCTTAGTACCTTTTTTTTTTTTCATTATATTACAAATATACATAGTCTACTGTTTGTTTATAATGTTTAGTGTGTGTAATATGATAATCCTACAATATAATAATGATATTATGAGCTTTCGTTTTCATCTTTTTTTTTTATCATGCTATATGTAAATATGACCAACACAGTATGTTAATGAATTTTAAAGTTATATATATTCATATATTTTTTTCTCTCTTTTTCATTCTATTATTATTGTTTTGTTTGTTTGAAAATAAAAATAAAATTTTAGCTATATGCAAAGTTTTGGTTTTGTTATTATTTTCATCATCATCATCACAAAAGATCAAATTATTGAGATTATAGAGAATTTTTAGGATAGTCTCTTTAAATAGATTCCATGAGTACTGGTGATGTTTTTGTATTTCAGGGAACACAAAGAGGTAAGATTTCAAGAGAGGATGCATTCACATGTTTTGCACTGGATATCACCACTTAAATTACATAAAAGTTGAGACTATTTATGATATATAGCTAGCAATAAATATGTATATATATATGTTCCTATGAAAATGTTAATCTGCAAGACGCAGGTTATCATCATCCCTTTTTGATTTGTTTTTGTCACTTTTTGGCGTCCCGAAAATAAACAATAAAAGGCTGTATCAGACTTTACTAAGACAATAAAGATTTGCTTAAAATAAATGTGTACGAAGATGTTGCATTTGGCGACGAGGATATAAGAGTAAGTACCCTCGAATTTTGAAGTAAATATTTTTAGAAAATATCTTTGATTTTGCATATAATTGAAAGTAAATTTTAAAAGACACAAATTGCAAAGTTTTAGGATGCAAATTTAAGAAAGAGTGAAATAAAATGGCTAGTTACCAATTTAAGGAATATAATGAGGAAACTGAAACTTTTGAAACGTTTTATGAACGATTGGAACAGTTTCTCATATTGGAGGAGGCAGGGGATGAGAAGAAAAAGGCTTATCTCCTAACCCTCATGGGAAGTAAAACATATGGTGTTTTGAAGAATTTGTGCAGTCCTATTCTACCTAAAGATAAAACTTTTGATAACCTAATTGATATATTGAAAAGGCACTTCTCTCCAAAGCGCTCAATTGTAGTAGAGAGGTTCATTTTTTTTAAAAGAATGCAATTAAAGGAAGAAAGCATCTCGGATTACTTGGTGGAAATTAAGCGTTTGGCTTCCTCATGCAACTTTGGAAATTTTCTGGAGGATTCTTTACGTGATAAAATGGTTTGTGGATTATATAATGCCAAAATACAAAATAGAATTTTGTCGGAGGGCGACATTTCTTTAGCTAAAGTAATTGAGATAGCATTATCTATGGAAGCGGCTGAGAAAAATACAAAATTATTTCACTTGGAGCAGGGTGAAGATTGTGTAGATAAGTTGAGGATGGAACGCAAGGTTGAATCAAATTTCCAGAATGGCAAATGTAAACATTGTGGTAAACAGCATAAAGAACTATGTAGATTTAAGGAGGCGATATGCTTTAAGTGTAATAAAAAAGGACACATTGCCTCAATATGTTGGAGCAGTAGAAGAAATCTAAGGCAACATCAGAATCAGCCGGGAAATATACATCAGATAGGAGACCAAGAAGAGGAGGAAGAGTATGTCCAGAAAATTATAAGCGTGACGATACCTGAGTATAAAATTAATTTTGCCTCAAGTGACCCTCCCTATCTGATGGAGTTAAAAGTAGAAGGAAACTTTATTAAATTTGAAATGGATACGGGTAGTGGTCTAACACTGATATCAGAAAAGGATTTTAAAAATAGTCTTCAACACCTGAAATTGGGAAAAGCGGGTATTATTGTAAGAACTTATGATGGTACCGTGGTACCCATTCTGGGTAAAATCAATGTCAAAGTGGAGTGTCAAGATATTACTTACAAACTTAGAGCGTTGGTGGTGAAAGGAGATAAGAGGGCTTTGATGGGAAGAGAATGGATAAATAGATTGAAATTGGGCTGTTTCGCGGTAAAACATATGCCTGTGGAAATTACCATTGAGGAAATTTTGAAGGAAAATCAAGCCCTATTTGTTGAGACAACCGAACCAATAAAAGGTTTCACATTTTCAGTAAACATGTGTGATGTGAATCCAATTTTCCATAAGGCTCGTCCGGTGCCTTTCGCCATTAGGCCAGCAGTTACTGAAGCATTAGACAAAATGGTGGCTAAGGGTTATCTATGTGAGGTGGCGAGCAGTAAATGGGCCACTCCAGTGGTTGTAGTGCCGAAGAAAAATAAAGAGATCAGAATTTGCTGCGACTTCAAGGTAACTCTAAATAAATATTTGGACACTGCGGCCTATCCCCTTCCCACACAGCAAGATTTATTCTCCACATTGGCCAAGGGAAAATACTTTTCTAAATTGGACTTGAGGAACGCTTATCTGCAATTAGAGGTGGACCCAGGCACCCGACCGTTACTAACGATAAATACTCATAAAGGGCTTTTCAGGTTTAAGAGAATGCCATTTGGATTGGCAAATGCGCCCAGTTATTTTCAATCTGTAATGGATAGGGTTTTGTCAGGTATAGGAGGCGTAATTTGTTATATTGATGATGTCCTTATAGCCACAGCATCAATTGAAGAACATCTGGCGTTGTTGAAGACTATATTTGCTCGCTTGGCGAAGTATAATATCAAACTAAAGAAAGAAAAATGCCTATTTTTGCAAAAAGAAATTGAATATTTAGGACATCTTGTCACGGAAGAGGGCATCAGACCTTTAGATCATAAGGTACAAGCAATACAGAAGGCCAAAACGCCTACGAATATCTCTGAATTAAGGTCATTTCTTGGTTTGGTAAACTTTTATGGGAAGTTCATACCCAATTTGCCAGAGCTTTTGAAGCCTCTTCATGAGCTTCTTCACAAAAAACGTCCTTGGGTTTGGACAAAGGAATGTGGAGAGGCCATTGACAAGTGCAAGAATAGCATTACCTCTGAGAGGGTGCTAGTCCCTTATGATGCGACTTTGCCATTGTGTTTGGCCACTGATGCATCGCAGATTGGAGTGGGCGCTGTGTTGTCACATATTATAGAAGGCCAGGAGAGACCGATTATGTTTGCCTCACGGACTTTATCGGTGGCAGAACAAAATTATTCTCAGATTGAGAAGGAGGCTCTAGCCATTATTTATGGAGTTACCAAGTTTCATCAATTTATTTATGGAAGAAAATTTATTCTTATTACAGACCATAAGCCATTGGTGACCATTTTGGGCTCAAGATCAGGAATCCCCACCTTATCTACTTCAAGATTGCAGCGTTGGGCGCTTATTTTGTCAGCTTATACTTACGATATTAAATTTCGAAGAACTCAAGACCATGGGAATGCAGATCTTCTGTCACGTTTTCCTGTGGGCTGTGAAGAAATTCCAAGATTAAATAATGTCTATGCTTTATCCTATGTGGAAGAATTGCCGATCACAGCAGAGGAAATTGCCACGGAAACTGAAAAAGACGAAGTGCTCTCATTGGCCAAATTTTATACTCAGCAAGGCTGGCCTGAAAAGGTGGCTGATCACCTCAGACCTTATTTTCAAAGGAAACTTGAGCTAACTGTAGATGGGGAGTGTTTGGTTTGGGGAATGAGAGTTGTCATTCCACCATCTCTCAGAATAAAAATGTTGAACTGTCTTCATGAGACTCATTCCGGTATGAACAAAATGAAGGCTGTAGCAAGATCACATTTTTGGTGGCCAAATCTAGATACCCAAATCGAGTTTTTGGTAAATAAGTGCAGAAGCTGTCAGCAATCCCAGGATGGGCCAAATAAAGGAAAATGGCAACCCTGGAAATGGTCAACCAGACCTTGGCAAAGAATTCACATTGATTTTGCAAATAAGGAAAACATTAATTTATTAATAGTGGTAGATAGTCATTCAAAGTGGATCGAAGCCATCCCAATGAGAGAGACCACCACACGCAAAACCATTGAGCAACTACGGCGACTTTTTTCTTCCTATGGTCTACCGGAGGAACTTGTATCTGATAATGGACCTCAGTTTACTGGTAGTGAAATGAAAGGTTTTCTGGAAGGAAATGGAATTAAACAAACATTGATCCCGGCGTACCACCCGCAAAGTAATGGCTTGGCTGAAAGAGCGGTTAGAACAATTAAGACTGCCCTGGATAAAAATAAAAGGAAAATTGGGGATACCATTCAAGACACCTTATCAAAAGTTCTTCTGGCATATCGAAGCACCCCGCATGTGACAACAGGAAAGACTCCATCAGAGCTCTTTATTGGGCGTGCGCTTCGAACCAGAGTATCGTTGATACATCCCAGCTTGGCATCTAGAGTTAGGGACCAGCAAGCCAGGCAAATGAAGTATGATCGGCGAACCCAATTGGAAGAATTCCAGATAGATGATTTAGTGTGGTGTAAAAACTTTAGAGGTGGTGATAAATGGATCCCAGGAAAAATTGTGGGCAAGAAGGGAACTAGAGTCTACACCATTTTGATCCACGGACAGGTAAAGGCCTATCACAGGGATCAAATTAGAAAAAGGTGGAGGAATGGTGAGGAAGATGAGAGTGGAGATGGAGAGCGTCAACCCGAGCACTCAAGAGGAGCAGGTCCCAGTGCCATAATCTCGGAGGTTGTACGAGACAGAGGTTATATGGAGTCGCTGTCGCCAGGACTAACTAGCCAGCGGTCGGATGGATCAAGATTCAGAGGTTCAGAGTGATACAGACGATGGAAAGTCATTGGAGCCTCTTCGCTCGCTGGACCCCGAGGCCTTGAAAGAGGAGGGTCCTGTCCTAAGGCGGAACCCACCTCGAGCGAGGAGACCACCTGTGAGATTTCGTGTTTGAAGAGAGAAGATGGTGATATATAGCTAGCAATAAATATGTATATATATATGTTCCTATGAAAATGTTAATCTGCAAGACGCAGGTTATCATCATCCCTTTTTGATTTGTTTTTGTCACTTTTTGGCGTCCCGAAAATAAACAATAAAAGGCTGTATCAGACTTTACTAAGACAATAAAGATTTGCTTAAAATAAATGTGTACGAAGATGTTGCAATTTAAATGAATTAATTTTATTCTAAAAAATAGAGCATATGTGCAAATGTGGATTACAAAGTATATGAGTTTCTGATAATGTATACAATTTGGATTAATAAAATAAAATCACATCTTCCGTTGTCAAAACGCCATCTATTGAACCTCGCCGCAAACTAGCGCCCTCGGGTCGGTGAAGAAGCTACAACATTAGTTTTGGCAAACTAAGAAGCCTCCACCTGGAGACCATTAAAAAACTTAATGCAAAAATAATAAACGAAAAATAACTATTTATACCAACGAAAACAACCTACCCTTCCCCACCTATCTTCACCAACCCATCTCACCAGAGTAAGGTCCAGGATTTAAAAAAAAAAAAACTCCCAAGCCAAGGCCAGCTACCCACGTTAAACTGGGGGAACAATCGATGTCTCAGTTCTGCCAAGTTCGGTCAGTCATAGATAAGGTGGAGAACAATTTGTTCAGTTTCTCCGCAGGAACAATTTGAGGGGTTTTCTATAGACCTCTTTTATATAAGTAGTGTTGGAATTTTCCATGTGAAGTGAAAAATTGAGTGACGATAAAATTTGAATGGAACTGTACAGGAATGCCTTTTGTAAAAATATTGCGAATTGTTGCGTGTGAGCATTATAAATTGATTGATGCAAATTATTCATAATATAACTTCTTCGCCCTTTATTGTTGTATATATTTCTTTTGGTAGGTTTCATTTCTCAGTTCATATTTAATTGATTTAAATTAAGATAATCTTTTATGAAAGGTTTTGCAAAGGTATGAGCATTTTTATGATAGGGTTCAATATCTGTGTACCACTAAGATAAGAATAATATGTTGCAGTGTGGATGAATTTTGTGTAAAGAACATATAGAAATATTATTGGTCAATAAAAATAAATAAGGATTAAAATAAAAGTTTTTATAAAAACTAAATAAAAATGAATGTGGTGAACCCTGGGCATCATAAGGTCTGCCTGGGGAAGGTCTAGGTAGAGCTGATATTCTGCTTGAAAATATGACACTGTCATCAGCTACCATGGATCTGTGGCTTGCACATAGGGATGGGGGGTTAAGGTAGGTACATGCTGGACTCTGTCTTTGTGCTGGTCGTGCCAAGTCGGCCACCATAGGACAATGTAGCTCGACCAAGAGAAAGCGCTTGAGTCTATCTCAGACTCTGGCTTGGAGCTGTCAAAGCTGAAGGCTTTAGGCTCCCCCTACACCTTACTGTTACCAGAGCTTTGCAGCTTTGAGTGAGGAAAGGTTGGACATGGTTAGGTTATGTGAGTATTTAGTTAATTCCAAAGGACATTACTCTGAAACCATTATCTCTAGATGGGTTTTCTGAATTTTTCAAAACTGGTGTTAAATCTTTGTCACAAATTCGAGTTTGTCAGTTTACAGAAACGGTCTATAGATGGCACATTGTTTTGAGTCTGTTTTGGCGGGAGATCCTATTGAAGTCTTAAAATATCTCTGAAAAATAAAGGCCCCTCCTCCCATCTAAATGACAAAACATACGCCATCCATTGCCATCTCTGGGGTCTTCAGGGGTCTTCGCTCTGTGTGTGCGTCATTGGGAGCGTCCTTGCCGTACGCGAAAATTGCACCGGGGCTAGGCCTGGTGTTGAAAAACCAAGGGGTGCACACAGTAGTACCACCCCCCCCCCCCCCCCCCGCGTTCGCGTTCGTTCCCCGCATAAACCTCAGAACCTCAGAGGTCCTTGATTCGACGGCAGATTCAGGGAGTACTGGGAACTAAGGGTTCGAGGGCCAAAGGGGGGGGGGTCCTATTGGAACTTTAGGACGGGTTTAACTAAGTCCGAACGAGAGGGCTCGGTCAGCAACCTTGCTATGAACTCTCGGAGACGCCTGTGGGTGAATGGTCAACCCCATTGTAGCCAGACCATAATGGCAGGCGCGAGGGGCCTACCAATGGCCGCTCGGTGCATGGAGAATGCATCATTCCCTTTCTGGCTGTGTGATCGACAGGGGATGCAAGGGCCTTTGAGCCTATATCGTCCCTGGCTCAGTCTTTGAGCCAAATTTCTATTCTATTCTGCCATCTCTGCATTAGAGCAGACTCGGGTCTGTACAAAACGAAACTAGATTTGGTTAATTCAGAACGCATACTCAAAGAATATGGAAGAATATGGTTTATGGTTATGGCCACCCCTATGTTAAACACAAAGCCGCTTATACTAGATTGCAGAGGTTTTGGTGCATAGAATTTGTCTATTTT
>CP092868.1:14515498-14581502 GCA_030710605.1 Cordylochernes scorpioides
CATCTACAGGGTATATATATACTAGACGAATGACCCGGGCAACGCCCGGGTTTACACGATTAAATGTATTTTACATATGGAAAATGGACGTAGTTCCCGGAAGTCACCCGCGAGGCTTTTTTGGCACTTGGCACAGCTGTGTCACCAACGCCAGGACCGCGCGCGGTGGGAACATGAAGTGGCTAACCTGCTCGTGAGCTAAGTAGAATAATTTGGATATATAGTTTTAATAATTGATTTATATATTTTTAAAATAGCCTATCGTCATTCCCCTTATTTTTTACCTATGTATGGAAATTTTGGTTTGAATTAGTGAACTACTGCGAATTTGTATACCGGACATACCAACAGACCAACAAACATACAAACATTCATTTTTATATATATAGATATATAGTACATAAAAAAAATAATAAATGCCATTAGATACTGGCAGTTATTCTTATTATTCATTTTATATACTACATATTATTGACTGTATTGACTGATCCATTGATGAGCTCTACTCTTCCCCGGCAGACACCATCAAAAATCTCAAGCTTTACAAGCTTGATACCTTAGTGTGATTGAGTGGAGATAAGAAAGAAGAAGAAGAAGATTTTATATACTACTGTAGAAGGGCAGGAATGCCTGAAAGCTTGAGATAACATTAAAAAAAAAGAAACTCATTCCAGAAACCTGTTTTGATCATTTCTATCTCTGCCATAGGTATGAGCCTCCATCTCTAAACTAACTCAACTTCCAGCTGGACCACAAGAGACTGGAAGATCCCTGGCCTACCTCAACCTGCCGGCTACCAGACAGGAGTTGGAGGAGCTGGTTGCGGTGACGGCCTCACCAAAGAGTTCTGTCCAAGCGCCTGGTATTGCGCTCTCACCGCGTGATGCCTTCTCCATCTCCTCTCTTGTATGCTCAACCAAACTGACGCAGAACGGTGAGTAGATCTATCCTCATTGTTGCAGTGCATTAGCATGTTGTTTTTTTTTTTTTATTTTCCATAAAATTTTTCCAAAGTAAAAAAAAAAAAAGTGTTAATCATTATCAATTTGGATTTTCTGGGAAAGAAATAATTTATGCTGTTGTTGTTGTTTCTTCTTATCCCCTTGTGTAAAGATTACACGAATTCCAATGGAATGGGTTGTAAGAATGCAGCTTTCATTGATCATGAAAGCTTCTTTCTTATCTCCACTCAATCATATTAGGGTATCAAGCTTATAAAGCTTGAGACTTTTGATGGTGTCTGTCGGGGAAGAGAAGAGCTCATCAATGGATTAGTCAATACAGTCAATAATATGTCTTGGGGTTGCAGGCTGAGAATTGCACTTAGTACATAGTGGGAAAACCTTGCAACCATTCTGGAAAGTCATTGTCCGTAGATGACCAGACTTAAGTCTGGAAATCAAAGACTGTTGTTCTCTTGGGAGGACAGAACCGGTGCTTGTCCCTCCTGCTCTGTACCAGTCATGTGCAGCATCAGATTTCCATTCCTGCAGGCATTGGGTTTTGATGGTACGGAGGAGGTCTCTTTCGTCTAGTTGGGTGGTGGATTCTCTTGCTTCAGGTAGGCCAAGAGCTCCAGCCTTTGACAGAGAGTCTGCCAGCTCATTACCAGGAATTCCAACGTGAGCTGGAAGCCATTGCACTGTGACAGAGCTGTTGGCTGGGAGTCGGTTTACAGACTTAGCAATGCTCTTGAGGAGAGGTTCTTGACTAGAGAAGCAGCTTTGAAGGGTATAAATGGCTGCTCTTGAGTCGGAGTAGATTATTATTTTACTTGGTGAGTTGATGTTGATGTTGATTATTTAGTGTATTGTAGAAATGTAAGTTTATAGAGCCTGGGTAGAACTGTAATTTAGAAAATTTTTATAAGTAATAAATGAAGCATAATGTTACTGTTATTGTTAGTGTCTTTTGAGTTCAACTTTGTGACTATATGGACCAATATTCTCAAATTTTATCTGTTAGTGGCCATCGCTCTCAACTCATCTAGTGATCTTCCGGTAGCTTTCTTGATCCTTTCTAGCCAGTTCATTTCAGGTCTTCATCTCTTCCTTCAATTTTTTTCTAACATCATTTTTTCCAAACCATTTGCTCTTATTTTATGTCCAAAGTGGTCAGTCTTTACGGGATTCTAGCGATTTAATAAGATTAAATACATTTGAGATTGAAAACTTTCTACTGAAAGCTATTCAGTAGTATTTTTTTTAAATGCCTCTACTATTGATTACATATATATTAAAAACATGTTAAAATTGGAGGACTATTGATAATCAAGGCTAATTTTTTTTACCTTCCAGCTTGTTTCAATAAAATTGACTGTGTGATTATGTTGTTGTTTCTTATCCCCTTGTGTAAAGATTACACAAATTCCATGAGTTCATGCTCCTCAAGCTGTTTTATGATAAGCAGCGGCCTCTCCCAAAGGTCCTGTTTAGTACATCTAATGCAAGCCAAAATGTATTCTGGAGCTGCAGGTGCCAAGCTACATTTTGGGCAAGTGGGATAGATTTTGTTATTATTTTCTATCTTCAATGGCTTGAGATGGCCTGTTCTAAATCTTTTCAGTGTTGTTTGATGCTGTCTATTTCTGATGTTGAGAGCTCCTCCTTGCAAAATCTTTTGACATTTGTTGGACTACTACTTTGTGAGCATATAATGAGGAAAAGAATCTCTCCCATGTGTGCAGCAGTGATTGGCCACCATTGATGGCAATGTAAAAGAAGAAATCATTGAGCTAATTTGAATTTTGGGGGATCATTAAAAATCCATAATTAATAGGCTAATCCCTTAATAGTATGTTCAAATCAATAAGCTTGAGGGATGAGTTTCTTTTGCAAATAAATTTATTTGCAAAAGAAACTCATCCCTTAAGCTTATTGATTTGAAAAATTCATAATATTGAATATCTGTGAATTAAAAAAAAAAAAACACATTAGTTTAGATTTTAGAGTGTTTGGAATTTAAGAAAAAAAAGAAATGAATTAATGGAAAAATGTTCGTTATGGTGGTACAAATTAAAGTGGATATAATCTTTGAAAAAATTGAGGTTCTGAGTGGTTGGTGTGTGGAACAGTGGATCTCCTGGGGCTGCTCAAATGGAGAACCAACCCAGAGAACCTGGAGGCCAAACTCTACGCTCTCATGAAGGTGGATGGAGAGGAAGTTGTCAAGGTATTTCTTTTTTAAAAAATTGGCTAACAACAAAAATCTTGACAGCATGCTAACGATTACAGTTGGGAATCCTAATGGGAGTTTTGCCATGAAGATATTGATCAATTAAAAATATTGGTCTTTCTGCCATCAAATTTGGCTTAAAAATTATGAGCCATCAAAAAATTTGAATTAAAAAATAGATGATATAAATATCTGAATCTGTTACACACATACATTGTAGAATATTCTATATACAGTTACGAGCGTCATTCTTCATCTCCTAATCAATCAACTCTGTCACCGTTTGCTTTTTTTTTTTGAATGGCGCCCTCCTATTGGTTGGCTACGATCACGCCACCTTTGCCCCCCCCCCCACTCGCTTTGTTGTTTTTGTAGCTATTGTGTTGGAGCGGGTCGCTCCTTAAATAATCTATTGTTAACAATACCTCATTGTAGGTCCGCAAATATCAAAAGTATAGGTATGTAGCTACATTTCGGGTAAAACACGGGCGTTGCTCGGGTCATTCGGCTAGTACATATATAAAGGCCATCTCCCCTGTCAATAAATACAAACTCTTTGTGCCATCTCTACAGTTCTGGTCATTGCAAAAGCTGGTGTTGTCAGCAACTCAAATCTTCCAGTTTGCATAGACAGTTGAGAGCATTATTTTTGTGTCTATTTTGACACAATAACCTTCAAATTTATAAAGGTAAATCTGGGATATATGACAAGAGACTAATTCAGTAAGCTATACAGCCTATTCTCTATTTAAGACCAAGCTTTTTTACGTTTCTGAAGCTTAACTTTCTGGTTAGGAAACCTAATCAAAAATAAAACCCTATCGCAAGCAAGATCTCAAAGTTCTTATATTATTCAAATTATCAATTATTTTATAACCTTATAAACACAGTATAACCTCTTTGATCCAACCGACTATAATTCAACACAGGCCATAATTCAACCAAAAAATTCTGATCTTGGGGATGTTGGATTAAAGAAAATGGCCACTGTATATAGTTATAAACAGAGTATAGACACACTCTGTATCATACACAATTTTACATTCATTCATTAATTATTTTTGTTTTTTAACTGAACTCACATTCCCACTGTATAGACAAAGCTGGTTGCCTGTGCCCAGTTTCTCCAAGATACCCTTGACTCCCTCTTCAACATTCTCATGCAGAATCCAGAGACAAGCAACTACGACAAGCTGGTATTTGATGCCTTGGTGAGTTGCTCTTAAGTTGTTGGGCTAATGGCTCTTAGGATTGTCAAGGATTATCAATATAGTATTGTCAAGCTATAAACTATTCTAGCTCCATTTTTACCCTATTACATATAAAATATTTACTCCCTTGGCAGAGCTGACTGCTATAGGGCGCGTCCCCAGGTGGCAGATAGGGGAACGACCTTCAGATATGAAGGCCAGCTGCGAAACAAGCAGAATAACTCTGACAAATAAGCAGTCGCGGACCAACAGCTGCATTGTTAGGAGTAGACCTCTTTAAAAATCCTGACTTCAACTGACCCAGTTGATGGACCTCAGCAAGGGTCCCACTCCAGGGATACGGAGGAGCTGCGTCTGTACTCATGTTAGAGCCGGCAGCAAAGGCGTCTGCTTCCATGTTAGGAACGGCCTCAAACTACAGGCAAAATCAGACTTTCACCAAAGTGTGCCTGGATCATGGTGCCATGATCAATGAAAGCTGCACCTCTATACCCCATTCCATGAGATCAGCTCGAGGAGCATGAACTCATGGAATTTGTGTAATCTTTACACAAGGGGATAAGAAACAACAACAACAACAAAATATTTACTACTATCTTTACTGCAATGAAAGAAAAAAATTAGAAAAGTTTGTCTCATCAGTGGTGAAACCTCCCAGCAGTTTTACCACAGTTTAATCATCCATACTGCAATCACATTGAATACCTGCATCTAATACTGCATTGACAGACTGTTTCTGCTTATATCACCTAGATTGGAAAGAATTCTTGGTTGAGAGATATTGAACGAATCTATGGACATAAGATTTGAGAGGGTAGTTGAAATACACACATAAATACTTGTTTAAATTGAGTTCACAATTGAATAAAATATCCCTTGTATCATGATAAGGCACAATTTGGATTATAAACACAAGGTAAAAGGACCAAATCCAAATAAATATTTATTTGGATTTGGTCCTTTTACCATGTCCTTCGGGGGTCGGTGGAAGGCTGGTTAAACCGTTTGGTTTTCGACCACTACGACCCGGGTTCGATTCCCGCATTGGACACTTTTTATGTTCAAAAAAAAAAAAATGCTCCAATGGCCCCCTGATTCTTGCAAAAGTCCAACCCCACCAGCGAGTGCAAGTAACCAAACGGGGCTCTGGCATATTTGTAAGTGCAAAGTCGAACTGCTTTCACATGTGTAGACATGTGGTGCACTTACAGTAAAAAAGCAGTCGCTAACTACCCACCATGATTATCATGGCCTGTACCACGTGTACTAGGGATAAGCAAATAAAAAACCATGTCCTTGTATCAATATTATGGTGGAATCATCAGAAACTTAAGGAAACTTAGAAACATAAGGTAACAAGAACAAATCCAAATAATTGAAATATTTGTGATGTTTTGGTAACAATGCTGTTTACACCACACATTATTGATTTGGATATTGTCTCCTACTACCTTATGTTTCTTGTATTCAGTAATTAATTTGTAATTATAACCAGGCCCTCTCCCAATATTTTTCCATTTGCTAATTAATTATTCCATAAATTTCATTAATTGTGTAAGATTGTAATCAGGCAAGTACAGTATTTTTGTGAAATGTGTACAATGCTTGACACTTTGATGATAGTGGCTGGAACAATAAAGAAT
Organism: Cordylochernes scorpioides; assembly: GCA_030710605.1. Taxonomy (NCBI): domain Eukaryota; kingdom Metazoa; phylum Arthropoda; class Arachnida; order Pseudoscorpiones; family Chernetidae; genus Cordylochernes; species Cordylochernes scorpioides. The sequence continues at coordinate 14,521,527 of CP092868.1, forward strand.
TATGTAATTTTGAGTTTTTATGATTTGGAGTAAGTTAAGATAAGAACATTGATTGACTAATTTAGTTCACTATTTAGATAGTGAACTCTTTGTGCCATCTCTTCAGTTAGTATATTCTGTTCATTGCCGAAGCTGGTGTTGTCAACAACTCAAATCTTCCAGTTTGCATAGACAGTTGAGATATGATGCATTATTTTTGCATCCATTTTGACACAATAACCTTCATTTTTATAAAGGGAAATCTGGGATATATGACAAGAGACTAATTCAGTAAGCTATACAGCCTATTCTCTATTTAAGACCAAGCTTTTTTTTACGTTTCTGAAGCTCAACTTTCTGGTAGGGAATCTAATCAAAAATAAAACCCTATCGCAAGCAAGATCTCAAAGTTCTTATATAATTCAAATTATCTATTATTTTTAACTTTATAAACACAGAGTATAGACACATAATCTAGATTATATAACATAATCTAGATTTTGGGGTCTGCCCAAGGTAGTGTTTGCTCATTTTTTGTTGTTTCAACAAAGGGATCAATTTAATTTGCATATACAATGCTTGAAACTATGACAATAACTCCTTCCCCAACCTAACTCTTTTATGTCTGGGGTTTGGTGGATGAGTACTCTAAACTGTTGGTTTTCAACTGCTACAACCCAGGATTGAATCGTGCATTGGACACTTTTTCTAATTAAATAAAATGCTCCAATGAACCTGATTATTGCAAAAGTCCAACCCCACCACTGAGTGCAAGTAACCAAATTGGGCTTTGGCACACTTGTAAAAGCAGATATCGAACTGCTTTTCATATGTGTAGACATATGGTGCACTTACAGTAAAAGTAATCGCCAACTTCTACCCACCATGATTATCATGGCCTGTACCACGTGTACTAGAGACAATAAAAAAAAAACTCTTATGTCCTGCTTCAAGATATGTCAAGTGTTATGGAAATGTGTGTAGGAAAACATAAAAACACACCCTTTCTTTTATTATTTAAACAATGCGTGTGTTCACACCAGGTGTTCATCATCGGTCTCATCTCCGACCGGAAGTACCAACATTTCCGGCCGGTGTTGGACCTGTACATCAAGGAAACTTTCAGCGCCACTCTGGCCTACGAGTAAGTCTTCCTTGGTTTAATTATTGTTTGAAAGGAAAAGAGGACTTATATAGGAAGTGCTGATGGCTAATCATAAGGTACAATTCGAATTAGAGATTAGAATCAAGAGGTAACAAGACCAAATTATTCAAATATTTGTGATGTTTCGGCCACACAGCGTTGTTACCACAACATCATAAACCTTTCAATAATTTGGTCTTGTTACCTTTTGGTGATGGTTAAATTACCTGTAGTCAGCCACCTGCCAACAACTGAGAATAGGATCTTCCCGAAAATGACATAATCCATAATAAATATGTTACGATGTACTAGAGCGCCATCTGTTATCAAATTATAAAACTATTTTAGAGGCGTAATGTTCTTTTTAAAATAAAACAATATCTACTGTCCTTACTGCGATGAAAAAATTAAAGGGAGGGCCTGGCTCATCAGTGGTGAACCCTCCCAGCGGTTTCGCCAGTTTAATCTACCATACCGCTGTTATATTGATTTTTGGAACTTCCTAAGGACAGTAGATATTGTTTTATTTTAAAAAGAACATTACGCCTCTAAAATAGTTTTATAATTTGATAACAGATGGCGCTCTAGTACATCGTAACATTATGTTGTTGTTGTTGTTGTTTCTTATCCCCTTGTGTAAAGATTACACGAATTCCATGAGTTCATGCTCCTCGAGCTGTTTTATGATGAGCAGCGGCCTCTCCCAAAGGTCCTGTTTAGTGCATCTAATGCAAGCCAAAATGTGTTCTGGAGCTGCAGGTGCCAAGCTACATTTTGGGCAAGTGTGGTAGATTTTGTTATTATTTTCTATCTTCAATGACTTGAGATGGCCTGTTCTAAATCTTGTTAGTGTTGTTTGATGCTGTCTATTTCTGATGTTTAGAGCTCCTCCTGGGTTCACTCCACTGTACCAACTGTGCTTAGGTGGGATCCTCCAGTTCTTGTTTATTTTTGTTTTGGCTACTGTTTCTATTTCTTTAAAAGTAAGTTTATTTTTCTGTGGCAAGGGTTCTTTTGTGCCTTTTTTCGCTAGAACATCAGCAGCTTCATTGCCTTCAATTCCAACATGTGAGGGTATCCATTGAAGGTGAATTTTTGAGGTTTTTGAGAGTTTTTGGAGATAACCAATTATGTTCCTGCTTACTTTGTCTCTGAGTTCCCCTGTGTGACTCAAGTGTTGTATGGCACTTCTACTATCAGTAAGAATCCAGATATCTTGATAATTAGTATTTCTGATGGATTTTAAGGCTTCATAGATGGCTATAAGTTCTGATCTGAAGACTGAGCAAAAATCTGGGTTTCTTCTGTTCATTTTCTCAATGCCATTTGTAGTTTTGATGAGACAGCCACTGCCAGTGTGTCCCAACTCATCTCTGCTACCATCGGTATAAATAGTTATTGCATTTTTAGGAATGTTATTAATTATTTCTAATGATAATTGTTTTAAGTATTCTGGATTTTGGTATTGTTTGTTGGTGGGTTCATTTAAAGTGTCATTAAAAATAACATTTTGTAGTGGTTCGCATGGAGAAATTTTTTCTGCTAAATAATTTTTTTCTACTTTATATTTTAAAAATTCATTTCTTTTGGCCAGGTGGAGAGGACCTTCTTTTTTGAGTCTTAGATTGGATTCCCAATTAAGTATGTAATTGGACGTTCTGTGTTTGTTTCCATAACTCTTGATTTTGTTTATATATTTTGGCAGATTGTAGCTTCTTCTATCCTTTAAGGGCATAATGTCTGCCTCGTAAAGTACAATATCGTTAGGGCAGGTATTTCGAAGACCTGTAATAATTCTAGCTGCACTGAGTTGTATCCTTTCCAGTGATTTTAGATTTGTTTCAGATGCTGTACCATAGATTTGATATCCATATTCCAGGATAGGTCTTTAAAAATCCTGAGTTCAACTGACCCAGTTGATGGACCTCAGCAATGGTTCCACTCCAGGGATACGGAGGAGCTGCGTCTGTGCTCATGTTAGAGTCAGAAACAAAGGCTTCCATATTTGGAATGGCCTCAAATCACAGGCAAAGTCAGACTTTCACCAAAGTGTGCCTGGATCATGGTGCCATGATCAACGAAAGCTGCACCCCTATACCCCATTCCATGAGATCATGGAATTCGTGTAATCTTTACACAAGGGGATAAGAAACATCAACAACAACAACAGGATAGGTCTAATTAGAGACGTGTAAGTTAATTTTAGTGTGGTTGCATCGGCTCCCCACTCTCTTCCTGAAATATATTTCAGGATTTTTAGTCGGTCTCTTCCTTTTCTAATAACTTCTTCAATATGTTTACTGGAGTTAATTTCTGGATCCAGGGTGTAGCCAAGATATTTAGGATGTTTATTATATTGTAATTGTTGTTCTTTCAGAATAATTTTTGGCCTTATTTTGTATAGTTTCTTATCGGTAGTAAAAAGACAGGTTTCAGATTTTTGGGGGTTAAATTCTAATTTATGTTTATTAGCAAATTTTTCTTGGTGGAGAAGAGTCTTGTTCAAATCCCTTTCAGCTTTTTTCCAGTTAGTATACTGCTCCATAGAATAATGTCATCAGCGAAAAGTCCAATATTGGTTTTATGTGAAATTTTTTCTTCTATGCCTGCAATAAATAGGGTGAAGAGAGTTGGGCTAAGGACTGATCCTTGTGGTAATCCTTGGTACAATTTGAAGGTTTTAGATAGAGTTCCATTATATTTGACCCTGATGTATCTATTTTTAAGGAAATCATTTATCCAAGTGATAGCTTTTCCATCAATTTTGAAATGCTTGTATAATTTTGTAATCAACTTGTTTTTCCATACTTTATCAAAAGCTTGTGTAAGGTCTAAAAAAGCAGCTATGGTGTGGCTAGTTGGTTTTCTGTTTTGTGCATCTTTTACCTTTTGTGTGAAAAATAAGAGTTGGTCTATTGTCCCATGTCCTTTCCTAAATCCATATTGTTCTTCTGGTAAGAGATTTCTTGTGTCAAGGTGGTAGGTAAGTCGTCTGAGTATAATTTTTTCCATTAATTTGCAGCAAATACTTGTGAGGGAGATAGGTCGGTAGTTTTTTGGGTCATCAGCAGATTTGTCAAGTTTTTTAATAGGAATTATTGTTGCAGTTTTCCAGTCTTGAGGCAATTTTCCAGGAGTTATTGAAAATATCAAGAAGTATTTCTTTGCCATTTTTGCCCAAGTTTGATATCATTTGGCCATGGATTCCATCTGGCCCAGGAGTCTTGTTTAGGTCAGTGTTTTCTAATGCATAATCTAGCTCTTTCATATTGATTTTTTCATGGAAAATATTATGAGTGCTGGTGAAATTTTTACAGTCATGAATAATCTTTCGGGCCTTTTTTTCAACTTTCTTATCTTTTATTTCGAATTTGATTTTACTACTTATTTGATATGAATTACCTAAAAGATTAGCAGCATTTTTGTCATTAGTTGCTGGGGTACCATCCGTATTCTTAATCATATTTGTGTTTTCAGTTTGTGGCTGGGCTCTGTCAATTTGTTTTGCCAAATGCCAAAGTTTTGTATTCGGGTTTCTTGGGTTCAGGTTTTCACAAGTTTGTTTCCATTTTTCCCTTTTCATATTTACGTATAACCTTTTTATTTTTGCATTCACAATGTTCAGTTCAGTTCTACAATTTGTTTGGTTTTGGGTGCACTTTTTTTGTAGTTCATTTCTTTTAGTTATAAGTGTTTGAATATCTTTTGCCTGGTGTGTATAATTTGGAATCCATTTCTTAATATTACCTCTTGGTATTGAAACTTTGGCTGCTTTAATAATGGTGTTTTTGAAAGATATCCAATTTTGTTCCAGATCTTTTATTCTAGTGGGTGCTTTTCTAAAGTCTTCAAGTCTTCGTAACATTATTTTTCTAATAAAAGACACAATTTTATATTTGCGGAAGAGCGATTGCTCGAAGCATATTATATATTTATAATTATATTTAATTCTGCTGTCCTAAAAGCTTATGTCCATAGTTCTTCTAAAATACCCATTCCAAGAGTCTTACAACAGTCACCTATAAAAGGAAGTTCCAAAAATCAATATAACAGCGGTATGGTAGATTAAACTGGCGAAACCGCTGGGAGGGTTCACCACTGTTGAGCCAGGCCCTCCCTTTAATTTTTTCATCGCAGTAAGGACAGTAGATATTGTTTTATTTTAAAAAGAACATTACGCCTCTAAAATAGTTTTATAATTTAATAATAAATATGATATAGAAGGCACTATTTATTTGGATTTTGTCTTAATTCAAAATTGTCCCTGATCATATGTGTTTGTGTGCAGCAAGCTGCTGTCCGTGCTCAAGCAGTACGTCGACAATGTCTGCCATAATGAGACTCAGGAAACTCTGTACCGCGCCATGAAGTGTCAGGAATATATCTTCCGTTTCATCGTGCGGTCACGCCAGCTCTATGTCGCGTAAGTCTCTTGTCTCCAGTTCGCTTGTTGAAGTTCTATTGCTTCTTGGAAATTTGTCTCCACTCTTTAACTTCAATAAAGGTTCTGCCCAACTAAACTTAGTGTTACTTACTCATCCTGGTTAAAATTTGTAGAGGGTAGAGGAATATTATAAACTATCTCTACATCCATACATTGGCTACTTTTTTTCTCTGAAGAATATTCTTCTTTCTTATCTCATCATGATTGGGTGAAGTAGAATGTGTCTTCCTTTATCATTAAGACTGGAAGCACTACTCAGCGGCAGGCCAATTTAACTCCAAAATAAATGGCCACCTCTGACATGAGGAAGAGATACCATGTGCACAGCCACTCCTAACATGGAGTACAAATGCTGCTCATCCTGTATCTCTGGTTCAGGAGCCCTTACAGGGTTCTATCAGCTGGGCCAGCTGAGCCTAGGTTTTTTTAGTGAGCTTATTACTTCTCTCCCTCCTCCTTTTTCATCTGGGCTTGGAGCTGGCAAAGGTGGAGTTATTCTGAAAATAAATTGATTCTGAATATGGCCCCTGTTTCTTGTAGAAGCCCAACCCCACCATTGAGTGTAAATAAATAAACAGGGCTCTGGCACCTTGTAAATACAAAAGTTTGTTTTCTACGTGTGTAGACGTGGTGCACTTAATGTAAGAACACTCCCTAACTACTCAATATTATTATCATAGCTGCCTGTACCAGGTATTCTTTGGGGATAATAATAATTTTTTTAAAAAAGGTTGAAAAGTTTAATATCAAATTAACCATGTCAAGTTGAATGGTTACTTGGTCCCTATACAACTTATCCAAAGCAGTAAGTAGGAAAAATAACTTGGGATTTATTGTGTTCTCCTCCACAGCATGATGGTGATTGATTACTGTGAAGACATTGTTGCAAGCCGGCAATGAGAGAGGAGATTCTGTATAAGACTGGTGTCTTAATATATGCTTTGCCGATTTGTACCTTCTGTAATTCAAAACTAAAAAATGAAATCACTAACTATATTTTTGATTGCTCTGCTCTGAAAGAAGAAAGAAGAACCCTTATGCTCAAAACTAGGCAACTCTGTGCTTCACTTCCATCAATAATTGACAATATGACCCAGAATAAGTATATTGCTACGCCATTTTATGGTTTCCACAAGTCCATATCTCAGAAGAAGGCCAAGTGACACTCACTCCTCAATTTTTTACTGCTACTCTTTTTGTGTTGTTTTTCTTGCTTCCCTCTTTCTCTTTCTTGTTTTTTTTTTTCTTTTTCTTCTGTCTATATCGTTGTTTCCTTTGTCTCACTGCTTTGTTCTTATGCATACCTCTGGTGAATCCTGTATAGGGTCAGTGACCCTAAATAAAGGCTTTTTTGTTGTTGTTGTTGTTGTAATATATGCTTTGTGTGTTTATATGAGCAAATATCAAATTAATTGTGGGTTTTCCCAAAATCCAATGTGCTTATAAAGAAGTAGTCTAACAAGATGTCTGTGCAGGTTAGAGGAGGGCAAGGATCAGCAGGCTTTTGAGAGTTCCCTGCTTCAGTTGCTGGATTCCCTCACCAAGGTGATGGTGTTAACGTCAGACTCCACCCTTCTCCCCCAGGGGGCATGCCTGAAGTACTTCCCCTTCGCTATTCCGGACATCCTGTCGGTGTTTGATCCCCTTACCTTGAGTCACCTCATCACCCGCCTCATCAACAACCTCAGCCAGGACCGCCTCACCAAACAGAAGATGATGTGTGTCAATGACATCGTCCACAGTGATCTCTTCAAGATGCCAAGTAAGTCCCTCCTATCACACAATCAACTCTACTCTCTTTATCAGTAAATAATCCCTTGTATCAATATTAAAGTGGACAATTTGACAATTTAAACAATTTTATTGATTCTTTTAATCAAATTTTACAAAGGTGGAAAAATAAAAGAGTAAAAGGGCATATAAAGTGTAGGGGGATATATGTACAAATGTCTTCAGCAAGGAAGGCTTCCCCACCTTGAGAGAGTCCTCCTCCAGACAAGGTCTTCTTGTACACTCCTCAATTCCGCGCCGAGGAAGTACTTATAGATGCGCGTCTTGGCAGACGCCAGGATGGCCAGGGCGTCATCGTCTAGACCATGCCCGAATATTAAGGTGGAAATATCAAGCCTCTAGGGATAAGTTTCTTTTTCAAATTTTTATTACAAATCTCTCTCTCTCTCTGGCTTTCAGGCATGGAAACCCTTCTATTGTGTTTTTCTCTTGTAGCAGGACTTTCATTTCGCCGGTCATCTTTTATTTATTTTTTTTTTTGAAGGAGAAAAAGTAAATTTTGTTCATCCTTGGTTATCTCGTGTGTCTTTATTAAAAGATCACTCTGTATCAAAAATCTTTCAGAGTTATTGTCTGAATCCCGATAAACATGATAAAAGGTACAACTTCCTTAAGTTTTGTCCATGAGTGTATATTTAAGTGCTACAATTGATCAAGTTTCAATCTTAGATTAGCTCCAGCCCTATACTGGTTTCTAGTTCTTCTGTCTTTGGGTATAAGTAAAACTTATAATACAATATAATACACTGCGGCATGTAATTGTAAAACGATACTTGAAGTTTCACCGCATTTACGAATGGAAAAATACGTCCAGGGTAGCCTAGTGGACATGGCACCTGCCCGGTAAGCAGAAGGTTGTGGGTTCGATTCCCGCCCCTGGACACTTTTATTTTTCCGTTCGTTATTACTCTTCATAATTCATCCTTTCATACCTCATCTAAAAGGTTAGAAATGGTCGATATTTCACCTTAAAATAAATTTTAATTTGTCGTTTAAAAGAAACTCATGCGGTGAAACTTCAAGTATCGTTTTATAAGTAAAACTTTTAGCCTAAGCTACTGCTAGAGCTAATGTTTTGAGTGCTACTGAGAAACACCTTATTCTTGTTGCAAACACCAAATTGTTGGGATAGATTGTCGGGCCGTGCTGATGCCGGTATTCCACGATCTGTTGCGGGAGCTGCTGACCAATGGAGAGGAGGAGGAGCTCTGCACCCGTATCATGAGTGACGAGCTGGTTGTACTGCATCACCGTAGTGCTGACATTACAGCGGGGGACATCGCCATGTTGACCCATGGCCTGCTCCGTACTGTCATCCAAGCCGTAATCTCAGCCCTTCAGCGTGACCAGGCGGTACGTCTACCTCCCCGGCCCGTACGTATCCCCCCCCAGGTGTGTAGAAGTGTGGTGGTAACCCCCCTTTTTTTATTTTATTTTCTTTATATCTTCTCTTGCCTGCTGCCTGCACTGCACTGCACTTACCCCTCTATGTATGCCTTATCCTATATTACACTACTTTGGCTGGTTGCATGTTTTTTTTTTTCTTTATTTCTTGACCCTCATTTCTTTTTTTTTTTTACTATGCTTTCTCATATGTACTAACGTTATTACAAACATTATACACCTATACATGATAAGTCTACTCACAAAAAGGACTGAGATTGAAGACATTAAATTGAAAGCGTATGCCAATATAATAATTCCATTTGAAAACTATGGCTATGTGTGGATTGATTTTTTTTTTTTTTTGCTTATCCCTAGTACATGTGGTACAAGCCATGATAATCATGGTGGGTAGTTAGCGACTGCTTTTTACTGTAAGCGCACCACATGTCTACACACATGAAAGCAGTTCGACTTTGCACTTACAAATGTGCCAGAGCCCCGTTTGGTTACTTGCACTCTGGGTTGGACTTTTGCAAGAATCGGGGGGCCATTGGAGCATTTTTTTTTTCAAACAGAAAAAAGTGTCCAATGCGGGAATCGAACCCGGGTCGTAGTGGTCTAAAACCAAACGGTTCAACCAGCCTTCCACCAACCCCGTGTGGATTGATGATCTTAGAGAGAGAAGCCTGATTGAAAGTCTTAGAACTGATTCAGAACACAATCTGGCTTGCATTAGATCCACTAAACAATACTTTTCAGAGAGGCTGTTGCTTATCATCTAGCACACAGCTTTAGGAACATAGACTCATGTAATTTGTGTAAATCTTTGCACAAGGGGACAAGAAACAACAGAATTGAATCACCCAAAATACATCCAATCACACCAAACCTGACTGTAATACCTCCTAAGAAAAGATACTCCTGACTTTCAATGAAGTATTAACTTGTTTTAACCTTACATACAGTAAGATCTCTTTAATTCAATCAATTTTTCAGAACCCAACCATTTCTCTCTCAAATTGCCATCATTAATTCAACCGACTATAATTCAGCTTATTTTTTTAATAGCCTCAATTAGCCTATTCATACCCTAAAACCAGCTATAAATCAGCACTACCTTAAGTGTTGACAGGAAAATATACACTATAACAGTGAGATTATTTTGTGATATAAATTAATAATTATCTTAACCAACTATACTTTAACACCCTGCTTTTCAACTGAAAAAAAAAAATCTAATTCCATGGGTTATTGAATTGAAGAAGTTTTGCTGTTTAGGTACAATTTGGATTACAGATTATAAACCTAAGGTAATAAGACTAAATCTAAATAAATAAATAGTGTTTAATATTTCGATAACAGTGTTGTTAACATAATCAGATACCATTAAATACTTTTGCCTGATCATGGTAACAATGCTGTTACTGAAAAGTTACACACTATTTATCTATTTAGATTGGTCTTATTATCTTGTATTTCTAATTTGTAATCCAAATTACACCTAATTAGCACAACTTCTTCAATTCAATACCCCAAGAGAATGGAATTTTTTTTTAGCTGAAAAGAATAGTCTGTATTTGGTCTTATCTGTTAATTATGGTGATGGGAATAGAGATTTAAAACACATTCAAAATTATTAATTTTAAAAGTTTTAGACAAAAATAACACTTTTTTTTAAAATAACACTCCTAAGCTCTTTTTAAAACTTTTAACAGCACATAACTAACCCTTTTCAACATTAACTGTATTTCTTTTGTTTGTGTGTGTTGTTAAATCACATATGCTTATGGCTGATAAATATTCTTTTTTATTTTAATGGGTGCTTTTGTTTTTCACTTTTTGGTGTAGTTCAGTTTTTCTTTTCCTTATCTTTCACTTTTCATTGATATGTACAGTAAAATCCTTCTAATCAAGGTTTTTTTTTTTTTTTTTCAATTTGACCCAGCTCCTTGTGAAGAGATTGAGATTGAAACTACGTTTTATTTCAAAGTCCATATAAGATTAAATACAGAATAAATATAAATATGAATAAATATGATTATATGATAATAAATATATGAATAAATAGATTGTGAAGAGAGAGATTTGGAGGTTTAATATTTTTTAGTTTAATAGAGTTTACTTTTTATAAAGGCTAAAAAAATCATCTTAAGCTTGACTGGAATCAAAGAGAAGCATCTTATTTGAAAAAATAAGGTCTACAATTTGGATTTTAGATTATAAACACAAGGTAATAAGACTAAATCCAAATACAGTGTGTGAAATTTGTGTGTGACAGTATTGTTACCATTATCAGAGATACCATTCAGTACTTTTGTCTGATGATGGTAACAACGCTGTTACTGAAACGTGGCACACTATATATTTATTTGGACATGGTTTTATTACCTTGTGTTTCTAATATATGCATCGGCCGGGAATCGAACCCGGGGCGCCCGCGTGGCATGCGAGCATTCTACCACTGAACCAAAAGCAAACGGTGACAGAATCAAGAACGCATGACGATGATAACTGTATATTATCCGTGACAGAGGCCACGACAGACGGTCGTGACTATATATATTAATAATTCAAATTGTACCTAACTATTGCAGTAAGAGCAGTAGAAAATTATTTAATAAAAAAAGAAAAAATATAGAAGCATGCATAAAAAATGGTTAAAATTTCTTATAAGGGAATGCACGCTAATGTATCATATTAAGATTATGTTTATTAGAGATTTTGAGAGAGCTGACTAGACAACATCTTTCTTCAATATATTAGAAGGGATTTACTGTATTTTTTTTCTATCTTCAATTTTTCTTTTTTATTATGGTGGTGGCGGTTTGGGATTTAGTTTTCACACTCTACTTTGAACCCCCTCCTTGAAATACCCCCCCTCCTTACACCACACTTTTGATACACACTGTTATTTAGAATTTGGATGCTATCTACTCGCTGCTTTCCCACTTTTTGTTGAAAAATTCTTACCAAGAATAACAAAAAAATGATGCTATTTTGTTCTTATTTCAAAAAAAAAGAAATAGACTTGGATGTTTATTTATTAAACCTACTGAATAATACAAGAGTGGCATCCGAATTCTAATAAACCCTCCCCCCCTTTCTCCCTCCCCCACTATATTTGTAAGTGTTTGTGATCTTTATGTGTACATCTACAATCTACATGAACATCTTGAGCCATTCATTGCATCTTGCTTGCTCTGCCTTATGCATTGTCATCCCACATTTTGTTGTTATTTGTCACTTTTATGAGGACTAGCTGGGGGAAAACTGATATTATAGTGTCCATGTAATTATAATATTGTTCTTTTTTTCAATAAAAATTTGTAAGATAAAAGAAGGTATTCTAAATATAAACCTAGTTGCAGAAAACTAAAGTGTCTTTTAGGGAGAGAGGTGTCCTCTTACTAGAGAGTTTCTTTTTTTTTTTTGCTTATCCCTAGTACACGTGGTACTTTGGGAGAGGCCGCTGCTGATCATAAAACAGCTCGAGGAGCATGAACTCTTGGAATTTGTGTAATCTTTACACAAGGGGATTAGAAACAACAACACGTGGTACAGGCCATTATAATCATGATGGTTAGAAGTAGGCGACTGCTTTTGCTGTAAGTTCACCCCATGTCACATGTGAAAAGCAGTTCAACTTTTATACTTACCAAGAAAGCCTCGTTTGGCTAATTGCACTCGCTGCATTGTGTAACTAAATATTGCTGATGGCTTGAGACATCTGTATATATGTAGCAATATGTTTGTAAGGAAAAGTACACAAGGGCATTGACACATGGGGAAGTGTATGGATGATAGACAGAAATAGACAGAGCTGTAGTTATTTTCATTAATGTGAGAGTCATTCCCAGCACAGTGTCTCTACCAATTGGCCGTCATTCATTCACTATAGTTGTCATCTAGTACAACCTAAACTCTCTTTACATAGAGTGCACTCTTCTTGTATTTTTATATTTTAAATTTTTTTACTTTGATCTATTTTGAGTTACACCTCTTTCTGAAGATTTAAAATATATTTATATTATTATTAGTCTTTTTTTGGTTCCTTCTCCTAAGTTTGAAATTGAAAATGATGAAATTTAAATATAATAGCTTTAATTTACAAGCAGAAATTTTTGTCATTTAAATAATTGTCTTGGTATGCATTTAGTAAAGGTAGGTTAATCAATTTTATATATTCTTCTTCCGTGAAATTATCCAAAATAAATGTTTTTCAAACACAATTTTAACTTCTTCAGATATTAACTAAATCCTACTAACAATTTTTTTTTTTGTCCTTTGTAGCGGTTTTGTACTTGTAGAAGAAAAATTCTGTTAGAAAGCTTGTATGAATATGTTATATTGAATGTCCTAATGCAATGATAATTATTTATTTATTATTTTTAAACCATTTTTTAATTAAGAGACTCAGGTTGAATATGAAGTTCACTCATGGACAAAAACTTAAGGAAGTTGTACCTTTTAGCATTTATATTGGGATTGAGACATTAACTATGAAAGATACTTGATACACAACTTATTGAAGACACAAGATAACCAAGTGTAATAAAAAATTCCCCCTGTCTCCTTCAAAAAAAAAATTGATGACCGGGGACATCAAAATATGAAACTTTTCCTAAAGTTTTTTGTCCATGAGTGTAAATACCAGATGGCTGTTCCAAAGTGTGTCTTATCTATTTTTCTTATCTCCTTATAAAATTGATGTGTTCCTAATCCCCAATATAAGGGCAGATCTCATGGAGTGGGGTGTATAAAAGGAATGCAGTTTTTGTTGAGCACATGATTACAGGTGCATATACCTTGCTGAGTGTCTCTCAACTTAAATTCTGGTTATTGTTTTTTTTTTAAGAGGTCTCTCCATTCCTCTTTTCTCAACCAGATTATGATTTGAATTATAGATTAGAAACAAGAGTCATCAAGACCAAATCTTCAAATTATTGAAATGTTCATGACATTTCAATCATTTGGAGATTTGGTCTTGTTTACCTTTTGTTTACAGCCAGATTCTTCTGAATAGATCATGGTCATCCCCAGAAGAGTCTTCTATTTTATTCTCAGTGCCTGAATTTTAGGCATTTTAATTATTAGGCAATGTGTGAATTTCACGCTGGGTAAATGCACGTCAGATTCAACAGAATCTGAAGTGTACCTACTATATGGCAGCAGCCCAACTTCACATGAGCCAGACCCTAACATGAGTTTATATGCAGCTGTTGGTTGTGCATACTTTTAAGGGTGGCATATACAGTAAAACCTCCATGAGAGGACACTTGTGCTAGAGGACACCTCTCTATAAAGCACAGTTTTCATTTGGAAAATTACCATTTTTACTATTTAGTAACTCTCCGGTGAGAGGACACCTCTCCCTAAAGGACACTTTAGCTCTACAATTAGGTGTCCTTTATAGGGAGGTTCTACTGTATTTACAGCATTCATTATATTAGCATTGAGTTTTTGTGGCTTTTATAGATGTAGCCACTCCACGGGCTAGTCTTCAACACTCTGTGGATGACTAGGGCTGTTGGACTGCTTTTATTGTATATTGGCAGCAATAACCCTTTCACCATATATCTGATGGTGGTTCCTACCAACTGACTGGTAGGATTCAGAGCCAGCAGTGATACAGTGATCCATACAGGGGAACTTGGTGGCTGTCATGTTGAACATCTTCCGGCTGATGGCCCCCTTCCACTATCAAAAGTACATGGACAGCTTCCCCACCAACACTGATCTTCTGGACTTCCTCATGGAGATCCTGCTGGTGTTCCGGGACCTGGTCAACAAGTCCGTCTTCCCCCGGGATTGGAGCGAGATGATCCTCCTCCAGAACTCGTGAGTTGATCATCCCACACCTAAACCTTCTTGAGATTTTGAGAATTTTATATACTCTTTGTGTTTGGGTATAAATGGTCCATGCTCTTTACATAACACAATGGTTTTCCACAGATGCTGCAAGAAGTGTGTCATGCAGTCTTGTTACTAATCCCTTTTCTTTATATTTCTTGTTAACACTTTAGCAGTGTTATATTAAATATATAATACAGAGGTGATTAGATTGATGCATTTAAGGCATTTATAATTACAATAAAAATGGGAATTAACCAGAGAATTCAACAACAAAAGCGATTTCAGCCAAAACAATCACTTTGCTATCTCAAGCAATTAAATATAGGAAATAATAATAACAAAATCTACCCCACTTTCCCCAAATGTAAGCTTGGTGCCTGAAGCTCCAGAACACATTTTGGCTTGCATTAGATGCACTAAACAGGACCTTTGGGAGAGGCTGCTGCTAATTATCAAACAGTTCAAGGAGCATGGACTCATTTAATTTGTGTAATCTTTACACAAGGGGATAAGAAACAACAAAGGCAGATGTGAACTTGGACAGGTTTCCCCAAAGCTTCTGGGCTAAACAAGTTTTTTATTTTTTTTATTATCCCTAGTACATGTGGTACAGGACATGATAATAAACTACCATGATAATCTACAACCTAGAAACAACATCACTTTGTATTGCTGAATTCTGGTCCATCAACCCACTAGGAAATCTATAAGGTAGACATTCTTCAAGGATATTGTTTGTTGTTTTCCACAGTTTGGAATATCTCTGAAACCCCATTGATGGAACCATTCGATACATCTTTCCTGGTTTGTTCTAAAGAGAGGATTGGATAATGAGAACATGCCAGAATTGCTTAGTCTAGATTTTTTCTCTCAACTCTTTTGGAGTAAATATAACATTTAACCTATAAATAAGGGCTTTTAATGACATGGTTAGGTTTTAAAAGCCAGTTTTCTGAATGGAGTAAATCTAAGGGGACATTTGGTGTTTAATATGATATATCTACAGTATCTTATATTATTTACTTCAATGATTCTTAATGCTGTTGTTCATCTTATGTACTGCCATCCTTCGATATTGAGGTCAGCCATCTTGGAATGTCATTTGACTCTGAAACAATTTATACAGTTGAAACTCCCTCTAAAGTACGAAACTTAGTCACAAAGCCAGTGTCCTTTAGGGAAAGGTTCCCTCTTACCAGAGAATTGCTAAATAGTAAAAAATGGTCATTTTGACAAAGAAAATTGATCTTGGTAGAGAAGTGTTCTCTTATGGAGGTTCTACTGTACTAGTTTTTATGATTTGACTTACCATTGTATAAGTACCCCTCTAACCAAATATACAAGTACACTGTTACAAGTTAAAAGCATTTAAACATTATTTATATTTGACATTTTGGAAACAGGTTTGTTACCATGCTAAGACACAAGCATACTTCATAGCTGTTACAAAAATGTCATCTATCACAATTTCCTATATAGATATATACCTTGTTTTTGTTCATAGTCCCAATTGTATCTCTTCTATCAAATTTTTTGTTGTTACTTAAGGGGGATTTCAGCAGTGGGTGTTGTTACAGGATCATTTTGAAAGCTCTGAAGTTCTTCTCAGAGACCATTCGGAGCAAGTTCAATGATCCCTTTGAATGCCAGGTGAGTTTCAAATGATACCCCCCCTCCCCCCCTCCTTTACTAGTGACTAAACTTTACTAGTGATGATGAAGTAAAGCCATAACAACAGTTTTGGCAAATTCAGACAAAAAGCCAACCTCTATACCATGGTTTTGTGCCTTGGCCCTCTTTTAGTACATGAATATCATCCTTCCGCAACTTTATGTTTATATGTACATGTCATAATATTACCCTTCCAGGAATAATAAAGTAAATCTACAGTCGACCAGAGAGAGACGTAGAGAGGAGGATGTAAAGGCCGGTCACTTGATATATCAGTCACATTCCAAGGGGCCCATTTTCGTAGAACCTCAGGACTAATTAAGACAGTTGGGTGATTGTGTTCGACGCGAGCGGACGCCCGGCGACATCCGGGTCCGCCATCTCGATCTCTCTCTGGTTGCCTGGGTCCTTTCTCTTCCAATTTGTGGTGTGATTATTTCTCTTTCCCCACATTATTATTATATTGCCACATTGAAAGTCGACAGGATCCTATCACATTGAAAGTTGACAGGATCTTATCACATACATATATATATAGATGGGAATTTTTATCTGTGATTATTACTGATCTATAAAAATAGAGATCACCTCACCCGTTAAAATATAGATGACATCTAGTTTTGACATCTATTTTGACTGGAGAAGTGACCTTATATATATATATATTAAATAATAAAAAGGTGTATATTGGATTTAATAAAAGATTTATTTGCCAATATTTTGGTTGGCTGAATGCCAAACCTTTATCAAGGCATTACATTTTTGTATACATTATTATTTAATGAATTAAATATGGATTGCTCTATTTTCAAAATATATATATATATGAAAAAACAATAGAAAAAATAAAAGATAAGTGGGTCAGGTGTTGATATTAAAAATAAAGAAGGCATCTCCTGATCACGAGCACATGTGCTTTTTAGATGGCAGAGCGCCATCTAGCGGAGCTCCTTGATATATCAAGAAATTGGGTTGGCCAAATATCACGGAGCAAGCTAAATAAACTTTTAGTTTCTTTTTGCTCCACTAGATGGCGCTCTGCCATCTAAAAAGCACATGTTCTCGTGGTCAGGAGATGCCTTCTTTATTTTTAATATATATATGTATATTAAAAATAAAGTAGACATATATATATACAAATTGTACTTTATCATTACCTGACTATATTTCAACACATACCATAATTCAATGGACTATATTCTGATTCCTTGGGGTGTTAAATTAAAGAAGTTGGAGGCAGATTGTAGATATTCAAGGAGTTGTGGGTTTGTCCTCAGGTGTGGAACAATTTCTTTCACTGCGCCGTAGCCTTCATGACCCAAGAATCTCTTCAGTTGGAGAACTTCACAGAGAACAAGAGGAACAAGATCCTAGTGCAGTAAGTTGACCCATTCTTCTGTCCAGATGTGTACCTAACGTTTTTGTCTCCAGATATAAAGACATGAGAAGAGAAGCTGGCTTTATGATTCGCAATCTGTGGTTCCATTTAGGTAAGTTTCCTTGCCATTCTTAAAAAAATATATAGTTCAATCTTAAAAGTTTGATAATTTCAAAGTGAATTGGAAAATTATTAGCTCTCCTCAATGGATTAAACTATCTAGAACTTCCATAATTATCAACATTCTTTTCTTTAACAGTTTTCCAAATTCAGAGACCCCTGATTACCTACTTTTATTTTACCAAATAATAATTCAAAACATTTTTTAATTCAACCATTTTCCAGAGAAGAAAGAGTGCCCAATTGCATACTCTAATTTAGCCTGATAATAATTCAACAGTTTTCAGAAAAAGAGAGATCCCAATTATCTATTTTAATGTAACAGACTAATAATTAAACACTATCAATTTAACAGTTTTTTTTTTCTTTTGAACAATTTTTTTCAGACCCGTATTACCTACTTTAACTGAATAATAATAGTCTACACTTTTCCAGTTCAGTTTTTCCAAATCCAGTTGAGGGCGGAGGGAATATAAACCAGGTACTCCAAATAAATTTTTATCATATCGATAGAGTACAATGAAAAAAAAAAATCCATGCTGGAATTTTTTTTTCTTTTCAACCAGGCATTGTGCTTTTTTTTTTTTAAGATTGCTTCTGCTATAATTTCTATGAATCTTTTTGATTAGGTACAATTTGAATCATAGTATGTTATTTATTTGGATTTGATCTTATTACTTTGTGTTATGAATCTTGTGTAATGTGCATTTCCCTTTTATAATCCTTACCGCACATGGGTACTAACCATTCAACCTCCATGTGGCAGGTGAGGATAAGCACAAGTTTGTGCCGGGAATGGTCGGACCCTTCCTGGAGATGACCTTGATCCCACAGCCAGAACTCCGCAAGGCCACCATCCCCATCTTCTTTGACATGATGAACTGCGAATACTACTCCAGTGGCAACTTCTCTCAGGTATCTTCCTCTAACACAATCTACCTTGTGTGCAATCTTTAGATCCCCCTAGAATATCCCATATACAATAAAACCCCTCTATAGCGAACCTCAAAAGAACTGAACCTTTGGTTCACTATAGCCATGGCTCAGTATAGTCATAGTTTACTGTATTATAAAATTAAAATGTTCATTATAAAGGAATGTTCACTATATTGTTCCCCTATTGATTTGATCCTGGGCTTTTACAGTCAAAAACCAATGATTTAAACCATTTATTCACTGAGTCCCTTCTTTTAAAATCTGTGAGATGACCTGTGTGTGCAGTTTGAGAATGAGATGATCACCCAGCTAGACATGTTGGTGGAGGGAGGCAGAGGTGATGAACAGTACCAGGAACTTTTCTACGAAACGTGAGTCACCACCCCATTCCATACTCTATGATGGACTTAAGACACTTTATTAATATGATGTATTTAGACGAAAAAACGAAATAAAAGAAGAAGAGTTTCTTTTAATAGAAATATATCAAAGCAAGCTTTCGGGCAAAAAAACCCTTTTACAGGCGTGATTACAGCATCAAACTTGGTACTATAATGCAGGTACAATGGCTAAAATGAATATATACATATAACTATTTACATATTTGCGGAATAAAATTATGAAAATGAGGATTTACATAAGTTATAATAATATGGTGTATTATTGTGCCACCTGTAATAAGAAATATAGCTAATTTAGACGTCTTATGTCTAACACAAATGTAGGAGAGTTAATAAGCTGAATGTGTGGGACAGGTTCAAGAGCCTATGCATCAACCACCCCCAGCTGGGCAAAGAAGGGATGAGGTTTGTCCGCATCGTGGCCCAGCTGCTGGAGAGGTTGCTACAATACCGCACCATCATCACGGATGAGAACAAGGACAACAGGATGAACTGTACTGTCAGCCTGCTGGTCAGTACTCTTGGAATCTTCAAATCTGATCACTTGGAACAGTTACACTTTGATTTACAAGTTTCCCAATTTACTAAGATATATGTCAAGTAAGAAGTTTCAGAAGATGAGTTTCTTTTAATTGTAAAACATTACAAGCTTTCGGGCAATGCCCTTCTACAGGTAAAATAAAAACAAAAATTAAAGGTAAATTAAGGTAACTAAGCGACTGAGAATTAAAAGAAACTCATCTTCTGAAACTTCTTAGTTACCTTAATTTACCTTTAATTTTTGTTTTTATTTTTATTTTACCTGTAGAAGGGCATTGCCCGAAAGCTTGTAATGTTTTACAATTAAAAGAAACTCATCTTCTGAAACTTCTTACTTGACATATCTTACTGGAAGAGTCTTTGACCTTTAAGATATATGTTCTTGTTCCTTTTCTAAATTAACCACCAACATTACCAATCGGATATCTCTCTCTAAATTGGTTCACATTACTTTAGTGTTATGGTGAAAGATACAATTTGGTTTATAGATTAGAACCATTAAGGTAACAATGAATTTTATCTGAAGATGGTAACAATTCTGTTAGCATAACTACATGTGTAAGGTTGTCCCAAAAGTTCATAAACATAGCTAAAATATATCTTGTATAATAAATGTTCATGAACTTTTGGGACAACCTTGTATTGGTATTTGGTCTTGTTACCTTAATGTTAATGTGTGTGCAGGAGTTTTACAATGAGATCAACAGGAAGGAGCTTTATATCCGATACCTCTACAAACTCTGCGACCTCCACTTGGAATGTGAGAACTTTGTGGAGGCTGCCTTCGCCCTCAAGCTACATACCAATCTGCTGCAATGGTCGGACGAACCTCTGCCCCAAATCCTGCGCAACAAGAAGCACGCCAAGTGCGAGACTCACCGCCAGCTCAAGGAGAGGCTCTACCTGGATATCATTGACCTGTTTGACAAGGGCAAGCTGTGGGAGGCAGGTCTGGACCTCTGCAAGGAGCTGGCCGGCCAGTATGAGAACGAGATGTTTGACTACATCCAGCTGAGCAATCTCCTCTGCCGCATGTCTTCCTTCTACGACAACATCATGAAACAGATCCGCCCAGAACCCGAATACTTCCGCGTAGGCTACTATGGCAAGGGCTTCCCAGCTTTCCTCCAGAACAAGGAGTTTGTATATCGAGGCAAGGCTTACGAGAGGCTGAGCGAGTTTAGCAGTAGGTTACTGAACCACTTTCCTTTAGCTCAACTCATGAACAGGCTCTCTACCCCCATGGCAGACATCATGGAGTCTTCTGGCCAGTACATTCAGATCAACAAGGTGGACCCCATCATGAAGACCCAAGCCAAATTTGCCAACAAGGCGCTACACGAACAGATCCTCAACTACTACAGGGTGAATGAGGTTCACATGTTCAACTTCTCCAGGCCCTTCCGCAAGGAAAGGGAGTCCACCATCGCCCCAGAGAATGAGTTTGCCACCATGTGGCTGGAAAGGACCACTCTCACCATCTCCCATCCACTCCCAGGCATTCTCCACTGGTTCCCAGTCACCTCCATGACCCGCAAGGAGATCAGCCCCATTGAGACAGCCATAGAAGCCATGGAGTCCCACAATGCTAAGATCAAACACGCTGTCAAGCAGCACCAGAAAGATCTCTCCCTACCTATTAATCCTCTCAGCATGCTGTTGAAAGGCATCGTAGATGCCGCAGTCATGGGGGGCATCAGCAACTACGAGAAGGTGAGCCGGGCTTCTCTCCCATTCTGCGTCTCTTTTCCACTTTTTTTTTGCTTTTTATTCAACTACAGTTGTTTCTCAATTGTAATATTTGTCTTTAAAACCCAAAATCACATTAAAGACCTACTGTTTTTTTTTTTATAAGATCCAAATAATTTCCATTTAAAATTCAATTCTAAAGTGCATTAGGAACTTCCATCAACAACCCATCTGATTGCTGATATCTGAGCTAAGCTGATCATTCGCTTTTATTAAAATCAAACATGATCTTACCTGATCCAATCCATCTCCAAAAGGCAGACAGGATAAGGCAGCTGTCTCTCCTGGTTTTGTTAATTCTCTGAACGGGACCCATTGAAGAGATTAAAAAAATCAAGCTTTTTTTTTTTAAACATGAAGAAAAGGTAATTTGCTGTTTATTTTCCAAAGAGAAATGCCCGGGACAGTTTATAATTCTGAATGCAGATGTTTATGCTGTGTGTAACCCTCTCTCTCTCTTATATCATATCATTAAAAGATAAGTATTTGAGAAAGTTGATTCTTATCAATACTCTCAATATTTGAGTGAGGCATCTAACTGAACGTAACTAAATGCACAGGCTTTCTTCACTGAGGAATACCATCGCAGCGACCTCTCCCCCAAAAACATGGAGAGAATCAGCGCCTTGAAACAACTCATTGCTAAACAGGTGGGTAATGTTAATTTCTCATTGGTATAGTGAAAAAAAAAAATTAAATGTGGTAGTTCAATCAAATTTATTAGCATTTTTTTTTAAACTTTTTTTAGACCTTTATCTGAAAATGTGCACAGAATTTACGTCATGGAATTTTTCATGTCCTTTATTATGGGGTAAGGTAATTTACCTTTGAGTTTGTTGTGCAATAAACTTAAAAGAGGGTGCAGTCCCTCAAAATATTTTTAGAAAAAAAAAATTTTTTTCTTTCACAGAACTAGGTATGCCCTTTTTATATAAACTAGCCGAATGGCCCGGGCAACGCCCGTGTTTTACCCGATTGAATGTTTTTATTCAAATACTATTTGTTACAATTATAAATTGGCGCCTTAAATAAATGCATATATTAGTTAATAACTATAGCCTATGTGCTTTATCTGTCTATGTACTGTTGGCTTCCGTAGGCGTCTCATACTGGGAAATGGAAAGAGAGGATTCCATTTAGTTATTAACTAATATATGCATTTATTTAAAGAGTGACCCGCTCCAAAACAATAGTTACAAAAACAAAAGAGCGAGGCGAGTGGGGGAGGCATGATGGGGGGGGGGGGGGGGGGGGACAAAGGTGGCGTGATTGTAGCCAACCAATAGGAGGGCGCCATTCCAAAAAAAAAAGCAAACGGTGACGGAGACGACTGATGAGGAATGACGCTCGTAACTGTATATAGAATATTAATGGCTCACCTTTTGACTCAATCTATAAATGTTTGTCCATGTGTTTATATCAGATCCCACTACTGGAAGCAGGGATCTTGGTCCACAAAGAAAAAGCTCCTGAAAGCCTCCTCCTCTTTCATGAGCATCTGGAGGATGCTTTTATGAAACTCAAGACTCATGTGGAAGAGAAATACGGAAGACAAGTGAGTGCTGTGCTAGCTTTTTCTCTCTTTGCCTCTCTAATGTTATTGTTATATATATTTATTGTCTATACTGATTCTTATCTACTGAATGCTGTATAACAAGGTATTGTAAAAGAGGTCACCTATACAGCAAAAGTTTTGTTTTCATATGTAATGCAAACTACAACAGTTCAAATTGGATATTAATACATAATTGATGGACATTATTATCAACAAATGCTAAACAACATGAGCTATTAAGCTACCCGGCTCTTTTTCTGTGAAACCCGCCTCATTTACATATTTCTTGGGAATTCTGTGGCCATTGAGCCTTCAAATCATTTCTTTTGATACCTTGATTTTTAGTGAGAAAAATTCGAGTTCTGCATTCATCTTGGGCAAAATTGACATAAGAAAATAATATGTCGTCTTATAAGATGGCTTGATGTAACAGACCTGAGGGATGTGTGATGTTAATGTAGAATAACCCAACAGAACAAGATACCATGTGAGTTTTGCTGTTTATACAGAACTCCGAGATAAGATTTTCACTAGGAACTAGTCGATTCTTTATTATTTGTGCAATATGTTTAAGGTAAAGCCATGTTGCTCAAAAATTCATGATGTTCAGCGTTACATACGAAAATTTAAAAAAATATATGTAATATAATCCAAAGTTATTACACTGCAATATTTGATGTATTACACTGTTGTAGAATCCTGTCGACTTAACCGTCCTGTGACAATATCGTTGCGGAATTTCTTGTTGTTTGATTTGAATGGTGAGGATTGGTTGAAACGCAGTCGTTGAGTGGCAAGTGAAGCACACAGTTAGGAATAATCAGGACACGTGATGGGGTTTGAAAATAAAAGGCAACTGGGTTGGAGGAAAGAAAGCTTGAGAAAGCGGAGCGAGTTTTGATTGTTAATTATCTGATCACATGGTGGTGATTGTACTTAGCTACGGGATGAGCAGAGGGAGAGAGGTCCAGAGCCGATGTCACCTTGTTGGAAGCCAAAACTCAACTGACAATTCTTGTCTTTCGATTTAACACCACGAGTTGTCTTCCTTCCCATTGGTCGAAGGATGGAACGTGCCCGTTTTCCTATTGGTTGACCTACTTAGTGGATCTTTCTAATTGGATCTGCGGCTGCTTTGATGGAAGATACCGCCGATCTTGTCAGGAAGTGTCGGGTGTTATTTCGACTCTATTTACTTCCGCGTTATCAAATACGTCCGGCCTTCTGTCAGGAAGTATGGGGTGTCTTTCTACTTTTATAACTTCTGGTCACCAGATACGTCCTGCTTTGCCAGGAAGTATTGAGTGTTTCTCGACTAATATAACTTCTGCGGTCACTAGATACGTCCGGCCTTCTGTCAGGAAGTATTGACTGTACAAGTTATTTATAATTGTGCCCACTTTAAACCTATTTCCTATGTTTTGTTGCTACTTCTTTCCTCCAGTTACCTTCTTCTTTATTAAATCTTTGAAAATCATACATTGTACATGCATAGTGGGTCAAGGGGCATACAATTATATACAAATTATGACATATATATATATTGCTGTATATGTGATCACTTTGGTTATCAATATGTTATCTACTGTTTGAAAGTTCCTTGAAGAAAACAGCATTAGAGCCAGGTTTGGCCTGATTGAAATGGTATCTTGTAATAAATAAGATTCTCACACATACCCCCACATGAAAATAGAACAGAATTTAGCGTTTATTAATTTCGTAAACTAAGTGTGTGTGTACCCAACCATCTTGGTGGTTCAAATACATACAGCCAGCATTATGCTAATAGGGTCCTTCAGCCTGAACACATGCAAAAAGTTGAATCTCAATGTGCTTTTTTTATTTAAAAGCTTTCAAGCATTAACTCTTCTGCAAACCTACTAAATATGCAAATAATGATACTTTAAAAGAACCCCTCATTATATCTCATCATTATGTGCCCTAGGGAAGACTTCAACTAGATGAACGATGGGAGGGTTCATCACTGATGAGCCAGGCCCTCCCATTAATTTATTATTGCAGTAAGAGCAATAGAATATTGTTTTAATTTTAAAAAGAATCATATGCGTCTAAAATAGCTTCAATTTCTTATACATGAACCTTGTTCCTAATTTGGAGAACCACACTTGTTGGTTCTGTTGTCCAGAACATGCCCAGTGATCTCCTAGGGACCCGTACCATGGCCTCTACCAAGAGAGCCAAGTCCCTCACAGCCAACTCTGAGCCGTAAGTTCCATACCTACGTCCCCCTATGTCCCAGCATGCTCAACCCCCCTCTGTGTTTTCCCCACCCAGGCTCCTCAGAAAAAACACCTTTATGTCTAGCATCAGGTGACTATCCCATCCCCTGGCTTTTAACTCCTTCCTAGCTCTTCTTTCTCTCTCCCTTTGTTTTTTTTTTACTTGAAACTTGATCTCAGGTGACATTGTGTTCTATTTGATTACTTTTCAATCTCTTTTTTTGCTTATTGTTGTTTTTTTTTATTTTGTTATAGTGATTTCCAATTTGGGATTTACCGGGAAAATTAAAAATCAGTCCCGATTATAACCAGTTCCTATTGGTGAAATTTTTTGTGTAGATTGTTGAAGCAGGGAATTACAAGGGAAAACATTTTTTTTTTTTTTTTAAATGTGATGGGTTTATTCCCAGCTTTTTTGGATTCTGTTTAGAGCTGGTGTCTTTCTTGTTCTTGGAATATATTTAGAAAAAGTTGGTTGGTACAGATCTTTTACTGAATACAGAGAATTGTAGAGGCATTGGTATTCACCGTAGTCATTTATAAATGAGAGAGCTGGACTTTCAGAAAGAAAAATGATTGAATTGGGCTGTTTGGTTTTTTTATCCAGAATTAAAGATAAACTGGTATCCGTAGAAAGGCGTCTTGCCCGAAAGCTTGTACAGCTGTTCTCATATAAAATAAGTTCTTCTTTCCAACTTGTTTTTCTTCTTCAATAACTCGATGTGTATTAATAAACTTCAAGCAACTTGTAAATTTGGGTTGGCCAATTTGCAGCAACTTTCTATCTTTAATATCTTCTTTTTTTTTTTTTTTTTTTTCATTTCTGTGATTATATTTCCATCCCCCCTGTGACTGCACATCTACACCACATTGCACTTCCACTTGACTCACTCCTGATTGGTTGGTTGCCTGTTTTTTTTATAGAAGTCTCAATCCAGCATCCTACCCGGCCTTAGCAGATTCCAAAAGGTAGCGTCCTCTTCCACCTTTAATACCTTTTCTCCTTCAACATTTTCTCTTTGCATTCTCTCTCTTTCAAAACTCTTTATTAATTTTGTAAGGTTTTTTTTTTTTTTTCATTTCTATCTCAATATACAAGAACATACTCCATGAGAGTACACTCCCTCTAGAGGACACCTCTCTACAAAAGACAGGTTATTGTCAAAATTGCTTATTTTTTTACTAACTAGCAACACTTCGGTAAAAGGACACCTCTCCCTAAACAACAGCTTGTTGCAATTCCAAAGTATGCTTCAGGGAGATGTGTCCTCTAACAAGAGTGTCCTTTCATGGAGGTTCTACTCTAGGAGTAATGATAGGAAATAGTAAACCAAAAGCACAGCTCCATATGCAACTAGGTGTCCTTTCCAGAGAGGTTCTATCTTTAGATGGGCTGAGAATGATGATGACTAACAAATGGAGAATATTTGTCCATATAGTCAACAAGAGTTGAACTCAAACTTGACAATAACAACAAATGAATAAAGTTGTTGTTGTTTTTGAATCTTTTCATGTCCCCCCGGTGTGAAGTGTGAAAATTTTACCCGTTGATATATAATTTGTCATAAAGTATAATTCGGATATTATTATTGCAGCACTCTGGTGTATGTGTGGACAAAACTTGAAATGAAAAAGGTTTGACTCTACCAATAATTTTAAAACAGCCTTTTGTTATCATCAATTAGGTTATCTTTCTTGAATACCAAAAAAAAATCATTTTCAATATCTTTAATAATGCTGATATCGAAATATTTACAGTACTCTTTACTTACTTAGCTCAAGTCTCTTGTTACCATGTGATTTATTTGATCATATAACTCCTTCTGGTGTAGCTCTCTTTTCTTCAATTACTAATAGAGACATTCCATTCCCTTTTTTTTTTTTTAATTCTTTAACATAAAAATCTTTCCTTTCTAATATCACAAAAACCTTCTCAATTTACCCTTTTAATGTATGAATGGTACTTGACCTCCCTATATCCCATACTGCTGCTTACTAAACCTTAACAAGTGCCTCGTAATCCAAACTAACTCAAATTATGAAATAGTATAATCCTTATATAACAAGAAATGATATGAGGAGCAGTTTAAAATGTTCACATCAAAATGTACAAATCAATATTGTCATTATTTTAAAATGCTCTTTTTTTTTATCTAATCAAAAGCATCTTCATAATTATCTATTCAGGAGGAAAGAAGGGTTCCTTCTAAATATAAACTAAGATAATTTCAAAACAAGGTAATAAGACCAAATCCAAATAAATAAATAGTGTGTGACATTTCGGTAACAGCGTTGTTACCATCTTCAGACAAAAGTACTGAATGAATAAATAGTGTGTGACGTTTCGGTAACAGCGTTGTTACCGAAACGTCACACACTTATTTATTTATTTGGATTTGGTCTTATTACCTTGTTTTATAATCTATAATCCAAATTGTGCCTTATCAATCTAAGATATTTTGATTTATCATATTTGTGGGACAGAAATGTTAATTTATGGGAAAAGGATTCTTCAATTGTGTTGAATCTTGTGTTTTTCTAATGATAATGCTAGTGCAAGCTAACAGTTGCATGTTCAGGAGATGCCTTTTTTTTTGTTCATGAAAGAATATTGTGGTTCTCTTGTTTCACTTTTGTTTATCTTGTTTCACTTTAGAGTCTTCGAAGATTTAATTGTGATATATATATATATGTTATATAAAAATATTATTTTATTTTAAATTATATATACCATAGATACAAATACTCTGCTAAATCGACCGCCAGGGGTCACGCTTCCACTATATAAACTCATTGTTGTTCTTCCCCGTTGGCCGACTCAAAACTTTTGTACATTATGTAAATAAGCTTTTCTTTTTTTATTCTTACGCCTTAAGCCAGGCAATAATTTTATCCAATTATGTTTTTATATTTCTTAGCTCAATTAAAGCAATTTCTAATCTTTACTATTTTTATTATTTTACTTTCAAGATTTTAGCCACGACTGCATTACCAATACTATTTAGTACCAAAAAGAACCAACAAATAACTAACATAGTATAATCCTCAAGATAATCTCAACAATTCTAAATACAAGCAGAAAATATTTCTTTTTTTTTTTATATAAGATATATATATTGTGCATTAGCAACATCACTATCTCTGCAATATTTATTTGTAGGATTATGATCCTGGTCATTATATTATTTGGTATCAGTGGTGAAGAGTGTTGGAGCACCCAGAGTCCCTTATCACCTTGTCCTTACCTGGGATTGGTTGTGGCAGCCTGACCTCCAATGCTCCCAAGACTCCTTCCACCACCAGGGCCCAGTCCATATTTGTGAGGCCCCAGTCCACCACCAAGACACTCACCAAGAAGAAGGACAGTACTGCCAGCCAGAGACGTAGCTCAGGAGTGTCTCTTGTGAGTAGCCACCAGGGGGAGCTGCAGGAGTCGCAGTCCAAGTGGTACGATGGCGGCCTACTCTCCTCCCCCAACCACATCATCGAACTCTCCGAGAATCTCACGGCCCACCGGCCCCTCCGCTCCGAGGTGGAAAAACGCTCCAGGCCACCCAGCGGCCATTTCAGACAGAGGCTCAGCAGTAACAGTTCCTCACCTCCCTGTAGCTTCAGCTGTAAGTCTGTTGAATTACACAGTCACTCTTTGAACCAATGCATTAAATAGGGTAGCCATACATTTGGATAGCATGAACTCATGGAATTTGTGTAATCTTTACACAAGGGGATAAGAAACAACAACAACAACAACATACATTTGGATAGTAAGGTGACTGTTTAAACATCAACTGTCTGTATACTTGCATCACAAGATCTCCATATCACCACAAGGTAATAAGACCAAATCCAAATTTAAAAAATAGTGTGTGTGAAATAGTGTGTTTGGATTTGGTCTTATTACCTTGTGTTTATAATCTATAATCCAAATTGTCCCATATCATCTCCATATGGCAAACTATTACAATGCAACCTCATTATAACAGCTGTCTTTATAACAACTTTAACTTAATATCAACACTTTCATTAACGTATAAGAAATAATACCATTTTAATGTAAATTTTAATCCTTTTATAAATAAAATATCTCTCTTTCCACTATATATACACTCATGGACAAAACTTAAGGAAGTTATACCTTTTATCATATATATCGGGATTCAGACAATAATTCTGAAAGATATTACAGTGACCTTTATTGAAGACACACAAAATTGCCCCTGTCTCCTTCAAAAAAAAAAAATAGATGACCTGCGACATCAAAGACTTTCAACTTCCTTAAGTGTTGTCCAATAATGTACAATGTTTCAATAACAGCATTGTTACCTAAACATTACTCACTATTTATTTGGATTTGGTCTTTTAACCTTGTAGTTAAAATTAAATACAATAAAACCTTGCTATAGTTAACCCCAAAGGACTGAACCTAAAGGTTCACCATTAATATTGGGGCAATATTTTAGGTTTGTTATAAGGGATAGTTTGCCATATATTCACAAGGTGTTTTAGTGAGGCTTCACTGTTTATACTTACCTGGTGTTTAGCAGCCTCTCCAAGTGGTGTCAGTGTTTTGTTTTTCTCTTTAGTTTAATGGCTGTAACTCAACACTAGTTTTATAAACACAATGTTATAAGACCAAATCCAAATAAACAAATAGCATGTGTAAAGCATCCCAGCCAGAACACGAACCCTTTGAAATCCAATGCGCTAAGATTTGGTCTTATTACCTTGTAGTTAAAAGTAAATACAATAAAACCTTGCTATAGTTAACCCCAAAGGACTGAACCTAAAGGTTCACCATTTATTTTGGGGGAAACATTTTAGGTTTGTTATAAGGGATAGTTTGCCATATATTCACAAGGTGTTTTAGTGAGGCTTCACTGTTTATACTAACCTGGGGTTTAGCTGCCTCGACAAGTGGTGTCAGTGTTTTTGTTTTTCTCTTTAGTCTGATGGCTGTAATTCAACACTCGAGTTTTATAAACACAAGGTAATAAGACCAAATCCAAATAAACAAATAGTTTGTGTAAAGCATCTCAGCCAGGACTCGGGGTCTTTGGATTAGAAGTCCAACGTGATATCTACTGTGCTACTGGGACATATTTATTTATTTGGATTTGGTCTTATTACCTTGTGTTTATAACCCAAATTGTGCCTTATAAATAGAGTTTTATGTATGTCCAGTTGATTCCCCTCCCGCAGCCCCCGAAGAGAACCAACCTCCCCCTCTGCCTGTGAAGCAATCCTTTGCAGACTACACAAACCTTCCTGATGACACAGGACTCCGTAGGAGTACTCTCACCAAGTCTTTCAAGCCTAAGGTGACTTATTTTTTCATTCCTTGTATGGAGCTGGGAACATGAAACTTATTATTACTGGTGGTTTTGTTGTATATTACCAGCTTTTAAGATGCTTCCCCAATTTGAAAAAAAAAAGAGAAATTGAAAAATTACAAAACTTTAAAATGTTTACTGAAGCTAAAAATTTAACGACAATTTAATAATTGGGACTTTAAACTTGGTACCTTTGAGATTTATGATGTTACATGTACCATGGTTACAACAACTGGAATTATGATGTTATAACCACAGTTACAAAAATTTGTACTTAAAACTTGGAACCTTAGAACTCTTTTATAAAATATGGTGCATTATAAAAAAAGGTTCCACTATATTTTTTGCTGAACTAAGATATTAATAGTGTGTAACACACTATTAATTTATTTGGATTAGGTCTTGTATCTATAATCTGTACTAAGTTATGTTTCATGACGGTAATTATGTCTAAGACGCTGTATGTGCAGGCACCAGATCCAATGCCAGACCCCAGCGAGGCCACCATTCCAGAGAACAACTCCCCAGATGACGTCCCCCCAGAACTCCCCAAGAAACCTCACAGAATCGCCACTCCCAGCCTGTCTCACAGTTGATTGACAGAGTTGTGTGTTGTAAATATATCCTCCCACACATTTCCATTGGTCTAGTCACCTTGCCTGGAGTTCCTTACTTTCATCTATTCCTATTGTAGCCTTCATTGTGCTCCTTTAGACAATGGGACCAACTCTTGCTTCTTCTTTAATTCATTGATAAGTATGTTTTTTGCATTTTTTTAAACTTTCCTTACTTCCTTCTTTCTTTTTAATATCTATATCCCCCCTACACTTCTCTCTCTCTTCATTTATTTATAAATTGAATTTTTTGATTTTTTTTTTTGGAAATGTTTTTTTTTTAATGAAAAATTACCTATGTTAATTTTTTTTTTTTTTTTTTTGACAAAAAAAAAAGGTATAAAGTTTTATATAATATTTTTAAAAATGCTATTTTCTCATATTGATATTGATTGAAAAAAATTATCTGAAAAAAAATTTTTTTTTACAAATTTGCATATTTTCAATTTTTCTATATTTCTTGACTCTCTATAGCTTATATAGATAGTGAAAAAAAAAATAAATGCAATGTTTGATATTTTAATAAAATTATTTTTTGTATAAGATATAAATGAAGAAAGATTCATTCAATTTTTTAACCTTTTTCTAAAAAATCTATATATTTATATACATTCTTTTTTTAGGAATTAAATAATAATATATTTTTTAAAGAGAATTTTACATAATGGTATATTTTTTGAAAAATTTTAGTACAGGGTATAACTCTTGAACTGACACACTATAAATCAACTTGTACTATATAATTGAACTATTATTTAAAAACCATATTACCACAACCTTATCAGATTATAATTTAAAACTTATCTTAATTCAGCAGGAAACACCCAATCCCTTGGTTTGTTTAGTTCAAGTTAAGTTTGATTTATTTTTCCCCCATTTCAAAATGTTATGCAACTAAAACATATGTAATAGGAATATGTAAATATGTATTTTAGATTCCTCGCGTAAACCAATCCAAATAAGTAATCTAATAAGTGATTTAATTTGTGTCTGTCCATATGTAAGAATGTTAATAATATGGTATTACAGTTATTTGCAGAAAAACTGAATAATAATAATAATGGTTTCTGGAATCTTTAATTGAAAATGTTCTATCAGCAGGAAATTAATTGATATACACTCATGGACAAAACTTAAGGAGGCTGTACCTTTTAGCATGTATATCGGGATTCAGACAATAACTCAGCAAGATATTACAGTGGCCTTTATTGTTAAGACACACGAGATAACCATACCGCGGAAACAAAGGAATATTCTCGCTGACTTCCTTGACACCGTCATCGGGCGCGCTCGGGGCTGCGATCAAATCACTCTCAACGGATTGTTCGATTTTAAGGCAGCTTTGTAGCTGCTGATGAGATCAAGACGTCCCCTCGGAGAGGGCTCCACCTGATGTGAATTCCCACTTCCAAAGAAGACTGTAAATATTTCTTAACTCTTGATGGAGTGTAAATATTGACTAGTATGTCAATAAAGTCTATTTTAATTGTCAAAAATTGTCACGAGATAACCAAGTGTGAACAAAATTGCTTCTGTCTCCTTAAAAAAAAAAAAAAATAGACAAATAGCGACATCAAATAGTTTCCACTTCCTTAAGTTTTGCCTATGAGTGTTGGACTAGGAAAATATTATAGGAATGAACAAATTGGATAATATTATTAGTGGGAGTTTTATAAAACAGTTTTATAGTTTATATTTTAATGGTGAGTTGGTCCTAGACTGTACACCTTTTCAGTTTCTTCCTAGATGATTGATCCATAGTTTCTTGATTGATCTCTTCACCTGGTTCACAAATGTAGTACAAGAGCATTCTCTTGATCTGGTGCCTTCAACCAATCCTTCTGATTAAACATTTACACTGCTTTTCACATGTGTAGACATGTAGTGCACAAACAGTAAAAGCAGTCGCTAACTACCCACCATGATTATCATGGTCTGTACCATGTGTAATGGGGATAATAAAATTTTTAAAAAAGGCATTTCCATCTTAGCAAATGGCCTTACCATCAATGTTTTCCTAACCTTTCAATCTGTTTTGTTGATAAAACCTATTGTATGATTTTTGAAACCTCAACACAAAATTGTGATTGAAAATCTATGCTTGTGGAAACCACTCAAATATCATAAATTACCCCTATCTATGAAATTAGTTACCCAAATATATGATTATAGATAATCTAATGAAGTAAATTTTATTCTATAAATAATTCTATAAATACTCATAAATTACCCCTATCTATATGAAATTAGTTACCCAAATACAGTGGTACCTCGACATACGAGTTTAATTCGTTCCGCAACCTTGCTTGTATCTTGAATTATTCGTATCTTGAAGCAAATTTCCCCATACAAAATTCCCATTTAAAATCACATATTAATATCTTCAACACTACCGAACCGAACTCGTATCTCGAATTTCGCTCGTAACTCAAAGCAAAAAATCACTTGCTCGTCGGCTCGTATCTCGAAAAACTCGTATGTTGGGGCGCTCGTATGTCGAGGTACCACTGTATATAATTATAGATAATCTAATGAAATAAATTTTATTCTATAAATAATCATAAATTACCCCTATCTATGAAATTAGTTACCCAAATATATGATTATAGATAATGTAATGAAATAAGTTTACAATCCTCTAACTATAGAGTAGAGGTATATAAAGACAATATCAGGATGTATAGAAAGGTAAAAAAATTGGTCGGTTTTAGAGCTTTAATCCATAGTATTAATACATATTGTGTAACAAACATAACATTCATATCTAACCTAAATTAATTTTCTTCAGTATTCTTTTTTTTCAACTATCTCCTTTAGGTTTTTTTTTTTTTTTTTCTCATTCTATTTAAACAGCATTTTTGGTAAATCATCTCTCTCTTTCATTCTTGATTTAATATCTATTGGATTTAAACACCAATAGTTTTTTCTGTGAAAACACAAATATATAATTTAGTTTGATAACTAATTAGAAAAAGTAAAATTGTGGATTTAAGAATCTATAATTTTCTAGCTGAATCTTTCAACTCTATATATACAGTAAAACCTTTCTATAACAAATCCCAATACAAATAAACTCTCACTTACTATGATAACATATGACACGCTAATGCATCATAATACTATAGCCATATGATAAAGGCACAATTTGGATTATAGATTATAAACATAAGGTAATAAGACCAAATTCTAATAAATAAATAGTTTGTGACGTTTCGGTAACAGTGTTGTTATCATCTTCAGACAAAAGTACTGAATGAAGTAATGAAGGTAACAACGCTGTTACCAAAACATCACTATTTATCATCATTATTTATTTGGATTTGGTCTTATTACCTTATGTTTACTATAGCCATATTTCCCTGTATTATAAAATGGAAATTATTTCAGGTTTGTTATATTCCAGGTTTGTTTTATGAGGTTTTTACTGTATTGCATATTGCCTTGATATCATATTCAGTGAATCAATTTTTTTTTTTTCCATCTTTTGCATTTTTTAAAAGTGTATTTTTCTATTTCATCTCTTTTCCCTTTTTTTGCATTTATTTAAAGTATGAGAGCATTTTTTATATCTTTGTAAATTCCAAGAGTTTTTTTCTTCTTCTTCTTCAGAACATAATATGCATCATTGTTTTCCCATATATAATTCCATAGATTATATAAATAGATATTTTTTGAAAAAAAAAGATTACCTTTTTCTCTCAATAAATCTATATTATATTATATATAATTTTTTTTTTTTTTTTGTGGGGAGCCGATAATGTCACAATCTATTTTTGTAAATCTCTTTAAAAAAAAATGCAAAAATTTTGAAAAATTTTATATATATATATATACCCAATGTTATTTTATATATATATATATTTGCTATATGTTTTTTATTTTATTTTTTTGGCAAAATGAAAAACTATATGTATGCGCACCTCACAATATATATTTTTTTATAGAAATTCACGCCTTTGTAAATAGAGATATAAAAAAGAATTTATATTATATATACAGTTAAACCTGTCTATAGTGCCCCCTCTTGGGACTCACCAAAATAGAGTGCTATAGACAGGTCACTTTTAATGTAAATCGCACTGTACTACAGATAAGTTGGTGGACGAGTGGGTAACACCCTCGATTCCCGACAGTCATGAACCGGGATTGAATACCGCGTTAAAATTTTATAATATGTGAATAACCTTCACATATTATTCATTGTTTCAATTATCATGAACTAGGTTGCTCTTGCTGAGCAGTACCTATTAATGTGATTTTGAACCCCGGCACTGTACTACGTATTTAAAACCAGACGCTATAGAGAGAGAGATGCTATTTAGTGGGGGCGCTATAGACAGGTTTAACTGTATTGAATTTTTTTGCATCTTTTTTGTTTTTTTTTTAAATCCATATAAATCTATCTATTTAGATATATCTCCAACCATTAGTGCCAAAAATATTGCTAATAATATTAATAACCCCTTTTTTTATAGAGACCTTTCACAAGTAGCCTTACATATATATATAGATATAAGATTTTATAGATGAAACTTTAATGAAAAATGATACTTTGTTAAATATGCTTATTTGTGCTACTAAAAAAAAAATTGTGTGTCAAAGATAGTTGTTTTTTAAAAAAACAAAATCGCCATATGTTAAGAGTTCATCAATTTTATCTTATAGTTTTTTTTTAATGACTTGATAGACATTTTATTATGTATAAAAGATCATTTATTTCTATAGTTAATTCTTGTGTCTTAATTGGAACCACACAGATAGAAAAATCTGGAAAAAAAAAGTAGTCTTTATTTTATATAGGTTGGTTATTTATTTGAAGTATTTCATTGTGAGATAAACATTAATTACAATGTGTGCTTCCAATATTTAGTATAGTTCTAACTATTATTCCATAGTGTGTAAGTACTTGTTAAGCTAATATATACCCTCTTATTGAGGGTGCCTTAACGCAACGGGGATATTCCTAAGAGGGGAGGTTAAGTACATCTGGATCTTAGGATCCTGGTAGGGCCACCTAAGATGTGAAGGCTTCTCCTGAGACGTTGGGGTGAGTAGGTCACCCCAGCTAAGTCCCAGCAGGTCTGTGAAAGGGACCCCACCATAGAATTCCTTTTCCCATGAACACCCATTGTATGAAGTAACACGTCCAAGGATCCACAACGTTCGAACGTAAATAAAATGATTGCATATATACCCTCTTATATATAGTATCACTCTCTCTTTGTACAAGGTTGCTTTATCTCTTCTATTATAACTTGTTTTGGAGGCATTTTAATTAGTACCAGTTATTTGTAATCTGTGGATGTTCACATTTTATGTGAATTTGTGATATCCATGTTCCACTTAGAGACACCTTTGGGGGGTTAGTTCAAATGAAATGTTTCTCTTTCAATTTTGCCAATATTATTTTTGTCTTTAGTTCCTTTGAGAAATGAGTTCATCTATTTTATGTTACCAATCTAATTGGTTTTTGGCCTTCCATATTGTCCAAGGTTATTTTTCTTCCAAGATTGTGGTAGGAAAGGGTATTAGACCTACCTATATGATCTAGACATTGACATTGTTTCTTTCAGATTCTTGTCACATCTTTGCTGTGTCTTCCAAGCATCTTATTCCATACTTCTTCCATTGTGGCCTACATATGAAATTTATTTAAAATTAGTTAATTGGGATTGATTAAATTTTTCTGTGAGAATATGTCAATGTGTAAATATTCCTGGTTATGTGTATAATGATAGGTTTGGATGGATTTTCTAAGATGCTATTCAAAGTGATTGCAAAAGAGCAAGCCTCACAAGTAAAACATCAATACAGAATGATTTAGTAAAAAGTATTGTTTCCAGCTCTCATGAAAAGCAATTTGTCTGTTCTAAGTACATCTATCTATCTGATAATGGACATAATGGTGTTATAAAACATCATGTAGTGTTAAAATTTTTGTTATTTTTTTTGTCAATGTTACCATTTTTTGAAAATGCAGGGTATGTTCAAAAAGTTGGCGTGTAATTGAAAATTACTAGAAAACCATTTATTAAATGAAGATATTAGCCTATTATAGTGCTCCGTAACATATGTGAACCAATTTGCATACTGTGTTGCATAATTTATTAAGGGTGCGTGTAAGAAAAGCTAAATATACTTTGTTCTTATATTATATATAATTATTCTATATAACTTTAATATATATAACAACAAAAAACTTTATTAAGACCTTTTTAGTCTACACTCCCTCTCTCATGAAATGTTTTTTTCTCTTAAATTCTTTAAAGTTCTATTTTTTTAAATGTTTTACAAGTTTGTCCCAAAAGTTCGTAAACACTTGCAAAAAAAATGAAATACCAATATTATTTGCCGTTATGTATAATGTCTTTGTATAATTTATAAAGTAATTGTATTATGTATTCGCCAAGTAATAAGAAAAATACAAACTTTTGCGACAATCTTTTAGTTTTTAAAAATTCTTTCTTTCTTTTTTTTTCCCAAGTTATATAATTAACATTCTCTTTGGGATATCATTAGATTACATGAAATTTTTAGCCCCAATAATAATCAGGAGTACCATTTAAAAGTTTCTATTTGTTTTTTAAATGTTTACACAAGGATTAATAATGATTTGATATTACACAAAACTTTTATTTTGATAATTTTGGATTAATACAAGTATGGTACCATTTATTTGAAAAGTCTTCTCTTTTATTTTTTCTATAGAAAAAAAAAGTATTTTTTTTTAGAATGTTCAATCTCTATTATGTAAACTCTATTATAAGAATTCTAAACTATTATAGACGCGTATGATACTTTATTAAAAAATTAAGTAAATTTTCTCTACTGGCCTTACTGCAATGAAAAATTAAAATGATACAGATGGTGTACTAATGAATCTTATTATGATAAAGCACAAATTGGATTATAGATTATAAACACAAGGTAATAAGATCAATTCCAAAAAAATAAATAGTGTGTGACGTTTCGGTAACAACGTTGTTACCATCTTCAGACAAAAGTACTGAATGAGTATCAATAGTTGAGATCAGTACTTTTGTCTGAAGATGGTAACAATGCTGTTGCCGAAACATCACACACTATTTATTCATTTGGATTTGGTCTTATTACCTTGTGTTTATGAATCATATTATGTAAAACTCTATTATGTTGTTGCTTTGAATAATATTTTCTTACTTTAAAGAGAAACTTTATAAAAAAATCATCATTTAGTCACATATTGCCCATTCCCCCTCCCGCACAAAATAATTGTTAAATCCTATATTTTGTTTGTTTGTTTTTTTCAATTGTTATTGTTCAAAGAGAAAGAGATAAACATTTTATTGTTTTGTATCTTTTTTGAATGCAATAACCATATATTTTTTTTTTCTATATATATACTTGTTGATTGAAATATATTTAAAATATATATAAATAAAGTTTTTTTTTTTTTGTCCAGATATTAAAACCTTCTCTTTATTGTAATCATTGTGTAGTTACCTTTTACAATATACATAAGCGCATATTGTCATAGTTCAAATATAAATGTTTCATATGGAGTTATTTTGATTGATGAATCTAACTATCTTTCCATTATTTATAATTAGATAATTCTTAGTTACTATATTTTCCAACCACAACATAAATGCTTGTTATCTTTCCAGCTATGAACTTTTTATTTCGTTTGTGTTTAAAATGGTATATACAATCATGGATAAAACTTAAGGAAGTTGTACCTTTTAGCATGTATATCAGGATACAGACAATAACTCTGAAAGATATATTTTACTAGCCGAATGACCCGGGCAACGCCCGGGGTTTACCCGATTAAATGCTTTTATTAAAATACTATTCGTTACAATTATAAATTGGCGCCGTGGATGTCATTCTTGTATAATATATAAATGAGTTTTAAAAATTGTAAAAAAAAAAAAAATGCATCGGCCGGGAATCGAACCCGGGGCGCCCGCGTGGCAGGCGAGCATTCTACCACTGAACCAAAAGCAAACGGTGACAGAAGTGTCTCGCGCATTGGCGGCGCCATCGTAGCGAACCAATAGGAGAGCGCCATTCCAAAAAAAAGCGAGTGGGGGGGCATGATGGGGGGGGCAAAGGTGGTGTGATCGTAGCCAACCAATAGGAGGGCGCCATTCCAAAAAAAAAAGCAAACCGTGACAGAGATGAGGAATGACGCTCGTAACTGTATATAGAATATGCAGTGACCTTTATTGAAGACACAGGGAATAGCCAAGTGTGAACAAAATTGCCTCTGTCTCCTTCAAAACCGCCGACATCAAAGACTTTCCACTTCCTTGAGTTTTGTCCTTCCTTGAGTTATGTTGTTTACTCTGATTTATGATGTGATGCAACCTTCCAAATATCTATTTACATATTTCTTGAATTCAGTAGGCTTATAAACAAGATGAAAACTGTCATTTTTCCATGAAGGTTTGATTCTAAGAAAAATAATATCTAGAGATTCTTTTCAAAAAGAAAAAAAAAGAATTGCTTCTTTCATTTTTTTTTTAATATTAATTCCAGTGATGGCAACAAAATCATTCTTTCCATTGTTTAATTACATTATCCTTAGATTCTGTTTGCCATCATCAATTTAAATGACTTTCAGTTTAATAATATGAACATTAAAAACAAAGAAGGTATATCCTGACCAGGAGCACATGCAATTTTTATATCAACATTATCTGCTTTACACATGTGTAGACATGTAGTGCACTTACAGTATAGGCAGTAGCCTACTTCTACCCACCATGATTATCATGGCCTCTACCATGTGTACTAGGGATAAGAAAAATATATATATATAAACATTATAATTTATTGTTATAAATGATATGTAGAATCTTCTCTTTCTCCTCAAGAAAAAAAAACGTTATTTTTTGTTGGTATTTATTCCAATTGATGATGCCAACTATCCTATCTCTTTCAGTTAAATAAGTGTTAATATAAATAAATGAAACTGTATGAAAAATGAACTAAAGGTAAAAATTAAGAAAAAGCATCTCCTGATCGTGCAACTGAAAATTGCTGATGGCTTGCACCATCTGTTGGAATAAATATCAATTAATTGTTAATTTTTAATTATTTCAGAATTTTTTGGTAGTTGAGGTATACCTTAAACCATGCTGATGAGGACTAACAACATGAAATGCATACTTGGTTAACTTTTCTTGATTAATCAAGAAAGGATATTTGGCCAATATATTCTAGAATAATTAAAAATAAATTATCAGATTAACAATATATTCTGAAAAATGGTTCAATTCATCAAACAAAATTCTGTTTTAAAATCAGATGTTTTTTCTTAATACCATAAATATAGTTTGTAATTTTCCGTCATCTAACAAATCATTTGATTGTTCAAAACTGATATATACATTAATATCCTTGAAATTGCAATATAGATTAAAACTAATAAAAATTGCATATATCCCGATACAAATTTAGTATTTTTAAAATTGTGTTTAGAAAATATTTAACATTTTAATGAGCCCGAGTAGCTCAGTCAGTAGAGCGTTAGGCTTTTAACCTAACGGTCCAGGGTTCGAGCCCCTGCTCGGGCGTCTTTTAATTAACATTTGTTTGATTATGGATTTTTTTTTTTTTTCTGAACAGAGTTTGTGCAAAATACATTTAGTGTATGTCGCAATAAAAAAAAAAAGAATTGGAATAGAGTGAAATATGAAAAAAAAAAATGAAATCAGAAATCACTTAATTTTGAGTTTGCATAAGTTTAGGGTCTTTAGTTAATCCTTTTTCTTGATGTTTTCAATTCTGTTCATTCTTTGCTTTACTCTTCTTTGATTTTCTCTTGTTAAACCTTCCAATACCTTTTGGGGAATTCAGAAATCTACCTAATTCTTTGACACCTCCACTAAAGAGTACAATTAACTCAGCAGGACACAGCTCTGGCACATTTGTAAGTGCAAAGTCGAACTGCTTTTCACATGTGTAGACATGTGGTGCGCTTACAGTAAAAAGCAGTCGCCTACTTCTGCCCACCAGGGATAAGCAAAAAAAAAAGCAGGACACTAGTAATTTGTAAGTGCAAAAGTCAAATGGATTCACCTTATGTAGATACATTGTATACTTGTAGTTTTAAGTAGTAACAAACTTGTATTTACCATGAGAGAGATTATCATATGTGTACCTGGAATTAACAGGAAAACAACTGGAATTTGTACAATAATTGATAAAGCACAATTTGGATTATAGATTATAATAAAAGAAAACAAGACCTAATACCTAATTTTTTCTCATTCTTTTGTCTGATGATGGTGACAATGTTGTTGCCGAAACGTCACACACTAATAAATTATTTGGATTAGGTCTTGTTTTCTTTTATTGTACAATAATTGTTCTTTATTTTAATTCAGGTTTCAGTGTACCACCAAAATTATGATGAGGGTAAAAACCCATTACCCATGATGAGGTTAAATTAACTAAATTTGGATTTGGTCTTATTACCTTGTTTTATAAATATAAACAATATATAAACAATTTTTAAAAAGCTACTTTATGTTAAACTTCTATTAAAAATGTGTACCTCCTTTGATCGAGATTACCTTTGGCTGGACCAGAGAAAAAAATCAATTTATTGAACTTTAATTTGAATTTTGAATCATCTTTTCAACTTGTTATTTTGTCATTCTTTAACTA
The DNA here is from genome assembly GCA_030710605.1 of Cordylochernes scorpioides. Lineage (NCBI taxonomy): Eukaryota > Metazoa > Arthropoda > Arachnida > Pseudoscorpiones > Chernetidae > Cordylochernes > Cordylochernes scorpioides. The sequence goes on from CP092868.1 coordinate 14,563,317, forward strand.
ATTTTTAATGCCATAAGACATCTTTCTCTTATTATTTACATATTTTTCATTTTTCCATTGAAATGCCAAATTTAAAAAGTACATTTTTTTCACATCAAAACTAAAATTATTCGAAAATTCAAGCATTTAAGAATACCTATAGTTATCAATAATTTTTTTTTTCCAAATAAATATTTTTCAAATTTCCATCTAGTCACTGTATTTTTGTTTGTAAATAAAATTTATTTTTCTGGTTTCATAGAAATGCTAAAATGCTGTATATCTATTTATAATATATTTTCAAGTGAAAAAATGTTTAAATATATTTTTAAAATATCTTTTATATTATCTGCATTAGAATTAAATTGATTTTCAACATTTGTGTATATGAAATTTGATATTTAAAAATGAAATATATTCAAATATTAGGGCTCTATTTTGATATGTGATTACAAATTTGAATAGTTCCCTTTTTTATTTTTTTAAACCCAAAAATATTTACTATAAATACTGTAAAAGGTTTAAAGTACAGTAGAAACTTTCTTTAAAGAACAACACCTAGTTGCAGAGCTAAAGTTTCTTTTAAGGAGAAGTATCCTCTTATCAGAGAGTTGCTAATGAGTAAAAAATGGTCATTTGGCAATGAAAACTGTCCTTTGTAGAGAAGTCTCCTCAATCAAGAATGTCCTCTCATGGAATTTCTACTGTGTATGGAGAATTTTGGTTATTTAAAAAATTTTAACAGGATCTTTAAGTGAGATCTAAACTTTAACACATATTAATAAGATATTTTCAAATTATGTTTGTAGATAAAATTGATAAAGTTATTCTACAATATGATTTAAAAAAATTATCAAAATTCTACACTATCCTTTCCAAGCCTTTTTTTTTTTTTGTAATATTTTTTTTTGCTACTACTGTGAAGCCAATTTTATTCTAGCTTTTTTGTGGGAAAAAAATATATAGTTTATTATGATATATTTTTTAGCTTTTATATGAAAAAACTTCAGCATTTTTTTTTTTTTTGTGTGAATTGCATTATTCTAAATCTTTAACAGACTTGAAGTATGGAGAGTAATAATTTAAGAGTAATTAAAATAATTATAGTTATAATGATTCTCTGATACAGTACCTTGTTTTTACCTCATTGTATTTTATCTTTTTTCATTCATAATTATGTATTCTCCCAGAAAAATACATTGTTTCTTTAATATATCTTGATTAAAATAATAAAATTTCCCCTATATATCTTTTTACTCTGTGATGCCATTTTAAAATATCTGGCAACATTGTTATTTTATTTCATAAAGTTCTTGTATATGCCTTTTTAAATCCAATCTCTATTTTAGGTAGTTGGTATTCTGTGCTCCAAGAACCTCAATCTGGGGAAAAATTTAATATTAAAAAAAAAACACTTTTCTCTAAGATGATCTGTGATTTCAAAAAAATAACCATGAAAATATGTTTGATAAAAAAAATTTCAATCTTCCATATAATAATTCTCTACTCTTGTTTTGGTTGTGCCTTATTTTCATAATTGTTTTGAGATATGTATATAGAGTATAACAACGATATAGAAAGATATGTGCAAATATAATATTTTAGATATATTATATAAAGCCTTAGATATATATTTTTCTAGAATGAAAATATTTATATATATATATATTTAAATCTTTGTAGGTAACCCCTTTTAGTTTACCACCTTGAAAAGGTTAGTTTAGGTGGGTTATATTAATTCATGGTCATTTTTGACTCATGAAACTTCATAAATTTGAAGTATATGAAACTAAAACAGCCAAGAAACGCTCCTAAATATTGATATATGCACTTTAAATATTAATAAGCCTTTTATATATATTGTAATTATATGACTTTTTCTAAAAATAATATTTGAAAGGTGCTAAATTAAATATGTTTTTTTTTTTAAATATATATAAATATTTAACATTTATATATCTTTGCCCTCATTGTATAGCTTGTTTGTGCTTAGTGTACCTTTTTTTTCATTATATTACAAATATACATAGGCTACTGTTTGTTTATAATGTTTAGTGTAATATGATAATCCTACGATATAATAATGATATTATGAGCTTTCGTTTTCATCTTTTTTTTATCATGGTATATGTAAATATGACCTACACAGTATGTTAATGAATTTTAAAGTATAGTTATATATATTCATATATTTTTTTCTCTCTTTTTCATTCTATTATTATTGTTTTGTTTGTTTGAATATAAAAATAAAATTTTAGCTATATGCAAAGTTTTGGTTTTGTTATTATTACCATCATCACACAAAATATCAAATTATTGAGATTATAGAGAATTTTTAGGATAGTCTCTTTAAATAGCATCCATGAGTACTGGTGATGTTTTTGTATTTCAAGGAACATGAAGAGGTTAGATTTCAGATTTCACGAGAGGATGCATTCACCTGTTTTGCCCTGGATATCACCCCTTAAATTACATAAAAGTTGAGATTATTTAAATGAATTAATTTTGTTCTAAAAAATAGAGTATATGCAAATGTGATTACAAAAGTATATGAGTTTCTGATAATGTATATAATTTGGATTAATAAAATAAAAGTCACATCTCCTGTTGTCAACGCCATCTATTGACCCTGCCTAAGGTCGGTGACGAAGCTATAACATTAGCTTTGACAAACTGAGAAGCGCCCACCTGGAGACCAGGTAAAAACCTTTATGCAAAAATAATAAACGAAAAATAACTATGCCAACGAGAACAACCCACCCCCTATCTTCACCAACCCATCTCACCAGAGTAAGGTCCAGGATTTTAAAAAAACTCCAAAGCCACGGCCAGCCACCCACGTTAAACTGGGGGAACAATCGTTAAACTGGGGGAACAATCGATGTCTCAGTTCTGTCAAGTTCGGTCAGTCATAGATAAGGTGGAGAACAATTTGTTCAGTTTCTCCGCAGGAACAATTTGGGGGGTTTTCTATAGACCTCTTTTATATAAGTAGTGTTGGAATTTTCCATGTGATGTGAAAAATTGAGTGACGATAAAATTTGAATGGAACTGTACAGGAATGCCTTTTGTAAAAATATTGCTGCGTGTGAGCATTATAAAAAGATTGATTCAAATTATACATAATAATAACTTTTCTTCGCTCTTTATTGTTGTATTTCTTTTGGTAGGTTTCATTTCTGAGTTCATATTTAATTGATTTAAATTAAGATAATCTTTTATGAAAGGTTTTGCAAAGGTATGAGCATTTTTATGATAGGGTCCAATATCTGTGTACCACTAAGATAAGAATAATATGTTGCAGTGTGGATGAATTTTGTGTAAAGAACATATAGAAATATTATTGGTCAATAAAAATAAGGATTAAAATAAAAGTTTTTATAAAACTAAATAAAAATGAACGTGGTGAACCCTGGGCATCTTAAGGTCTGCCTGGTGAAGGTCCAGTTAGAGCTGATGTTCTGCTTAAAGATATGACACTGTTATCAGCTACCATGGGACCATGGATCTGTGGCTTGCACATAGGGATGGGGGGTTAAGGTAGGTACATGCTGGACTCTGTCTTTGTGCTGGTCGTGCCAAGTCGGTACCATAGGACAATGTAGCTCGACCAAAAGGAAGCGCTTGAGTCTATCTCAGACTCTGGCTTGGTGCTGTTAAAGCTGAAGACTTTAGGCTCCCCCTACATCTTACAGTTACCAGAGCTTTGCAGCTTTAAGTGAGGAAAGGTAGGACATGGTAATGTTATGTGAGTATTTAGTTAATTCAGAAGGACATTAGTCTGAAACCATTAACTCTAGATGGGTTTTCTTAATTTTTCAAAAGTTGAATCTTTGTCACCAATCCGAGTTTGCCAGTTTAGGTCTATAGATGGCACATTGTTTTGAGTCTGGCGGGGGGAGAGATATTCTTTCTTTCTATAGACTTATCATGAGTGACCCATCTGATGAACATTATTTTATAATATCAAAAATGATGTACACTGACATACATACATACATTTAAAAGAATTTTTTTTGTCTCTCGCGGAAGATCCTATTAAAGTCTTAAAATATTTCTGAAAAATAAAGGCCACTCCTCCCATCAAAATGACAAAAAATACGCCATCCATTACCATCTCTGCATTACAGCAGACTCAGGTCTGTACAAAACTACACTAGATTTGGTTAATTCAGAACGCATACTCAAAGAATATGGTTTATGGTTATGGCCACCCCCATATGTTAAACATACACATGTGTTACATGTTTAAAGCCACTATTACTAGATTGCAGAGATGGTTAATAGATGGTGCAAAGATTTTTAGTCTATCTTGATGAGTGGGGTAAAAATTTTTTTTAGATCATGAAAAAGCAATAACTATATAGAGAGAAAAAAAGTTCAAAGTTGCAATATCTTTGTACCTTTTCATTAACAGAAAATCTTTATTGTCTTTATTATGTCTGATACATCTTTTGTTGTTTATTTGCAAACCACCAAAGTGACAAAAACAAATCAAAAGGGATGATGATAACCTGCGTCTTGCAGATTAACATATTCATAGAAACATATATATATACCTATTTATTGCTAGCTATATATCAAAAGTGGTTACATAATGAAATACTAACTCCTTTTATTGACTATAAGGGATTCTGAAATACATCTATGGAATATATAACAAATAAAGGCAGATTATTTTAATACTTAGAAACCAACCAAAAAAGTTTTTGAATAAACAGAAAAGATAACTATGTACACGTTTCATGAGTATATGAACGTGGCGCAGGCTTTCATTTCAGAGAGTTCCCCAGGTCAGTCATTGACACTTATTTTATATCAAGAAAAGGCTATTTAAAACAAGAATAGTCAAGTAAGTAAATTATGATTTTTTAAATTAAGTTTTTCAATTTATCTATTTCATGAATGCAATATTGGATTTACTCTTTGGAGAAACATACGATTTTTATTTATTTTTTGGAATATCAATAAAAACTATTTTTAATTTAACTTCTGGTTCGCGAATAACGTAAACATAAGATTTAGTGGCGACATTACTTAACTTGGGAACCCTGGGGAGAAACCATTTATTATTAGCACTGAGCTTTACTAATGACGTTTAAAACGATTTCACTTTTCCTTTTTGTTTCATTTTTTGTTTTAGCAGTATTTTTTATATTAACCTTGGATAGCACCCGCGTGAAAACCATCCGACTTCCAAACGAAAGTTTTCTTTTTGGCACCCATATTTATAAGAAAGGAGAAGTTTTTATAGATTTGTTTGATTTTCAAAAAATTGAGTTCCCACACTTTTGGAAAAGTAGTGGCTTATGGTAAGTTTGTATCTATATTTATTTTCAAACGACACTGCATGATATCGTATGGTATATGTCTTCAGCATATTGCTGGCCATTGGTAATTAGTCGCCCATTATATATGAATTTCTAATACCACATATGTTTGAGAACGCTAAAATTACAATATACACACAGTTTTAAAAATATTAATAATTTAAGCCTAGTTTCGTTTTTGTCATTATGTATAATAGTGCTATTAAAATTGTAGGTTTTGAACGTCGAAACGGAAAGTATAACACAGAATTGACATGAACCAACCCTAACACATATAAAAAAAATTTACACTTAATCTAAAATCTTTGAACAAACCTCTCAAACTTAATTATACTACCGTTTTGAAAGAAAAAATACTTGTGTTAAATGTAGTACACTTTTTTTTATCAGACAGAGGTTAGCAAATCATTTAAAACTATAGAGAGGTCATCAAGTAAATTTAATTTCATCTGTGAAAAATAGTACAAAATTGAATTTGTACTTGGATCAGGTGGAGAAATTGAGAAAAATTTTCAGGAGAAATGTTCTTTTTCTTAATTTCATCTGATGGTCACTGATATCTGATATGGCAATAGTACTGCTAATTAGTTGATTGATTCATTACATTTTTGTGACATATGTGAACATGACTGATGTTTCAGGACTGGAAAACTTGTTTACTAATCTAAGGTAAAGTGTTTACAAGTTATGACATGGTTAGTTTAGGTAGGGTTAGTAAACTGGTGAACCAGCTAAGACATCCTTGTCATATCCCTCTTCTTCTTTCTTATCTACACTCAATCATATTAGGGTGTGCTGGGGATGAGTAGAGCTCATCAATGGATGAGCCAATCCAGTCAGAATGACAACTGTCATGATTGGGTGAAGTAGAATGCGTCTGCCTTAATCATTAAGATTGGGAGCACTACTCAGTGGCAGGCCGACTTAGCTCCAAAAGAAATGGCCGCCTCTGACCTGAGGAACAGATGCCATGTGCAGCTGTCTTAACATGGAGTACAAACGCTACTCATCTTGTATCCCTGGATCAGGAGCCCTTACAGGGTACTATCAGCCGGGCCAGCTGAGCCCAGGTTTTTTAGTGAGCTTGTTACTGCTCCCCCTCCTCCTTTTTCATCGGGGCTTGAGACCAGCAAAGGCAGAGTTCCCTTGTCATATGATTTAATCAACCACTCATGGGTGCTTGTGATATTACTGATCATGTGTTCTCACCAGCCAATCAGAAGCACCCCTGATGACATCATGATAACCTGGGATATGATTTAAATATAAATTTAGTTTAAAAATTTAAATATAATCAATGAAAGCTGAAATTTTATCCTCAAGTCATTAATATATAGTAGGCAGTGTATATACTCATTGACAAAACTTAAGGAAGTTTTACCTTTTAGCATTGGGATTCAGACAATAACTCTGAAAGATATTTGATATACTATGACCTTTATTGAAGACATAAAAGATAACCAAGTGTGAACAAAATTGCCACTGTCTCCAAAATAAATATATGACCGAGGACATCAGACTTTCCACTTCCATAAGTTTTGTCCATGAGTGTATATGCTACTTTGTGTTGGAAATTTTCATTTCAGACATCTTTACATTTAGGGTTACATCCTACCAGGTTCACATTCAAACCTTTGGAGAAGAATTTTTTTTTTTTTTTATGATAAAGCACAACTTGGATTTTAGATTATAATTTTTAAAAAATAAGACCTAATCCAAATAATGTATTAGTGTGTGACAATGCTGTTGCTGAAACGTCACACACTAATAAATTATTTGGATTAGGTTTTATTTTCTTATATTTTTTTTTAAGTTGAAAAAATATTTGCAGCGAGATTATACATTCTATCTAAATAATGTAATGACCATTGTTTATGAATGAGATTTTAAACAATTCACCATTTTTTGTCTTTCAATTCAAAACATAAGTTTTTTTTCTCTCCTTACACCAATGATAAATATATTGGTAGGGGCCTGTGACTCATCAATGATGCCTTTATCACCTTAGTTAATAGCCCGATAAGATGTCCACTCCCCTCTAGTCTAGCATAGGTAGTTAAAGACCTGGAGAAAAGATCATCTTTGGTTAATCTGAAACAGGAATCATTGTAATCTGGGAAGGTATTCTGTTGTTGTTGTTGTTGTTTCTTATCCCCTTGTGTAAAGATTACACAAATTCCATGAGTTCATGCTCCTCGAGCTGTTTTATGATAAGCAGCGGCCTCTCCCAAAGGTCCTGGGGAAGGTATTCTACTTGTGGCAGTTTTGTTTAATATTCCAACATAATATTAGTATAAAGTTGATAAAGTGTGCAATTTGAATTATAGATTAGAAATAAAAGGTGATAAGACCAAATCCAAATAAATTGTGTGTGATGTTTCAGTAAAAACACTGTTACCAAAATGTCACACACTATATTATATCTCTACTAGCGGATGTACCCGGCTTCGCCCAGGTTTTTCTCGAGGGAATGTTTGTAGTCTAGTAATAAGAAAATATACTACACCTAAAAACTATCAGAGAAAAGAGAAACCACGGAAGGTGAGCAGAAAAATGCTTACAATGGATGTTATGTTTACGATATCAAGTTAAATAAAAACAAAGATAAAATTTGCATATGTTGGTCACTATAAATTTGTATATTTGTTAGGCGAAATTAGAAACATGATAAAACAATTGGGTATTTAAAAACAAATGTAGAAATAAAAGTTGAAGTATAATAAACAATGTTAAAGATTAGTTTTAATTATTAATCAAGATTGTGTGTGAATATGTGAGAAAGATGTAATATCGTTGTTGTTTTCTTGGCCGACTGTTTTACATATGGTTTTATCTTAAAATTGCTTGTTTTGAATATTTTTTAGATTGAGATTATTAGCTAGTATGTAAAAAAATTAACTCTGTTGAAATTTAATTTTGTATTTATATATAAATAAAATTAACTCTGTTGATTTTTTTGTATTTAATCGATAACAGCGAAGTTACGCATGTTAATGTTAGGAAATATATTTTGATGTTAAGCAAAACCTGCTCCATCTCATTTTACATAAATGTTGAAAATTTGGTTGAAATTGATGCATTGTAACGAAAGTTTTTAGTGATGTCCACTTATGAAATTTCCATTTTAATAATATAGATATATATAAAAGTCAATGTCTGTCTGTCTGTTTCGCGATAAACTCAAAAACTACTGAACCAATTGGTACCAAATTTTGCATGTCGCTTTTTATAAACCTGAGGAAAATTTTCGGCTACATTTTGATTAGTATTTTTAGCTATTTCTTTTTTTCATTTGAAGAACTTTTTTTACGCGGAGTAATCCGGAATGGAATGAATACCCAAATATGGCCATTTTTTATACGCATCGGTGGTTCAGTGGTAGAATGCTCGCCTGCCACGCAGGCGGCCCGGGTTCGATTCCCGGCCGATGCATTTTTTTTTTTTTTTCAATTTTTAAAACTCATTTATATTATATACTAGACGTATGACCCGGCTTCGCCCGAGAATTCCCCTGATTGCAATTTCCTTCATACTGAAAGTACATCAATAATAAATATTAGAAGTGCCATAGAATAGCAATACAGAAAAACACATAAACTACAGGAAAAAAGTGTGTGTGATGGCAAAAATTGTATTATATTAGTGTTTAGGTATTTGATTTAATTTGATTTAAAATATTATATATAATATAAATGAGTTTTAAAAATTGTAAAAAAAAAATGCATCGGGCGGGAATCGAACCCGGGCCGCCCGCGTGGCAGGCGAGCATTCTACCACTGAACCACCGATTCTTATAAAAAAAATGGCCATATTTGGGTATTCATTCCATTCCGGATTACTCCGCGTAAAAAAAAAAAGTTTTTCAAATGAAAAAAAGAAATGGCCATCGGGGGAATTCTCGGGCGAAGCCGGGTCATGCGTCTAGTATTATATATATATTATATTTGGATTTTATCATATTATATTTTAATAGTATAAAATTCATAGTATCAGCACCCTAATCTGTTCCTGCTAGATGTTTTGCTATATTGAATCTTTTTATGTATTTGGCTGTGATTTTTATTAATGTGGTGATGTATATATAATTTGTTTCACACATGATCATCTTCTATTATTAATACAGTAGAACAAACTCTGTAAAAGATAACACCTAATTACAGAGCCGAAATGTTCTTTAGGGAGAATTGTTTTCTTACTGGAAAGATGTTAATTCGTAAAAACGTGGAACATCTTGTAGAAGGTGTCCTCTATTGAGAGCGTCCTTTCATGAAGGTTATACTGTAGTATTGTCCAGCTTTTCTCTGGAATTGTCAGTGTAAATGTTTATCAACCAATATTGTTTTTAAAAAATTTATTGTCATTATCATGTTTTTGCCTTACCTAACAGAATTTGCTGACATGACTTGTGTAGGATCTACGGCATTCTATATGAACTACAGCATTCTAATACATAGTCTGTACATCCAGTCCTCCAGATCCCCACACGAAAGCTGGAGACTTCCTTCTGGGATCAGACATGGCCCTCAATGTTGCCCATCTTGGCTCACTTCCACACAGAGGACTGAGGCAGCTGCGAGTCCACTGGCTGCTCTACTTACTGGAGTAAGTTGGTTGAATCTACTGAATTCTCCACAAGCTTTCTCAATGGAACACACACTTAATTCTCAACAACCATGACTCAGGGTCAAATCCCACATTGAACACTTTTTTTCTGCTTTAATGGCACCCTGATTATTGCCCCTAGTCTAATCCAACCAGTAAATGCAAGTAACCAAACAGAGTTCTGGTATACTCCAAAGTACAAAAGTCAAACTGCCTTCTATGTGTATTGACATATTGCTAACTACCCACTATGTTATCTTGTCCTATAGTTATGATAAGAAGAAACATATTTCTCTTTTCCTATTTAAGAGATATGAAATTTAAGACAAAACTCTTAATACTTCCTCAGTGTTTATGCCATTGCTCTACTAACCATTTACCTCACTCCTATATACATGTTTGATAAGGCACAATTTGGATTATAGATTATAAAAACAAGGTAATAAGACCAAACTTTGGAAATTTTTATTTATTTGGATTTGTGGTCTTATTACCTTGTGTTTACATGTTTATTTCTTACTTTAAGTTGCCCTTGTCATTCCCTCCACCATTTAAAAAAAAAACGAATTAATAAACAGAACAACAAATCTCCAAATAAATATATGTGATTTAATACTTTAGCCTGAATATGGTAACAACACAATATCTAAGCTGCATCAACCAATTTTTCGCATTAAATTTACGACATTTTATTGAATCTTTGTAAATTAAATTTTACAAAAATTGGTTGATATAGCTAACTCTTTTCCAAACAAACTTTCAGCCAACAAATTATGTTCAAATAATATCTAAGATAACAAGACCAAATAAATGTTTGGATATTGCCATACCTTATCTATAATCATATTGTACCTTAACAACACCAAATCTTTCATGGTTTCCTTCATTCATGCTGGAAAGTAAAAAGTAAACTCCGCCTTTGCCGGTCCCAAGCCCAGATGAAAAAGGAGGAGGGGAAGCAGTAGCAAGCTCACTAAAAAACCTGGGCTCAGCTGGCCCGGCTGATAGTACCCTGTAAGGGCTCTTAATCCAGGGATACAGGATGAGCAGCGTTTGTACTCCATGTTAGGAGCAGCTTGCACATGGCGTCTGTTCCTCATGTCAGAGGCGGCCATTTCTTTTGGAGCTAAGTCGGCCTGCCACTGAGTAGTGCTCCCAGTCATAATGACAAAGGCAGTCTACTTCACCCAGCCAATTCTTATGCTTTACAAGCTTGATACCCTAATATAATTGAGTGGAGATAAAAAAGCAGGCTGGAAAGTACTGTAAAGGTTCCTCAAGCACCAAATGTAACTTTTCTTTACATCTTATATGCCAGCCTCATTTTTTACAATCCAATTTTTTCTTTCCACAGGGTTATATCTATCATGAATATGTAGAAAAACAAAGGTAAAAAATTAATATGAACAGACCACAATGTACCCTTTCATATGGTTTGGTCATAAGGTTCTAGATAAATTTATTTCATTTAGCATCATTTTTTAAAATATGGCAATTGTGGAGCACCATAGCCCACCCTCAAGGTAAGACAAATTTTTTCCAAAATTTGTCTTAGAATCAAATACAAGTTTGTTTTCAAAGTTTTATCTTTTCAGATAGGTTGCTGATCAAGTCTATAACTACAAGGAAATAAGACTGATTTTGTTCACACTTTGTTATCTCATGTATCTTCAATAAAGGTCACTGTGTATCGAATATCTTTCAGAGATTGTCTGAATCCCAATATACATGCTCTTCTTTTTTATCTCCACTCAATCATATCAGTGTATAAAACCTGTAGTCTGAGATTTTTGATGGTGTCTGCGGGGATGAGTAGATTCAAAGGAGATTTGACATCCACATAGTGATTGGGTGAAGTAGAATGCATCTGCTTTTGTCATTAAGACTTGGAGCACTATTCAGTAGTAGGCTGACTTACCTCCAATATGAAATGGCCGCCTCTGACATGAGGAACAGATGCCATGTGCAGCCATTCCTAACATGGAGTACAGACATCCTGTATCCCTGGAGCCCTTACAGGGTACTATCAGCCTACTACTATACATGCTAAAAAGTTTCTACAGGTAAACTCCGTATAATTAGTATAAACGTATAACGAATCTAAAGTTTTACGAAGGAGCCTCTTTTATTATACTTTTGCAAGCTTTCGAACCTTTCGGTTCTTCCACAGGCGTGGCTAGTATGACTACACTAACAGGGTATAAGCGCGCTTGAGCCATTATATACAACATATAAATTTACATTCGGAGTGATATTTCAAACGTAATAAAATAGAAATAGGAATTATGACTATAAAAATAAAAATAAAACTATGTAAATGAACTTATAGATTTTATCTAAATTTTAAAAATCTATAAGTCATTTACATAGTTTTATTTTATTTTTATAGTCATAATTCCTATTTCTATTTTATTACGTTTGAAATATCACTCCGAATGTAAATTTATATGTTGTATATAATGGCTCAAGCGCGCTTATACCCTGTTAGTGTAGTCATACTAGCCACGCCTGTGGAAGAACCGAAAGGTTCGAAAGCTTGCAAAAGTATAATAAAAGAGGCTCCTTCGTAAAACTTTAGATTCGTTATACGTTTATGCTAAAAAGTACAACTTCCTTAAGTTTTGTCCATGAGTGTACCTACTTATACACCAGACAAGTATGTTTGTGTGAAATGTAAGGGTGTTTGGTTGTCACACAGGATGGACACAGGAGGTCCCACCATCCACTTCTCCAAGCTGGACAGGTTTGTGAAACTGCTCCGGGACTATGACCTCAATCCTGGCTTTGAACTCATGGGGAATCCATCCGAAGTCTTCTCCAACTTCACCGAACCCCATCAGAGGAAACTCTGGAGGCATATGGTGAATTCTCTAGCCAAGCACTACATTGGTGTGTTCTTCCTTCTCTTTCCTGCTCTTTTTTTCCCTTCTCTACCTCTATGCCTATCTTATTTTGTGTCTCTCTGTTGGGATTACCTTAATTTTTTATTTTCACTGTGGGTTGGTACTACTATCAGCATTCCAATCTAAATAAAATAGTCTACCTGTAAAACTACCTCTCTGTAAAAAACCACACCTAGTTGCAGAGCCAAAGTGTCCTTTAGAAAGAGAGAGGTATCTATACATTAGAGAGTATAATAGTAAAAATGGTAATTTTAGGAATGAAAACTGTCCTTTTTCTCATGGAGGTTCTACGGTATCTTTATTTATAAGGAGCTATTATAGTTAGGTCTTTTTGATATATGGTAGATGATTGATTATTGTGATGAAGTTCTTTATTATATTCATTTGAAAATGGATGTTGTCTGGCTGGCACTCAGTCATATTCACTAGTATCCTTTCAAGGAAAACATTTAACTGTGGCTCTTATATTTTACTAGCCGAATGACCCGGGCAACGCCCGTGTTTTACCCGATTGAATGTTTTTATTCAAATACTATTTGTTACAATTATAAATTGGCGCCTTATATAAATGCATATATTAGTTAATAACTATAGCCTATGTGCTTTATCTGCCTATGTACTGTTGGCTTCCGTAGGAAAGACGCTCGTAACTGTATATAGAATAACTATAGCCTACCGCCCGCCATGCGCGCGCACAGGGAAATGACGTGCTCGCCGGCAGCCAACGGGTGCGCGCTGCCGGCAGGGGGGGGGGGGGGGGTGGGGGGCAAAGTGGCGTGACCGTAGCCAACCAATAAAAGCAAACGGTGACAGAGTCGGCTGATTGATTAGGAAAGACGCTCGTAACTGTATATAGAATTGGTTTCATGTAGAGACAGAATTAATTTGTGAATGAGAAGTCTGGTGTATGCCAATTTATACCAGAGATTTCTGTAGAGAGAGTGTTAAAGGATATCTTGTATGTTCCAGGGATATATGGGAAAGACAACGTGGCCACCTGGAACTTTGAGAGCTGGAATGAACCTGAGGGACGGGATTACAACTTGTTTAACTTCACACCTGAAAGTAAGCAAGAGCTCACAGATTGTTTTTAACACACATACACCTTATTTTGTTTTTCTATAAAGATAGTAAGACCCCAAGTAAGTGTTTGTCAAGACACTGGTTAATATAGTCGGCCTTAATCAGTTTATAGGTATGGTGTCAGCTTTATTCACCACTCATTGGTTCTCTTCTGTTTCTTTACCATATCTATTTTTACATTTTAGATACATGATAAGCCACAATTTGGATTATAGATTAAAACTACTAGGAAATAAGACCAAATCCAATAGTGTGTGACATTTCGGTAACAACATTTTTACCATCCTCAAACAAAAGACATTGACTTAGCCTTTTGTCTGAAGATGGCAAAAATGCTGTTACCGAAATGTCACAGACTATTTATTGATTTGTATTAGGTCTTATTACTTTGTAGTTTTAGATACATGTATCTTTTATTTGTATATATATATTTTTATTCTTATATCTCTTTTGTTCTTTCACATCAAATCTTAGAGATAACACTGTTTTAAAACGGTTGAGTTCCTTCTTTGGTTCTCTATATAGAATGAGTGGGTTGTCATGTCTATCCCAAAATATATCAGTATATATACTGGAGAATGGCCTCTTCAATTTTACATTTTGTACATATAGGAAAGGTTTTTTATGTTTATTTTTTATTGAGCAATAGATGTAAATTACCTAATTTCAACCTGGCTTATTAAATTGAAACCTCTTCCTAAAGCCCTTAAACATTGAAACCTCTTCCTAAAGCCCTTAAACATTGAAACATCTGTATAAACTACTACCTCGTGATTTATGAAGATGTGGGTTGGCCAATATTATGCAATAAACCTAAATCATCGTTTAGTTAACATTTAATCCACTAGATGGCGCTCTGCTAACTAAAATGTTTATTTGAGTGGTCAGGATATCCTATTTAAATTGCTACTTCTGCAATGCTGTCATCCAAGACAATTTGGCCCATTATCTATTCCATTGCCCAATCCTTCGGGAAAAGAGACTGGAAATTCGTGAAATTTCAGGGCTAACTCCTTATAATGAACAACATGTATATAAAATTTTTACTACTCTCTTGCTGGATAAAACATTTGTTTATAAATATATAAAAATTTTCAAGGCAATTGATAAAATGAGGGAAGAAGTGCTCTACTCCACAGACAACGACTGATTGCTCCCCCTCCCCTCTAAATTGCTTTTCCTCCTCACTCATGTACATATATAACCCTTTAAGGGAATCCCCTTGTAAGACAATAGTGTCTTAATAAAGATAAGGTAATAAGACCAAATCCAAATAAATAAATAGTGTGTGATGTTTCGGTAACAGCATTGTTACCATCTTCAGACAAAAGTATTTCTGAAGATTTTGTCATTCATTTGTCTGAAGATGGTAACAACGCTGTTACCGAAACATTACACACTATTTATTTATTAGGATTTGGTCTTATTACCTTATGTTTATAATCTATAATCCAAATTGTGCCTTATCTGTCTTAATAAAGGTTTTTATTGTTGTTGTTGAGTGGTCAGGTGATGTCTATAATTAATTGATATCACAACTTGGCCTTATTCACCTATTTCTATTCTTTTTTTCCTTTTTCTTTTTCATGTATATAAACCATTTTAGTACTTTAGCTTAAATATAATTGAATTTCTATATTGCATGTGTGTTTGACACAGACTAATTTCCTATATTGTACTCCTTAATTAGAGTCAGAAATGGACAGCACCAAACAACACTAACAATATTTAAAATAGGCCATCTCAAGTAATTGAACCATATTGAAACTTGATAAGGCACAATTTGGATTATCGATTATAAATACAACTCAATAAAACCAAATCTAAATAAATAAATAGTGTGTGACATTTCGGTAAGTGTTGTTACCAAAACATCGCACATTATTTATTTGTTAAAAGAAAATAAGACCTAATCCAAATAATTTATTAGGTATAAATAATAGATTGGGTCTTTTTTTTTTTATTATTATAATCTATAATCCAAATTGTGCTTTTATCATTATTTATTTGTATTTGTCTTATTGTGTTGTGTTCATATTGAACTTTGTCACACATTCCTTTCTAGATTTAATTCTTCCTAAAGAGAAATACCAATGTTATAACCTCTGCAATATCTTAAGGAGAAAATTACAAAGCCTCCGAGGTTGTGTTTCTTTTGTAAATTCCAATGTTATAACCTCTGCAATATCTTAAGGAGAAAATTACAAAGCCTCCGAGGTTGTGTTTCTTTTGTAAATTCCAATGTTATAACCTCTGCAATATCTTAAGGAGAAAATTACAAAGCCTCCGAGGTTGTGTTTCTTTTGTAAATTCCAATGTTATAACCTCTGCAATATCTTAAGGAGAAAATTACAAAGCCTCCGAGGTTGTGTTTCTTTTGTAACACAACCTCGGAGGCTTTGTAATTTTCTCCTAAAGAGAAATATCACAGCAATGTTGTGACTCGGACTCTAAACATCTACTTGAGTCTAAACACAGGGGTTTTGTCTACAGGCTTCCTCTACTATTACCGCGCCAGCTACTATGGAATCAAGTCCGCCAGCAAGTTCCTGAAGATGGGAGGTCCGGGGACTAAATGTGATCCCCAGCATCCTCACTCCTTCTGCTGGCATCTGTTGAAACATGCTCCTCTGGACTTCATCTCTATCCATCAGAAGGTATGTAGGTCCCTTCCTTCCTTCCTTGTACATATCTATTTAGTGGGACAAGTGTTTTTTGACCAATTTTGTCCTAATAGTTACAAATGTAAAAATTGTTTTTCTTTTTTTTAAAGCTCACACAAGGTAATAAGGTCAAATTCAAATAAGTTAATAGTGGAGACGTTTCCGTGTAACAACATTGTTACCCCATCATCAGACAAAATCACAATAATAAACTTTATCCGCAATAACAGAACCTTATTCACAACAATTACTCATTTCACCACAACAATCAAACTTTGTCCATAACAAAGACTATCTTATCTACAAAAATGAAACCTTAACCTCAACACTGGCTAATTTATATACCCACAACAATGGAACTTTATCTAAAACAACAAAAAAAAAAAATTAACAACAAGAAAGTTTATCCAAATAATAATAAATCTAACAATATCAATGAAATGTTACCAAGAACACTAATTTATCTGCAACAATGAAACTTTATCCACAACAATTAGAAACAATCGAAGCTTTTTACCAAACAATGACCCTCAATAATAACCATTTAATCTGAAACAATGAAACTTTGCCCACAAAAATCACTATTATATCCACAACAAATAACTTTCAGGAACAATTTATTTTATCTACAAAAATAAAAGTGTATTAACACTTGATAGTCGTTGTTGTGGTGAAAGGTCCATTGTTGCAGATAAATTAGTTATTGTTGTGGATAAACTTTACTTATTGCAGATATAGTTCATTGTTGTGATTGTCTTAGGTAAAATTTCATTGTTGTAGATAAATAAGTCATTGTTGTGGGTAAAGTGTCTTTGTTTCTAATAACTGTAATAGTTATAAGGTAAAAAGACCAAATCAAAATAAATAAATAGTGTGTGACATTTCGGTAACAGCGTTGTTACCATCTTGATAACAGTAACTATTTAAAACATGAAATGGTATAATTTCTCATTCAGTACTTTGTCTGAAGATGGTATCAACGCTGTTACTGAAACATCACTCACTATTAATTTATTTGGACTAAGTCTTATTTTCTCGTAGCTAAAAAGTTATTTACATTAAATTGACTTGAGTTAAAACAATATAGTAAAAAATAATAGATCCTGAGATTATTATATTTTCATAGAAATATTGAATTTAGGTTTTAAAATATTTTATATGTGTAACATGCTTTCTATTTATTTAATTATTCTTTGATTTTTCTTTATAGTTATAAAAAACAGGATCCAACAGGGAAATAGTGAGATATTTGCATATTAGATTGGGTTGTTGGACCAGAAATCATCCTATATACATAAGCTCTGTGTGAGCAAACATGACAGATACTGAACAAGCTGTCTGTTATGTCCAGGGCAATGGCACCTCACTCTCCATTCTCACTGAGGAACTGGAGTTTGTCAAAGTTCTCTCAGACAACTTCACCAACCTGGTGAACCGCCCCCTCTACAATGAGTAAGTTGAATCCCCTTGTTTAGTTAGAGGCTTCTCATTTAGAAGGAAAATGTTGATACAGTCATTAAATGCAATTTTGAATCAAGATCAGAAACATGAGCTAATAAGACCAAATCCAAAATAAATAAATAGTGAGTAATGTTTCAGTAACAGCATTGTTACCATCATCTGATA
>CP092868.1:14581602-14611868 GCA_030710605.1 Cordylochernes scorpioides
AAAGTACTGAATGATGATCTGTTTAAGGTATCAACGCTGTTACTGAAGCGTCATTCACTATTTGGAAATGATCTTTTTTATCAATGAAAACTCTTTTATAGAGAGATATCTCCTCTATTGAAAATGTCCTTTCAGGGAGCTTCTACTGTATCTTCAAATTGTGCCTTTAGTCTTTAGAACCACAAGGTAATAAGACCAAATTCAAACAATTTATTTATTTGGTCTTATTACCTTGGATTTCTAAATCTATAATCCAAATTGTTCCTAACTCATGCCTCTGATTATGTATTTTGAGTATAAATATGTTATTTGGCTGTTGTTGTGTAGTGAAGGGGATCCACTGGTGAACTGGGCAGAACCCCAGGAGTGGAGAGCTGATGCTACTTATGCCGCCATGGTTGTCAAGGTTGGTAGTTTACCTGGTCATTATTATTATTATTATCCCTAGTACACGTGGTACAGGCTATGAAAATAATGTGTACTTGGGATAAGTTAAAATAGAAGACTTTTTATTATTATCCCATTATATTGTACCAAAGCCGACTTCATAGTGAAATTGCTGGCTCGGCAACCTTGGAGCTGACGTCACTGCCTGTGGAAGTAACCCTTGCAAGGCCGCGTGGCCACGAGACTGATTCCTTCTTCTTCGCTCGTTGTTTACTATTTTAATCTTTTAGATATTTCCTTCTTTCTCTTTATATAGAATAATAAAAACTATCTTTTTGTTTGTTGAGTTGGTCAACCGACTGGCTAATTATTTTCAACACTACATCTGGTGGAGACGCCGGGGAGATTCCCTTCTAGTATTTTAACCTGGACGGCAAGTTGAGAAGAAGCCGACGTTTACAAAGTTTGCCACCACTCTTGGTCGAAATGGTGAACGAAGAAGAAAAGCCGCATGTGCAGCCGGCAGCTTTCACATATCTGCAACAACCAAGAAACCCCCCGAATTTCTCCGGAAAAGGTTCTGAACTCGCCCATCTCTGGTTGAAAGATTACAGCCGCGTTGCTGCCTACAATGGATGGGACGAATCAATGTGCTTGGCCAATGTAGTCTTCTTTCTGGAAGGAGCAGCGAGATGCTGGTTCGACAACGTGGAGGAAAGCATCACGACATGGAATACGTTTAAAGAAGAATTCACCAGAACGTTCGGTGATAAAGAAGACTACGCCAGAAGGATTGAATCGTCCCTCAAGGTAAGAGCGCAAAAGCCAGACGAGTCGGTCGAACTCTACATCCAGGACGTGCTGAACCTCTGTCGACAACTGAACCCGAACATGTCGGAGGAGGACAGGGTGGGCCACCTCATGAAAGGAGTGGCTGAAAACATTTACCGGGACCTTCTTGCAATTGAAGTGACAACGACCGGGGAATTCACTCAACACTGCCGGCGTATTGAAAAGCTAAATAAAAATAGAATCAGCAGTGTTAGATTTGAGAGAATCCCCACCGTTTCGGCGATTAATGAAAATGAGTACCACCCTTTAAAGGAAATGATCAGAGAGATCATCAGGGAGGAGCTTCGATCTGCTCCGAATGAACTAGATAATCTTCCTCCTCCGCAGGGATTAGAAGATAGAGTTTGGCAGAGAGTCGAACAAAATCTAGCACCCATTGACAAAGCACCAGTGTTCCACTCCGGAAGGGCGGTCAAGAATTTCCGAAGTGGACAACAAAATGCAGGGGAAGCAATGAGAAGGAAAACGGACGAATTCCGCACCAGAGAAAACATTCCCATATGCTTTTATTGCAATAGACCGGGACATGTCGCAAAGCATTGTTGGGATCGACGCCGCGACCGTGATGAGAACGAACCAAGTAGGACCCAAAACCGATTTTATTATGGCCGTAGAAGACCCGGATCCATCTATATGGCCGACTTTATGACGCCGCATATGGAACAATCTGATCGGAACAACTCTCCTCGACGCAATTTACCAAGAAGTTCTTCTCCCTATCCTGGACGCGGGAGACCGATGACAGGACGTCGCTACTCTAGATCGCCAGGCCGGACTCCTAGCCGATCTCCTCATAGAGACGTGCAGGAAAACTAGGAAGCACGGCCTGTAAGGGAGGTAAGGTCGGACATTGTTTAAAGCCTCCACAGACGCGAGCCGACCTAGACGATAACTACATGTGGGTGAGTATCAATGGCCGTAATGTCGAAGCTCTCATTGACACAGGGGCGTCATATTCGGTCGTTTCCAGCAATTTTAGAAAGTCGATGAAAGCTATAATGTTTGAGAGCCCGAACATAACTTTAAGGGTCGCAAACAATCGTTTTGTTGCTCCGCTAGGAAAATGTCGCCTAAGAGTAGAAATAAATGGCCTTCAGCGGATCTTCGAATTTCTCGTTCTCCCAAATTGCAGCCACGACGCCATCTTGGGATGGGATTTTCTCGAGTCTTCAAAAGCAGTTATTGACTGTGGTCATTCTGAAATTTCGTTTTCAGAGACGTTAAATGAGGACCAATCCGCGGCACAACTTCACTTAGCATCGGACGACATCATTCCTCCAAAGTGTACCAAGAGGGTATTGACCCGGACGCCTAGCGTAACTGGGATTAAAAATTGCGCAGTTGAAGGTGTGAGGCAACTTTTCTTAGAGAAAGAATTATTTGTACCATCGTCCTACCTTACCATATGGCATGGCCAAGCGTATCTATGGGTGACCAATTTTAGCAAGCATCCGAAAACAATCCCTTCGGGCATGTGCCTAGCCCATTTATTCAGAGTCCAGCCGCAAGAAGTTTGCCCAATCATGGAAAATCATTCGAATAATGAGTCCAAAAGTGCCAAGTCACCCATCAGGATAACCAATTTCGAGTGTCGCGAAGAAAGTGTCGGGAGCTCCGAGCAGCTTATGAGAATGGAACAAATCTCGGCCTGCATTTCTCCTGAGCTTCCTCTGCTTCACAAGACCAAACTTCTGGAGCTTCTTGAAAACTTTTCGGAAGTGTTCGGTCCGATCGATAAAACTACTTCTAGGATAATTACTAAGCACAGGATAAATACGGGCGACGCCAAACCATCAAAAAAGATGCCGTATCGGGTCTCACCCTCTGAAAGGAAGGTAATTCAAGAAGAAGTTGACAGAATGATGGAAATGGGAGTCGTTCAGCCCTCTGAGAGTCCTTGGGCCTCACCGGTCGTTCTGGTAAGAAAGAAAGACGGGTCTGTTCGCTTTTGTGTGGACTACAGAGGTTTGAATAAGATGACGAAAAAAGATGTCTATCCATTGCCGAGGGTTGATGACGCTCTTGATTGCTTGAAGGGGGCGAATATCTACTCCACAATTGATCTCAAAGCGGGCTACTGGCAAATTGGCATTGATGAAGCTGATCGGGAAAAGACTGCCTTTATTACACCGGACGGTCTTTTTGAGTTTAAGGTCATGCCCTTTGGGCTGTGTAACGCGCCCGCAACTTTTGAAAGGATGATGGATAATCTCCTGAAGGGCCTGCGATGGACGATATGTTTGTGTTACTTGGACGACGTCGTTATATTTGCGGATAATTTTCCAGATCATTTGAGACGACTAGAGGTGGTCCTGAATTGTTTCAAGAGAGCTGGGCTGAAGCTCAATCCCGGAAAGTGTTCTTTTGGAGCCAGCAACATCAAGATCCTTGGACACCAAGTGAATAAGGATGGAATCCGACCGGATGATGATAAGATTAAGGCGGTCAGTCAATTCCCGATCCCTAAGAACTTACAGCAGCTAAGAAGCTTCCTTGGCTTGTCATCTTATTATAGGCGGTTTATTAAGAACTACGCAGATATTGCGCGGCCCCTCAATTCGCTACTATCTAAAGGAACAAAGTTTCAATGGAACACAGACCAAGAGAGAGCATTTCAAAAACTGAAGAATGCCTTGACGTCAAAACCAGTATTGGGACATTTCGATGATGACGCTCCAACTGAACTACACACAGATGCCAGCGGATATGGAATAGGTGCCGTGCTTGCACAAAAGCAAGGAAACGGTGAAAAGGTCATCGCCTATGCTTCGCGTACCCTTTTAAAATCCGAGAAAAACTATTCTACCATGGAGAGAGAATGTCTCGCCATAGTATGGGCAATTGGAAAATTTAGGCCCTATTTGTTTGGACGCCCCTTCAAAGTTATAACTGACCATCATTCTCTGTGCTGGTTGACCAATCTTAAAGATCCGGCAGGTAGATTGGCGAGGTGGGCGTTGAGACTTCAGGAGTACGACGTTTCCATTGTCTACAAGACAGGGCGAATGCACAAGGACGCCGACTGTCTGTCAAGAAATCCCATTGAAAATACGGAAAAGGTTTTCAATGACGACATCCCCACATTATTCCTTTTGAGCGACATCAGTAAAGAACAAGAGAAAGACCCTTACATTACAGGAATAATCAAGGAGATATCTCAGCCGTCACCCGCCAAGAAAGACAACAAGTTCGAGGTTGTCAATGGGATCCTCTATAGAAAGAATTATGACCCGACTGGCCTACCTTTACTGTTAGTAATCCCAAGACACCTTCGAATGGAGATCTTGGGGGACTTGCACGACGCACCTACTGCTGGACATCTGGGTTTTGCAAAAACCTACGACAGAATTAGGAGAAGGTTCTTTTGGCCAGGAATGTACAGAAGCGTGAGAAAGTATGTTGGCCATTGTCAGGACTGCCAGCGTCGCAAGAGTGTGCCACAACTTCCTCCTGGCTATCTGAGACCCATACCACCACCGGACCGACCATTCCAAAAAGTCGGTATAGATTTGCTGGGACGCTTCCCCATATCGCAAGGGAAGAAGAAGTGGATAGTTGTTTGCACCGACTATCTAACCAAATACGCCGTTACCCAAAGTCTAGGTTCGGGGGAAGCCCAAGAAATTGCAAAATTTCTTTTGGAGGAAGTTATTTTGAAGCATGGGGCTCCTCGAGAAATAGTGATGGATCGGGGTCGAAACTTCCAGTCGAGACTCATTCAGGAGCTAACCAAAAACTGTCACATCAAAAAGAAGACAACGACGGCGTATCATCCTCAGACTAACGGCCTGACAGAAAGATTGAACAGGACAATTGCCGACATGTTATCAATGTACATGGACCTCGATCAGAAAAACTGGGATGAGATGCTACCATTCATCACATTTGCCTACAATACAGCGAGGCAAGAATCAACTGGCTTCACGCCATTCTTTCTGGTCCATGGGAGGGAAGCGGAGACGACCCTCGACACTATCTTTCCCTACAGTAGCGCGTCCGAGGGGGAAGAATTTATTCAATTGGTGGCGAGCAGAGCTGAAGAGGCGCGACAAATAGCCCGACATCACATATTCAAGGCTCAAGAAACCAACAAATTGAATTACGACGCTCGGCATAAAGGAAAAGTCTACCAACCAGGAGATCTAGTGTGGATTTTTACACCTATCCGACGAGTGGGACTGTCTGAGAAACTTCTAAGAAGGTACTTTGGTCCCTACAAGGTCATTAAAAAGATATCGGATGTGACATACGAAGTGGAAGCATTCGGCAAGAGTGACAAAAGACAAAAAGGACGTGACACCGTCCATATCCTCAGGATGAAGCCGTACTATGGCCCATCAAGACAGGAAGATTCGTCAAGTGTGGATAGCTCTACGTCTGGAGAAGAGGAGGAACTGAGATAAAGCTGTGGAACAGCTTCTCATGGGAAAGGGAGTAGTGTACCAAAGCCGACTTCATAGTGAAATTGCTGGCTCGGCAACCTTGGAGCTGACGTCACTGCCTGTGGAAGTAACCCTTGCAAGGCCGCGTGGCCACGAGACTGATTCCTTCTTCTTCGCTCGTTGTTTACTATTTTAATCTTTTAGATATTTCCTTCTTTCTCTTTATATAGAATAATAAAAACTATCTTTTTGTTTGTTGAGTTGGTCAACCGACTGGCTAATTATTTTCAACACTACAATATAATAATACAAGATTCACGGAAACTGAATTCATGGGTTAAATTTACAATCTTGGTAGAGTTGGAATATAGGTCCTGTCTCGAGGCTCCCATACATTCCAAGAGGTGGTCTGTAGACTTAATGACTAAAAAAAAGACAAGTTCTTGTTACTTTAGATTTCTACAAGCCATCTACATGATGCTGTCATCTCAGCACAGCTTCTCCGTGTGTTGTAGATTATCTGCCAGCATGCGAGGGAGTTCAGCTACAACCGCCCTGAAGTTGCCTACAGCATGCTGAGCAATGACAACAGCTTCCTGAGCTATTACCCGCATCAGTTCACCCAGCGCACTCTACTGGCCAGGTTCCAGGTCAACAACACCATCCTTCCCTTCACTGTCCTGGTGCCCAAACCTGTCTTCTCCGCCATGGGCCTCCTGGCACGGCTCGGCCGACACCTACTCCACCCCATCCTCACCACCCACACCAGCCCAGACTACCTGGACTGTCTGGCCACCCTAGATATCTCCCAGGCTCACAGGTGACCACATCTCTACTGTAGAATTGACAGGGTTGTAATGAATACACTGTCTAGTTTTTGACAATAATTCTTTCTATTGAACCTTTAAGATAGAGCACAATATATGGATTATTGATTAGAAACACCAGGTAAATAAGACCAAATTAATAAATAGTAAGTGACGTTTTGGTAACAGCGTTATACCATCATATAATTCAGTACTTTAGTCTGATGGAAGTAGCAACATTGTTACCGAAATGTCACACACTTTTTATTTATTTGTGGATTTGGTCTTTCATTGCCATGTATTTTTAAATTTTAAAGAACGATGTTGATAAGACACAATTTGAATTCTTAATAAGAAACACAAGGAAACAAGAACAAATTATGAAACACAAAGTAATAAATTCAAATCCAAATAAATAAATTGTGTTTTACATTTCAGTCGTTAACAGACTTGTTACAGAAACCTTAACACCATTATTTGGATATGATCTTATTACCTTATATTGCTATTGAATACAGTTTTTTTTTTTTCTTATCCCTAGTACACGTGGTACAGACCATGATAATCATGGTGGGTAGTTAGCGACTGCTTTTTTTACTGTAAGCGCACCACATGTCTACACATGTGAAAGCAGTTCGACTTTGCACTTACAAATGTGCCAGAGCCCCGTTTGGTTACTTGCACTCGCTGGTGGGTTTGGACTTTTGCAAGAATCGGGGGGCCATTGGAGCATTTTTTTTTTTAAACATAAAAAGTGTCCAATGCGGGGATCGAACCCGGGTCGTAGTGGTCGAAACCAAACGGTTTAACCAGCCTTCCACCGACCCCCTGCTATTGAATACAGTAAATGTTTTGAACAAACTATGTGGACATATACTTCTAGGACTGTAGAAATATATATCTAAATATGTACTATTTCTAGTTACTACTATGTACTCTTTACTATATCTACTACCTCACTATATACTGGCTGTAACTCTCGGCATTCACAATAATGGTGTTGTTGTTGTTTCTTATCCCCTTGTATAAAGATTACACGAATTCCATGAATTCATGCTCCTCGAGCTGTTTTATGATAAGCAACAGCCTCTCCCAAAGGTCCTATTTAGTGCATCTAACGCAAGCTAAAATGTGTTCTGGAGCTGCAGGTGAAAAGCTACATTTTGGGCAAATGGGGTAGATTTTGTTATTATTTTCTATCTTGAATGGCTTGAGATGGCCTGTTCTAAATCACAACAATGGTGGTGGTGCAGACAAATGGAGGTGGTAGTGGTGATTGTCCAAAGCAACGACACTGCCACCAAGTCCGCCAATATCACCAGCACTCTGAACCTCAAGTTCTACCATCCTCGCCATAGAAAGATTGGTAGGGACAAACCACCTAATATGATTGGCTCTGTGTGCTAGGAGATTTGTTACCATTTTAAACCTGACACATAGATGCTGAGATAACTCTGTAGGGATGCCAAGGTACATTTCTGAATGGGGTTTGTTGTTGTTGTTTCTTATCCCCTTGTGTAAAGATTACACGAATTCCATGAGTTCATGCTCCTCGAGCTGTTTTATGATGAGCAGCGGCCTCTCCCGGCCCCACCAAAAGGGGATTTGGTGGACGAGTGATCTTAACTGTTGGCTTTCACAGCTACAACCTGAGGTCAAATTCTGTGTGTGCATTGGATACCTTTTTCCTAATTAAACAAATCCTCCAATGCCCCCTCATTCTTGCAAAAGTCTAACCTCACCAATGAGTGCAAATAGCTAAATGGGGCTCTGCCACACTTGTAAGTGCAAAAATTGAATGGTGCTTTTCACATGTGTAGACATGTGGTGCACTTATGGTACAAGAGTCGCCAATTTCTACTCATCATGATTATCATGGCCTGTACCACATATACGAGAAATAATAAGAAGATATTTCTGAAAGTTCATTCACACACAAGTAAATAAGGTGAAACACAGCATTCTTTGACTACAATATGCAAAGAGAATTGTTAGAAACCTTTTACACTCATGGACAAGGAAGTGGGAAGTCTGCAACAAAATTGCTGAATTAAATAAATTATTGGTTGATGCAGCTATATTTTTCCAAACCAACTTCCGACTGACAAATGATGTTCACAATTAAAAATTTGTATGTGTTGCAGGCCAACTAAGGTACGCCATCATGGTGGTAGATGAACAGACTGACCCCTACAAGGAGTGGAAGACCATGGGAGAACCTATGTTTCCCAGCCTGGACCAGTTCCGTACCCTCCAGAAAGTTTGGGTTGGTATCCCCTGCACTGTACCTCACTATGGAGGTCGTTGGATGTTTTACTGATGCTTCTGCAGAACTTATAGCATGTAGGCAACATTTTTTGTCTATGAAATACACAGAGTTTAGTGCTTAAGGGTATACAGAATGATGGAAGGGCACATGGAATGATAACCAAGAGATCAGGTTAAATATGTTATTACGACTCTTGAGGAAATGAGATCTGGCCATTTATGGAGCAGAGATCAAGTCCTGGCTGGTGGCAACTTGTTATGATGACGACTCGTTCAGCCGGTCCCCCAATTAGGCTAATGTAACTTATGTGATATCCATATTCTCTTGTAGAAGCTATATTCAAAATCCTATGTAGGTGTACTTGTTCCCTGTTACTCTCTCTCTCTCTCTCTCTCAATAGAAGGATGTGATGGCAGAGTCCAAGGTATGCTGTAACCCCCCAACATCTGAGTCCATCTGCACATATCACCCTGGAGCTTCCTCCCCTGACTCTCCCCGGACTGATGGTGGTCCATCTCTGTAACCACAGGATGCCCCTGCCCTCCCAGGTGCACATCTATAACTCTGTGCTAAAACACCTAGAAATATAATGTTTTCCTTCCGTGTATACCAAGTGTAACCTGCAAACTACTCATATTACATCATAGACTGCATTAGCTTATCCATTGATCATTTCTTCCTATTACCACAGAAGACACTTCTCATCAAAAAGCTCAACTCCTGGTGCTTAAAAATTGAATATTACTTGATGAAAGCAATTAAAAGGGTTAATTGAATTTGTCAACCATTGATTCAAAGAATCTAAAGTTGTGTCAACATCAATAGCCAAATGTAATACAATATACAAGTATAAACACAAGGTAATAAGACCAAATCCAAATAAATAAATAGTGTGTGACATTTCAGTAACAGTATTGTTACCATCTTCAGACAAAAGTACTGAATGAGAAATTTTACCACAGCATGTTTTAAATAGTTACTGTTATCAAGTGTGTAAACAAGATAACAGATAAGAAAAAGATAGTTATCTGAGAAACACAGAATATTATTCTTAGAATTAAAAGTGGAAAAAACTCAATTTTTTTTTCACACACTATTTATTTATTTGGATTTGGTCTTATTACCTTGTGTTTATAATCTATAATCCAAATTGTGCATTATCGATATTCAAGTATCTTACCATCATAATTTATAAAATGTCAAATTTAGTAGATAACTTCATTTCAGATGACAGATGTCCTCTTTAAAACCTGCATGAATCCTCTCAATCAATTGACCAATCTGGTAAGACCTTGCCATAGTCCAGTTGGTCCCTTTATTGAGGACTTTCATGGTAAACATATTGCAGTGGTTTTCCCATCACCTTCCTCATTCATATGCTGTTGACCTAATAGTTGGTTCAACATCCTTTTGAACCTGTTCCCAAACTCAAGGACAAGTGAGTGTGCTCCTCCATATTAGGATGGAGTTGAAGACTTATCCTGCATTCTGCTCATTCACCTTTTAGCATAACTGCTCTTGGCCTATTGTTTACCCTCTGCCACATGGAGAAGCCAAATTCTAACTCTCAATGTGATTAGGTATACAATTTGGATTATTCTATATACAGTTACGAGCGTCTTTCCTAATCAGTCGTCTAACTATTGTTTTGGAGCGGGTCGCTCTTTAAATAAATGCATATATTAGTTAATAACCAAATGGAATCCTCTCTTTCTTTTTCCCAGTAAGAGACGCCTACGGAAGCCAACAGTAAATAGACAGATAAAGCACACAGGCTATAGTTATTAACTAATATATGCATTTATTTAAGGCGCCAATTTATAATTGTAACAAATAGTATTTGAATCAAAACATTCAATCGGGTAAAACACGGGTGTTGCCCGGGTCATTCGGCTAGTAGATTAGAAACACAAGGCAACAGGACTAAATCTCCAAATAAATAAATAGTGTGTGATGTTTCAATAGCTGTTGTTATCGAAGCATCACACATTATTTATTTATTTGGTTTTGGTCTTATTACCTTGTTTTTCAATTAGGTTTTTTTTTTTTTAAATCTCAACTTCAAAGTGATGTGTAAAAGATTGTAATGTTGAGAACTGTGTCCCCAGGTGACAGATCTGAGGATCATCAGAGTCTCTTGGGACATTGTCTTCTTGACTTGGAGAGATGAAACCAGGTATCTCTTATACCATCTCTTTCTTTTTATTCCTTTATCTTTCCAATATTCTTACATTTTCTTTTTTATTCCCCTTTTATATTGGTCAAAATTGTTAGGTCCACTTATTTTAGCCGTTACAAAATGAGATCATGGCATATTGGTAACCTATAAAAATATTTTCCCACAATGAGTTTATTTTAAAATGCTTGCTTTCAAGTGATAATTGCTCTTAAACGGGCTTGATTAAAAAACATTGACTATATCATACAAGAAATATTAGATATATAGGTGTATATATTTGTAAATATTTCTTGTAAGATAAAGTCAATGTTTTTTAATAAACCCGTTGAAGAACGATTATTGCTTGAAAGCTAGCATTTTAAAATAAAAAGAAACTCATTGTGGGAAAATATTTTTCTATTTTTAAACGTTTTTCACAATTTTATCATGAATAATGGTAACCTACTGTCTCAGTATTTGGTGTTGCACAAGCTACCCAGCGCAGGATTCAAACCTAGATTAACTGACTCCATTAGTTCCAGTGTTTTAATTTTTGTCCTTTATCTCAATAAAACATAGACTTGTGAAGATACCGAGTCAATCTAAAGATGTCTGCGTGCAGATGTCTGTGGAGGTATGAAGTGGAGTTTTCTCCCAACACCACAGCTCCTTTCTCCAGAGTCCAGCTCCCATCTGAAGTGATCTTTCCCCACGTCTATCTCTTTGGACATGGTCAGTTGTCTCTTATGTCTACCCCTGGGACATTATCTTATATGTTTGTTCCTTCTTTTTTAAACCAACAGTTTATTCCTAACTTAAGCCAAGCAATTTCTGATCCTAAAAAACAATAATATATATATATATTATTTTTTTAATTAATCATTTGCATTGATAAAGCATTTTGGAATGGAATTATCCTAAATCCATTAGATTTCAGATTGAGAATTAACTTTTTGTTAGGTGGGGAATCTTTTTCAGTGTATTCTAGTCTTATATAGTTTTCCATTGTGATTCTTGTGTAAACAAAATGTGTAAATATGATACAGAACAAGTGCCATATTTTATACTTTCAAAGTCCTGTACAGAGAACCAAGAAGAGTTCTTGAGCTTCTTTACAAGCACGACCTCCAAGATCTTGTCTAATTTAGACTAAAGGATAAGTAAAAAAAAAAACTTTCAAAGTATATTACTTCCCACCTATGTGACCCAGATGTTGTATGTCTGTACAGTGTCAGACCCAACTGGCTTCTACAGAGTGAGGGCCATTGACTTCTGGAACAGAGAGGGGGTGTTCTCTCATCCTCTCCACACCCCGACTTGATACAGTTTCTTTTGCCCCCTATGATCTCCACCATGTATGTTATGTGTATCTCACCCTTGTTGGATGACATTATTGTCCTCTCTCAAGTTTTATCTCCTGAAAGCTTCTAACTGTTCTTGAACTCAGTTTCTTTGTATTTTGAGATTATATCTTCCTTGTGAGTGTTAGGAGACCATTTAAAAAAAAAGAAGCTTAAAGAAACTTTAAACAACATTAGTTTTTCACAGCTTAAAAAAAGAGAAAAAATGAAATTTTGATTCTGGGATAAGTTGAGAGTGTAAAGAAAATGTTTAGTTCTCTTTAATTATTGTTTCGATTTATTTTTTGTGTGTTTTGCATATGAATGTTTCAACTTGGAGAGTTTTCTTTCAAAATAGTGTTTTCCTCTGGCTATGCTACAGCTTTTTATATTTGCTTGTTTCTTCCAGAGACTCTAACTGACTTCTTCTCCTCTCTTTTGAGATTGATTTCTTCTTCTTCTTGGTGTCTTCCCCCTATAACCATATTGTTATATTGGCTCCTATGGTGTCTGGGTATGTTACTAAGCCACTGATTGGTTCTCTACTGTCACATGACTCTAATCAGCCAATCATAGTTGAATTTCAAAATTTGAAACTATTTTAAAGGCGTAAGATTCTTTTTGAAATTAAACAATTTCTCAACTGCCCTTACTGCAATGGAAAAATTAAAAGGAGCGCCTGGCTCATCAGTGGTGAACCCTCCCAGCGGTTTCACCAGTATAATCTACCATACCGCTGTTATATTGCATTTTTGGAACTTCCTTAAAAAAATTGTTTAATTTCAAAAAGAATCTTATGCCTTTAAAATAGTTTCGAATTTTGATAACAGATGACGTGCTAGTGCATCATAGTTGAATTTATTAGCCAATCAGCATGTCATTTTTTTCCTTTGCTCCAAATTTAAATAGAGCATCCAGTTACTATATTTCTTCTTTCTTTATCTCCACTCAATCATATTAGGGTATCAAGCTTGTAGAGCTTGTAGAGTCGCCATTATATTTTTATTATATCAATGTCAATTTTCAATTCATAAAATTTTCTTTTTGGTTGTCACATTCTCTAAGAGTTTTTTAGATGGAAATTTTGCCGGGAATATATTGATCTTAGCCACTCTACCAGCTAAACACTTCTTTGATTAATTGTGAAGATTTCATTTGATCCCTTGTGTGTGTGGATCTCATGAAGTAAAATCTGTCCTAGGCTGAAAAGGACCATAGCCTGAAATCATGGTCACCAGGTGGACACTTCTCAGTTTGAAAAAGTAAAAATTAAAAAAAGGTAAAAAGTTTCTTTTTATTTAAATTTGCAAGCTTTCGAGCAAATATACTGCTCTTCAACGGGCTGATATTCTATGTACAATCTCTAAATAATATATATACAGAATAATTGAAAACTTTTGTTATTAGCATGTGCTCTCGCGGGTTTTCCAAAGCTAGTATTGTAGGTTTTCACCAACCCAAGTCAGCTATAGTTTGTGGAGGCAATCAATAGATGGCGTTTAGTTCTGACATCTATTTTGACGGGAGAGGTGACCTTTATTTTTATAGATTTTTTTTGGCATTTTTATTTGGAATTAATTTTTTTTTTTTTTTCAGAATTGTATTTATTAAAGATATATTGGTATTATAGGATTTTTTTAAATCTCTCTTAGTATTTATATATAGGAATCTGATGCTTGGTTCTATAATGGTAAATTTCAGCGGGGTGTAGGAATAGATTTATGTTGTTTTTATTTCTTTGACAACTACACTCATGGAGACAAAACTTAAGGAAGTTGTACCTTTTAGCATGTATATCGGAATTCAGACAATAACTTTGAAAGATATTACAGTGACCTTTATTGAAGACATACTAGATAACCAAGTGTGAACAAAATTGCCTCTGTGTCTCCTTAAAAAAAAAATAGACCACTGGTGACATCAAAGTTTTGTCTATGAGTGTATATAAGAGCTAGCAATTGGCTCTCTATCTCCATTTTATAGTCTCAATGTTTGTGGGAATTTAAACCGGCTGCTTTGTACTTAAGGGAGATTTCTTATTATTTTTGACTGTTATCAAAATTCGAAACTATTATAGACGCGTATGATTCTTTTTAAAAATAAACAATTTCTACTGCCCTTACTGCAATAACTGGAAAAATTAATGGTATGGTAGATTAAACTGGCGAAACCGCTTTTTCCATTGCAGTAAGGGCAGTATAAATTGTTTATTTTTAAAAAGAATCATACGCGTCTATAATAGTTTCGAATTTTGATAACAGATGGCACGCTAATGCATCATAATATTTTTGATCGTGTTGATATCAAAGATAAAATTCAAATTAATCCTGGTAAATCCCTAGAATCCCAAATATGTAAGCAAAAAAAATTGACCTACTTTAGACATATAATGAGAGCAATTGAATTAGAAAAGATACTGATGTTGTAAAAATTGATGGAAGAGAGGAAGACCTCCAATGAGTTGAGTGAAATGGGTTCAAGGAAATTACCAGAAGGTCACTAGATGAACTGTGAATGATGGTCAAAAACAGATTAAAATTGAAGATTATTTTTCCATATGGTCACCAAAAGTTCTCTTCTTCCTCTTCTCCACTCAATCACACTAAGGTATCAAGCTTGTAAAGGCAATTTTACTTTATCCAATCATGATGGTTGTCAAATCTCCCTACCCAAAAGTTGAACTTGACTTATCAACAACAATTAAAAGGAGGGTTGTTATTCCCCTTGCCTTCTAGTTCCCTTCATTTTGATATCTCCTCTAGTCGCTGGTTATTGGTTTCTCTATTTGCAAGGAATGTTATTTTATTGTTGTTATATCTGTTTCTAATTGTGGAAAGATTTCACAAATTCCATTGAGTCTACGCTCCTCAAGCTGTTTGATGATAAATAGTGGCCTCTTCAAAGATCCTGTTTAGTGCACCTAATGCAAGCCAAAATGTGTTCTGGAGCTGCAGGCCATTTGTCGTGATGCAATTGAACCAGTGTTCATTGGGGGGAATTTTGAACTTCATCAAGATATTGTTGACTTAATGTTAGGCTACCAGTCATGGTCAGAAAGTGTGTGCAGGTTCTTATGGATACTTGAAACCCTATTGGCAGCCTATTGTTCTAACATGGAACTCTGACTTTGGCGTCAGCTTAACATAATAGCTAGTGCTTCCACCTTACACATAAGGTCTGACACTACTCTATAATGTAATGAAAAGGCAATTTCCTGATCGTGCAATTGTATTTTACTGATGGTTATATTGGGTAGAGGCCAACTCTGGGAAAAAATAACTTTAAAAATAACAAATGGTTGAGATATAGTTTCTGATAGTAAGCCATTCATTTGCTCCATCAGGAATGCTCTTTCATATTAGTTTCATCTCTACTTTTAAATTATTATGAAGCACATTGCTACTAACTTCTTCTCCCTTCTATCTCTAGCTATATAAAAGACACCTCTCTACAAAGGACAGTTTTAATTGCCAAAATTACTATTTTTTACTATTTAGCAACTCTCAGGTAAGAGTCTAAAAGACACTTTGTTTCTGGAACTAGATGTTGTCCTTTATAGGGAGATAGTTCTACTTAGAAAGAGGGGATCATATATCGCTGCAACTCTTTTTATTAACGCGATTAAAGGAAGCCTTGGGGCAAGCCCTTCTTCAGTTAATCGCGTTAATAAAAAGAGTTGCGGCGATATATGATCCCCTCTTTCTAATTTATCGAAATCCGCAATCTGTTTACCATGAATAGTTCTACTGTAACAGCTAATTCTGCCCTCAGAATGTTCATCTCTTCCATTTATTGTCTGTATAGTATGTGTAGTATTCCCATTCATTTGTGTATAGTATATATGTGCCAATTTTATTTTTTTCATCCTTATTCATGGTTTTATTTATTGTGAGGTTAACACCTACTTACACTCATGGCCAAAACTTAAGGAAGTTGTACCTTTTAGCATGTATGACAGGATTCAGACAATAACTCTGAAAGATATATTACAGTGACCTTTATTGAAGACACATGAGATAACCAAGTGTCTCCTCCAAAAAAATAGACTGCCAATAGATGTTGTACTAAATTCAAAAAATCATGTGAGAACGCCCTTGTAACCTCAAAATAATTTTTAACGTCTTTCCAAATGCTTTATTTACTTCTCCTGACAAAGACAAAAGATTTTTGTCAAAACGTTGAGAAAAGTAAAAAAAAAAACTCTAACTGGCAATAGACATCAAAAACTTTCCACTTCCTTAAGTTTTGTCCATGAGTGTAGAAGGATAAACCTGTTTTTGTGATATTTCTACGGCATGCCCTCGCATTGCTACACCATTTTAAATCCAGTCATACATATATATAAAAGGTATAACCCGATCCTTCACACGAGCATTTTAGATAGCAGAGCTCCATTTACATAAGGTAACAAGACTACATTCAAAAACACCATACACCCATACCTCGCTTTGCGTCGAGGTTACGTTCCAAAAAAACACAACGCAAATTGAAACGACGCAAAGTGAAAATATGTGAAGGCGCAATCAAAAACAAAGGTGTTGCCATATTTTAGGAAAAAAAAATTAGACTCGAATCCAAAACAACGCAACTTCGAAAATCTAACGACGCACAGTGAAAATCAGTAAAAATTAAGCAGCGACGCAACTTCGTAAAAAACGCAAAACGAAACGACGCAAAGCGAGGTATTGGTGTATATATATAAGGTATATCCTGACCCTTCACACGAGAATTTTAGATAGCAGAGCTCCATTTACATAAGGTAACAAGACTACATTCAAAACCACCATATTTAGATGTTATATTTCAAATCTATATTCAAAAATGGTCCTTATCACAAAGATTAGTATAGCCAGTCAACTATAAGATGATAAATCCAAATAACTACATTCAATACCTTTGTATCAAGGCGGTAACAATGCGCTATTATCAATATGTAAATTTGGTCTTTTGACATCTCTAGTTTTTTTAATCTATAATCAAAAATGCTCCTTATCATTAGAATAGACCTTAAAAACTTCTCTATAGATGTTCAAGTTTGTGGAAATTGTTGTAAAACTTTGTCATCCTTGAAAGTTCTTTAGAAATTTAAAAACATGTTATTATATTTACATATATCGGGACCGCATGTTACATAGTAAAGATATATATGTAAATGAAGAAAGAAATGTTGAAATAGTTATTCTCTTATCTTCCTCTATAAAAAAATATGTATTTTCACTGCTATTGTTGTGTACAATTGAATCCCATTGTTGCATTTGTTGTCCAAATGTGATACACTAAATAAATGTCAGTCTATTATCCTACTTTTGGTCCTTATTATAACTATACAACTTTTCATCACTTTTAGTCCCATTTACTTCCCCTTACTGCTTCATTTTCTTTAATGTCTTTTTAATGCTTTTTATTAAAAGGCAGTTGTGCTAACTACCTACTACATTTATCATGGCTTGTGCCACATTTACTTGGGATAAATTTTTAAAAGTTTTTTTTTTTTTGCTTATCCCTAGTACAAATAGTACAGGCCATGATAATCATGGTGGGTAGAAGTAGGCGACTGCTTTTACTGTAAATGCACCACATGTCTACACATGTGAAAAGCAGTTCGACTTTGCACTTACAAATGTGCCAGAGCCCGGTTTGGTTACTTGCACTCGCTGGTGGGGTTGGACTTTTGCAAGAATCGGGGGCCATTGGACAATTTTTTTTTTAAATCAGAAAAAAATTGTCCAATGCGAGAATCGAACCCGGGTCCTAGCGGTCGAAAACCAACAGTTTAGACCATTCTTCCACCAACCCCCGCTTTAAAAGTAATGAAAAAGTAAAATGATCTAGTGAGCACCAGTAAGACTTTGGTTCACTATAGTCATGGTCACTACATTGTATGTACAAAAGTTGAACTGCTTTCTACATGTGAAAAATAATAGAAAAAAAAATGAAAAGGTCAGGTTTTGTTATTAAAAATGGCATATCCTGAACAGGAGCACATGTGCTTTACAGAAGGCAGAGCGCCATTTGGTGGAGAATATGTAGATATGTAGTGCACTTACAGTCAAAGCAGTCGCCAACTACTACCCAACATGATTATAATGACCTATACCATGAGTACTAAGGATATATGGTTTCAATAGTAGTTGAGTTTATGCCCTCATTATATGGGAAGGTCAAGTTTACAAAGTTCATCATTTCATTTGAATCAGTTCTAAGACCAATCTTCCAAGGCAATAGCCAGTCTGGTGCAAGGATTCTCATAGAGGACAAATAATGTCTCCTGCATTCAT
The DNA here is from genome assembly GCA_030710605.1 of Cordylochernes scorpioides. NCBI lineage: Eukaryota > Metazoa > Arthropoda > Arachnida > Pseudoscorpiones > Chernetidae > Cordylochernes > Cordylochernes scorpioides. The sequence goes on from CP092868.1 coordinate 14,600,075, forward strand.
ATATACCATTGACCTAACAGTAGGTTTAGCCACCTGTAGAAGCCATTTCCAACTTCAAGGAGAGAAGTCAGTGTCCTCTTTCAAATTTGGATGGAGTTGGAGACTTATCTCAGTCTCTACTTATCTCTCTCTGTTCCCACACTACTCTAGCAGGGGGAGCAAATCTTAACAGATGTGTGGTTCACTCTTGGGAGATGATTTGGACTTTGTCTTAAACTATTTATTATATATATATGTTATATTAAGATATTATTTAAAATGTTATATTAAGATATTTTTTAAAATGTTATATTAAAATATTATTTAAAATGTTATATTAAAATATTTTATTAAAAAAAAAATAAATTATAATTTCATAGATATAAATACTCTGTATAAATCGACCGCCAGAGGTCACGCTTTCTCTATAAATACTCATTGTTGTTGTTCCCCGTTGGTCGACCCAAAACATTTGTACATTATGTAAATACGCTTTTCATCTTTTTTTTATCCTTACGCCTTAAGCCAGGCAGTAATTTTACCAAGTTATGTTTATCCTATAGCTCAATTAAAACAATATCTGATCAAAACCATTTTTGTTATTATACTTTCACAAGATTTTAGCCATGACTGCACCACCATTACCATAATCCTCAACATGATCTAAATTCAAACAGAAAATCTTATTCTTTTTTTTAAATATAATATATATATTAAATCAAAGTTTATAAAAAAAAAAGACAAAATTCAATAAACTAATAAAGTTTATTATTTCATCATTATGTAAGGGAATGGGGAGGACACAAACATTTACAACTAGAAAAGTTGTTTGAAAACAAAAAAGAAAAAAAAAACCTTCCAAAACATTTTATATATTTTATATAAAACAAAAAATATATATACCTTCCACAAAAAAAAAAGTAACAGAAATCATTTGAAGGAAAAACAAGATTGTGAGAAGAAGAAGAGAAAACAAAAAAAATAATTGTCTATTTAACAAACAAATAAAAAAAAGTGTATATATATATTAAATGTGTGTAACATAAAGAAAAAAGAACTAAGAGAGTTAAGAAGAAAGAAAAAAAAAATGCTGGAATAAACAAACAAACAAAAAATGGTAATGGAAGAAAAAAAAACAAAGAACAATTATACAAAGAAGAGTCAATATAATTAGGGGGGAAGGTGATAGAGAAAAAGAAAAAAAGAGACAAGTCCTACAATTATTACCATTAGCTATACATCCAAGAAAAACAATAGTTCTTTTTATTAACTAGATAAAGTGCATGTTGTGAATGTGGAAATTGGCTGATCCTTTATTTGGAAGAAAGAAAAAAAAAAAGATGTTCAACTTTCGTCATATTTTCATAAAAAGGAGCGTCAGAATTAAGACGAGAGAGAGAGAAAAAGAGAAAAGATTAAAAAACTGCCCACATGCTCCAAAAAAAAAGTTAATATATTCCAGCTATAGTCTATCAACTGAGCTGGACCAACCAAAATTCCACATTCCATTTAATCATCAAAGACAACAACAACAACATTTGAAACCCCTCAAACAAACCCCTTATTTGTATATATATATATTACTTCAATAACGTGCAAATATATATATATATTACATCAATCAAACCAACAAAATTTGATTTAAAAAATTACATATACAACAACTATATATATAAATATATGAGTTCACAAAAAAAATATTATATATATGTATAATGAATAAGTCTTTTTATCAAACTATATATAAAGAATACAAACAAACAAAAAAATAGATTAAATATATATATTTTTTTTTAATATAGAAATTTTATAATAAATATATATATATAAATATGACAAAAAGAGATATTTATTGGCAACAATGGCAATTTTTCCCCAGTGGATTCACAACTAATAAAGAATAACATTGCACTCAGTTGATAGGCTTTTGCTGCTTTTTTTTTTTTTAATTTCTGGAGATTAGTGGGCAGTTTTGTTTCCACTGGGAGAAAAAAAGAGAGATCCATTGTTGCCAAGTGTTTGGAAGAAGTCAGTAAGTAAATAGCATGAGATGTATGGTAGGAAGGGGGGGTTGAGAGGGTTGTTGTTGTTGTTGCTGCTAACCAACGGCTGCCTCTAGCACCGGGTCTCATATAGTCCACTTCGGCCAATGTATCTCACCCATTTAATGACATCGTGGTCGCTGTAGTTCAGCTTGGGTTCAAATACCTTGAGGTAGCGGACCTTGAGACCTGACGGGGCGAAGGGAACCTGGACACACCCCAAACAACCATCATAAAACATGTCTTCAGGTCTTCACGTGGCCAAGGGAGAAGCAGTAGAGCAATGAATCTTCAGGAATTCAGGTGGGGAAGAGATCTTCACAGGATGAAATAAGAGCATGCCCTTAAATAGTTGGTACTGTTATCAGTTATGTGCAAACCCCAACTTTCAGTTGCACCATCAGGAGATGCTATTTTTCTTAATTTATCCATCTGATCCCAGTATAATTTCACTTTTGTACTCTTTTTCACTTCTTTATTAGTCTCTCAAACTAAAAATAAATTAATTTCATCTAGAATAGGTGCTGAGGTGTCTTTCTCCAAGCAAATAGCTCAGAATTGTTTACACACACACACACACAGAATCTCTTAAAGAATAAACTGTTTAACAATGCTACATATAAAAATGATAAAAGATTTAAGATAGCTATTAAGCCCATGATACTATTATATCCAGAGTTATGTATAGAGAGAGAGAGAGAGTCCTCCAAGAAGCTGCTCACCTCAAAATTCATGGAGATGGGAGGTCGATTCCATTTCTTCTTGGCGTCAGTCTGCAGGAGTTCAATCTCAGCACTCAGCTGGGTCTCCTTCATGCCGGCCATTCTCTTTATCCTGCACATACATCAAGCTATATGTTGTTTCTTATCCCCTTGTGAAAGCATTAAACAAATTCCATGAATCCATGCTCCTCAAGCTGTTTGATAATAAGCAGCGGCCTCACCCAAAAGTCCTGTTTAGAGCATCTAATGCAAGCCAAAATGTGGAGTTGCAAAGCTACATTTTGGGAAAGTGGGGGTAGATTTTATTGTTGTTTTCCATCTAGCTATATAAACATCTTCTGTATTAGGTACAAAATGAGTAGACACACCAAGGCAACTACATTTTTATTTCAGTAACAATGCCTAGTAGTAGGTGAAGTTTCTATAAAAGCGCTGTTACCACCATCAATTTCGGTACTTTTGTCTGATTTTTATAACAATTTTCTTACCAAAAAGTCCCACACTATTTATTTATTTAGATTTGGTCTTATCACCTGTTTTATAATATAACTATGGTCTGATATCTATCTCAAAAGATTTCAAGTCTTAAAATGGTTAGATGACACTAGATGTGACTGAGAAAATTCTCATTTAACAGTTGAATTTACTCAGAGAACAATAAGGTTTTTGGCAGAAAGCAAAACATAATATCCACTTTTTATCAAGTGTACATATTATGTCAGTGGTGTGAAATGCATCTGATTTGTATCATAAAAAAAAAACTACTATAACACTGAGAGTAGCAGAGAGGGACAAAATTAAGAACATGGCAAGACAGGCTAGCAAGTATAAGTATGGGTTTATTGTACTCTTAGATTTGATGCAGGGAGTGAGTAAGGAGAGATAAACTTACTTCCAGACAATGGCATTCTCACTGGCCTTGTATTTGGCCTTTCCCTTCATGCAAATGAGCTGGACTCCGCTGGTGTTGAGGGGGGTGGGGATCCTCACCTAAGTCACACCCCTTTGGTCAATCAGCCAATAGCAGGACAGCAGGAACCACACACCTCTATCTTCTGACCAATCAGGGAGGGCTTGAAGTTGGACTTGAGGACCACCTTCACCTCCATCTTGGTACGCCCCACCTCTCTCACCAGCGGGATGATACGGAAGGGGAAGCTGATGTCCTTGGTTATACGGTACCTGATTGACACACACTTTACTTTCAAACACAAGATTTAGAACAGGTCATATCAAGCAATTGAAGATGGAACATAATAACAACAAAATCTACCCCATTTGCCCAAAAATGTAACTTAGTGCCTGCAGCTCCAGAAAACATTTTGGCTTGCAATTAGATGCACTAAACAGAACCTTTTGGGAGAGGCACTGCTTATCATCAAACAACTCGAGGAGTACGTCGTACTCATGGAATTTGTGTAATCTTTGCACAAGGGGATAAGAAACAACAACTATTCAAACACAAAGTACCGATAGCATTTTCTAAAATTGAATTAATAACTTTCTTAAATAACAAACAGACACACTAACATGTACAATCCTACCAGGGTTCATGTAGCACAGTCATCAACAAACTCATCATGGCCTACATCACACATACTTGAGATAACAAAATAAATCTGTTAAAATTCCTCTGATAACAGTCTCTACCTTATTACAGTGTCAAGATGTTCCACTTATTTTATCCTGTGTAAATTTACCTCTCTATTAAGGTTACCTACTATTAAGGTCATAAAAACCACAAGAAGACCTTAATAGATGAATATTGCATTCTATATTCTACCAAATGAAATTTTCAGAGTTGAAAATCTTGAAAGCTTTAGTATAAAAACTTATCTAATACAGTATCCATATTTATTACCATGATCAATGAAAGCTGCATCCCTACACCCCATTCCATGAGATCATGAAATCTGTGTAATCTCTACACGAGGGGATAAGAGAGAGAGAGAGAAACAACAACAACATATTTATTACAGTTCTCCTATAAGGTAATTAGACCTAATCCAAATAAATTAATATAATTCTAATGTTATAATCCAAATATTGTGCCTTATTACTACAGTTCTCCATTTATTGCAATCATGGTTGCTAGTAACTCCACCTTTGCCGGTCCCAAGCCCGGATGAAAAAGGAGGAGGGGGAGCAGTAACAAGCTTGCTAAAAAACCTGGGTTCAGCTGGCCCGGCTGATAGTACCCTGTAAGGGCTCCTAATCCAGGGATACAGGATGAGCAGCGTTTGTACTCCATGTTGGGAGCAGCTGCACATGGCGTCTGTTCCTCATGTCAGAGGCGGCCATTTTTTTTTGGAGCTAAGTCGGCCTGCCACTGAGTAGTGCTCCCAGTCTTAACGACAAAGGCAGACGCATTCTACTTCATCCAGTGTGAAGATAAGAAAGAAGAAGAAGAAGATGGTTGCTGGTGACACTCGATTCATTACAAAAATGTCCTCTTTATTAAGCTTGTCTCATTATTATAGCCTCAAACTAAAATAAGACCTAATCTCCAAATAATTTATTAGTGTGTGACATTTCAGCAACAGCATTGTCACCATCATCAGAACAAAATAATAAACATTTATTTATAATGTCACACACTAATAAATTATTTGGATTAGGTCTTATTTTTTAAAATTATAATCTATAATCCAAATTGTGCTTTATTATAGCCATAAACCTTTGTCTCAATGAAGACTTTAATGGGGGGGGGGGGGGGATCCTACTATGGACTCAAAAAATTAATAACAATAAAGGAAATTATGGAATATTTGTATTAGCTGTGCTCTATGAAATCTAACAGAGAAGGAGGTAGAGCTAGAAAGGATGAAATGTAAAACTAGCCTGAAAGAATTTGTGAAAAACTGTAAAAGAGGGATTAACACAAAGACTAAAATGGTATCTAATCTCTAGCTATTTCCTTATTGGCTCTGTTTCAACTCTCTCCCAATTAGTTTATCATCTATCTATTTATATAACTTCCCTCTTATAAAGACTAAAACTTGCCACAGAAATAAAGAAAATCCTGTCTTAATTAAGCAGCTAATCAAAAGAAGGAAATGACACAAATAAAAGAAAATTGCGATGAACTTTTGAATTTGCGATGAAAACGAGCTTTCAAACTCTCCTTCTTCTTCACCCTTTGAAGAGTGATTTCTCGCTATGTTATGTAATAAAAGAAACTTGTTGCATAAAAGGTTTTTAGATATTTTTATAGAAGAAAATTGAATGGCAGGAGAGAGCACAGGTTCCATGTTATCATAGGTTTCTAAACACTTTATAAACCAACCATGTTGTTTCAACCATAGGCTCAACAACAGGTTTTACTGCATTCACTAAATAGAGATGTGAAAAAAACTAAGAGAAATTTGGGGAATCTAGGAAGCCATGCCAAGAGGAAATGGAAGTATGAATGAGTGACCCATCAGTTGACCTCAGTTTTGATGGATTGGAGACTGATTTCTCCTCAAGATAAATCAGTGAGAGAAGGTAAAAAAGAAAAAAGTTCAAATTGAGGCCTGACCTAGTTCTAAAAGAGAATGGATAACACTTTTTTCACCCTCATCATCATTTAGTACCATCTCTAATACAATCTTAGCCATCAGGTAAAGCTATATTTCACCCTCTTATTAATAATACTACTATGATAAAGCACAATTTGGATTATAGACACAAGAAAATAAGACCTAATCCAAATAATTTAATAGTGTGTGACAATTCGGTAACAGCATTGTTACCATCATCAGACAAAAGAATAAATCTTTTTTTTTCTTCTTTAATTTATTCTTTTGTCTGATGATGATAACAATGCTGTTGCCGAAATGTCACACACTATTAAATTATTTGGATTAGGTCTTATTTTCTTGTATCTAATAATAATAATACTCTAATACCACGAGCCAACAGCTATTGAATCCTAAGTGATTTGTCCAGATTAAATATCACTTCCTATCCATAACATCAAGAGAAACCAGCATGTTTGTAGGCAATGTATCTCTGATGTGGGAGATTTGTTCTACTATGTGCCAATACATTCCATGGAGAAAAATAACATTTTAAATATTTAAGAAAGCAATTTCCCTCATCCCTAGTTTACAATAAAAAGTGCCAAAAGGAAGAAAGAGAGGTGGAAGTCACAAATTTGTAGGCTGAACACAATAAAGAAAGTGTGGAACTAGCTCTTTATGTTATATATAAAAACAGTAAAAACCTTGCTGGAAAACCAACCGGAGATATTGTTGTTGTTGTTTCTTATCCCCTTGTGTAAAGATTACACGAATTCCATGAGGAGATATTGTAAACCTTCCCTGATAACAAACCAAAAATAATTCTTGAAATAACAGACACTTCGGCCTGAGAAGATTTTTTTTCAACATTTTGACAAAAAGTTTTTGTGTCCTTGTCAGGAAAAAAATAAATTACCAGGAAGGGTGTTAAAAAATATGTTTTTAACATATTTCTATAAAGTTCCAACTAAACCGTGGATATAAAGTTCTGTCTCTTTGAGGTTCACTATAGTGTGGTTTTACTGTACTCAAGTATGTTATAACTTCACTAATTCAAGTATGGCCATACTTACTACAGGTCCCAACAGTTATTCCAACCTAATTTAACAAGACTGTTGTTCTTGGGTTTTGTATTGAAGAGATTTTACTGTGTTATCTTTCTTGGTAAATATAATGATATGTTACAATTATAGATTAAAATCAAGAGGTAACGGGATCAAATCTCCGAATAATTGAAATGTTTATAACATTTTGGTAAAATTGATAAGGCACAATTTGGATTATAGATTATAAACACAAGGTAATAAGACCAAATCCAAATAAATAAATAGTGTGCGACGTTTCGGTAACAGCGTTGTTACCATCCTCAGACAAAAGTACTGAATTCAGTACTGGATTCAGTACTTTTGTCTGAGGATGGTAACAATGCTGTTACCGAAACGTCACACACTATTTATTTGAATTTGGTCTTATTACCTTGCATTTTGGTAAAACAGCATTGTTACCATCACATAAAAAAAAATTTAGTACTATGTGGAATAATGGTAACAATGTAGCTAGTGAAATGTCATAAACATTTCAATAATTCTAATTTAGTCTTGTCACCCTTTGATGCATTGTAAAAACAATGCAAAAGCTGGCAGATGAGAAGATATACTGAGATGTCTGGACTGAGAAATACTCCTCACCTCATGAGTTCAAACTCCCCGTCAGGTGGGATGAAGCTGATGCTGTGCTCACTCTCAAACTTGCTGAGCTTCACACACTGGTGGAACTGGCAGTCGTCAATGGCGATGGAAGTCTTGCCGCTGCTGCTACACCACACAGATTATTTCCTTTAGTACAGAACCCATCAGTTCAATGTGGAGTGTCTATTCTGGTTTATATCACTGGTGGGTTCCATTGGGAAGGTGAAGGGGGGTTCGGTGGAAATGTGGTCTAAACCATTGGTTTTGAAATGCTACGACCCGGGATTGAATCTCACATTGGGCCCTTTTACATAGTTTTTTATGTAGTACATTTAAACAATGATGCACTAAACAGGACCTTTGGGAGAGGCCGCTGCTTATCATAAAACAGCTCAAGGAGCATGAACTCATGGAATTCGTGTAATCTTTACACAAGGGGATAAGAAACAACAACAAAATAAAATAATTAAAAAGGTTTCCGAAAATGAGTTTCTTTTTATTTTTAAACCGTCTCAAATTTCCGGGCATCTCTGTTCTTCTACAGGAGAACTTATACAATGAATAAAAATGCCGCCTGATGCCCCAAACTAATTTTTTTTTTTTTGTAAATGCTCCTCCAATGACCCCCGATTCTTGCAAAAGTCTAACCTCAACAGTGAGTGCAAGTAACCAAATGGGTTTCTTAAGCACACTTGTAAGTGCAAAAGTCTAACTGCTTTTCCACCTGTGTACTACCCCCCCAGCTCCCAGTCTCTTACAGCTACTTGCACTAGAGCTGTGATTGGGAGGATACCCCTTCAAACCTTCTCTATCTCATGAAAAAAGGGACCTGTACCATAACTTACTGGAAGCTCATTGTTTATATAACCTTAGCATACTTTATCAATAGTTCATAAATACATAGGCAGCCATCTAGAATTAGACAGTGGACCAACCTGCGAGTAGGATCATCAATGGTGGAAGTTCCCCCTTTGCCTGTAGCCTTGGTATCCATGGTGATCTTGTCGTTGATGCCAAACTTGCACTCCGGCATGCCAGACAGGTAGGATTTCATGACCACCTTGCCAGCCACATGAGCACTCAAGACCTGGCCCTGAGGTGACATCAGCAAGTTCACATACTCCAGCACATCCAGGAAGAGCTCGTTGCGGCGGTACTTGATACCTTCACGTCGCCAGCCTATCTGGCCTGTCACCTACACACATCAACAGTGATTTATTTATTTTTTTTTTTAACAAGTAAAAATTTGTATGAAAAATAGACACTTCGGCCAGTTAGTTTTTATTTTCTCAACGTTTCAACAAAAATCTTTTGTCTTCGTCAGGAGAAGTAAATAAAAATAAAGCATTTGGCAAGGCATTAAAAAAGAGAACAATTTTTAAACGCCTGCCAAATGCTTTATTTTTATTTACTTCTGTTGACGAAGACAAAATATTTTTGTCGAAATGTTGAGAAAATAAAAAAACTCTAACTGGCCGAAGTGTCTATTTTTCATACAAATATAAATACCGGCCAGGCAGCCTCTATTTTTACGATAAGTAAAATTTGGATAGAAATAAAATGTAATGGGCTCACAGAAACTAAATCCAAATAGGTATTGCTATATAGGACTTGCTCTAGCATTATCTTCATATTTGATTTATTGTGATATAAGAGAGATAAGGCACAATTAGGATTCTAGGCTATAAGCACAAGACCAAATCCAACATCTATATAAATCAATGTTTGTATGTTTGTATGTCCGGTATACAAATTCGCAGTAGTTCACTATTTCAAACCAAAATTTCCATACATAGGTAAAAAAATACGGGGAAGACGATAGGCTATTTTTAAAAAAATATATAAATCAATTATTAAAACTATATATTCAAATTATTCTACTTAGCTCACGAACAGCGCCCTCTATCAAAGATTAGATTAAATTATGCTGATGCAAGCAAATAGATAATGCTAATAACAAACAATTCTTAAAAAATCTTATCTAAATATATATCACTCAGGTAGATATGCACACGGGTCAATCCCAGGGCGAAGCCCGGGTCTCCCGTCTAGTACTATTTATTTGGATTTGGTCTTATTACCATGTGCTAAGAGAGTTATTAGATTAAGGAGGCCATATTTAATTATTTTATATAGAAATTGCTAGTAGTAGTAGTGATGGCCTTCCAGTAGCTTTCTTGATCCCTTCTAGCTAGCTCATTGCATGTCTTCCTTCTACATTTAATTGTTCCCAACATCAACATTCTTTTCCAAACCATTTGTTCTCATTATGTATCCAAAGTAAGTCAGTCTTTGTTTACATATTTGGGATTCTAGGGATCTAACAGGATTAATTTCAATCAAGATTATAAACACAAGGTAATAAGACCAAATCCAAATAAATAAATAGTGTGTGACGTTTCGGTAACAGCGTTGTTACCATCTTCAGACAAAAGTACTGAATTGTGTTTATAATCTACAATCCAAATTGTGCCTCATCAATTTCATTTAAGATTGAAAAATATTCGTCTTTTTATCTGTCTCCACGACACTCTGAATAGCTTTCTTCATGTCCACATTTCAAAGGTTCAATTATTTTTCTTTCTTCTTTTCTGAGAAGTCCATATAAATATATTATTATATATATGTGTCCCTCAATTTTAAGTTAAATTCCCCAAGGATCAATTATTTTCGGTATAGAATTTGTGATTTTAAATATAGAGCTTGTGAATTTGAGGAGGATAAGAGGCACAATCAAAATATATAATCCCAGTAGGAAACAGAACTGTATAATTAGATGTCTTTATGGTCATTCCAAGTTAGTATAGAAAGAAGAAGAGCAGTTTTAAAGTACATTAAAAAATTAACCCTGTGTAATTAATAAGACAACTGTGGACACCATTTAAGTACAAAAATCCTAACTACTTTCTACAAACCTATATAAAATAGGCGTTATTGTTAATTTTCAAAATATTCACACCTATATTTTACAAAAATTATTTTGTCCATAATTCTATATACAGTTACGAGCGTCATCATCTCTGTCACCGTTTGCTTATTGGCTTCTGTAGCGAGCCAATAGGAGAGCGCCATTCAGGTGTCACCGTTTGCTGCGCCACCACGTGGCGCGACGGTGACCTTGAGTGACGTAATGACAGGGTAGGAACAAGAAATTACTTGCTATCATTATCATATCATTTTATGTATATATCAGATTTAAAATATATTCATACAAAAAATCTAAATAATACAATTTTCAAATATCGTTGTGAAAATTTACAATTTTTATTTTTTGTATTTTAAAAACACACAAAGATTGAAGCGGGACGTTTCAAAAGAGTGCCATCCATGACGCCAATTTATAATTGTAAAGAATAGTATTTTAATAAAACATTTAATTGGGTAAAATCCTAGCGTTGCCCGGGTCATTCGGCTAGTATAAATATATATATCAAAATTTTCTCCCCATTGAATATAACAAAATATTTGTAAAAACTTAATGCTGTTGATGCTATGTGGCGCTGAGTTTGTTGTTGATACACTTTAAAATGTTATAACACCTTGATAAAGGTTAGCCTTCAGCCAACTGAAATATTGGCAAAATAAATGATATTTTGATCCAATATATGTCTTTTTATTTAACAAACCTATATGTACCCTTCCCATTAATATATCATTGCAGTAGAAAATTATTTTATCTTAAAAAGAAGTATACGCATCAAAAATAGTTTTAATTTCTTCTACTGGTATAGCCTTGTCCCTTAAAAGTGTTGCAACAAAATGTTCATGGCCCAATACATTCCACGGTCTATTTCATGGCACACTTTCACAGAAAAGGAAGCCAGTTGTAAACCACTAATAATGGCACATGCTCCATTCTT
>CP092868.1:14611968-14707228 GCA_030710605.1 Cordylochernes scorpioides
GATGGATGGGGTAAAAAAAAAAATTTTATATCATGAAAAGGCAATGACTATATAGAGAAAAAGAAGTTCAAAGTGGTAACATAATGAAATACTAACTCCTTTTATTGACAATAAAGGATTCAAAAATACTTCTATGGAATATATAACAAATAAAGGCAGATTATTTTAATACATAGAAACCAACCAAAAAAAGATTTTGAATAAACAGAAAAGATAACTATGTACACGTTTCATAAGTATATGAACGTGGCGCAAGCTTTCTTTCAGAGAGTTCCCCAGGTCAGTCATTGACACCTTTTTTACATTAAGAAAAGGCTATTTAAAAAAAGAAATTTCAAGTAATCGATTTATGATTTTTTAAATTAGGTGTTTCGATTTATCTATTTCACGAATGCAATATTGGATTTACTCTTTTCGTGAGTACTGATTGTATTAGTAATTAGTAGAAGGCGGGGTTATACTGTAATCTAGGGTTATTCTCGTCATTAAAAATAGAGTTGATTTTTTTAGCAACTCTTGTATGTTTATGAAAAATGACATAAGAGCGATAAAAAATAAAAGTTTTTACTACCCTGCTTTCCTGAGATATAGAAGCCCAATAATAAACGTTTTTTAAGCCGTCGCTAACCTAGAGAATTTGTGGTTGCTAAAGAACAAAATTATATTTTATTTTATTTACGTTTAAAACTATATGATTTTGTTTATAAAATTATATTTAGATGTTTCTCGATTCTCGACACACAGCTATGAAATATAATTAAGAGCACACTTTGGAGAAACATTCGTTTTTTTTTTTTTTAATATCAATAAAAACTATTTTAAATTTAACTTCTGGTTCGCGAATAACGTAAACATAAGATTTAGTGGCGACATTACTTAACTTGGGAACCCTGGGGGGGAAACCATTTATTATTAGCACTGAGCTTTAATAATGACATTTAAAACGATTTCACTTTTCCTTTTTGTTTCGTTTTTTGTTTTAGCAGTATTTTTTATATTAACCTTGGATAGCACCCGCGTGAAAACCATCCGACTTCCAAACGAAAGCTTTCTTTTTGGCACCCATATTTATAAGAAAGGAGAGGTTTTTATAGATTTGTTTGATTTTCAAAAAATTGAGTTCCCACACTTTTGGAAAAGTAGTGGCTTATGGTAAGTTTGTTTCTATATTTATTTTCAAACGACACTGCATGATATCGTATGGTATATGTCTTCAGCATATTGCTGGCCATTGGTAATTAGTCGCCCATTATATATGAATTTCTAATACCACATATGTTTGAGAACGCTAAAATTACAATATACACACAGTTTTAAAAATATTAATAATTTAAGCCTAGTTTCGTTTTTGTCATTATGCATAATAGTGCTATTAAAATTGTAGGTTTTGAACGTCGAAACAGAAAGTATAACACAGAATTGACATGAACCAACCCTAACACATATAAAAAAAATTTACACTTAATCTAAAATCTTTGAACAAACCTCTTTCTTAATTATACTACCGTTTTGAAAGAAAAAAAAAAATACTTGTGTTAAATGTAGTACACCTTTTTATGAAAGACACAGGTTAGCAAATAATTTAAAACTATAGAGAGGTCATCAAGTAAATTTAATTTCATCTGTGAAAAATAGTAAAAAATTGAATTTGTACTTGGATCAGGTGGATTAATTGAGAAAAATTTTCAGGAAATGTTCTTTTTCTTAATTTCATCTGATAGGTCACTGATATCTGATATGGCAATAGTACTGCTAATTAGTTGATTGATTCATTACATTTTTGTGACATATGTGAACATGACTGATGTTTCAGGACTGGAAAACTGGTTTACTAATCTAATGTAAAGTGTTTACAAGTTATGACATGGTTAGTTTAGGTAGGGTTAGTAAACTGGTGAACCAGCTCACAAAGACTTCCTTGTCATATCTCTCTTATTCTTCTTTCTTATCTCCACTCAATCATATTAGGGTGTGCTAGGGATGAGTAGAGCATATCAATGGATGAGCCAATCCAGTCAGAATGACAACTGTCTGTCATGATTGGGTGAAGTAGAATGCGTCTGCCTTAATCATTAAGATTGGGAGCACTACTCAGTGGCAGGCCGACTTAGCTCCAAAAGAAATGGCCGCCTCTGACCTGAGGAACGGATGCCATGTGCAGCCTCTTCTAACATGGAGTACAAACGCTGCTCATCCTATATCCCTGGATCAGGAGCCCTTACAGAGTACTATCAGCCGGGCCAGCTGAGCCCAGGTTTTTTAGTGAGCTTGTTACTGCTCCCCCTCCTCTTTTTTCATCGGGGCTTGGGACCAGCAAAGGCGGAGTTCTCTTGTCATATGATTTAATCAACCACTCATGGGTGCTTGTGATATTACTGATCATGTGTTCTCACCAGCCAATCAGAAGCACCCCTGATGACATCATTGATAACCTGGGATATGATTTAAATATAAATTTAGTTTAAAAATTTAAATATAATCAATGAAAGCTGAAATTTTATCCTCAAGTCATTAATATATAGTAGGCAGTGTATATACTCATTGACAAAACTTAAGGAAGTTTTACCTTTTAGCATTGGGATTTAGACAATAACTTTGAAAGATATTTGATACACTATGACCTTTATTGAAGACATAAAAGATAACCAAGTGTGAACAAAATTGCCACTGTCTCCAAAATAAATAGATGACCGAGGACATCACACTTTCCACTTCCATAAGTTTTGTCCATGAGTGTATATGCCACTTGTGTTGGAAATTTTCATTTCAGTCGTTTTTACAATTAGGGTCACATCCTACCAGGTTCACATTCAATTCTTTGGAGAAGAAAGTTTTTTTTTAATGATAAAGCACAACTTGGATTATAGATTATAATTTTTAAAAAATAAGACCTAATCCAAATAATGTATTAGTGTGTGACAATGCTGTTGCCGAAACGTCACACACTAATAAATTATTTGGATTAGGTTTTATTTTCTTATATATTTTTTTAAGTTGAAAAAATATTTGCAGTGAGATTATACATTTTATCTAAATAATGTGATGGCCATTGTTTATGAATGAGATTTTAAACAATTCACCATTTTTTGTCTTTTAATTCAAAACATAAGTTTTTTTTTCTCTCCTTACACCAATGATAAATATATTGGTAGGGGCCTGTGACTCATCAATAGTGTCTTTATCACCTTAGTTAATAGCCCAATCAGATGTCCACTCCCTTCTAGTCTAGCATAGGTAGTTAAAGACCCTGGAGAAAAGATCATCTTTGGTTAATCTGAAACAGGAATCATTGTAATCTGGGAAGGTATTCTGTTGTTGTTGTTGTTTCTTATCCCCTTTTGTAAAGATTACACAAATTCCATGAGTTCATGCTCCTCGAGCTGTTTTATGATAAGCAGCAACCTCTCCCAAAGGTCCTGGGGAAGGTATTCTACTTGCGGCAGTTTTGTTTAATATTCCAACATAATATTAGTATAAAGTTGATAAAGTGTGCAATTTGAATTATAGATTAGAAATAAAAGGTAATATGACCAAATCCAAATAAATAGTGTGTGATGTTTCAGTAGCAACGCTGTTACTGAAATACCACATACTATTTATTATATTTGGATTTCATCATATTATATTTTAATAGTATAAAGTTCATAGTATCAGTACCTTAATCAGTTTCTTCTAGATGTTTTGCTATATTGAATCTTTTTATGTATTTTGGCTGTGATTTTTATTACTGTGATGATTTTGTAAGTATATATCTTTTATTTCACACATCATCATCTTCTATTATTAATACAGTAGAACAAACTCTGTAAAGGACAACACCTAATTGCAGAGCCGAAATGTTCTTTAGGGAGAATTGTTTTCTTACTGGAAAGATGTTAATTCGTAAAAACGTGGGACATCTTGTAGAAGGTGTCCTCTATTGAGAGCATCCTTTCATGAAGGTTATACTGTAGTATATAAAATAAAAGGATTTAAAAGCGCGAATGTTCTTTTATACATAAAACGAACTTCTACTGCCCTTACTGCGATGAAAAAATATATTGGGAGGGTTCACCACTGATGAGCCAAGCCCTCCCAATATATTTTTCATTGCAGTAAGGACAGTGGAAGTTCGTTTTATGTATAAAAGAAACATTCACGCTTTTAAATCCTTTTATTTTATATGTATAGATGGCGCGCGTTATTGCTTTGTGTTAAAATACTGTAGTATATTGTCCAGCTTTTCCCTGGAATTGTCAGTGTAAATGTTTATCAACCAATATTGTTTTTAAAAAATTTATTGTCATTATCATGTTTTTGCCTTACCTAACATAATTTGCTGACATGACTTGTGTAGGATCTACAGCATTCTATATGAACTACAGCATTCTAATACATAGTCTGTACATCCAGTCCTCCAGATCCCCACACGAAAGCTGGAGACTTCCTTCTGGGATCAGACATGGCCCTCAATGTTGCCCATCTTGGCTCACTTCCACACAGAGGACTGAAGCAGTTGCGAGTCCACTGGCTGCTCTACTTACTGGAGTAAGTTGATTGAATCTACTGAATTCTCCACAAGCCTTCTCAATGGAACACACATTCAATTCTCAACAACCACCTCCCAGGGTCATTTCCCACATTAAACACTTTTATTTTCTGCTTCAATAGCCTCCTGATTCTTGCCCCAAGTCCAATCCAAAGTAACCAAACAGAGTTCTTGTATACTCCTAAGTACAAAAGTCAAACTGCCTTCTACATGTATTGACATATGGTGCCATACAGTAAAAGACAATTGCTAACTACCCACTATGATTATCGTGGCCTATAGTTATGATAAGAAGAAACATATTTCTCTTTTCCTATTTAAGATATATGAAATTTAAGACAAAACTCGGGGGTCGGTGGAAGGCTGGTTAAACCGTTTGGTTTACGACCACTACGACCCGGGTTCGATCCCCGCATTGGACACTTTTTTCTGTTTAAAAAAAAAAAATGCTCCAAGGGCCCCCGATTCTTGCAAAAGTCCAACCCCACCAGCGAGTGCAAGTAACCAAACGGGGCTCTGGCACATTTGTAAGTGCAAAGTCGAACTGCTTTCACATGTGTAGACATGTGGTGCGCTTACAGTAAAAAGCAGTCGCTAACTACCCACCATGATTATCATGGCCTGTACCACGTGTACTAGGGATAAGCAAAAAAAAAAACTCTAAAGACAAAACTCTAATACTTCCTCAGTGTTTATGCCATTGCTCTACTAACCATTTACCTCACTCCTATATACATGTTTGATAAGGCACAATTTGGATTATAGATTATAAACACAAGGTAATAAGACCAAACTTTGGAAATTTTTTATTTATTTGGATTTGTGGTCTTATTACCTTGTGTTGACATGTTTATTTCTTACTTTAAGTTGCCCTTGTCATTCCCTCCACCATTTAAAAAAAAAAAACTAATTAATAAACAGAACAACAAATCTCCAAATAAATATATGTGATTTAATACTTTAGCCTGAATATGGTAACAACACAATATCTAAGCTACATGAACCAATATTTCGCATTAAATTTATGACATTTCATTGAATCATTGGAAATTAAATTTTACAAAAATTGGTTGATATAGCTAACTCTTTTCCAAACAAACTTTCAGCCAACAAATTATGTTCAAATAATATCTAAGATAACAAGACCAAATAAATGTTTGGATATTGCCATACCTTATCTATAATCATATTGTACCTTACCAACACCAAATTTTTCATGGTTTCCTTCATTCAGGCTGGAAAGTAAAAAGTAAACTCCGCCTTTGCCGGTCCCAAGCCCGGATGAAAAAGGAGGAGGGGAAGCAGTAGCAAGCTCACTAAAAAACCTGGGCTCAGCTGGCCCGGCTGATAGTACCCTGTAAGGGCTCTTAATCCAGGGATACAGGATGAGCAGCGTTTGTACTCCATGTTAGGAGCGGCTGCACATGGCGTCTGTTCCTCATGTCAGAGGCGGCCATTTCTTTTGGAGCTAAGTTGGCCTGCCACTGAGTAGTGCTCCCAGTCTTAATGACAAAGGCAGTTGCATTCTACTTCACCCAGTCAAGTCTCAAGCTTTACAAGCTTGATACCCTAATATGATTGAGTGGAGATGAAGAAGAAGCAGGCTGTGGAAAGTACTGTAAAGGTTCCTCAAGCACCAAATGTAACTTTTCTTTACACCTTATATGCCAGCCTCATTTTTTACAATCCAAATTTTTTCTTTCTACAGGGTTATATCTACCATGATTATGTAGACAACCCAAGATTTAAAATTCATATTAACAGACCAAAATGTAACCTTTCATATGGTTTGGTCATAAGGTTCTAGATAAATTTATTTCATTTAGCATCATTTTTTTAAATATGGCAATTGTGGAGCACCATAGCCCACCCTCAAGGTAAGACAAATTTTCCAAGATTTGTCTTAGAATCAAATACAAGTTTGTTTTCAAAGTTTTATCTTTTCAGATAGGTTGCTGATCAAGTCTATAACTACAAGGTAATAAGACTGATTTTGTTCACACTTTGTTATCTCATGTATCTTCAATAAAGGTCACTGTGTATCGAATATCTTTGTCCCATCTTTGTATCTGAATCCCAATATACATGCTCTTCTTCTTTTTTATCTCCACTCATTCATATCAGTGTATTAAACCCGTAGAGTCTGAGATTTTTTATGGTGTCTGCGGGGGATGAGTAGATACAAACGAGATTTGACATCCATAGTGATTGGGTGAAGTAGAATGCATCTGCTTTTGTCATTAAGACTGGGAGCACTATTCACTAGCAGGCCAACTTATCTCCCATATGAAATGGTCGCCTCTGACATAAGGTACAGATGCTATGTGCAGCCATTCCTAACATGGAGTACAGACATCCTGTATCCCTGGAGCCCTTACAGGGTACTATCAGCCTATACATGCTAAAAAGTACAACTTCCTTAAGTTTTGTCCATGAGTACACCAG
This sequence comes from Cordylochernes scorpioides, assembly GCA_030710605.1. NCBI lineage: Eukaryota > Metazoa > Arthropoda > Arachnida > Pseudoscorpiones > Chernetidae > Cordylochernes > Cordylochernes scorpioides. The sequence goes on from CP092868.1 coordinate 14,618,942, forward strand.
ACAAGTATGTTTGTGTGGAATGTAATGGTGTTTGGTTGTCACACAGGATGGACACAGAAGGTCCCACCATCCACTTCTCCAAGCTGGACAGGTTTGTCAAACTGCTCCGGGACTATGACCTCAATCCTGGCTTTGAACTCATGGGGAATCCATCCGAAGTCTTCTCCAACTTCACCGAACCCCATCAGAGGAAACTCTGGAGGCATATGGTGAATTCTCTAGCCAAGCACTACATTGGTGTGTTCTTCCTTCTCTTTTCTGCTCTTTTTTCCCCTTCTCTACCTCTATGCCTTTCTTATTTTGTGTCTCTCTGTTGGGATTACTTTAAAATTTTATTTTCACTGTGGGTTGGTACTACTATCAGCATTCCAATCTAAATAAATAGTCTACCTGTAAAACTACCTCTCTGTAAAAGACCACACCTAGTTGCAGAGCCAAAGTGTCCTTTAGAAAAGAGGTATTTACATACTAGAGAACAGCTAAATAATAAAAATGGTCATTTTAGGAATGAAAACTGTCCTTTTTCTCATGGAGGTTCTATGGTATCTTTATTTATAAGGAGCTACTATAGTTAGGTCTTTTTGATATGGTAGATGATTGATTATTGTGCTGATGTTCATTATTATATTCATTAAAAATATTGTCTGGCTGGTACTCATATTCACTAGTCTTCTTCTTCTTCTTTCTTATCTCCACACTGGGTGAAGTAGAATGTGTCTGCCTTTGTCATTAAGACTGGGAGCACTACTCAGTGGCAGGCCGACTTAGCTCCAAAAGAAATGGCCGCCTCTGACATGAGGAACAGACGCCATGTGCAGCCGCTCCTAACATGGAGTACAAACGCTCCTCATCCTGTATACCTGGATCAGGAGCCCTTACAGGGTACTATCAGCCGGGCCAGTTGAACCCAGGTTTTTTAGTGAGCTTGTTACTGCTCCCCCTCCTCCTTTTTCATCCGGGCTTGGGACCGGCAAAGGCGAAGTTATATTCACTAGTAAATGGAGACTTTGGTCAAATGGAGAGAAAGTTCTCAATTTTTCCACACAATATTCCTGGGATTAGCCTTCACCTTCATTGGAATGGAAAATAAATTGTAAACATTATAAGCAAAGGTATGAAAAATATATAGAAATCTTTATTTCTTGATCTTGAAGGAGATAGAGGGATACAAGTAAATGTTATTCACTGAAACGTTATGGTAAAAATATAAAGAATTTCATCTGGATGAGGTTTCCTTTTTTACTGGAGAGCTGCTAATGGGGTGAAAATGGTAATTTTTATATATGAAAACTGTCCATTGTAGAGAGGTGTATTCTAGAGTGTCCTCTCATGGAGGTTCTAATGTATTTGTGTTCTTATTTGTAACAATATTGCTAAAAAATTATACTAAAAAAAAATAGAAATAATAAATTGGTGCATATAGGACTAAAGTAGCCCCTCATGGGACCAAAGCAAACTAACTAGATAAAGAAGGTTTGACACAGGTATATGGAGATACTAACCAAGACCAAGTATACTCATGGACAAAACTTAAAGATGTGAAAAATATTTTTTAGATGGTCATCTATTTTTTTTTTTTTTTTAAGGAAACAGACAGTTTTGTTCACACTTGGTTATCTCGTGTGTCTTCAATAAAGGTCACTGTGATATCTTTCAAAGTTATTGTATGAATCCGGATATATATGCTAAAAGGTACAACTTCCTCAAGTTTTGCCCATGAGTGTAGTCTTATCTCCAATCATTAGTATCCTCTCAAGGAAAACATTTAACTGTGGCTCTTATATTTTATTGGTTTCATTTAGAGGTAGAATTAATTTGTGAATGAGAAGTCTGGTTTATGCCAATTTATACCAGAGATGTCTGTAGAGATAGTGCTAAAGGATATCTTGTGGGATGTTCCAGGGATATATGGGAAAGACAACGTGGCCACCTGGAACTTTGAGAGCTGGAACGAACCTGAGGGACGGGATTACAACTTGTTCAACTTCACACCTGAAAGTAAGCAAGAGCTCACAGAATATGTTACACACATACACTTTATTTTGTTTTTTTTAAGATAGTAAGACCCTTAGTAAGTGTTTGTCAAAACACTGGTTAATATAGTCAGCCTTAGTCACTTTATAGGTATGGTGTCAGCTTCATTCATCGCTAATTGGTTCTCTACTGTTTCTTTACCATATCTATTTTTACATTTTACATACATGATAAGGCACAATCTGAATTATAGATTAAAACTACTAGGAAATAAGACAAAATCCAATAGTGTGTGACATTTCAATAACAACATTTTACCATCCTCAAACAAAAGACATTGATTTAGCCTTTTGTCTGAGGATGGCAAAAACACTGTTACCAAAATCTCACACACTATTTATTGATTTGTATTAGGTCTTATTACCTTGTAGTTTTAGATACATGTATCTTTTATTTGTATATATATTCTTTTATTCTTCTCTCTTTTGTTTTTTCACATAAATCCTGGAGATTGTATTGTTTAAGACTGTTGAGTTCCTTCTTTAGTTCTTTATATAGAGTGAATTGTCTCTCTCTTGTCCATTCAAAGACAGTTCAGTATATATACTGGAGAGTGGAGTCTTCAATTTTACATTTTGTACATATAGGAGAGGTTTTTATGTTTCTCTTTTATTGAGAACTAGATGTAAATTACCTAATTTCAACCTGACTTATTAAGTTGTAGCCTCCCTCTTCCTAAATTCCTTAAACATTGAAACACTTGTATAAACTACCTCTTGATTTTTTCAAGAAGATGTGGGTTAGCCAATATTATGCAATAAACCTAAATCATCATTTAGTTGACATTTAATCCACTAGATGGCGCTCTGCTAACTAAAATGTTTATTTGAGTGGTCAGGATATCCCTTTAAATTGCTACTTCCGCAATGCTGTCATCCAAGACAATTTGGCCCATTATCTATTCCATTGCCCATTCCTTCGCGAAAAGAGACTGGAAATTCGCGAAATTTCAGGGCTAACTCACTATAATGAACAACATGTATATGTAATATTATAAAGAATATTGTCTAATAAATAATTATGTACCATGTTGGATATAATGTATTCTGTATGGATTCAAATAAAGATGGCAGTCAAAGGACGTGGAGATGGAAGAAGTAGAAGAGAAAAGAACGACAGATCCAAGTCGTGTATCTAGGTCACTTAGAACAAAGAGGCCCTCATATTCCAGAGTTGAATGTCCTGAGAGATTGGGATGTTAGGCAAAGCTCCTTCCCGACCAAATTCACCATCATGGCCGACAGAGACAGGGACCAATCAAAGGTCAAGCAGGGTCCCACATGACCCAAGCCGGGGGGTGGGGCAACCGCAGTTCGGTCGGTGTAACGTGTGTGTCAAGACGTGTGTGTGCATCTTCTAAAAGTAGTGCCTCGAGGTCCAAGATGTGAGTCATCTCAATCCAATTTAATCGCGAAAATCCTTCCATCTCCTCTCCCGAGCCGCCAATGATTAATATTCCGAGGTGTTTTGTGATTCATTAATCGATATAGTGTGCCGATTTTTCATCCACCGCCATCGATAACGACTGCCCAAACATACAAAACCCCATCCACTCCCGAGGATTCTCAGGACAAAGCACTTTATCACAGTGAAGTCGACAAGCATTTTTTTTATATTATAGAGAGTCGACAGGATGGACGAGAAAAACGAAACGCAAAACGCGGAGGAAGACACCGCAGAGGGAGAAAACAACCCCGCCGTAAGTACTCCCAAAATAGAACCACCCCCTCCGTCGGCAGAGTTGCCGGCCGTCTTGGCACGCCTCGCGGCGTGTTTATCTGCCCTTCAGACCACCAGCGACCGCGTGACCCATCGGACGGAGATAGAAGTCCAGAGCTTCGACGGGACCTACCCAGCCGCCCAGTTCTTTCGGACATATGACCAGAAAACAGACTGGGATGGTCTCACCAACACGGAAAAAGTGCTCCGCCTACCCCGTTACCTGAACAACAAACCGCTAGAACACTTCAGGAGGCTTCGGATGGAGACCCAACATTACATCCAGGTGAGACAGACCTTCCTGGATCTCTATCCGGAGACCAATGAGGCCACGTATGCCCAATACTTCTCCATGAAGCTGGCCGGACAGCCCAACCTGGAAGAATACTATCGGAATAAGACCGCGCTGGGTCTACAACTGGGCCTCCCACAAGAGGTCATCTTGGAGACGCTCACCGAGGGGCTGCCACCCTCCGACCAGCGCCTCGTCCGCATTGTGCCGCCAGAGAACCTAGGTGCATGGTTCCGGCTGGTGCAGCGGATCCGCGGCAGCGGCGCACCATCTCCAAGGCACCCAGACGAGCACGCACCACCCCTACTGGGCCCCTACGCACCGGTGCGACCTAGTCCAAGAACAGTGCCAACCAGGTCGACCCCGCCAACAGACTGCCGTTTTTGTGGTGGACTACACTGGCACTCTGAGTGTCGTCTCAGACAAGCCCCGCAGTTGCCCCGTGCCTCCGGAGACGCACGAGCAGCGCGCTCCGCGCAACTAGCGGAACAACGGCCGCGAGCCCAGCCCCATCACCCAGCGTCACGCGCACAAGCCACTGGGATAACCAAGGGAGCCCCAGACCAGCAGCCAGCAGGTAGGCCTACTGACCAGGCCTTTCGTCAATCTGACAATTAGACTGCCAATCTCCCATGGACTGTCCCTACCATTCCTGATAGACACGGGTGCGTCCGTTAACCTAGTGTCATGTGCCATATATAAAAATTTAAAGAATAATTTCCCTGACCTAAATTTAATAACTAAAAAAATAATAAATTTACAGACAATAGATGGCCACGTGCCAACAATAGGCCAGATTACCTTCCCCCTATCCATTCATGCCATAACCCAAAACGAAGTATTCCACGTGGTGGACGCCCCTCTACCATTTGGAATACTTGGTATTAATACCCTCCGTAAATTCAAATTAAAAATCGATTTTGCACATGGCACTATGTACCAACTCGACGCACCTTTGTCGCCCCTGACCTACCACTTTGCTGTGTTGCCCGAAAGGTGCACATATTGGGAATGCCAGGCGGACCTATGCAAGGCCCACACTATTTTTCCGCCTGCCGCCAACAATACCCAATATGCGCATTTTTCGGACAACACGTCCACAACCCAGGGACTCACCCAACCACCGCACCATGTCCAATCAAAGAACTTTTTTAGAGCCAACTGCTCTTATTATAGGGTCAAGGTACCAGAACAACCACCCAATGCCAACCTCTCACACCCCACCAAGGTCCAAACGGACCACCTTCACCATACACCCAAACATCCCCATTCCACACACCATTCCATGTACCACACACACCACCCATCATCACCAGAACACCTCCCAGGGATCCCCATAGACAATCAACCGCAGCCACCGTATCCACCTCAATTCCCGGCGCTATTGCGCCAATACCAACACGTGTTCTCCCGGAACAAATTCGCGGTCCCATGCCTAAAGGTTCCCCCAGTAAGAATCGCCACCAACTCCGACAAAGTCGTCACCATCCGCCCATATAGGGTACCGATATGCGACCAACGGGAAATACGCAGTCAGATCCGACAGATGTTGGATAATGACATCATTGAGCCGTCCTACTCCCCTTTCTCTAGCCCGGTCACCCTAGTGACCAAGCGAGACAAGACCAAAAGGTTTTGTATCGACTATAGGAAGGTGAACGAGGTCATAAGCTCCGATGTCCATCCACTCCCGAGGATCGAAGATATACTGGACCGTCTCGCGCGGGCCAAGTATTTCTCGACTGCCGACGTCTCCTCCGCATATTGGCAAGTGCCGATACACCCTGATTCTCGACCACTGTTGGCCTTCGCCACGATAGACGGGTTGTATCAGCCCACCCGATTGCCTTTCGGACTTAAGACCAGTCCACAGATCTATGAAAGGGCAATCAATCAGGTCCTGCAGGGGCACGGACTTGATTGTGTGGCGCACTATTTTGACGACTTTGTCATATATTCGGAGACACTGGAGGAACACCAAGAACACCTGCGCAAGTTTTTCGCGTTCTGCGACGCGGAGAACTTGCAACTCAACCTCACCAAATGCGAGTTTTTTAGGCAGACCATCGAATTTCTGGGGTACACAATCACCGCTGGTACCACCACCCCACTTATCCGCAATACCGACGTAATCCACGCTATCCCACCCCCGAACAATCGCAAAACGCTGCAATCCTTCTTAGGCGCCGTGAACGTCTATAATAAGTTCATCCCGGACTATGCCCGTTTGCGGACCCCACTCAACAACCTTCTCAAGAAGGATGTGACGTGGGACTGGGATGACAAATGCCAAAAGGCGTTCACCAGCCTGAAGGAAAGCCTCACACAACACCCCGTATTGCACCTCTACAAGGATGAACTACCATGCCAGGTATATTGCGATGCATCAACACTTGGCATTGCAGGCGTCCTCAAACAAGTCCACTCCGCTGGGAAGGCCTACCCAGTCCAATATTTCAGCCGCGCTCTGCGTGTACACGAGCGTAACTACACCATCTCCGAACTAGAATGCCTCGCCATTGTCGAGAGCGTGGAGAAGTTCCGTGTGTATCTAATGGGCAGAAAATTCACCATATTTTCTGACCATCACGCACTGCAGTGGCTGAAGACGATCAAAAACCCGTCAGGCAGATTATTCCGATGGAGTTTGAGGTTATCGTGTTACGAATACGAAGTCCGCTACATAAAAGGAGCACTACAACATGAAGCGGACCTCCTATCCCGTAACCCGTTTTGTGGATTCTTAGACGCCACCCTCATTAAGAACCACCAACTCACTCCTTCGGGAGAATCTAAACTGACCATTGATCGAAACGGACTGCAAACCCTAAAGCGTAGAGGTGTAACCAAAATTGTCGTCCCTGACGCCCTCGTTCCCGACCTACTAACAAAGGTGCACAGTCGGTACAACCACCCGGGCATATCCCAGATGACCAGGCTCATCTCTCCCCAGTACTACTGGAAGGGGATGTCAGAAGACATCTCCAAAACCACCAAAGCCTGCGCCATCTGTCAGTCAACAAAACCCCCTCGAGGTCCCACGTTTGGGGAACTAGGACAACTTCCTGTGGCCACTCAGCCTTTTGATCTGGTCGCCCTCGACACCATAGCTGGACTTGCCAAATATGGTAACGCCAAAGCTTACCTCCACGTTGTGGTGGATCACTTTTCGCGCTACACGTGGACCTTCCCCTCAAAATCTACCAGCATCACCACCTATCAACAGGTGATAAAGCGAGTGTTGCAGGACGGCTCTCCGAAACGCCTACTCACGGATAGAGCGCCTGCGTTCACCTCACCAAAGTTCAGGAAGTTCCTGATTAACAGGAACATCCATCCCCTGCTCACCACCAGTAACAACCCCCAAGCTAATGGTCTATGCGAGCGCCTGAACGCTACCTTAACAGGCAAACTAAGGTTACTCCATTTGGAAAACCCCAAAGCCGCATGGACTAAGCTGGCGAAGCGCGTTACTGTGGTGTATAACAACACGCCCCACTCAGTTACCGGGTTCCCACCTGGCTACCTGATGTTCGGCGTTCTACCTCCCGAGCTCACTGAGCATGTAAACCCCTACCCCGTTTTAACCACAGCCCGACGGATAGCCCATGAACGTACCCAGGCCAAGCACCTCAAGGACAAACATGCCTACGACCAACAACATAAGACACCCCATTTTGAACCCGGAGATCTCGTGTTGGTAAAAGTTTACCATCACCCCAATACAGGCAAACTGGCTCCGTATTTCACGGGTCCCTACGAGATCTTAGAGATCATCTCTCCCAACGTGGTGAGAATAAACCGACCCAACCAACCTCTAAATCGGAATACCGACACAGTCCATGTAAATAAATTACAGTACTATAACGAAAATATTCGTTATATCGCACCTCCCACTCTGATACCACACCCTGCTAAACCCCAATCTAGGACGCTACCACCACTGTTCGAGCACCTCACCCCAGACCTCTTTACAGTTGAGCGCTTTGCTCCTACAATAGGCAATTGTACCACTACCACCCCTGTTGACCCACAATGTAACATTATCGCCCAACGCGATATTCCCCAACCTGCAATATCCCGTCCAACCCATATAACCAAAGTTAAAACCCCAATCCCTACAGTTAGGGCTGATCCCAAACCAATTCCCTTACAGGCAAGGTTTTTTCGTAACGTGAAAACCTTCCCCTTGTTCCACCTCCTATACCTCATCAACCTTTTCATCCTACCCACTGTACTATTACCCATGGCCACCCTACTGTATGTCAGTGTCTATACACTGCAGCCCAACCGTCTCTTCCAACTACAGGAAGCCCTATTCGAAATAACCATCGCCGTAGTGGAACTAATCCATCGAACCATAGGAATAATTCTCCCGGAGTTATGGACCATCCTTGTCCACAGTCATGCCTTGGTCGCTCTAATAGGTGAAATCATAGGAGAGATTTTCCAAACCCTCTTTAGAGCGCGCCAAGTCGAATAGCAATCTCCCCACCTTTACATCACTCGTCGATCACCCCGCTGTCAGCTGGCGTCCACTTTACAGAAACCTTCCGCCGCGCCGACGTCACGTCCTTTCCGATCACGTGACCGACGTCACATCCTCCCTGCGGAATGTAAACAAACCCGCTGTCACTTTTCGCGTGTCACCACACTTAAAGTTACTTTCTGGAACATACACTCACACACACTCGCATACATTCACGCACCTATATAGTTTTGGCAACCTTATGACCTACGACCCTATAATAAACAAAGATTGGACATTGTTATGTAAAAAAATATTCTTCTTTTGTGTATATTTTTGTTAACCAATTTTAAAGGACTTGTACACAACCAGCACTTTTATTTTTTTTTATTTTTATTTTTTTTATTCCCACCATCCATGTCTATCACCCTTTCAATTTCTTAATCACCTCAAGTTTATTTTTTCCTTTTATTGTTTAAACCTTGTTTTGTCCTAACTGAATGAACAACTGACCTGACGCAATACTTCTCATGTATCAGCCTTCAGTTATCATACAGGAGCTTTGATTTCTTTTTTTATGTTTTGTTTATATTTTTTCACCGCCCCAAAGGCTAATCAGATTTCTTTTTTTCTTTTTTTTTTTTTTTCCCTCCATCACCAAATTTTATTGTCTATAGTTTTCTTTTTATTTCTGTTAATGTCTTATATGTTTTGTTTGGATTGCACCTCATAGAGTTTCCCTTGCTGTGGGTTTCCACACAGCAAGATTGAACACCTATGCAGGCAAGATTTTTTTTTTCCTCCAAAAAATTATCATATTTTTTCCTAGTTTAGCAAGCACCCCTATCTACTCAAATTTCTTTTTATTACTTATTTCCATCATTTACTTTCTCCCCAATTGTATCTAACCACTCACTATTTTAAAAAAATTTTATTTTTTTTTCTTTCCCAAAAAATTATTTTTCTTTTTTCAGAATTTAATACAGATCCCTTTTAAAATTCTTATTCATAGGGGGCGCATCTGTAATATTATAAAGAATATTGTCTAATAAATAATTATGTACCATGTTGGATATAATGTATTCTGTATGGATTCAAATAAAGATGGCAGTCAAAGGACGTGGAGATGGAAGAAGTAGAAGAGAAAAGAACGACAGATCCAAGTCGTGTATCTAGGTCACTTAGAACAAAGAGGCCCTCATATTCCAGAGTTGAATGTCCTGAGAGATTGGGATGTTAGGCAAAGCTCCTTCCCGACCAAATTCACCATCATGGCCGACAGAGACAGGGACCAATCAAAGGTCAAGCAGGGTCCCACATGACCCAAGCCGGGGGGTGGGGCAACCGCAGTTCGGTCGGTGTAACGTGTGTGTCAAGACGTGTGTGTGCATCTTCTAAAAGTAGTGCCTCGAGGTCCAAGATGTGAGTCATCTCAATCCAATTTAATCGCGAAAATCCTTCCATCTCCTCTCCCGAGCCGCCAATGATTAATATTCCGAGGTGTTTTGTGATTCATTAATCGATATAGTGTGCCGATTTTTCATCCACCGCCATCGATAACGACTGCCCAAACATACAAAACCCCATCCACTCCCGAGGATTCTCAGGACAAAGCACTTTATCACAGTGAAGTCGACAAGCATTTTTTTTATATTATATATATAAATTTTTTACTACCTTCTTGCTGGATAAAACATTTGTTTATAAATACACCTATCCCCCGATCCGTTTTCACTTTTACACGATTTTCCAAATAAGTTTTTTTTTTTTTTTTTATCGCACTATACTAAAATGCGATATTCTACTCTATACTACCTATGTTGAAAAGAATATTGGGAGGCTCTGATTCATGAGGGGGCGAACACCTATTCAGATTTGACAGTTTAATATACACCTATCCCTCGATTTACACGTTTTTCTTCATATCTACCGTGTAAATCGGGGGATAGGTGTATATAAAAATTTTCAAGGCGATTGATAAAATGAGGTAAGAAGTACTCAACTCCACAGACAACGGCTGATTGCTCCCCCTCCCCTCTAAATTGCTTTTCCTCCTCACTCATGTACATATATAACCCTTTAGGGGAATCCCCTGGTAAGACAATAGTGTCTTAATAAAGGTTTTTGTTGTTGTTGTTGAGTGGTCGGGATATGTCTATAATTAATTAATATCACTACTTGGCCTTATTAATCTTTTTTTAATACCTTTTGCCTTTTCTTTTTCATGTATATAAACCATTTTAGTACTTTATCTTAAATATAATTGAATTTCTATATTGCATGTGTCAGGGACTCTTGACTAATTTCCTATATTGTACTCCTTAATTAGAGTCAGAAATGGACAGCACCAAACAACAATAACAAGATTTAAAATAGGCCATCTCAAGTAATTGAACCATATTGAACCTTGATAAGGCACAATTTGGATTATAGATTATAAACACAACTCAATAAGACCAAATCTAAATAAATAAATAGTGTGTCACGTTTTGGTAAGTATTGTTACCAAAACATTACACATTATTTATTTGTTAAAAGAAAATAAGACCTAATCCAAATAATTTATTAGGTATAAATAATAGATTAGGTCTTATTTTCTCTTTTATTATAATCTATAATCCAAATTGTGCTTTTATCATTATTTATTTGGATTTGTCTTATTGTGTTGTGTTCATATTGAACTTTGTCACACATTCCTTTCTAGATTTAATTCTTCCTAAAGAGAAATACCAATGTTATAACCTCTGCAATATCTTAAGGAGAAAATTACAAAGCCTCCGAGGTTGTGTTTCTTTTGTAAATTCCAATGTTATAACCTCTGCAATATCTTAAGGAGAAAATTACAAAGCCTCCGAGGTTGTGTTTTTTTTGTAAATTCCAATGTTATAACCTCTGCAATATCTTAAGGAGAAAATTACAAAGCCTCCGAGGTTGTGTTTCTTTTGTAAATTCCAATGTTATAACCTCTGCAATATCTTAAGGAGAAAATTACAAAGCCTCCGAGGTTGTGTTTCTTTTGTAAATTCCAATGTTATAACCTCTGCAATATCTTAAGGAGAAAATTACAAAGCCTCCGAGGTTGTGTTTCTTTTGTAAATTCCAATGTTATAACCTCTGCAATATCTTAAGGAGAAAATTACAAAGCCTCCGAGGTTGTGTTTCTTTTGTAAATTCCAATGTTATAACCTCTGCAATATCTTAAGGAGAAAATTACAAAGCCTCCGAGGTTGTGTTTCTTTTGTAAATTCCAATGTTATAACCTCTGCAATATCTTAAGGAGAAAATTACAAAGCCTCCGAGGTTGTGTTTCTTTTGTAAATTCCAATGTTATAACCTCTGCAATATCTTAAGGAGAAAATTACAAAGCCTCCGAGGTTGTGTTTTTTTGTAAATTCCAATGTTATAACCTCTGCAATATCTTAAGGAGAAAATTACAAAGCCTCCGAGGTTGTGTTTCTTTTGTAAATTCCAATGTTATAACCTCTGCAATATCTTAAGGAGAAAATTACAAAGCCTCCGAGGTTGTGTTTCTTTTGTAAATTCCCATGTTATAACCTCTGCAATATCTTAAGGAGAAAATTACAAAGCCTCCGAGGTTGTTTTTCTTTTGTAAATACCAATGTTATAACCTCTGCAATATCTTAAGGAGAAAATTACAAAGCCTCCGAGGTTGTGTTTCTTTTGTAAATTCCAATGTTATAACCTCTGCAATATCTTAAGGAGAAAATTACAAAGCCTCCGAGGTTGTGTTTCTTTTGTAAATTCCAATGTTATAACCTCTGCAATATCTTAAGGAGAAAATTACAAAGCCTCCGAGGTTGTGTTTCTTTTGTAAATTCCAATGTTATAACCTCTGCAATATCTTAAGGAGAAAATTACAAAGCCTCCGAGGTTGTGTTTCTTTTGTAAATTCCAATGTTATAACCTCTGCAATATCTTAAGGAGAAAATTACAAAGCCTCCGAGGTTGTGTTTCTTTTGTAACACAACCTCGGAGGCTTTGTAATTTTCTCCTAAAGAGAAATATGACAGCAATGTTGTGACTCGGACTCTAAACATCTACTTGATTCTAAACACAGGGTTTTGTCTACAGGCTTTCTCTACTATTACCGCGCCAGCTACTATGGAATCAAGTCCGCCAGTAAGTCTCTGAAGATGGGAGGACCAGGGACTAAATGTGATCCCCAGCATCCTCACTCCTTCTGTTGGCATCTGTTGAAACATGCTCCACTGGACTTTATCTCTATCCATCAGAAGGTATGTAGGCCCCTTCCTTCCTTCCTTTTACATATCTATATAGTGGGACAAGTGTTTTTTTGACCAATTTTGTCCTAATAGTTACAAATGTAAAAATTGTTTTCCTTTTTTATTAATCTCACATGAGGTAATAAGACCAAATTCAAATAAATAAGTAGTGTGTGATGTGTCGGTAAAAAATGCTGTTACCCCATCATCAGAAAAAATCACAATAATAAACTTTATCGCAATAACATAACCTTATTCACAACAATGATTAATTTCTCCACAACGAAGACTATCTTATCTACAAAAATGAAACCTTAACCTCAACACTGGCTAATTTATATACCCACAACAATGGAACTTTATCCAAAACAACTAAAAATAATAATTATTAACAACAAGAAACTTTATCCAAATAATAATTCAAACAATATCAATGAAATGTTACACTTTATCTGCAACAATGAAACTTTATCCACAACAATTAGAAACAATCGAAGCTTTTTTACCAAACAATGACCCTCAACAATGACCAATTAATCTGAAACAATGAAACTTTGCTCACAACAATCCCTCTTATATCCACAACAAATATAACTTTCAGGAACAATTTATTTTATCTACAAAAATAAAAATGTGTTAACACTTGATAGTCATTGTTGTGGTGAAAGGTCCATTGTCGCAGATAAATTAGTTATTGTTGTGGATAAACTTTACTTATTGCAGAAATATTTCATTGTTGTGATTGTCTTAGGTAAAATTTCATTGTTGTAGATAAATTAGTCATTGTTGTGGGTAAAGTGTCTTTGTTTCTAATAGCTGTAATAATTATAAGGTAATAAGACCAAATCAAAATAAATAAATAGTGTGTGACATTTCAGTAACAGCGTTGTTACCATCTTGATAACAGTAACTATTTAAAACATGAAATGGTATAATTTCTCATTCAGTACTTTTGTCTGAAGATGGTATCAACGCTGTTACTGAAACATCACACACTATTAATTTATTTGGATTAAGTCTTATTTTCTCGTAGCTAAAAAGTCTTCTTCTTCTTTCTTATCTCCACTCAATCACACTAAGGTATCAAGCTTGTAAAGCTTGAGATTTTTGATGGTGTCTGCCGGGGAAGAGTAGAGCTCATCAATGGATGAGTCAATACAGTCAATAATATGTCTTGGGGTTGCAGGCTGAGAATTGCACTTAGTACATAGTGGGAAAACCCTGCAACCATTCTGGAAAGTCATTGTCCGTAGATGACCAGACTTAAGTCTGGAAATCAAAGACTGTTGTTCTCTTGGGAGGATAGAACCTGACAACCATCATGATTGGGTAAAGGAAAATGCGTCTGCCTTTGTCATTAAGACTGGGAGCACTACTCAGTGGCAGGCCGACTTAGCTCCAAAAGAAATGGCCGCCTCTAACATGAGGAACAGACGCCATGTGCAGCCGCTCCTAACATGGAGTACAAACGCTGCTCATCCTGTATCCCTGGATCAGGAGCCCTTACAGGGTACTATCAGAGCTAAAAAGTTATTTACATTAAATTGACTTGAGTTAAAACAATATATTTTATATATAATGCAGTGATTTAATTTAGAGATATTTAGGAGTATTTTTGCATAAATAAAGATTAAATTTATATAGAAATTTATAAATAACAGGATCCAAAAGGGCACATAGGTGAAATATTTGCATATTAGATTGGGTTGTTGGACCAGAAATCATCCTATATACATAAGCTCTGTGTGAGCAAACATGACAGATACTGAACAAGCTGTCTGTTATGTCCAGGGCAATGGCACCTCACTCTCCATTCTCACTGAGGAACTGGAGTTTGTCAAAGTTCTCTCAGACAACTTCACCAACCTGGTGAACCGCCCCCTCTACAACGAGTAAGTTGAATTCCCTTGTTTAGTTACAGGCTTCTCATTTAGAAGGAACATTTTGATACAGTCAATAAATGCAATTTTGAATCAAGATCAGAAACATGAGCTAATAAGACCAAATTCTAAATAAATAAATATAGTGAGTAATGTTTCAGTAACAGCTTTGATACCATCATCTGATAAAAGTACTGAATGATGATCTGTTTAAGGTATAAACGCTGTTACTGAAGCGTCACTCACTATTTGGAAATGATCTTTTTTATCAATGAAAACTCTTTTATAGAGAGATATCTCCTCTTTTGAGAGTTTTCCTTTCAGGGAGGTTCTACTGTAACTTCAAATTTTGCCTTTAGCCTTTAGAACCACAAGGTAATAAGACCATCTCTAAAC
This sequence comes from Cordylochernes scorpioides, assembly GCA_030710605.1. Classification (NCBI taxonomy): domain Eukaryota; kingdom Metazoa; phylum Arthropoda; class Arachnida; order Pseudoscorpiones; family Chernetidae; genus Cordylochernes; species Cordylochernes scorpioides. The sequence goes on from CP092868.1 coordinate 14,633,975, forward strand.
TATTTATTTATTTGATCTTATTACCTTGTGTGTTCCTAAATCTATAATCCATATTGTACCTAACCCATGCCTCTGATTATGTATTCCAAGTATAAATATGTTATCTGGCTGTTGTTGTGTAGTGAAGGGGATCCACTGGTGAACTGGGCTGAACCCCAGGAGTGGAGAGCCGATGCCACTTATGCTGCCATGGTGGTCAAGGTTGGTAGTTTACCTGGTCATTATTATTATTATTATTATCCCTAGTACACGTGGTACAGTACATGTGTACTTGGGATAAGTTAAAATAGAAGACTTTTTATTATTATCCCATTATGTAATTATAAAAAATTCACAGACTGAATTCATGGATTAAATTGACAATCTTGGTAGAGTTGGAATATAGGTCCTGTCTTGAGGCTCCTATACATTCCAAGAGGTGGTATGGGGACTTATAGGCTAAAAACAAAAATATTAGTTCATGTTTCTTTAGATTTCTACAAGCCAATTACATGTAGCTGTCATCTCAGCACAGATTCTCTGTGTTTTGTAGATCATCTGCCAGCATGCGAGGGAGTTCAGCTACAACCGCCCTGAAGTTGCCTACAGCATGCTGAGCAATGACAACAGCTTCCTGAGCTATTACCCGCATCAGTTCACCCAGCGCACTCTACTGGCCAGGTTCCAGGTCAACAACACCATCCTTCCCTTCACTGTCCTGGTGCCCAAACCTGTCTTCTCCGCCATGGGCCTCCTGGCACGGCTCGGCCGACACCTACTCCACCCCATCCTCACCACCCACACCAGTCCTGACTACCTGGACTGCCTGGCAACCCTAGATATCTCCCAGGCTCACAGGTGACCACATCTCTACTGTAGAATAGACAATGTATACAATGTCTAGTTTTTGACAATAATTCTTCCTATTGAACCTTTAAGATAGAGCACAATATATGGATTATTGATTAGAAACACCAGGTAAATAAGACCAAATTAATAAATAGTAAGTGACGTTTTGGTAACAGCGTCATACCATCATAATTCAGTACTTTAGTCTCTGATGGAGGTAGCAACATTGTTTCCAAAATGTCACATACTTTTTATTTATTTGGATTTGGTCTTTCATTGCCATGTATTTTTAAATTTTAAAGAATGATGATGACAAGACACAATTTGAGTTCTTAACACAAGGAAACAAGAACAAATTATGAAAAACAAAGTAATAAATTCAAATCCAAATAAATAAATAGTGTTTTAAGTTTCAGTTGTTAACAGACTTGTTACAGAAACCTTAACACCATTATTTATTTGGATATGATCTTATTACCTTATATTGCTATTGAATACAGTAAATGTTTTGAATAAACTATGTGGACATATACTTCTAGGAGTGTAGAAATATATATCTAAATATGTACTATTTCTAGGTACTACTATGTAGTATTTACTATATCTACTATTTCACTATATACTGGCTGTAACTCGTGGCATTCACAATAATGGTGTTGTTGTTGTTTCTTATCCCCTTATGTAAAGATTATACGAATTCCATGAGTTCATGCTCCTCGAGCTGTTTTATGATAAGCAGCAGTCTCTCCCAAAGGTCCTGTTTAGTACATCTAACGCAAGCTAAAATGTGTTCTGGAGCTGCAGGTGCAAAGCTACATTTTGGGCAAGTGGGGTAGATTTTGTTATTATTTTCTATCTTCAATGGCTTGAGATGGCCTGTTCTAAATCACAACAATGGTGGTGGTGCAGACAAATGGAGGTGGTAGTGGTGATCGTCCAAAGCAACGACACTGCCACCAAGTCCGCCAATATCACCAGCACTCTCAACCTCAAGTTCTACCATCCTCGCCATAGAAAGATTGGTAGGAACAAACCACCTAATTTGATTGGCTCTGTGTGCTAGGAGATTTGTTACCATTTTAAACCTGACACATAGATGCTGAGATAACTCTGTAAGGATGCCAAGGTACATTTCTGAAGGGGATTTGTTGTTGTTGTTTCTTATCCCCTTGTGTAAAGATTACACGAATTCCATGAGTTCATGCTCCTCGAGCTGTTTTATGATGAGCAGCGGCCTCTCCCGGCCCCACCAAAAGGGGATTTGGTGGACGAGTGATCTTAACTGTTGGCTTTCACAGCTACAACCTGAGGTCAAATCCTGTGTGTGCATTGGACATCTTTTTCCTAATTAAACAAATGCTCCAATGCCCCTTCATTCTTGCAAAAGTCTAACCTCACCAACGAGTGCAAGTAACCAAATGGGGGCTCTGGCACACTTTTAAGTGCAAAAGTTGAACTACTTTTCACATGTGTAGACATGTGGTGCACCTATGGTAAAAGAGTCGCCAATTTCTACTCACCATGATTATCATGGCCTGTACCGCATATATGAGAAATAATAATAAGTCATTTCTGAAAGGTCATTCACACACAAGTAAATAAGGTGAAACACAGCATTCTTTGACTACAATAGGCAAAGAGAATTGTTAGAAACCTTTTACACTCATGGAAAAAACTTAAGGAAGTGGGAAGTCTGCAACAAGATTGCTGAATTAAATAAATTATGTTGTTGTTGTTGTTGTTTCTTATCCCCTTGTGCAAAGATTACACAAATTCCATAAATAAATTATTGGCTGATGTAGCTATATTTTTTTCAAACCAACTTCCGGCCAACAAATTATCTTCAAAAGTAAAGTTTGTATGTGTTGCAGGCCAACTAAGGTACGCCATCATGGTGGTAGATGAGCAGACTGACCCCTACAAGGAATGGAAGACCATGGGAGAACCTATGTTCCCCAGCCTGGACCAGTTCCGTACCCTCCAGAAAGTTTGGGTTGGTATCCCCTGCACTGTACCTCACTATGGAGGTCATTGAATGTTTTACTGATGTTTCTGCCGAACTTATAGCAGGTAGGCAACATTTTTGTCTCTGGAATGCAGTGAGTTTAGCACTGAAGGGAATATGAAATGATGGAAGAACAAAGATATCAGGTTAAATATGTTATTGCGACTCTTGAGGAAATGAGATCTGGCCATTTGAGATGCAGAGATCAAGTCCTGGCTGGTAGCTACTTGTTAAGATAATAGCTTCTCAGTGAAAAGTCTGATAGCATAATCGCCCCAGTTAAACTGCTCCTCTTATTTGTCAAAAATTTGAATTTTTTTTTTAACTTTTACTTTTCTTCAATATACTCTCTTTGTTGGGTGTGGATGATCATTTCCTTGGGTGGAACTCTAACAGGGGATGTAGGAAGTGCATCTTGGCTCTGTTACTAAAGATAGGTCCTCGCATTTTAACACACTGAGCTTTATTAAATCCTACAAAATGTCCTACAGAGTGTGGATTAAGAGATATACTTACACACTATATGACATGTACCAATTGATAAAACACAATTTGGATTAAAGATTAGAAAAATAGGGTAATAAGACCAAATCTAAATAAATAAATAATGTCAGCTTTTGATAACAATGCTGTTACTGAATCCTAACACACTTTTTATTTATTTGATCTTATTACTTTGACCTATTTGTTAATAAAATGTATTAAGTGTTTTCTACTACTATACAGATGATGGAACCTTCCAAAAGAGCTAGCAGCAAGTGATATTGTTCTCCTGGTACATCTTAGAAGTGGTAAAACTCTGAAAAACTTCTGTAAAACTCTCTGGTTACTTTAAGAACTGAGTCATCCATCAAATGGCTTCTTCAATGTAGACTTTACTGGAATTTTTATAAATAGGCATTTCAATTTCTTATCTTGAAGTAATTCCTTTTACCGTAAAGCTTTTCTTATACAGATCTTTTATAGAAATAGTTAATAAAAGAAACTTATATTGAGGAAGGATTTACTTTTAGATATGATAATTATTGGTATTTCTTTATTTTAAATTTCATACTGGATTTAAGAGATGAATCAAGCACACAATTTTGGGAAATCTGGGCTGCTCAATGGTTTTGCCAGTTTACCAGCCTAAAACATCAGATATTATTTAGCCATAAAAATAATTTCACTGATATTTTTTGTTCTCTCAGCCGGTCCCACAATATAACTTATGTGATATCCATATTCTCTTGTAGAAGCTAAATTCAAAATCCTATGTAGGTGTACTTGTTCCCTGTTTCTATTTCTCTCTCTCTCTCAATAGAAGGATTTGATGGCAGAGTCCAAGGTATGCTGTGACCCCCCAACATCTGACTCCGTCTGCACATATCACCCTGGAGCTTCCACCCCTAACTCTCCCTGGACTGATGGTGGTCCATCTCTGTAACCACAGAATGCCCCTGCCCTCCCAGGTACACATCTATAACTCTGATAAAATATAGAAATGATTGTTTTCCATCCATGTATACCAAGTTTAACTCCCAACCTGCAAACTACTCAAATTACATCATAGACTGCATTAGCTTATCCATTGATCATCTCTACTCATTTCCACAGAAGACACTTATCATCAAAAAGCTCAACTCCTGGTGCTTAAAAATTGAATATTACTTGATGAAGGCAATTAAAAGGGTTATTTGAATTTGTCAACCATTGATTCAAAGAATCTAAAGCTGTGTCAACATCAATAGCCAAATGTAATACAATATACAAGTATAAACACAAGGTAATAAGACCAAATCCAAATAAATAAATAGTGTGTGACGTTTCAGTAACAGCGTTGTTTCCATCTTCAGACAAAAGTACTGAATAAGAAATTTTACCACAGCATGTTTTAAATAGTTACTGTTTTCAAGTGTGCAAACAAGATAACAGATAAGAAAAAGATAGTTATCTGAGAAACACAGAATATTATTCTTAGAATTAAAAGTGGAAAAAACCCTTCTTTTTTTTTTTCACACACTATTTATTTATTTGGATTTGGTCTTATTACCTTGTGTTTATAATCTACTAGCCGAATGACCCGGGCAACGCCCGTGTTTTACCCGATTGAATGTTTTTATTCAAATACTATTTGTTACAATTATAAATTTGGCGCCTTTAATAAATGCATATATTAGTTAATAACTATAGCCTATGTGCTTTATCTGTCTATGTACTGTTGGCTTCCGTAGGCGTCTCATACTGGGAAAAGGAAAGAGAGGATTCCATTTAGTTATTAACTAATATATGCATTTATTTAAAGAGCGACCCGCTCCAAACCAATAGTTACAAAACCGAAAGAGCGAGTGGGGGAGGCATGATGGGGGGGAAAAAAGGTGGCATGACCGTAGCCAACCAATAGGAGGGCGCCATTCCAAAAAAAAAGCAAACGTTGACAGAGGCCGATGAGGAATGACGCTCGTAACAACTATATATAGAATAATCCAAATTGTGTCTTATCGATATTCAAGTATCTTACCATCATAATTTATAAAATGTTAAATTTAGTAGATAACTTCATTTCAGATGACAGATGTCCTCTCTAAGACCTGCATTATCCTATCAATCAATTGACCAATCTGGTAAGATATTGCCATAGTCCAGTTGGTCACTTTATTGAGGACTTTCATGGTAAACATATTGCAGTGGTTTTCCCATCACCTTCCTCAATTCATATGCTGTTAACCTAATAGTTGGTTCAACATCCTTTTAAACCTATTCCCAACTTCAAGGAGAAGTGAGTGTGCTCCTCCATATTAGGATGGAGTTGAAGACTTATCCTGTATTCTGTTCATTCACCTTTTAGCATAGCTGCTCTTGGCCTATTGTTTACCCTCTGCCACATGGAGAAGCCAAATTTTAACTTTTACTGCGATGAGGCATACAATTTGGATTATAGATGAGAAACACAAGGCAACAGGACTAAATCTCCAAATGAATAAATAGTGTGTGATGTTTCAATAACAGTTGTTATCAAAGCATCACACATTATCTATTTATTTGGTTTTGGTCTTATTACCCTATCTTTCAATGTGGTTTTTTTTTTAATCTCCAAAATGATGTGTAAAAGATTGTAATCAAAATATGAAACTATTATAGACGTGTATGATTCTTTTAAAAATAAAATAATTTCTACTGCCCTTACTGCAATAGAAAAATTAATGGGAGGGCCCCTGGCTCATCAGTGGTGAACCCTCCCAGCGTTTTCGCCAGTTTAATCTAGTAAGGGCAGTAGAAATTATTTTATTTTTTAAAAGAATCTTACGCGTCTATAATAGTTTCGTATTTTGATAACAGATGGCGCGTTAATGCATCATAATATAAAAGATTATAATGTTGAGAACTGTGTCCCCAGGTGACAGATCTGAGGATCATCAGAGTCTCTTGGGACATTGTCTTCTTGACCTGGAGGGATGAAACCAGGTATCTCTTTATACCATCTCTTTCTTTTTATTCCTTTATCTTTCCAATATTCTTACATGCCTTTTTTTTTTCCTCCTTTATATTGGTCAAAATTGTTGGGTCCACTTATTTTACCCTTTACAAAATGAGATCATGGCAAAATTGTAACCTATGTCTCAGTATTTGATGTAAATTGCTACCCATCAGAATAAAACCTAGATTAACTGGCCTCACCAGTTACAGTGGTTTTTCTGTCCCCTATCTCAGTAAAATATAGACTTGTGAAGAAACAGAGTCAATCTAAAGAGAGATCACTTTGTGTCCAGATGTCTGTGGAGGTATGAAGTGGAGTTTTCTCCCAACACCACAGCTCCTTTCTCCAGAGTCCAGCTCCCATCTGAAGTGGTCTTTCCCCACGTCTATCTCTTTGGACATGGTCAGTTGTCTCTCCTGTCTACCCCTGGGACATTATCTTATATGTTTGTTCCTTCTTTTTTTAAACCAACAGTTTATTCCTAACTTGAGCCAGCAATTTCTGATCCTAAAAAACAAAAAAATATATATATTTTTTTTAATTAATCATTTGCATTGATAAAGCATTTTGGAATGGAATTATCCTAAATCTATTAGATATTTCAGATTGAGAATTAATTTTTTGTTGGGTGGGGGAATCTTTTCAGTGTATTCTAGTCTTATATAGTTTTCCATAGTGATTCTTGTGTAAACAAAATGTGTAAATATGATACAGAATAAGAGCATGTGCCATATTTTATACTTTCAAAGTCCTGTACAGAGAACCAAGAAGAGTTCTTGAGCTTCTTTACAAGCATGACCTCCAAGATCTTGTCTAATTTAGACTAAAGGATAAGTAAAAAAAAAAATACTTTCAAAGTATATTACCTCCCACCTATGTGACCCAGATGTTGTATGTCTGTACAGTGTCAGACCCAACTGGCTTCTACAGAGTGAGGGCCATTGACTTCTGGAACAGAGAGGGGGTGTTCTCTCATCCTCTCCACACCCCGACTTGATACAGTTTGACTATGATCTCCACCATGTATGTTATGTGTACATCACCCTTGTTGGATGATACTGTTGTTCTCTCTCAAGTTTTATCTCCTGAAGGCTTCTACTGTTCTTGAACTAAGTTTCTCTGTATTTTGAGATTGTATCTTCCTTGTGAGTGTTAGGAGACCATTTAAAAAAAAAAGATTAAAGAAACTTTAAACAACATTAGTTTTTTACAGCTTAAAAAAAAGAGAAAAAATGAAATTTTGCTTCTGGGATAAGTTGAGAGTGTGAAGAAAATGTTTATTGTTTTGATTTTTTTTTGTGTGTTTTGCATATAAGTGTTTCAACTTGGAGAGTTTTCTTTCAAAATAGTGTTTTCCTCTGGCTATGCTTTTTATATTTGCTTGTTTCTTCCAGAGACTCTAACTGACTTCTTCTCCTCTTTTTTAAGATTGTTTCTTCTTGTTGTTGTCTTCCCCATATAAACATATTGTTATATTGGCTTCTATAGGGTCTGGGTATGTTATTAGGCCACTGATTGGTTCTCTATTGTCACATGACTATAATCAGCCAATCATAGTTGAATTTTGAAAAATTCGAAACTATTTTAAAGGCGTAAGATTCTTTTTGAAATTAAACAATTTATACTGTCCTTACTGCAATGGAAAATTAAAGGGAGGGCCTGGCTCATCAGTGGTGAACCCTCCCAGTGGTTTCACCAGTTTAATCTACCATACCGCTGTTATATTGCATTTTTGGAACTTCCTTAAAAATTGTTTAATTTCAAAAAGAATCTTACTCCTTTAAAATAGTTTCGAATTTTGATAACAGATGGTGCGCTAGTGCATCATAGTTGAATTTATCAGCCAATCAGCATGTAATTTTTTTCTTTAGCTCTCCAAATTTAAATAGAGCATCCAGGTACTATATTTCTTCTTCTTTCTTATCTCCACTCAATCATATTAGGGTATCAAGCTTGTAGAGCTTGAGAGTCACCACTATATTTTAATTATATGAATGTCCATTTTCAATTCATAAAATTTTCTTTTTTGGTTGTCACATTCTCTAAGAATTTCTTGGATGGAAATTTTGCCGGGAGGATATCGATCTTAGCTACTCTACCAGCACTTCTTTGATTAATTGTGAAGATTTCATTTGATCCCTTGTGTGTGGATCTCATGAAGTAAAATCCACCGTAGGCTGAAAAGGGCCATAGCCTGAAATCTTGGTCTCCAGGTTGACACTTCTCAGTTTGCCAAAGATGGTGTTGCAGCTTTTTCACCAACCCGAGTCAACTATAGTTTGTAAAGGCAATCAATAGATGGCGTTTAGTTTTGATATCTATTTTGATGGGAGAGGTGACCTTTATTTTTTTAGCATTTTTATTTGGAATTAAATATTTTTTTTACTGAATTGTATTTATTAAAGATATTGGTATTATAGGATTTTTTAAAATCTCTCTTAGTATTTATATAGGAATCTAATGCTTGGTTCTATAATTTCAGCGAGGTGTAGGAAGAGCTTTTTGTTTTTTTTTTATTCCTTTGACAACTACACTTATGGAGACAAAACTTAAGGAAGCTGTACCTTTTAGCATGTATATCGGGATTCAGACAATAACTTTGAAAGATATTACAGTGACCTTTATTGAAGACCTACAATAGATAACCAAGTATGAACAAAATTGCCTGTGTTTCCTTAAAAAAAAATAGATGACTAGTGATATTAAAGTTTTGTCTATGAGTGTATATAAGAGCTAGCAATTGTCTCTCTATCTCCATTTTATTGTCTCAATGTTTGTGGGAATTTAAACGGGCTGCTTTGTACTTAAGGGAGATTTCTTAATTATTTTTGACTGTTATCAAAATTCGAAACTATTATAGATGCGTATAATTCTTTTTAAAAATATAAAATTTCTACTATCCTTACTGCAATGGAAAAATTAATGGTATGGTAGATTAAACTGGCGAAACCGCTGGGAGGGTTCACCACTGATGAGTCAGAGACCCTCCTATTAATTTTTCCATTGCAGTAAGAGGGCAGTATAAATTGTTTAATTTTTAAAAAGAATCATACGCGTCTATAATAGTTTCAAATTTTGATAACAGATGGCGGGCTAATGCATCATAATAATTTTGATTGTGTTGATATCAAAGATAAAATTCAAATTAATCCTGGTAAATTCCTAGAATCCAAAATATGTAAACAAAAAAAAATTGACCTACTTTAGACATATAATGAGAGCAATTGAATTAAAAAAGATACTGATGTTGGGAAAAATTGAAGGAAGAGAGGAAGACCTCCAATGAGTTGGGTGAAATGGGTTCAAGGAAATTACCAGAAGGTCACTAGATGAACTGTGAATGATGGTCAAAAACAGATCAAATTGAAGAATATTTGTCCATATGGTTACCAAAAGTTCTCTTCTTCCTCTTCTCCACTCAATCACACTAAGGTATCAAGCTTGTAAAGGCAATTTTACTTTATCCAATCATGATGGTTGTCAAATCTCCCTACCCAAAAGTTGAACTTGACTTATCAACAACAATAGAAAGGAGGGTTGTTATTCCCCATGCCTTCTAGTTCCCTTCATTTTGATATCTCCTCTAGTCGCTGGTCATTGGTTTCTCTATTTGCAAGGAATGTTATTTTATTGTTGTTGTTGCTGTTTCTTATTGTGCAAATATTTCACAAATTCCATGAGTCTACGCTCCTCAAGCTGTTTGATGATAAGCAGCGGCCTCTCCCAAAGGTTTTGTTTAGTAAAACAACACTTGAAGTTACACCGCATGAGTTTCTTTTCAATGAAAAATCAAAATTTTATTTCAAGGTGAAATATTGACTATTTCTAACCTTTTTGGATGAGGTATGAAAGGGTGAATTATCCCATCCCTGGACACTTTTATTTTTCCGTTCATCATTACTCTTCATAATTCACCCTTTTTAATACCTCATTCCTTTAGAAATAGTCAATATTTAACCTTGAAATAAAATTTAGATTTTTCATTGAAAAGAAACTCATGCGGTGTAACTTCAAGTGTCGTTTTACAATCACAGGCCGGCAGTGTATTATATTGTTTTGTTTAGTGTACCTAATACAAGCCAAAATGTGTTCTGGAGCTGCAGGCCATTTGTCTTGATGCAATTGAACCAGTGTTCATTGGGGGGAATTTTGAACTTCATCAAGATATTGTTGACTTAATGTTAGGCTACCAGTAATGGTCAGAGAGCGTGTGCAGGTTCTTATGGATATTTAACTCTATGGATAGCCTATTGTTCTAACATGGAACTCTGACTTTGGCGTCAGCTTAACATAATAGCTAGTGCTGCCACCTTACACATAAGGTCTGACACTACTCTATAATGTAATGAAAAGGCAATTTCCTGATGGTGCAACTGTATTTTACTGGTTATATTGGGTATAGGCCAACTCTGGAAAAAATAATTTTAAAAATAACAGATGGTTGAGATATAGTTTCTGATAGTAAGCCATTCATTTGCTCCATCAGGAATGCTCTTTCATATTAGTTTCACCTCTACTTTTAAATTATTATGAAGCACATTGCTACTAACTTCTTCCCTTCTATCTCTAGCTATATAAAAGACACCTCTCTACAAAGGACAGTTTTAATTGCCAAAATTAGAATTTTTTACTATTTAGCAACTCTCTGGTAAGAGGACACTGTCTCTAAAAGACACTTTGTTTCTGGAACTAGATGTTGTCCTTTATAGAAAGATAGTTCTACTTAGAAAGAGGGGATCATATATTGCCGCAACTCTTTTTATTAACGCGATTAAAGGAAGCTTTCAGGCAAGCCCTTCTTCAGCTAACTATAGTGTACAAAATCCTTTAATCGCGTTAATAAAAAGAGTTGCGGCGATATATGATCCCCTCTTTCTAATTTGTCGAAATCCGCAATCCGTTTACCATGAATAGTTCTACTGTAACAGCTAATTCTGCCCTCAGAATGTTCATCTCTTCCATTTATTGTCTGTATAGTATGTGTAGTACTCCCATTCATTTGTGTATAGTATATATGTGCCAATTTTATTTTATTTTTTCATCTATATTCATGGTTTTATTTATTGTTAGGGTAACACCTACCTACACTCATGGACAAAACTTAAGGAAGTTGTACATTTTGTATAATGGGATTCAGACAATAACTCTGAAAGATATTACAGTGACCTTTATTGAACACACATGAGATAATCAAGTGTCTCCTCCAAAAAAATAGACTGCCAATAGATGTTGTACTAAATTTTAAAAAAAATCACCTAAGAACGCCCTTGCAACCTCAAAACAATTTTTAACGTCTTGCCAAATGCTTTATTTACTTCTCCTGACAAAGACAAAATATTTTTGTCGAAACGTTGAGAAAAATAAAAAAAAAACTCTAACTGGCAATAGACATCAAAAATTTTCCATTCCTTAAGTTTTGTCCATGAGTGTAAGAAGGATAAACCTGTTTTTGTGATATTTCTACAGCATGAGCTCGCATTGCTACACCATTTTAAATCCATTCATATATATATATAAAAGGTATAACCTGATCCCTCACAAGAGCATTTTAAATAGCAGAGCTCCATTTACATAAGGTAACAAGACTACATTCGAAAACACCATACACCCATACCTTGCTTTGCATCGGGGTTACGTTCCAAAAAAACACGACGCAAATTGAAACAACGCAAAGTGAAAATATGTGAAGGCGCAATCAAAAACAAAGGTGTTGCCATATTTTAGGGAAAAAAAATTAAAAAAAAAAAAATTAAAGACTCGAATCCAAAACAACACAACTTCGAAAATCTAACGACGCACAGTGAAAATCAGTAAAAATTAAGCAGCGACGCAACTTCAAAAAAAAAAAACGCGAAACGACGCAAAGCGAGGTATTGGTGTATATATAAAAGGTATATCCTGACCCTTCACACGAGCATTTTAGATAGCAGAGCTCCATTTACATAAGGTAACAAGACAACATTCAAAACCACCATATTTAGATGTTATATTTCAAATCTATAATCAAAAATGCTCCTTATCACAAAGATTAGTATAGCCAGTCAACTATAAGATGATAAATCCAAATAACTACATTCAATACCTTTGTATCAAGGCGGTAACAATGCACTGTTATCAATATGTAAATTTGGTCTTTTGACATCTCTAGTTTTTTTTTATCTATAATCAAAAATGCTCCTTATCATTAGAATAGATCTTAAAAAAACTTCTCTATAGATGTTCAAGTTTGTGGAAATTGTTGTAAAACTTTGTCATCCTTAAAAGTTCTTTAGAAATTTAAAAAGATGTTATTATATTTACATATATCGGGACCGCATGTTACATAGTAGAGAGATGTATATGAAGAAAGAAATGTTGAAATAGTTATTCTCTTATCTTCCTCTATAAAAAAATATGTATTTTCACTGCTATTGTTGTGTACAATTGAATCCCATTGTTGCATTTGTTGTCCAAATGTGATACACTAAATAAATGTCAGTCTATTATCCTACTTTTGGTCCTTTTTATAACTATACAACTTTTCATCATTTTTACTCCCATTTACTTCCCCCTTACTGCTTCATTTTCTTTAATGTTTTTTTTTAATGCTTTTTATTAAAAGGCAATTGTGCTAACTACCCACTACAATTATCATGGCTTGTGCCACATTTACTTGGGATAAATTTTTTAAAAGTAATGAAAAAGTTAAAATGATCTACTGAGACTTTGGTTCACTATAGCCATGGTCACTACATTGTATGTACATAAGTTGAACTGCTTTCTACGTGTGTAAATATGTGAAAAATAATAGAAAAAAAAAAGAAATGGTCAGGTTTTGATGTAAGGACAGTAGAAAATTGATTTATTTATAAAAGAATCATATGAGTCAAAAATAGTTCAAATTTCTTTTAACAGATGGTGCATTAATGCATCGTGTAAATAATCGTTAATCCAAATTGTACCTTATTATTTTTTATTATAAAGTAATTAAAGATCTCACTTTTAGCAATAATGCTTCTTTTATTAAAGAAATTATCATTGTTTTTTTTTGCTTATCCCTAGTACACGTGGTACAGGCCATGATAATCATGGTGGGTAGAAGTAGACGACTACTTTTACTGATGTGCACCACATGTCTACACATGTGAAAAGCAGTTCGACTTTGCACTTACAAATGTGCCAGAGCCCCGTTTGGTTACTTGTACTTGCTGGTGGGGTTGGACTTTTGCAAAAATCGGGGGCCATTGGAGCATTTTTTTTTTTTTTTTAAACAGAAAAAAGTGTCCAATGCGGAAATCGAACCGGGGTCGTATTGGTCGAAAACCAAACGGGTTTAACCAGCCTTCCACCGACCCCCGAAGACTTATCCTGGTCTCTACTTATCTCTCTCTGTTCCCACACTACTCTAGCAGGGGGAGCAAATCTTAACAGATGTGTGGTTCACTCTTGGGAGATGATTTGGACTTTGTCTTAAACTATTTATTATTATATAAAACTCCGCCTTTGCCGGTCCCAAGCCCGGATGAAAAAGGAGGAGGGGGAACAGTAACAAGCTCACTAAAAAACCTGGGCTCAGCTGGCCCGGCTGATAGTACCCTGTAAGGGCTTCTAATCCAGGGATACAAGATGAGCAGTGTCTGTACTCCATGTTAGGAGCAGCTGCACATGGCGTCTGTCCCTCATGTCAGAGGCGGCCATTTCTTTTGGAGCTAAGTCGGCCTGCCACTGAGTAGTGCTCCCAATCTTAATGACAAAGGCAGATGTATTCTACTTCACCCAACAGTTCTCAAGCTTTACAAGCTTGATACTTTAATATGATTGAGTGGAGATAAGAAAGAAGAAGATTAATATATATATATATATTTTAAATCAAAGTTTATAAAAAAAAAGACAAAAAAAGACAAAATTCAATAAACTAATAAAGTTTATTATTTCATCATTATGTAAGGGAATGGGGAGGACACAAACATTTACAACTAGAAAAGTTGTTTGGAAACAAAAAAGAAAAAAAAAACCTTCCAAAAACATTTTATATATTTTATATAAAACAAAAAATATATATATACCTTCCACAAAAAAAAAAAAGTAACAGAAATCTTTCAAAGAAAAAAAAACAAGAATGTGAGAAGAAGAAGAGAAAACAAAAAAAAAATTATCTATTTAACAAACAAATAAAAAAAAAAGTGTATATATATATATTAAATGTGTGTCACATTAAAGATAAAAAGAACTAAAAGAGTTAAGAAGAAAGAAAAAAAAAATGCTGGAATAAACAAACAAACAAAAAAATGGTAATGGAAGAAAAAAACAAAGAACAATTATACAAAGAAGAGAAAATATAATTAGGGGAAGGTGATAGAGAAAAAGAAGAAAAAAAAAAAGACAAGTCCTACAATTATTACCATTAGCTATACATCCAAGAGAAAAACAATAGTTCTTTTTATTAACTAGATAAAGTGCATGTTTATGAATGTGGAAATTGGCTGATCCTTTATTTGGAAGAAGAAAAAAAAGATGTTCACTTTCGTCATATTTTCATAAAAAGGAGCGTCAGAATTAAGACGAGAGAGAAAGAGAAAAGATTAAAAAACTGCCCACATGCTCCAAAAAAAAATGTTAATATATTCCAGCTATAGTCTATCAACTGAGCTGGACCAACCAAAATTCCACATTCCATTTAATCATCAAAGACAACAACAACAACATTTGAAACCCCTCAAACAAACCCCCTTATTTGTATATATATATATTACTTCAATAACGTGCAAATATATATATATTACATCAATCAAACCAACAAAATTTGATTTTAAAAAAATACATATACAACAGCTATATATATAAATATATATGAGTTCACAAAAAAAATATTATATATATATATAATGAATAAGTCTTTTTATCAAACTATATATAAAGAATACAAACAAAAAAAATGGATGCACAAAAAATATATTAAATATATATATTTTTTTTTAAATATAGAAATTTTATAATAAATATATATATATAAATATGACAAAAAGAGAAATTTATTGACAACAATGGCAATTTTTCCCCAGTGGATTCACAACTAATAAAGAATAACATTGCACTCAGTTGATAGGCTTTTGCTGCTTTTTTTTTTTAATTTCTGGAGATTAGTGGGCAGTTTTGTTTCCACTGGGAGAAAAAAAGAGAGATCCATTGTTGCCAAGTGTTTGGAAGAAGTCAGTAAGTAAATAGCATGAGATGTATGGTAGGAAGGGGGGTATTGAGAGGGTTGTTGTTGTTGTTGCTGCTAACCAACGGCTGCCTCTAGCACCGGGTCTCATATAGTCCACTTCGGCCAATGTATCTCACCCATTTAATGACATCGTGGTCGCTGTAGTTCAGCTTGGGTTCAAATACCTTGAGGTAGCGGACCTTGAGACCTGACGGGGCGAAGGGAACCTGGACACACCCCAAACAACCAATATAAAACATGTCTTCAGGTCTTCACGTGGCCAAGGGAGAAGCAGTAGAACAATGAATCTTCAGGAATTCAGGTGGGGAAGAGATCATCACAGGATGAAATAAGAGCATGCCCTTAAATAGTTGGTACTGTTATCAAGTTATGTGCAAACCCAAGATAACTGATATGGGGAAAAAAATAATTTCTAAGAACACTAAAATAATATTTTTTTTAAACTTGAATTTAAATATAATCTAAAGCCCATTTATTTTATTTATTGTTACAAAAGCACGAAGTCCAAAGGACTATTGTGCTGTGCTAGTATTATTTACATATATATGATTAAATATTTACACAATGGATTCGTAGTGTTTTGTAAATTATTGTACAAATAGTTCTAAACTAAACAAAGTTCTCATAAGATAGAGTATATACACAAAGAGAATTTGGTAATGTTTCAAAGTATCTACATACAATTTGATTAGTCAGAGGGCAAGTTAAAAGAAGATGCTCTGGTGATTCAACATCTAAAGCCTATAACAACTGATAAGCAACTTAAAAGCAACATATGCGTCAAAGATAATTGAAATTTCTAAAATTTAAGGCATGCTCAGATATATTATTCACATTTAGTACTTTTTCCTGATGGTGGTAACAATGCTGTTACCAAAACATTTCAATAATTTGATCTTATTACCTTTTTATTCTTATCTATATAATCCAAATTGTACCTTACCATCATTTAAAAGATATTCTTTAACACAGCCTCATGTTTGTTGTTGTTTCTTATCCCCTTGTGTAAAGATTACACGAATCCCATGAGTTCATGATCTCATGGAATGGGGTATAGAGGTGCAGCTTTCGTTGATCATGGCACCATGATCCAGGCACACTTTGGTGAAAGTCTGACTTTGCCTGTAGTTTGAGGCTGTTCCTAACATGGAAGCCTTTGCTGCACTCTAACATGAGTACGGACACAGCTCCTCCGTATTCTTGGAGTGGGACCCTTGTTGAGGACCATCAACCGGGTCAGTTGAACTCGGGATTTTTAAAGGGGGAGTGTGTCCCTCCTGGTTACAGCATCAAGTCTACCAGAACAAGACTTGATACAATTGTGTAGAGGGTTTACTGTACCTCACAACAATGTCCACTGCACCACAGGCCAGGTACAGAGGGGTAAGCATGGGAGGGAGCCTCATGTTTAAAAGACTAAGTTCAGAATTGAAAATGGCTGTTACCTGAATGAGAAACACTCTTTTATTAAGGGGGGGAAAAAGACATCTTCTTATTGTGTAGCTAAAAGTTCTTGATGGCACAAGCTAACTTTCAGTTGCACCATCAGGAGATGCCATTTTTCTTAATTTATCTAACTGATCCCAGTACAATTTCACTTTTGTACTCTTTTTCACTTCCTTATTAGTCACACCAAAAATAAAATAATTTCATCTAGAATAGGTGCTCAGATGTCTTTCTCCAAGCAAATAGTTTAGAATTGTTTAGACACACACAATCTCTAAAAGAATAAACTGTTTAACAATGCTACATATACAAATGATAAAAGATTTAAGATAGCTATTAAGCCCATGAGACCATTATATCCAGAGTTATGTATAGAGAGAGAGAGAGAGAGATTCCTCCAAGAAGCTGCTCACCTCAAAATTCATGGAGATGGGAGGTCGATTCCATTTCTTCTTGGCGTCAGTCTGCAGGAGTTCAATCTCAGCACTCAGCTGGGTCTCCTTCATGCCGGCCATTCTCTTTATCCTGCACATACATCAGCATCTAGCTATATCCCCTTGTACAAACATTACACTAATTCCATGCTCCTCAAGCTGCTGATAAGCAGCAACCTCTCCCAAAGGTCCTGTTTAGTACATCAAATACAAGCCAAATTTTGGGAAAGTGGGGGGTAGATATATTTTGTTATTATTTTCCATCTAGCTATATAAACATACTAGCTGAATGACCCGGGCAATGCCCGTGTTTTACCCGATTGAATGTTTTGATTCAAATACTATTTGTTACAATTATAAATTGGCGCCTTAAATAATTGCATATGTTAGTTAATAACTATAGCCTATGTGCTTTATCTGTCTATGTACTGTTGGCTTCCGTAGGCGTCTCTTACTGGGAAAAAGAAAGAGAGGATTCCATTTGGTTATTATCTAATATATGCATTTATTTAGGGAGCGACCCGCTCCAACACAATAGTTACAAAGACGAAATAGCGAGTGGGGGGGGGGGGCAAAGGTGGCGTGACCGTAGCCAACCAATAGGAGGGCGCCATTCCAAAAAATAAGCAAACGGTGACAGAGATGAAAACTGATGACTGATTGTTGATTAGGAGATGAGGAATGACGCTCGTAACTGTATATAGAATACTGTATTAGGAAAAAAATAACTAGACCAAGGCACCTTTATTTTTATTTCAGTCACAATACTGATAAGGTACAAGTTGGATTATAGATTTAGAAACACAAATCCAAATAAATAAGTAATGTGTGACGTTTCGGTAACATCGTTGTTGCCATTATCAGTTTCGGTACTTTGTCAGATGATGGTAACAATTTTGTTACCAAAAATAGCTCGAGGAGCAAGACTCTTGGAATTAATGTAATCTTTGCACAAGGGGATAAGAAACAACAACAATTATGTTGCCACACAATTTTTTTTAATATATATTTGGATTTGGTCTTATCAACTTCAAAGCTATTATAACTATGGTCTAATAGCTCTCTCAAAATATTTCAAGTCTTTGCACTCAAGTGGTCGGATGACTGTAGTGTTGGTGTTAAAACATCATGGCATAGTATACGCTAAGAGATGGGACTGAGAAATTTCTCATTTAACAGCTGAATTTACTTAGAGAACAATAAAGTTTTTGGCAGAAAGCAAAACATAATCCCCAATTTTTATCAATTGTGCATATCGTGTCAGTGGTGTGAAATGCATCTGATTTGTATTTTAAAAAACTACTATAACACTGAGAGTAGCAGAGAGGGAACATGACAAAATCAAGAACATGGCAAGACAGGCTAGCAAGTATAAGTAGTGGTATTATTGTGCTCTTAGATTTGATAAAGGAGAGATAAACTTACTTCCAGACAATGGCATTCTCACTGGCCTTGTATTTGGCCTTTCCCTTCATGCAAATGAGCTGGACTCCGCTGGTGTTGAGGGGGGTGGGGATCCTCACCTAAGACACACCCCTTTGGTCAATCAGCCAATAGCAGGACAGTGGGAACCACACACCTCTATCTTCTGACCAATCAGGGAGGGCTTGAAGTTGGACTTGAGGACCACCTTCACCTCCATCTTGGTACGCCCCACCTCTCTCACCAGCGGGATGATACGGAAGGGGAAGCTGATGTCCTTAGTGATACGGTACCTGATTGACACACACACACTTTACTTTCAAACACAAGATTTAGAACAGGTCATATCAAGCAATTGAAGATGGAACATAATAACTACAAAATCTACCCCACTTGCCCAAAAATGTAACTTAGTGCCTGCAGTTCCAGAAAACATTTTGGCTTGCAATTAGATGCACTAAGCAGGACCTTTTGAGAGAGGCACTGCTTATCATCAAACAACTCGAGGAGTACGTACGCATGGAATTTGTGTAATCTTTGCACAAGGGGATAAGAAACAACAACTATTCAAACACAAAGTACTGATAGCATTTTCTAACATTGAATTAATAACTTTAAACATAGGTAATAAGACCAAATCCAATTTTGTCCATGAGTGTACAATTTTTTTAACCTATATATTTGGAGATTTAATTAAGAAGGTGAAAGACAAATAAATTCCAATAGAGAAGAGTAACAACATCTTCCCAGCACAAGGGTAATAAGACCAAATCCAAATATATAACTAGTGTGTGACGTTTCGGTAACAGCGTTGTTACTATCTTCAGACTAAAGTACTGAAGCAACATTCGGTACTTTTGTCTGAAGATGGTAACAACGCTGTTACTGAAACGTCACACACTATTTATTTATTTGTATTTGGTCTTATTACCTTGTGTTTATAATCTATAATCCAAATTGTGCCTTATCAATTAATAACTTTGTTAAATGACAGACAGACACACTAACAATCCTACCAGGTTTCATGTAGCACAGTCATCAACAAACTCATCATGGCCTACATCACACATACTTGAGATAACAAAATAAATCTGTTAAAATTCTTCTGATAACAGTCTCTACCTTATTACAGTGTCAAGATGTTCCACTTATTTTATCCTGTGTAAATTTACCTCTCTATTAAGGTTACCTACTATTAGGGTCATAAACCCCAAGAAAACCTTCATAGAAGAATATCGCACTCTATATTCTACCAAATAAAATTTTCAGAGTTGAAAATCTTGAAAGCTTTAGTATAAAACTCATCTAATACAGTATCTATATTTATTACAGTTCTCTTATAAGGTGATTAGACCTAATCCAAATAAATTAATCTAATTCTAATGTTATATTTCAAATTGTGCCTTATTACTACAGTTCTCCATTTATTGCAATCATGGTTGCTGGTGACACTCGATTCATTACAAAAAATGTCCTCTTTATTAAGGTTGTCTCATTATTATAGCCTCAAACTAAAATAAGACCTAATCCAAATAATTTATTAGTGTGTGACGTTTCGGCAACAGCATTGTCACCATCATCAGACAAAAAAATAAACATTTATTTATAATGTCACACACTAATAAATTATTTGGATTAGCTCTTTTTTTTTATTATTATAATCTATAATCCAAATTGTGCTTTATTATAGCCATAAACCTTTGTCTCAATGAAGACTTTAATGGGGGGGGGGGGATCATACTTATGGACTCAAAAATTTAATAACAATAAAAAAAATTGTGGAATATTTATGTTAGCTGTGCTATATGAAATCTAACAGAGAGAGGTAGAGCTAGAAAGGATGAAATGTAAAACTAGCCTGAAAGAATTTGTGAAACACTGTAAAAGAGGGATAAACACAAAGGCTAAAATGGTATCTAATCTCCAGCTATTTCCTTATTGGCTCTGTTTCAACTCTCTCCCAATTAGTTTATCATCTATCTCTATTTATATAACTTCCCTCTTATAAAGACTGTAAAACTTGCCACAGAATTAAAGAAAATCCTGTCTTAATTAAGCAGCTAATCAAGAGAAGGAAATGACACAAATATAAGAAAATTGCGATAAATTTTTATAAAATTATCTAAAAACCTCTTACACAATAATAAGTTCCTTTATTACAAAACACCATGAGCTTCTTCAACCTTTGAAGAGCGAGAGCTCGGTATGTTTTATAATAAAGAAACTTGTTGCATAAGGTTTTTAGATATTTTTATAGAAGAAAATTGAATGGCTGGAGAGAGCAAAGGTTCCATGTTATCATAGGTTTCTGAACACTTTATAAACCAACCATGTTGTTTCAACCATAGGTTCTAACAACAAGTTTTCCTGCATTCACTAAATAGAGAAAAAGTTGGTGGATGGGAGGGTAACACGCTCGATTCCCGACAGTCATGAACCGGGATTGAATCCCGCGTTAAAAATTGTTTAATATGTGTGAATAACCTTCACATATTATTCATTGTTCCATTATCATGAACTAGGTTGCTCTTGCTGAGCGGTACCTATTTATGTGAATTTGAACCAGGCACTAAATAGAAATGTGAAAAAAACTAAGAGAAATTTGGGGAATCAAGGAAACCATGTCAAGAGGAAATGGAGGTATGAATGAGTGACCCATCAGTTGACCTCAGTTTTGATGGATTGGAGACTGATTTCTCCTCAAGATAAATCAGTGAGAGAAGGTAAAAAAAGAAAAAAAGTTCAAATTGAGGCCTGACCTAATTCTAAAAGAGAGTGGATAACACTTTTTCCACTACCACCATCATCATCATTTAGTACCATCTCCAATACAATTTTGGCCATCAGGTAAAGCCATTTCATCCTCTTATTGATAATAATGCTATGATAAAGCACAATTTGGATTATAGATACAAGAAAATAAGACCTAATCCAAATAATTTAATAGTGTGTGACAATGCTGTTGCAGAAACGTCACACACTATTAAATTATTTGGATTAGGTCTTATTTTCTTGTATCTAATAATAATACTACTTTAATAACACATGCCAACAGCTATTGAATCCTAAGTGATTTGTCCAGATTAAATATCACTTCCTATCCATCACATCATGAGAAACCAGCATATTTGTTGGCAATGTATCTCTGATGTGGGAGAGGTGTTCTACTATGCACCAATACATTCCATGGAGAGAAAAATAACATTTTAAATATTTAAGAAAGCATTTTCCCTCATCCCTGATTTA
Organism: Cordylochernes scorpioides; assembly: GCA_030710605.1. Classification (NCBI taxonomy): domain Eukaryota; kingdom Metazoa; phylum Arthropoda; class Arachnida; order Pseudoscorpiones; family Chernetidae; genus Cordylochernes; species Cordylochernes scorpioides. The sequence continues at coordinate 14,656,018 of CP092868.1, forward strand.
CAATCAAGTGCCAAAAGGAAGAAAGATAGATGGAAGTCACAAATTCGTAGGCTGGACAGAATAAAGAAAGCCTGGAACTAGCTCTTTATGTTATATACATAAAAACAGTAAAAACCTTGCTGGAAAACCAACCGGAGATATTGTAAACCTTCCCTGATAACAAACCAAAAATAATTCTTGAAATAACAGACACTTCGGCCAGAGAAGATTTTTTTTCCAACATTTTGACAAAAAAAATTTTGTGTCCTTGTCAGGAAAAAAATAAATTACCAGGAAGGGTGTTAAAAAATATGTTTTTAACATATTTCTATAAAGTTCCAACTAAACCGTGGATATAAAGTTCTGCCTCTTTGAGGTTAACTATAGTGTGGTGTACTGTACTCAAGTACGTTATAACTTACTACAGTTATTCCAACCTAATTTAACAAGACTGTTGTTCTTGGGTGTTGTATTGAAGAGATTTTACTGTGTTATCTTTCTTGGTAAATAATGATATGGTATAATTATAGATTAAAATCAAGAGCTAACAGGATCAAATCTCCGAATAATTGAAATGTTTATGATGTTTCGGTAAAACAGCATTGTTACCATCACATAAAAAAAAAAAAAATTAGCACTATGTAGGATAATGGTAACAATGTTGCTACTGAAATGTCATAAACATTTCAATAATTCTAATTTGTTCTTGTTACCTTTTGATGCATTGTAAAAACAATACACTGAGGTGTCTGGACTGAGAAATACTCCTCACCTCATGAGTTCAAACTCCCCATCAGGTGGGATGAAGCTGATGCTGTGCTCACTCTCAAACTTGCTGAGCTTCACACACTGGTGGAACTGGCAGTCGTCAATGGCGATGGAAGTCTTGCCGCTGCTGCTACACCACACAGATTATTTTCTTTAGTACAGAACCCATCAGTTCAATGTGGAGTGTCTATTCTGGTTTATATCACTGGTGGGTTCCATTGGGAAGGTGAAGGGGGGTTCAGTGGAAATGTGGTCTAAACCATTGGTTTTCAAATGCTACAACCCAGGATTGAATCCCACATTGGGCCCTTTTACATAGTTTTTTTATGTAGTACATTTAAACCATGATGCACTAAACAGGACCTTTGGGAGAGGCTGCTGTTTATTATCAAACAGCTTGAGAAGCATGAACTCATGGAATTCGTGTAATCTTTACACAAGGGGATAAGAAACAACAACAAAATAAAATAATTAAAAAGGTTTCCAGAAATGAGTTTCTTTTTATTTTTAAACCGTCTCAAATTTTCAGGCATCTCTGTTCTTCTACAGGAGAACTTATACAATGAATAAAAATGCCGCCTGATGCCCCAAACTAATTTTTTTTTTTTTGTAAATGCTCCTCCAATGACCCCCGATTCTTGCAGAAGTCTAACTCCATCAGCAAGTGCAAGTAACCAAATGGGTCTCTTAAGCATACTTGTAAATGCAAGAGTCTAACTGCTTTCCACCTGTGTATACATGTGGTGCACTTGTACTAGGAATAATTTTAAAAAATATTGGGAAGTTAGAGAAACCCCAGCTCCCAGTCTCTTATAGCTATTTGCATTAGAGCTGTGATTGGGAGGATACCCCTTCAAACCTTCTCCATCTCATGAAAAAAAGGACCTGTACCAAAACCTACTGGAAGCTCATTGTTTATATAACCTTAGCATACTTTATTAATATTTTATAAATACAGAGGCAGTGGACCAACCTGCGAGTAGGATCATCAATGGTGGAAGTTCCCCCTTTGCCTGTTGCCTTGGTATCCATAGTGATCTTGTCGTTGATGCCAAACTTGCACTCCGGCATGCCGGACAGGTAGGATTTCATGACCACCTTGCCAGCCACATGAGCACTAAGAACCTGGCCCTGAGGTGACATCAGCAAGTTCACATACTCCAGCACATCCAGGAAGAGCTCGTTGCGGCGGTACTTGATACCTTCACGTCGCCAGCCTATCTGGCCTGTCACCTACACACATCAACAGTGCTTTATTATTTTTTTTTTAACAAGTAAAATTTGTATGAAAAATAGACACTTCGGCCAGTTAGAGTTTTTATTTTCTCAACGTTTCGACAAAAATCTTTTGTCTTCGTCAGGAGAAGTAAATAAAAATAAAGCATTTGGTAGGGCGTTAAAAAAGAGAACTGTTGTGGATCGGTGATGCAAAAGAACAGCCAAATAAGTGATTTTATAAATATAGTATTATTATTAGATATAAGGATATATATGTTGACAAAAGAATAGCAACCGCACACAGCAGTAGAACAAAAGCAGGCTAAAAGTATATACAAGATGAAGACGGACGGTTGAGGGGGGGCCGTTCCCAAGCGGCGCCCGCATCCACGCTTCTCTCATCAAGAACAATTTTTAAATGCCTTGCCAAATGCTTTATTTTTATTTACTTCTGTTGACGAAGACAAAAGATTTTTGTCAAAATGTTGAGAAAATATAAAAACTCTAACTGGTCAAAGTGTCTATTTTTTATAGAAATATGAATGCCGGACAGGCAACCTCTATTTTTACGATAAGTAAAATTAGGATAGAAATAAAATGTAATGGGCTCACAGAAACTAAATCCAAATAGGTATTGCTATATAGGACTTGGTAGCATTATCTTCAGATTTGATTTATTGTGATATAAGAGAGATAAGGCACAATTAGGATTCTAGGCTATAACCACAAGACCAAATCCAACATCTATATATATAAAAATTAATGTTTGTATGTTTGTTTGTATGTCCGGTATACAAATTCGCAGTAGTTCACTTTTTCAAACCAAAATTTCCATACATAGGTAAAAAAATATGGGGAAGACGATAGGCTATTTTAAAAAAATATATAAATCAATTATTAAAACTATATATTCAAATTATTCTACTTAGCTCACGAACAGCGCCCTCTATCAAAGATTATATTAAATTATGCTGATGCAAACAAATAGATAATGCTAATAACAAACAATTCTGAAAAAATCTTATCTAAATATATATCACTCGGGTAGATATGCACACGGGTCAATCCCAGGGCGAAGCCAGGGTCACCCGTCTAGTACTATTTATTTGGATTTGGTCTTATTACCATGTGCTAAGAGAGTTATTAGATTAAGGAGGCCATTTTAAATTATTTTATATAGAAATTGCTGGTAGTAGTAGTGATGACCTTCCAGTAGCTTTTTTGATCCCTTCTAGCCAGCTCATTGCATGTCTTCCTTCTACATTTAATTGTTCTCAACATCAACATTCTTTTCAAACCATTTGCTCTCATTGTGTCCAAAGTAGGTCAGTCTTTGTTTACATATTTGGGATTCTAGCGATCTAATAGGATTAATTTAATTTGTGATTGAAAAATAGTCGTCTTTTTATCTGTCCTCATGACACTCTGAATATCTTTCTCCATGTCAACATTTCAAAGGTTCAATTATTTTTCTTTCTTCTTTTCTGAGAAGTCCATATAAATATATTATTATATAATGTCCCTCAATTTTAAGTTAAATTCCCCAAGGATCAACTATTTTAGGCATAGAATTTGTGATTTCAAGTATAGAGCTTGATAAGGCACAATTTGGATTATAGATTATAAACACAAGGTAATAAGACCAAATCCAAATAAATAAATAGTGTGTGAGGTTTCGGTAACTGCGTTTTTACTGAATTAAAACATGCTGTGGTAAAATTTTTCATTCAGTACTTTCTGAAGATGGTAACAAAGCTGTTACCGAAACGTCACACACTATTTATTTATTTGGATTTGGTCTTATTACCTTGTGTAAGTATAGAGCTTGTAAATTTGAGGAGATAAGAGGCACAATCAAAAGATATAATCCCAGTAGGAAACAGAACTGTATCTCTAGACGCCTTTATGGTAATTTCAAGTTAGTATAGAAAGAAGCAGTTTAATTACATTATAAATTAACCCTAACCATTGAGTGTAAATAATCAGACAACTGTGGACACCATTTAAGTACAAAACTCCAAACTACTTTCTACAAACCTATATGTACCCTTCCCATTAATTTAACATTGCAGTAAGGCCAGTAGAAAATTATTTTATTATAAAAAGAATTATAGGAATCAAAAATAGTTTTAATTTCTTATACTGGTATAGCCTTGTCCCCTCAAAGGTGTTGCAACAAAATGTTCATGGCCCAATACATTCCACGGTCTATTTCATGGCACACTTTCATAGAAAAGGAAGCCAGTGGTAAACAATCCATAGTGGCACATGCTCCATTCTTCTCACCATTTCTTGGAGGTGGTACAGCTTTCTCTCAAGACTTTTTATTAAAATTCAGGAAAAGCTCTTTTTTTCTGTTTGATATCTGATGGATTCTAAAATGACCATCTATATGATATACATAAAAATTCTACACAAAAAAGGTTTTTTTTTTATATTTGGTATAAGTACATAAGTTTTTAGGATAAATATTTAAGTTATTTTATAATTTTAGTTAACTTTTTAAATATATATATTAGAAACACAAGGTATTAAGATTAAATCTTAACTATGCCGATTGGAAAAAGAACAGAAATTTGAAAGATCATCATTAATTGGTGTCTCAACCAGTCAAAGGAATATAATTTATAAAAAAAAAAAGGGGGGGAAGTAGCTTTTATAACAAAGGCAATCAACTAAGGTAAAAGATGACACTTTTGAACGTGGTTGAACAATTATCTTTAGTCATTAATGATAGAAAGGAATATAAAGAAAAAGACAATAAAGTAAAAGAAGGAGGGGTAGTGCCTGTGCTCATCACAACTAACCTGGGAGGTGATCTGGGTAGTATCCTCCTTTGTTCCACTCTTTATTCCTTGCTGGGTGATGAAGGTCTTCAGGATGCCGGTGTCTGTGTTCTGGGGGTAGCCAAAGTCCAGGATTTCTGCCCACACACAGCCCATCTATTGAACATTCACATTGAGATATACACGTCTTACTTATAACCCTAGGTATATTACTATTTCATTTATTTTTTATGATCCCAAGTACATGTGGTAAAGGCCATAATAATTCTGGTGAGTAGTAGTTGGCAACTGCTTTTACTGTAAGTGCACCACATGTCTACACATGTGAAAAGCAGTTCAACTTTGCACTTACAACTGTGCCAGAGCCCCATTTGGTTACTTGCACTCGCTTGTGCGGTTGGACTTTTTCAAGAATTGGGGGCCATTTGAGCATTTTCTTTTTTTTAACTAGAAAAAAAAGTGCCCAATGCAGGATTTGATCCCAGGTTTTAGCAGTCGAAAACTACCCTTTTAGACTACCTCTAGATGCAACAAATGTCTACATAAGTGGAAGCTGGAGAAGCATGAACTCATTGAATTCGTGTAATCTTTACACAAGGGGATAAGAAACAACACATAATGAGGAAATCTTTGCATAAACTTTCAAGAAACAGAAAAAGGAATCAGAGTGGCTGAGAGATACACAACTAGAGATTCTGGGAAGAGCTGCTATCAGTCCTCTGTGATTTATTATTTTAACAACCTGATAACAAAGTTGACTGTCAGATGGAAGATGCATTTTGATCGCCTTAAAATACTATAGACATTTCCCTATCTATTTAGAGTGAAATTTTTTGAATTACCTAAATAGAAAATGAAAAATATAATATATATATATAGTTGGCATAAATTAAAGGTGAACTTCAAGCATATTTTTAATTTTCTGTTCAGCTATCCTAAAAATTATATTGATTAAATTATTTAAAACTTGATAAGGCACAATTTGGATTATAAACACAAGGTAATAAGACCAAATCCAAATAAACAAATAGTGTGTGACGTTTCGATGAAGCGTTGTTACCATCTTCAGACAAAAGTACTGAATGAGAAATTTTACCACAGCATGATTTAAACAGTTACTGTTATCAAGTATGTAAAGAGAATGGAAGAAAGAAGAAATATCAATGATATTTATAAATATGCTTTTAATTATATATATTTTTAAGTGTTTTTTTTTTTCCACTTTTAATTCTAAGAATAATATTCTGTTAATTAATAGGCTAATCCCTTAAAATAGAATGTTCAAATCTAAAAGAAACTCATCCCTTAAGCTTTTAAATTTGAACAATAATATTCTGTGTTTCTCAGAAAACTATCTTCTTCTTATCTGCTATCTTGTTTACACACTTGATAACAGTAACTATTTAAAACATGCTGTGGTAAAATTTCTCATTCAGTTCTTTTGCCTGAAGATGGTAACAACGCTGTTACCGAAAAGTCACACACTATTTATTTATTTGGATTTGGTCTTATTACCTTGTGTTTATTTAAAACTTGTTCCCCAATTTTGTTGTCGTGTAAAGAGCATTTAGATTAAGAATCTAGTGATATTTATCTCATATATATATTAATATATATAGTCACGACCGTCTTTCCTCAATTCCTCATGTCACGGATGCGCGCGCATCATCATTATGATCATTATCTTCTATAGAAGCTTCTATCTTTATAATTATGTATATTTACAAAAAGTCAATTCGCTCGCGCCTCTAGCGGTGAAAATGAGGGGTAATACCAGCTGACCTAATGTACATGTAAAGTTTGGAGCGGGACGTTTCACAAGAGTGACATCCACGGCTCCAATTTATAATTGTAACAAATAGTATTGGAAAAAAACATTCAATCGGGTAAAACACGGGCGTTGCCCGGGTCATTCGTCTAGTATATATATATATGTACTAGAACTTATATGTAACTTGTATACATGTATATAAGTTATTTTTTTAGAAATACTCTCCATTTTTCACAAATTAATAATATCTTTAAAAGTTAAATTTTAAAAGGAATCTATTTTACACAGCACATATGTTTCTTTTCAAATAATTTTCTACTGCCCATACGGCAATGAGAAAAATAATGGGAGGGCCTGGTTCATCAGTGGTGAACCCAGCAATGGTGTTGCTGAGTGAACAGAGATGGCTGGTTAGATCAAGCTTACAGTATTTGCCTGCGCATAAAGGATTAGAGTAAAATGAGAACATTCAGCTGTCTTTTTACTTCTTATCTGTTCAGATTTCCCCCTTATTATCTATTGTCAACACCTGGTGTCAACAGTCTGGAATTTTCACCTGTACTCAACATATCCAGTAAGAAGACACCTTTCTCTAAAAGACACTTTGCAACTATTGTGTTAACCTTTTGAGAGAGGTTCTACTGTCTTGGTACAGCAGGCAATGATATAATCAGGGTGTGATGGTTTAAACTGGTAGTGCACCACGTGTCTACATGTGAATAGGGCAATTTAACTCTATACATTCAGGGTGTTACAACTCCATCATTTGGTTACTCACATTCATTATTGAATGTGGAGATATGCAAATGAGCTAACTTTTTGTAAAATTTGAAAAAATAACTAATCATTACAGGATTAGATTCTGGGTCCTGGTTGTCTGTACAATTGATCGTGCAATCCACCATTCTAATTCTTTTTCTCCAATGGTGAGTTAGGAAATCAAGGATATGCTAGGATGTCATCTAGACACTTTCCTGTGAGACCAAGTCCAAGTAACTTCTCAGTATTTAAATCCCACCTATAAAACTCTTTTTGTTTTTCTACAGGTTTGTTAAAGAAGAAATGCTAAGTACCATCCAGGAGTTCGTAGATGAGGACAAAGTTGTTCTTGACGTTCTCCTCCGAGATCTTGCCGAAGTAGGACTGCATGACGTCACACATCTTGAGGAGAAACTCAAACACCAGTCCCGCGTTGACATTCTGCTTGGTGACGGCAGCAAGCCAAATGTTGCTCCTCTTGATGTGGAAGAAGGAGGTGCGGGCGATGTTGGTCACCGGACTACGGACCTGCTGCCGCGCGTGGATCACATTGACACGGAAGGCATCCACGGCATTCCTCCTGGAATACCCACCACATCCCTGTATCACTGAGAACATCCTGCTGGAAGGTTAGGGTCACAACACACCATCTAGGAATGGTACCATTTGGATCAGAAACACAAGATAATACGACCAAATACAAATAAATACTGTGATGTTTAGGTAATTTTGTCTGATAAGGGAGACAATGCTATCAAACTATTTATTTATTTGATTTTGTTACCTCGAAGTCTCAGTTTAAGTTCTGCCCATTGAAGAACAAAAGCTCACAGTTTGTTTAATAAACAAAAATGATAAACACAATTTGGATTCTAGATAATTACCTTGTGTTTAATATAAACAAACTTATAGCAAAAGATTTTTTTAACCTCTTTTTTTTTTTTTTTTAAACTACCCTCCCTTCTTATTTAGATTTGACCTTGTTACTTTAATATTTTCACCTTTTCAAGTTTGGCAAGACATTGTGCCACTGACAGCTATACAAATGTAACCAACTGGGGGCTTGAAAAGGTCAACTTAAAATGTAGATTATTTTTTTCCTTCCTCTTTCCTTTTGTAAAACCCCATTTAAAAAAAAAAAAGAACAATTAAAACTTTTTTTAACTAGTATATAATATAAATGCATATAAAGATAAGCTATTTATACATTTCTATAATATTTAAGATAAAAAGATAAAAGTTACTGCCGAGAGCTTATCTCAGTAAGATAAACTATGAAGCAGTCTTCATACACACATAGTGAGCTGGAACAGAGAACACATGTGACATTTTACATGTACATTAGGTCAGTTGACATCCCCCCAACCCACTGATATTGAGACAAGAAGGTATGGCTCAAGATCCCCGGAGATGCAAATTCACATTGGCCTTCGGTGATTTCCCTAGGCACGTTTATCATTACTCTTCACAATTCATCCTTTCATTACCTCATCCCTAAGGTTAGAAATGGTCGTTATTTCTCCTTGAAATAAATTTTGATATTTCGTTTAAAAAGAAACATATGCGGGATAGTATTTCAAATGTTGTTTTACAATCATAAGCCGCATTATATTATATTATAAATTACTTTATGTATTATTTATGAATGGAAAAATATGTCCAGGGTAGCCTAGTGGACATGGCATCTGCCCGATAAGCAGAACACTGTGGGTTCAATTCCCATCCCTGGACACTTTTATTTTTCCGTTTATCATTAACTCTTCACAATTCATCCTTTCATTACCTCATCCCTAAGGTTGGAAATGGTCGTTATTTCTCCTTGAAATAAATTTTGATATTTCGTTTAAAAAGAAACATATGCGGGATAATTTTCAAATGTCATTTTACAATCACAAGCCGCATTATATTATATTTGGATTAGGTCTTATTTTCTTGTATTAGTTTAATATGGAAATAGAACTACACTTATGGAGACAAAACTTTAAGGAAGTGGAAAGTCTTTTATGTCACGGGTCATCTATTTTATTGAAGGAGACCGAGGAAATTTTGTTCACACTTGGTTATCTCGTGTATCTTCAATAAAGGTCACTGTAATATCTTTCAGAATTATTGTCTGAATTCTAATATACATGCTGAAAGGTATAACTTCCTTAAGTTTAGTCCATGAGTGTATTTTGTTTACAGAGAGTTGGAATAATACAATCGTTGATGGTCCGCTGAAATGAGCATCTCACCACAAAATTTTATGTTTAGATTCGGGAGTCGATGGAAGGCTGGTCTAAACCGTTTGGTTTTCAACCACTACGACCCGGGTTCGATTCTCGTATTGGACACTTTTTTTCTGATTAAAAAAAAAAAAAATGCTCCAATGGCCCCCGATTCTTGCAAAAGTCCAACCCCACCAGCGAGTGCAAGTAACCAAAACGGGGCTCTTGCACATTTGTAATTGCAAAGTCGAACTGCTTTTCACATGTGTAGACATGTGGTGCGCTTACAGTAAAAGCAGTCGCTAACTACCCACCATGATTATCATGGCCTGTACCACATGTACTAGGGATAATTTTTTTAAAAAATGTTTACATTCATAGGTCATTGCTTAAATGATTTTTAGAAAGAGATATAAGAATCAAAGAGAAACTAGGTGTGAAAATACCTTAATACAAAAATATGCCGACCTTGAATACATAAATATCTCTAAAAGTAGTTAAAATATGACAAAATAATAAATTTTCAATATTAAAATATAATATACTATCAAGTACTTTTTAAAATTTTAAATATAAAAAATATTTAAAGCTATATTTTTACTTATTGATTAATATACTATAATTGCATAATAATTATAATTAACAGGTAATATTTTTATTGTCTTGTGTATTATCTAATGTAAATATATGGTCTTTTGATACATAAATATAGTACTGCTCTTCAAAATATTATAATATTTTCATTATATTTTATATATTAGTTATATTATTATGTTTTCATTTTCTCTATATTACTCAGCTTATAGATTCAAATAGGATTTTTTTTATGACATTCGAAAAATTGATACTTGAAAGCATATATTATACATAAAATATAACCATTTAATTAGGTAAGATTATTTTTAATACATTACACTTTAATATCTTATTATATAAAATGTGTAAATAATTTATCATTTTTTAGAAAAGAGATTTTATTATTGTTAAATTATTTTGAGGTATATATATACATATACTCACCCAATATCATCCCGGTAAACTCGGGAGACAAGTACTTCCCCTTTATGGTTATAAATAAAGAGCCCTCCGATCATTTTGAATCTGAAATCAAATATAGTTGATGTTAAAAATAATATTTATATATTCAATAAATCCTAAAAGTCGATTTATCATCAATTTGTTAAATGTCTTAAAATCGATTTTATTAGGTTAACAGAAAGTCCTAAAGCGAGATAAAATAACGAACCTGCATTAAATTAATTTAAATCATTTTAACATTACTAGTTTTAAAAAAGAAATATGTATTAAAATTATACTTTTAAGAAAATTAAAATCCTCCAACATCTACGCCTGCGACAATACGCCTCTTGTGATGATAAAAGGGTGCCAAGTAACTATTTGAAAGCCCATTCAAAATTCATTATAATATTTTTAAACGTGCAGAATTTAAATATAAATATATCTAACAAACTAATAACACTATTTAATGAAAAATAAAGAAAACTATTCAGTTTTTAAATATTTATTTTCATTTATTTGGCAAAATATTTTATTTGAAAAAAGAAGCATATATACCCTTGTTGATAATTTATTTTATATCTTAAATTATTCTAAATTGAGTGCGATATCTATATATATCTATTAAAAATAAAATTACATTTAAAATATAATTCACTTAAATTATATATATCCATTGAGTACTAAATTCGAATAGGGACAGTTTGTTACAAAACATAAACAATCCATTTTCCGATAATCGATAGAATTTTACTGTTTTTAGTGCTCTTATTTTACTTTAATCAAATACATAATGTTGGAATTATACTTAAGTAGAAAAGACTATCTTCAAGTTGGAGTAACTTCAACAAAAGCAACCAAACTTTTACCAGTCACTGAACCAAAATCCCAACAAAAAGTGGTAGTTGCAGATAATTCTGGAGTGTTACATTGTTTCGGAATTAAAAAAGGCGATGTGCAAACTATATTTAAAACTATACCAGCAGCTAAAATAAGTCGTGTTGAACTAGGTGGCATCAGAAGTTCATCACAGGACAAAATATTTATCGCATCAGAAAATAAGGTAATAGGCTATACAAAAAAGGGGAAACAATTTTTAGTTTTTGAAACAAACATGACCGAAACTATCCAATCGATGCAAATAATTGGAAATGATCTTTTTGTAACAGGTAAATATGTATTTAATCATTACTATGAATGTCAAGATAAAAACTACTTCCTTTGTGGCGATGCTATATTAGATATGGTTGTTCTTTACAATGAAAATACTGGAATTTTTTATCCAGTTTTAGCATGTCAAGATAGAATGATAAGAATCATTCAAGATTCCAGATGCAAACATGAATTTGAATTAAGTGAAATTCCATCATCATTATTTATATATAAGATTAAACCATCACAAATGGGAAATGTAGTTTACGGTACACTAGATGGTAAAATAGGAATGTTAGAGATGACTAACGCAACTCCAACAGTTAAATGGGAAATATCAAATAATAAAAAACTAAGTGGTATTGTATGTATTGATGCATATGATCTAACAGGAGATGATGTCAAGGATTTGTTAGTAGGAAGAAAAGATGGTCAAGTTGAGATTTATACATTCAATGAGAATGAGGAGCCTATATTGAGATATGCATATACATGTAGTGAAGGGATAACTTCAATTCAAGGTGGGGTGATTGGAACACCAGGATATGATGAAATACTTGTCACTACCTATACCGGTTGGATATTTGGACTTACCTATGAACCATTGGATAAAAGAGTAGATCCCAACTTTCTCCTTATTCCTGAAGAATCTGCCCAGAAAATATTGAAGTTGAAGCAAGAGGTGGAAGAATTGCAGCAGAAAGTTCTCAGAGAGAGGGAACGATACCAACAACTTTCCCAAACAGATGTTGGTTCAGTCTCAGCAGTACCTTTCTTCCGTATTGACGATAGCTTTGTCCTATGCCATGAAGAAGCATCCTACCATCTGACTATTGATGTTCAGACTGCTATTGATAACATCCTCTTACAGAGCAATGTCCCCGTAGATTTACTGGATAGCGAGAAGAATTCTGCGGTCGTCAGCTACAGCCCCAGTGACCCAGAAAATGGAAATTTTCTTCTAGCCACTTTCCGCTGCCAGGCAAACATCACCAGACTCGAAGTCAAGATAAGAACCATTGAAGGACAATATGGAACTCTACAAGCCTACATAACACCTCGTCTCCAACCCAAATGTTGCCAACTTCGAAAATACCAAATTAAGCCGCTGTCCCTCTACAGAAGGGCTCACAACCTCAACCTTGATGGCTTACCACTCAACATCCTCTCCTTAAAAGGATCATTCAGCTTCGGAGAAATTCACTCCTGGATTGCCAACTGCCTTCCAGAAGTATCCGACCGTATTCCAGTTGAAGATGAAGTCTGCTTTTTCTTTGTCTCCACCTTCATCGGAACAGTTCTCCGATGCCACTACACCAAAGGGGATGCCATTTTCTCATCCGATAACATCACTACCATTTCCATCCTTAAGGATTTCATCACCAAGGAGGCTACTCAGAGGAAGATCAACATCAAGGTCTCAACTAATATCGACGAACGTAGCATCGAACACACCTTGAAACTCATCGCACCCAAACTAGAAGAGAGACAGAAACTAGCCAATCAGATTCAACTTATAGACGGATTAAATCATCTCAAAGCCCATGAATCAGATCTCAGCTTCCTCTCTGAAGAATTTCTAGAGATTATTGAAAATTCAGATGTCCTCTTGCAAGAATATAAACACCAGCCTTGCTATCTTGAAAGACTCTACGGAATAATAACAGATCTTTACATTGATGTCTTCAAATGCAGAGGTATCAATGTCAAAGGCCGCGTACCAGCTTTACTGAACCTCTTGAATGACTTCAAGTTTTCTTCAGTTTTAGAATTTTTTAACACCATGCCTTAAAATGTAAATTCTCAACACAAGCACCTAGCACATCACCTCACACACATCTTCAAATTCTCAATGTAAAAAGCAAGAAGTATTTCTTTGAGGAACATTAAAAAAAAATCTATTCACAGGTAAGATATTCTAATTCTATTCACCATTTTATAGCACTTTTAACTTTTTTTTTTTTCAGAGGCTTTGATGACCTTTAAAGACAGAGGTCTTGTAGAAAAGAGCTCCAAGTGGTAAGTATGCCAGCATTTTGTTCATCTTATTTATCATCATTAATACATGTGATACAAGCCATAAAATAATCATGGTGGGTAGAAGTTGTCAACTGCTTTTAATGTAAGTGCATCACAAGTCAATACATCTGAAAAGCAGTTCAAATTTTGCACTTACAAGTGTATCAGAGCCCCGTTTGGCTACTTGCACTTGCTGAATATGAACTTTTTCAAAAATCTAGGGCCATTGGGGAATTTTTTTTAATTGGAAAAAAAAGTGCCCTATGTGTGTGATTCAATCCCGAATCGTAGATGTTGAAAATCAATGATTTAGACGATTCTACACTAACCCCTTAATGTTCATCTATCAAAAGGTAACAAGACCAAACACAAATAAGTCATGTGATCAAAAGTTTTATGGGTTTTAGAAAATAAAAAAAGAAAATAAAAAGTAATGCTTCAATATAGTTTATTAAAAGGTAAAATTTGAAACTTTCTGGAAAGAGCTCTTAAATCGATAAGGCACAATTTGGATTATTCTATATACAGTTACGAGCGTCATCAATTCTTCATCTCTTAATTCTTCATCTCTTACTCATTCACCTCTGTCACCGTTTGCTTTTTTTTTTGGAATGGCGTCCTCCTATTTGTTGGCTACGATCACGCCACCTTTGCCCCCCATCATGCCCCCCCACTCGCTATTTCGTCTTTGTAACTATTGTGTTGGAGCGGGTCGCTCCCTAAATAAATGCATATATTAGATAATAACCAAATGGAATCCTCTCTTTCTTTTTCCCAGTAAGAGACGCCTACGGAAGCCAACAGTACATAGACAGATAAAGCATATAGGCTATAGTTATTAACTAACATATGCAATTATTTAAGGCGCCAATTTATAATTGTAACAAATAGTATTTGAAACAAAACATTCAATCGGGTAAAACACGGGCGTTGCCCGGGTCATTCGGCTAGTAGATTATAAACACAAGGTAATAAGACCAAATCCAAATAAATAAATAGTGTGTGACGTTTCGGTAACAGCGTTGTTACCATCTTCAGACAAAAGACAATTTCTCATTCAGTACTTTTGTCTGAAGATGGTAACAATGCTGTTACCGAAATGTCACACACTATTTATTTATTTGGATTTGGTCTTATTACCTTGAGCTCTTAAATCATCATAACAAAATAATTATTTTATAATTTTATTACTATTTTAAGACGAGTAATCCTTTCAATATATTAAAATAACGAATAAAATCAAAAAGGATAAGTTTCTTTATTTGTAAAATTGATTCGAGCTTTCGGGCGTAAACAGCCCTTCTACAGGAATTTTGGAAACAATTTCAAGTAGACATGTTTGTACACAAATAGATGGTATCACTCACATTATACAAGACCAAAGCAAGATACCATCTATTTGTGTACAAACATTTCTACTTGAAATTGTTTCCAATATTCCTGTAGAAGGGCTGTTTACGCCCGAAAGCTCGAATCAATTTTACAAATAAAGAAACTTATCCTTTTTGATTTTGTTCGTTATTATAATTTTATTACTATGTATACACCAAGTTGATGAAGGGTTTCTCTAAAGATTCTATTTTTTCTCTCTCTCTCTTTTTTAATTAAAAAAAAGTTAAGGCATTACTTCTCATCCAATTTACCAGACATGACATTTTGAAACAAAAGGTAACAAGACCAAATTATTATAAAGTTTGTGGTGTTTTGGCATAACACTGTTGTTACCATTATCATACAAAAGTACTGAACAGTAACTATTTAAACCAAGCCATGGTAAAATTTCTCATTCAGTACTTTTGTCTGAAGATGGTAACAACTCTATTACCGAAACGTCACACACTATTTATTTATTTGGATTTGGTCTTATTACCTTGTGTTTATAATCTACTAGACGAATGGCCCGGGCAACGCCCGGGTTTTACCCGAGTGCGAATATATTTTAAAAACGTTTTAATCTTCATCTAGATCTTCATCTTGTCTACACCTTGTATACATCTTGCTTCCTAGGGTTGCCCGGCAACGCCCGGGTTTACATGATTAAATGTATTATTCAAACACATTAAACATGTGCCCGTTGGCTGCCAGCGAGTAAATGTCGGCGCCCGTTGACTCCCGGCGAGCAAGCGACCGCTCCCGTCGGCTGCCGGCGGGCGAGTGGCTTCCCGGCACATGCGCGCGCCCGTTGACTCCCGGCGAGCAAGCGACAGCTCCCGTCGGCTGCCGGCGTGCGAGTGCCTTCCCGGCGCATGCGCGCGCACAGGGAAGCCACGTGTCGCAGGCCGTCCAATGGGCGCGCCCCGCCATCAGATTCCACCGCGTTCTAGATGAGCTATTTAGAATAATTTGAATATATAGTTTTAATAATTGATTTATATATTTTTTAAAATAGCCTATCGTCATCCTCGTTATTTTTTACCTATGTATTGAAATTTTGGTTTGAATTAGTGAACTACTGCGAATTTGTATACCGGACATACAAACCAACCAACCAACAAACATACAAACATTCATTTTTATATATATAGATAATCCAAAAGTACTGAATGTTTTTTTTTTTTGCTTATCCCTAGTACACGTGGTACAGGCCATGATAATCATGGTGGGTAGTTAGCGACTGCTTTTTTACTGTAAGCGCACCACATGTCTACACATGTGAAAGCAGTTCGACTTTGCACTTACAAATGTGCCAGAGCCCCGTTTGGTTACTTGCACTCGCTGGTGGAGTTGGACTTTTGCAAGAATCGGGGGGGCCATTTGAGCATTTTTTTTAAACATAAAAAGTGTCCAATGCGGGAATCGAACCCGGGTCGTAGTGGTCGAAACCAAACGGTTTAACCAGCCTTCCACCGGCCCCCCGTACTGAATGTTAAATAATTAAATGAATATATAATATATGTCATAATTTGTATATAATTAAATGCAACCCCGACCCACTATGTATGTACCATGTATGATTTTCAAAGATTTAATAAAAGAATAAGGTAACTGGAGGAAAGAAAGTAACAAAAGACATAGGAAGACGTCGCAGTTAACCTTCTGACCCCAGGTCCCTGCGAGCTAAGTTTAAACCGACACTTCCTGGAAAAACAGGACGTATCTAATGACCAGAAGTTATAAATGTTAAAGCTAACATTCAATACTTCCTGACAAAGCAGGACGTATTTTGATAACCGCGGAAGTAAATCGAGTCGAACAAATAAGACACTTCCTGACCCAGGCCGGGCGTAACTAACACCAAAGGAAGCCGCCGACCCATCAGAAGACAGCACCTTAAGTAGGTCAACCAATAGGAAAAGAGCATGTGACATCTCTCGACCAATCAAAAGACAACACCTCAAGTAGGTCAACCAATAGGAAAGGATCATGTGACATCTCTCGACCAATCAGAGAGAAACTGAGGCTTGGTGTTAAATCGGAAAGCAAGAATGGGTAGTTACGCTTGAGCTCTCATAGGAACAACACCTACAGGGTTCACTGGCTCTCGCCGAGTTCGGACAGTGCTCCTTCGCTTCCAACAAGGTAACATCTACTCTAGAGATATCTCTCTCCGCTCATTTCATCATCGCCATGTGATCAACTAATTAATAAGTCAAATCGCTCAACTCTTCTCAAGCTTTCTTCCCTCCAACACAGTTGCCTTTTATTTTCCAACTCAATCACGTGTCCTGATTATTCCTAACTGTATGCTGCAACTTCCACTCAAACGACTGCGCTTCAACCAAATCTCACCATTCGCATCCAACAACAAGAAACCCCGCAACGATATTACCACAGAACGGTTAAGTCGACAGGATAGTGAGATGGAATTAAATCAGGATCCCACAGGCGTAAAGTCAGACGGTCCAACGGAAACAATGGAAAGAAGGCAAGAAGTAAGAGAGAGCGAATCGGCAAGAGAAAGACAGGAGGTGACCGGCCGAGAGACAACTGCGCCCCTAGCGGACGCCATCAACCAACTGTCAACATTCCTGACGCGAGTAAAAATTTCTGATGGAGCGGAGTCGGCGATCCCACCTTTCGACGGCGCATACAGCGCGACACAGTTTTTCCAGACGTTCGACCGAAAAATGGAAGACGCATCCATGGGAGAACAAGAAAAATTATTGCGCCTGCCAAACTACCTGGTGCGACAACCCCTGGAGCTCTTCAGGAAACTTCGGCTGGCCGACCGGAGTTATTTCCAGGTGAGACAAATCCTCCTAGATCTCTACCCTGAGTCAAGCGAAGCATCCTTTGCGAAATATTTCGCCATGAAACTCACTGGACAAACCAACTTAGAGACCTACTACCGGGAAAAAACCGCCATGGGATTGCAACTAGGACTTCCACAAGAGGTGATCCTCGAGACGCTGACAGAAGGACTGCCATTCAACGACCAGCGCCTAGTCCGCGTAGTGCCTCCCGAGAACCTAGGAGAGTGGTTCCGACTGGTACAGCGGATCCACGGGCCCAGTGTACCGGCAACGCGATCCAGAGAAGATCAACCACCCACAATGTCGGGTCCGTACCACAGCACATCCCGACGCCCAGGTGCATGGAATGCACCTCTTCCGCCGTCCAACTGCAAGTTCTGCGGCGCGAGACACTGGCACAGCGAATGCCGACGTCGACCAATCCCGACGACCCACGAAAAAGTCCGGACAGTGCAAACGGTCCCAAAATCACCAGTTCCGACTTCATCACAACCAAGTCAAGCCAGAGACACCTCAGCCGGACAGCCCTTTCGAGACTGAGGTAGGATCCCTAAACCAACTGACTGTCAAACTCTTTCTAGCCCCTAATGTATCATGCCCCTTTTAATTGATACAGGCGCCAGCCTGAGTATAGTGCCATATAATATTTATCATATGCTAAAAACCCACCTGCCTAATTTAACCCTTGAGGGACACTCACTACACCTCCAAACCCTAAACGGATTTGCAAAAACCATGGGTAAACTATCTATCCCACTGACAATAGGACAAATATCACGAAAGGAGTATTTCCATGTAGTGAATGCACCATTGCCATTCGGAATTCTTAGTATCAATAGCCTCCATAAATTCAGATTAACCATAGATTTTAATAAATGCACTATACTCCAGCTGGGCGCCCCATTGTCTACCCTTTCCTACCATTTTAATCATGTGTCCAATGTATGCACGTACTGGCAATGTCAGGCGATGTCACAAAATATTTTCCCCACATCCCAACTATCCGCCTATGACAACCATTGCGTGCATTCATTGAGAAAACCCCACTTATCTACATGCCCCTTTTTCACTAAAGCCAATTGCCCTTTTTACATGCCCTCAAATAATCAAACCACAACAACTTCAACTTATGAACCTGTCCAAAACGCACCCACACAGCGGGATAACTCGCATACCAAAAACCTAGGTGATCACACACCGTTACACAACTCTCACATGACCAACCCACACAACGAACTCGACACTCACACTAATACACAACAAAACCCTTTACCCCATGCATACTACAACACAACACCTAACACTCACTATACACCACAGTTCACAACACTTCTACAAAGGTACACTCACATTTTTTCACAGGACAAATTCAACGTACCATGCTTACGTATTCCACCAGTAAAAATACCCACGAATTCCAAAAAAATAATCACCATACGTCCATATCGTGTTCCGATATGTGACCAACAAGAAATCCGTAACCAAATACAACAAATGCTGGAGAACGGCATCATAGAGCAATCTTTTTCACCTTTCTCGAGCCCTGTCACCCTCGTCACTAAGCGCGACAAAACCAAACGGTTTTGTATCGATTATAGGAAGGTGAATGAGCTAATCAGCTCTGATGTCCATCCCCTCCCGAGAATCGAGGATATCCTAGACCGCCTCGCACAGGCCAAATATTTTTCCACGGCCGACATATCCTCTGCGTATTGGCAAGTCCCAATACACCCCGATTCTCGACCACTGTTAGCATTTGCCACCTTTGAAGGATTATACCAACCCACTCGATTACCTTTCGGGTTAAAAACCAGTCCTCAGATTTACGAACGAGCCATAAGTCAGGTCCTACAGAGACACGGACTTGACTGTGTGGCACATTACTTTGATGATTTCATCATTTACTCCAACACATTGGAGGAACATCAAAACCACCTGCGACAATTTTTCGCCTTTTGCGAAGCGGAGAAGTTACAACTTAACTTCGCGAAATGCGAATTTTTTAAACAATCCATAAATTTTCTAGGTTACACCATCACAGCTGGTACAATTACACCACTTACACGCAATACCGACATCATCCACGCAATTAAACAACCACACAACCGAAAAACACTACAATCCTTCTTAGGCGCTGTGAACGTCTATAACAAATTCATTCCGGAATACGCTCGCTTGCGAGCACCACTCAACAATCTCCTCAAAAAGGACGTCGTGTGGAACTGGAATGAAACTTGTCAAGAGGCGTTCATTGACCTGAAAGGAAACCTCACACAACACCCCATTTTACACCTTTACAAAGAAGGTCTGCCATGCCAAGTGTATTGCGATGCATCCACCCTCGGTATAGCAGGCATTCTCAAACAAGTTCACCCTGACGGAAACGTATATCCAGTTCAATATTTCAGCCGAACATTGCGCCCACACGAGAAAAACTACTCCATCTCTGAACTTGAGTGCTTAGCAATCGTTGAGAGTGTGGAGAAGTTTCGCATCTATCTTATGGGCAGAAAATTTACAATATTTTCTGACCATCACGCATTGCAGTGGTTGAAAACCATCAAGAACCCGTCCGGTAGACTGTTTCGATGGAGTTTACGACTATCGAGTTACGAATATGAGGTCCGCTACATAAAGGGAAAACTACAATATGAAGCAGATCTCTTGTCCCGTAACCCGTTTTGTGGATTCTTGGACGCCACCCTTATCAAGACCCACCAATCTCCTCCATCGAAAGAGTCTAGTTTGACCATTGATCATAATGGATTACATACAGTTTCCCGAAAAGGTGTAACCAAGATTATACTTCCAAAACCACTCATACAACAACTCTTACAAACAGTACACGCACAATACAATCACCCCGGTATTTCCCAAATGTCACGAATTATCTCCACACAATATTACTGGCAAGGTATGTCAAAAGATATTAAACAAAAAGTTAAGACCTGTCCCACCTGCCAATTAACAAAACGTCCAGTAGGACCCACTTACGGAGAATTAAGTCAACCTCCGGAATCTAAAGAACCCTTCGACCTTTTATCTCTGGACACCATAGCAGGATTTGCCAAATATGGCAACACCAAGATATACCTCCATGTGGTAGTCGATCATTTTTCACGCTACGCGTGGGCTTTTCCATCTAAATCCACCAGTACCACCACCTACCAACAGGTACTTAAACGAGTATTCCAGGATGGTTCTCCAAAACGCCTTCTTACGGATAGAGCCCCTGCCTTCACTTCACCCAAATTTCGTAGTTTTCTACTTAATAGAAATATTCACCCATTGCTCACAACCAGCAACAATCCACAGGCCAACGGTCTATGTGAACGCCTAAACGCCACCCTCACGGGAAAACTTAGGTTATTACACCTAGAAAATCCTAAGGTCGCATGGACCAAGTTGGTCAAGAAGGTTACACTTATATATAACAAGACACCCCACTCTACCACAGGTTTTCCACCCATATACTTAATGTTTGATATCCTACCTCCAGAAATCTCTAATCATAACACACCGTACCCAGATATCGACAAAGCTAGAAAAATTGCACACACACGCACACAAAACAAACATTTACAAGACAAAAACACTTATGACCAACGACACAAGCAACCACATTTCGAAGTAGGTGATCTAGTATTAGTAAAATTATATCACCACCCAAATACAGGGAAACTTGCGCCATATTTCACAGGACCTCACACAATATTAGAAATTATTTCACCAAATGTGGTCCGCATAGATCGACCAAATCAACCACTTCAAAGAGACACTGACACAATCCACGTCAACAAACTTAAACTGTATACAGAAAAAATCCATTATATATCACCACCCGCCGTTAGCACCTATCATATAAAGCACAACCCCAATTATACGTTCCCTTTCAAACATTTAACACCCGAATTATTCCCAACAGAGTCATTAAGGTTCAAACCCACCAGCAGCGAACCTTTCAGGCATTTAGACCCTGCCATTTTTGCAACAAGACGATTTACATCACTCTTCCCCGATGTTAAAAACTGCAAACCTGACAACCAGCTCAATCATATCACACCACCCCCTAAAGATATCAAACAGGAGAACGACGAACCTACCAATCATTCAAATTCTACAATTAATAAGGTTCAAGCAAATATTTCAGAGTCCCCAGTTACAAAAATATGGACGAACATGGGACAATATCCTATATTTCACCTGATTTTTATCCTTTGTTTATTAGTTCTACCGTACAACTGTATCCCAATTTTATTCATTAATTACTTGTTTATATATGCCATGCCCGCGCAGAAAATCTTCGAACTACAAGAGGTAGTTTTTAATCTAGGACAAACATTTATAAAACTTCTCATAATTTTAGGAACCATCTTCGCAGAAAATCTAAATAAACTCCGAAGAGATAACAGTAACTGAAAAGATGACCAAACAATGTCGGAGAAACCACGCTCCAAAAACAAGCCCCGAGCCACACCCCAAAATAAATAGACGGCAGGAAATGAGGATTTGAAACACCACGACAGGAAGTATAGTCCGCGGCGGTTAAATTCGGCCTCTGTAAACAAAGCGGAGCGCCTTCGTCCGATCTCCAATTTCCCTCCCTCTCGTTTGCCCGACACACCCCACTTCCGTATCTCTAATTACAATGAGAAGATCCCCTATTGAGGTCGACTGGGAACCTCACTATGCCACCGGTTTTGATTCCAGTTCGAGTCTACATATCGATTTTTACCACCCAATTACACATCCACGAAACAACACCTAGAACTAGCTCACACATCTCTTACACAACCGACTTCTAACATTTTTCACAACACACACACAAAGACAAAAAATTACACATAAAGGTTATATAGATTTCCATGTCTCCTGTACACACAGCATAAACGCACTTGAGGGCTAGAATCACGTTTTTCACCTAAGTGTCACTACAGATGAGACAAAAAATTTATAGGGCATAATTGAGCAAGTAAAACATTTATAGGGCAAAATGGAGCAACCAATACATGTAGATCAGGGCATGAAGATACCAAAGGGTTCCAACCAATACACCTTATTTTTCATATCAATCATTTTCATTATTTTCTCTCAATTAAAATTTAAATATTTAATCAATTTATCAATTTATTCAATTTATTAGCACTTTTAATCATCAATTATCATTTTTTTTCCCAATCAATTTATATAATCATTTTCATTTATCAATTATCATTCTATTTACCACTTAGCTTAAACTACCACAATTCAATTATCAACGAAAAATCATTGATTTTCGATTAAACTAAAAACATTAAATCACACTTTGTTGTTGAAACCTTTTTATTTTTCATTTTTCTTTTTTCCAAACACTCGACTTTGATTTCGCCCAACCACTTTTATTTTTATTTTGATTTCAAAAAGACCTTATGAAATTCCCTCGAATTCTTTTCCAAATTCGAGCAAAAAAGGTAACTAGGCATTTTTCCTTCCTTTTTTTTTTTTTTTCACCATTCAACCAAGCACTCCACTTTGATTTCGCTCAAAAAACTTTTATTTTATTTTATTTTGATTTCAAAGCCTTAATAGAACCCCCTCGAATTCATTTCTTAACTCGAGTAGAATTCGTTTAGGCGCATTTTCTTTTTTTTTTTGCCCACTATGTACCATAACATTCATTGATTTCTTACAATTAAAAAATTTTTTGATTTCTATTAATTATACTCAACCTATATCATCAACACCATGCCATTTTACTTATTATGTCACCAGCAATGCTTGTATATAGCCCCTCAATACCCACAACTAATTTTCCCACAAAATTATTTTTCACTTTACAGAATTCTCTCAGGCTAACCCCTTCTTGAATTCTTCACATGTAGGGGGCGCATCTGTCATAATTTGTATATAATTAAATGCAACCCCGACCCACTATGTATGTACCATGTATGATTTTCAAAGATTTAATAAAAGAATAAGGTAACTGGAGGAAAGAAAGTAACAAAAGACATAGGAAGACGTCGCAGTTAACCTTCTGACCCCAGGTCCCTGCGAGCTAAGTTTAAACCGACACTTCCTGGAAAAACAGGACGTATCTAATGACCAGAAGTTATAAATGTTAAAGCTAACATTCAATACTTCCTGACAAAGCAGGACGTATTTTGATAACCGCGGAAGTAAATCGAGTCGAACAAATAAGACACTTCCTGACCCAGGCCGGGCGTAACTAACACCAAAGGAAGCCGCCGACCCATCAGAAGACAGCACCTTAAGTAGGTCAACCAATAGGAAAAGAGCATGTGACATCTCTCGACCAATCAAAAGACAACACCTCAAGTAGGTCAACCAATAGGAAAGGATCATGTGACATCTCTCGACCAATCAGAGAGAAACTGAGGCTTGGTGTTAAATCGGAAAGCAAGAATGGGTAGTTACGCTTGAGCTCTCATAGGAACAACACCTACAGGGTTCACTGGCTCTCGCCGAGTTCGGACAGTGCTCCTTCGCTTCCAACAAGGTAACATCTACTCTAGAGATATCTCTCTCCGCTCATTTCATCATCGCCATGTGATCAACTAATTAATAAGTCAAATCGCTCAACTCTTCTCAAGCTTTCTTCCCTCCAACACAGTTGCCTTTTATTTTCCAACTCAATCACGTGTCCTGATTATTCCTAACTGTATGCTGCAACTTCCACTCAAACGACTGCGCTTCAACCAAATCTCACCATTCGCATCCAACAACAAGAAACCCCGCAACGATATTACCACATATATATATTTTTAATCCCATTAAATAAGTTTGTCTGATGATGATGATGATAACAATGTTGCTACACTAATGGCATAAACATTTCAATCAATTGGATTTGGTCTTGTTACCTTGTGTTTCTAATCTTTAATCCAAATTATGTCCTATCATCTAATACAAGAAAATAAGACCTAATCCAAATAATTTAATAGTGTGTGACGTTTCAGCAACAGTATGTAAAATTCTTTTGTCTGATGATGGTAACAATGCTTTTGCCGAAACGTCACACACTATTAAATTATTTGGATTAGGTCTTCATTTTCTTTTATCTATAATCTATAATCTAAATTGTGTTTTATCATCATCCTATCATCTATAATTTGAATTGGGCTATAACAAAAATAATTATAATGTGTGTGTGTACCTAAAAAAAAAACCCATGATAACACAAGTGTGTTGGAACTGCTGCTTGCAGAGATGTAGTGACAGCAAATCACCAAGTAGTGCTACCAGACACCAACACTCCACCACATGTTGCCGCTACAAAGTAAAATAAGCACAAGATGTACACCATGTTTGGTTGAAACAATTCTAAAATTGTTATATTTAATGTGAAAAAAATTTTGTTTGAAAATTCTATATTAAAGTATATAGTGTGGTTATTTGATGTTTTTTCAATTTAAAAAATCATTCTTATTTTTTTCTTAATTTTTGTGGAGGAAAATTAACAATGCCCTAAAGCAGCTAAACAAAATGGGCCGAGTATAAATTGAGATAAATGTCTGAATCCATCTCAATATAGAGGAGGACATTCGCCTTTGAATTTGAAAATGGCTCTTTTTTTTTTTTTTGCTTAACCCTAGTACACATGGTACAGGCCATGATAATCATGGTAGGTAGAAGTTGACATCTACTTTTACTGTAAGTGCACCACATGTCTACAAATGTGAAAATCAGTTCGACTTTGCACTTACAAATGTGCCAGAGCCCCGTTTGGTTACTTTCACTCGCTAGTGGGGTTGGACTTTTGCAAGAATCTGGGGCCATTGGAACATTTTTTTTTTTTTTATCAGAAAAAAGTGCCTAATGTGGGAATCGAACCCGGGTCGTAGCGGTCAAAAACCAACCGTCTAGACCAGTGATTCTCAACCTTTTTTTTGTTGCGGCATTATTTTAAAGATTTGAAAATTTGGCGGCACAATTTTAGAATTTCGCGGCACACTTTTGCTAACTTGAATGCAAGAAAATTCAAATTATGTATCAATATTTCTATGCAAAATATAAGTAATATACATCTCTAACATTCAATTTGCTAATTTCGTTATTTTAAAAAGTAAAAAAATGAAAAAGAAAAAAAGAAAAACCAATACAAACGTGAACATGATCATATGACTAAAATTCGGCGGCACATTTTTAGAATTTCGCGGCACACAAAATTACCGCGGCACATTGGTTGAGAATCACTGGTCTAGACCATCCTTCCACCAACCCCCCATAGAAAATGGCTTCTAAGAGTAATGAATCTACTTATAGATCACTGGCAAGTGGATGCAGAAAACAAGAGGAAACTACCTCAATACTTTTCCCACAAAAATACAAGGTAATAAGACCAAATACAAATAAATAGTGTGTGATGTTTCTGTAACAACTTTGTTATCATCAGACAAAAGTATCGAATGGGAAAAAATTTAACAGTAGGTTTTTAAATAGTTAGTACTGTTCTATCAGTTGTTCAAACATGATAACACATAAGACTAAACTGATAAACACAAGAGGTAAAAAGATCAAATTCAAACTTCATTCAGTACTTTTTGTCTGAATGAGTATATCATGCATCATATCTCTATAGAACAAATATCTAAATGCCTAATATCAACATCATTCATAAATATAGCCCTGCAATTAATGCTTTTTAAAAGTAGAATGACAAAGATGTTTGTCAAAAAAATGGAATTTTAAGAATTGAACCTGGAATTATATATTTAATATGGGTCTCTTTAAGAAAAATACATCTCCTTATTTTGCAACTGAAAGTTAATGAGATTTCCTTTTCTTAATCCACCCACCTTATCCCAGTACAATTTCACATTTGTACTATTTTTTTACATAGTACTCTTTGTTGCTCAATAGACCCACTGACTTAAAAAAAAAAAGCATTGCACTCTGATTTGCTAATGAATTAAATGGTGATTAGCTGATTAAGGTTGAGTGATAATAAAGAGTCAATCAATGGCTACAAAAATAAATGTATAATCAAACTAATATATTGTAATTAATTTTGTGACTATAAAAAATGGGTCAGATCCAAGTTTAATAAAATACATAATTTCAATTATAAATGTGAACCCCATAGTAGCATTAGTAAATAACTTTACCATTTATACCCTTCCCAAACCAATGAAATGAAGGATGGGACAAAAAAGAGTGTTTTTTTAAGGTCTCCTATCCAGGAACAAAGAATGGTTGTCAAAGGTGATCATTTAATATTGGAGCTAATCTTGAAGTATAGCATCTGATACTTATCCCTTTGAAAGGGCAGATATGTCCAAAGTTCTTAGTATATGTTGGGGTAAAAGGGAAGACTGTTTCCATATCAAATTCACATAAACATACCTCCTAAGATAAAAAAAAAGGAGTATCCTGTTCTGCTTAGCTCAAATATATGACCCTATTGGATTTCTAAGCCCAAAATTAATAAAACCCAAAATTCTGCTACAAATGGCTTGGACTCTAAAATTGGCATGGGATGACTAATTGAATATTACTAGGATGAACTAAGCCTATAGTTCCACGACTTTCAGCTGCACAAAGACATGGCAATTCCTAGGAATTTCAATTCATTGATGGTACCGCAGAGGGATTGGCAGATACACACGTTTGTTGATTCTAGTAGTAAAACCTATGTTTCTGTGGGTCTTCCTTCGGACACGGGATGCTGACAAAGTTGAAGTGTATATGATGACTCCTAAATTTTGAGTCGCGCCTCTCATGAGACCCATGATACCAAGACTTGAAATTTTAACCTGTGTTGTAGGACACGATTAAACAAAATGATCTCTGTAGCCCTAGAATTGTCATAAATATATTCTGATCTGATTCCACAAAAGCCCTTGTTTGGATAAAACGCAATGACCATTGAAGTACCTTCTTAGGGAAACGCGTTAGAGATTTGCAGACTTGGTGATCCTGGTGATTGAAGATATGTTCCTTCCTAGTGAGTGCAATCCAGCTGATTCACCCTCCAGATGATGCAGCCTCTCCCAAATTATACAGTCTAGATGGTGAGACGGAGCTCTTCGTGTTTAAAACTCGCCTTCCAGGTATAAAGACCTGAATGAAGAAGCCTCTGCTGAAAGAAAGAGGAAAAAATCTGTTGTGACAACAGTTAAGAACACCTATCATTGGTACATGAAATATGTATCTTCATTCCTATAATATGTGCAAATATGATGGCGTGGATTAGAATATTCATCTACAAACTCCGAGCTTAAATTTAAAATACAAAACTCTAGGCTGGGGAGTTGGTGTAGATAATAAAAAGCATAACTTCTGGTCATTAGCAGTGATCGTGAAGGTAATATTTGGAAGAGATGGGATGAATCGATTAGTAAAGGTGAGAACCTCAGTAGGAACTTTCCTAAGACCTATTAATAAAATATATCCGTTGGAAATATAATTAACAGAAGCGACTTCGCGATTGCTGATAATAAAAAGAAAACTGCAAATATTCAGACTAGATAAGGAGGAACTCTGTATACCCATCGATTGGACAATATCATTGTTTTCCTCTTTTGTCTTTAGAGGAAAATGTTTATATTAAAATTTCCAGTATGTATTCCAAAAAATTATCCCTGGCAATCAATAAAACTATTTTTAGAACATAAAATTTACTGTTGAATTTTGATTCCCTCTGAGTGTGTATTATAAAAATTTGAAGGTCCAATGTTGCATTTATTTTTTAGAAGTATTTGTTTATATACACTCTGAATATATTGTTTTATAAATTCTCTTGAACTTTAGTAAATATATTCAATTTTTATTATTTTTTGTACACACGAATATTTATAAATTCAAAGTAATTTTAAAATTTCGGTAAACAAAAAAATTATATTAGAATAAAATCTTAAATAAAACAATATTTTATTGAATTAATAAAATAAAATTTTAAAATGATTAATATATTTCTATTAAATTAAATTCATTTTTTTATTATTTTAAATTTGTGAACTCTCGACCCAAATAGGTTTTAAACGTTGTATTTTTGTTATTTGGTCTAACCGGGTCGTGTGTTACTTTTTACGTGTCACCAAACAAAATGGTTACTAACCGTAAACTTACAAAAGAAGAAGAATTACTTCTTCAGGATTTTAGCAGAAATGTTTCTACGAAGTCTTCTGCCTTATTTTACGGAAATGCTCTCATAGTATCCGTTATTACAATTTGTAAGTAGATATTTGTGTGTGACGTGTCCATTTAACTCTTGACTATTTAAAATGTATACTTTAAAGCTATTTAAAATAAACTTAATTTCATCATTAAAACCCAGTAAATTATTTAAAATGTCTATATTATTTTTAAAATTCCCATATGCCATATTATACATAGCGTCTACAATGAAGTCCAAAATTCCTTAATTCCTTATCTTTATTAATAAAACCGTACATTTTAAAAAAGGATTAAGGCAGTTAATGACCCACTAAAAAACATGTATATATATATTGTAAATTTGTGCAATCAAACTTGCCAAATATTAACTATTGTTCAATTTTTAGATATAAAAATTTTAACCGAATTCTATCGAAAAATTTTGGTAGTATGCTATACAATTGCATTGCCATAATATGCAATGTTACTTTCACATTTAAACAACATTAGTCAACTATGTAATTAACATTATTTATCAAAAGAAATGCTCTCCTGGTTTTTTGGGGTCAATTTCTTTATACATATTAGTTTACAATTAATAAGTAAATAAAATGTTTTCTACATTTGATATATGCATAAAATAATAAATATACAAGCCCATTTTTATGTGTGTGTGTGTAATTTTCCTGCCCCAAAGAGCTTATGTCCATAGTTTGTTAAAATACCATAATTAAGATTTCATCCTTAAATGTAGCATATATAAGTAGAATCATCCAATACAGTATTAAAACTCTAAAAATCAGTCTATTTGATTAAATTGGCAAAACCACTGGGGAGGTTCACCATTGATGAGACAAGCCCTATTAATATTTTTCATTGTAGTAAGGACAGTAGAAAGGTTGTTTGTAAAAGAAACATTCATGCTTTATAGTTTTATTTCTCATAATAAAAGTCTATTCAATATTTTTTTGATTAGTTTTTATAATAACATGGTGACCTTTTTTTTTTTTTTAGTTTCCTCATTGGTTCCAAAAGACTGAATCAACAAACTATGTGTAAAGTAAAATACCTAAGACAGGATTGTAATAATCAATGTTACCAATAAGGTACAATTTGGATTATAGATTAAAATATATATATATATTTTTTTTGCTTATTCCTAGTATACATGGTACAGGCCATGATAATCATCTTTTAGCATCCTCCTCAGATTATGGCACCTAACCCTTGACAGCAATAGATTCCATAGCATCCATTTCAGATACGACTTTTTTTTAATATCCCAAGTACATGTGATACAGGCCATCATGATGGGTAGAAGTAGACGACTGCATTTACTGTAAGTGCGCTACATGTCTACACAGCTGAAAAGCAGAAAAAAACAAAATGTAACAAGACCAAATCCATTGCCACTTCACAAACATTTCAATAATTTGGATTTAGTCTTACCTATTGATGTTACCATTATAAGTATCATTTTTTTTTCTCCATTCTCTACCTTTAAATTTTAATTAGAATTAACCTTTGTTATAGTAACGCCATCTATTGGGCTTGGATAGAACTAAAATGTGCTTAACCTTACGTTTACCACCGTAGAATATTTCTTAAGTGAACTCCCTTTTCATCAGATTAATCGCGCAATTTAGAACCCTTTCAAATTTTTTTTCATAGAACACCATCTGATTTTAATGAGGGGTGAAGACCTGAAATGCACTTTCTGTGGGTCACGAATAACAATGGAGATGTTGCACTACTTATTTGATTGTGCTGCTCTGTCTGAGGAAAGACGAAAACTAAATGATTAAACAGGGCAACTTTGTCCTTCATTTCCGGCACTAATTAATGAAATATCAAAGAATAGGTATATAGCGGTGGCGATATTTGGATTCCACAGGATTATATCCCGGAAAAAGGCCACACAGTATTCTCCCTATCCCTTGTGAACTGACGAATCCTGTATAGGGCAGGAGCCCCTAAATAAAGGCTTTGTTGATGTTGTTGTTAAATGTGCTTAACCATTCATCTCTCTCTAGAATTAAAATGTTCTATCTATCAAAATTTTCACAGTTTGTTTATTTGAATTGTCATGTCACCAGTAATTGTGCCAATTCTCCATTTATTTATTTCTAAAATAGATTTTAAAAAATATATATCATCTCATTATATGAGATGCAACAAAAGCAAAATGCACAAAATTGATTATTTTCTGAGGTAAAGAGTCAAAAATTGAAATGATAGTGGAGTTCAGTCATTTTTATCTAAGTAAGTTGGTCTTGAGATGGGTTCTTAGATGATTTCACAGGCATTCCAGAGTGGAGCTATGTGTAGGCTTTTGTAGAGATTGTTATATTTAAATAGGATTTATGAGTTATGGTATTTTAACAAACTATGGACATAAGCCTCTTAGGGGGAGCAAGGGAATTACATATAAATGGACTTGTAAAACGACATCAGAAAATTATCCCGCATGAATTTCTTTTCAACGAAAAATCCAAATTTATTTTAAGGAGAAATAACGATTATTTCTAACCTTTAGGGATGAGGTATGAAAGGGTGAATTGTGAAGAGCAATGATGAACGGAAAAATAAAAGTGTCCAGGGATGGGAATCGAACCCACAGTGTTCCAATTCCAAATGGACTTGTATATATATTATTTTGTGCATAATTTGAGTGTAGAAAACATTTTATTATTAAATCTAGTAAATAAGCATAAAGATATTGACCCCAAAAAATTAAAAGAATCATAGGCATCTATAATAGTTTACAATTATCATAACAGATGGCGCATTAATATATTATATTAAATGTGATTCAAACGTGACATGGAATAATATGGGAGTAGCCAGAACCACATTCAACAAGGTTCTACTTCACAAACCAACTTTATTTGTAAATTAACATTTTAAAAGGTAAAAACAAAAGATATTCCAATGATAAGGCACAATTTGGATTATAATTGGATTTGGTCTTATTAATGCAAAATGTTTTTTTTTTTTTTTACTTATCCTTTTAGTCTAAATTAGACAAGATCTTGGAGGTCGTGCTCGTAAAGAAGCTCAAGAACTCTTCTTGGTTCTCTGTACAGGGATCTTTTGTCCTTTCCAATGCAATTTAGTAAATGTTGGTGAGTGGCCTCTTCGGTTTTGCACCTAGTGCACATGGGGAAGCTTTTGGCTCCCTCTTTATAGACTAGGGGGGGGCGCAGGTGACCAGATTTCCATCTGGCCAACTGTGTTGATTCCCTTCTGTTTAGTTGGAGGGTCTGTTTTTTGGGGTTTTCTACCTGGTACCAAGAATGATGGAAACATGCATAATGTGAAAGAAATAAAAAGAGAAAAAGTCCTGATCAATGAAAAAATAATTAATTTTAATTAATCACAAAATACAGTAGAACCTCTCTCTTAAAAGATACCTATTTGTAGAGCCAATGTGGGAGAGGTATCCTTAAGGGAGAGTTGCTTATTAATAAAAATGACAATTTTAGTAATGAAAACTGTCCTTTGTAAAGAGATGTCCACTAGCGGTCTACAGTACCAAGTGAAATGTCTGTGTTGTCATTGACATAAAGCCAGAAATGGCACTATCTATCAACCATAGAAGGAATTAAATGTTATAATTGAACCAGAGTTGCAATCCTGTTGTTTCTTATCCCTTTGTGTAAAGATTACACAAATTCCACGAGTTCATGAACTCGTGGAAAGGCGTATAGGGGTGCAGCTTTCGTTGATCATTTCACCATGATCCAGGCATACTTTGGTGAAAGTCTGACTTTGCCTAGAGTTGCAATCCTACCAACAGCTCTATACTGGTTTCAAGGTCCCTGTTCATCATCAGTAGAGTTCAGGCCCCAATTTTCCCACTTTTGATGATTTCCATAAGGCTCCCTGACCAGATTTTAAAGTCACCCTTCATTGTTCCAAGACCACCTAATTCAAATAAATAAATTATAGGTGACATTTTGGTTATAACACCACTTTTACGAACTTCAGAAAAAAAAAGTACCGAATGATTTATTAATAGTCATTTCCTAGTTTGTGTCTGAAAATGATGATTACAAGGCTGTTTCAGAAATTTTACCTATAAAAAAAAAAATGTACTTGTTGGTGTTATCACCTTGTACAACTTGGTAAAAAGTTATTTAGCTAATTTGAACAAAGAAGGTTCTTTAGGAACAGACAGTAATTTATACCAGTAAAACTATATTTTTCATATCAAAACAATCTCCATACGATCACATTTTTTTCTTTCTGTTCTTTATTCATTTGTGTGCATTATCTCTACCTCTTCCCATACTCAAGTAGAATCCATATTCCAGGTAATGATAAGGGGGCTACAATTTGGATTTTAGATTATAAACATAAGGTAATAAGACCAAATCAATTATTTTTGCTTGACATTTTGGTGACAACGCTGTTACCACCCAAGATAGAGAATACTGCTGTGATAGAGACATCTGAGGCTCTTCATTGGACATAACAATAACCAAAATGTCATACGCCATGTATTGATTTGGTCATGTTACCTCCTGTTTCACATATCAGGTTCTGTCTCATCAAGTCACCACTTCAGGAATACAATGGCAACCTCATCTTTATCGTAGACGAAATGTTAGAAATGGCCAATGACATGAGATGTCTTGATTTCTCTCATTCTATAGTTACATAGTGCTGCCCTTTCATCATCCACTTCTACTGACTTTTCCTTTGTAAATACATATTTGCATCCTGTAACTATACTCCTCATTTACATATCCCCCCCCCCCCCCTTGTTTCTCTATTGAAAATTTTCTGTGTGTGTGTTATATCATTTTGGTGTATTTGCATATAGAGATCTTAGGATAGTAGTGCTTTGATGAATCCATTATCTGGAATTGTTGAAATTATTTTATTGATGGTTGATTTCTACTTTGTCACACCTAGTTACATATGAAAAAGTTGTGGTAATGGTTTCCCCATTGTAACTATTAGATCTTGTACTGTTATGCATGCCATATAGGTGGAGTTGCTTGAATGTTCCATCATATCCCACTTCATTATGGTACTGGTGCAACTCACCACTGCCTTTATAAAAATGTTTTTAAATTTTTCAATAAGTGATTTCTTCATTAGAAAGATATGGGTAACTCTAGTTTTTATTTTGAAGAGATATGTATGTGGTAAGTTTTACCATAGATGCCTGTTTTATATCTAAAAGGTGCTCTAAAAAATAAATAAAAAAGATTCTGGGTTGACGCAGGGCCGTTTTGGAGAATCCACCAGATGGACCCGAAGGACTCCGCCATTCTCTTTACCGTCATCACCCTGCTTAGTACCTACCTGGTGGCCTCAGCCTACAAGAACCTCAAGTTTATCTTGAAGCACAAGTAAGTCTCCCTCAAACTCTAGGATATACCATTCCCCTCTAGGTAATAAGACTAGATAAATAGTGTGTGATGTTTCTGTAACAACATTTTGGCATTTGTCTTTTTCACTTTGTAATTTCCTCCTATAAAAATATCCTCTTATTTTTTATTATTATTTTTTTTTGCTTATCCCTAGTACACGTGGTACAGGCCATGATAATCATGGTGGGTAGTTAGCGACTGCTTTTACTGTAAGCGCACCACATGTCTACACATGTGAAAAGCAGTTCGACTTTGCACTTACAAATGCCAGAGCCCCGTTTGGTTACTTGCACTCGCTGGTGGGGTTGGACTTTTGCAAGAATCGGAGGGGCCATTGGAGCATTTTTTTTTTTTCAAACAGAAAAAAGTGTCCAATGCGGGAATCGAACCCAGGTCCTAGTGGTCGAAAACCAAACGCTTTAACCAGCCTTCCACCGACCCCCTATCCTCTTATATTGATGAGTTGTTAATTAGTTAACAAATTTTAATTTTGGTGATGAAAGGTTGAGAGATGTTTTATATTTCAAGAGTTTCTATTCTATATACATTGACTAGATTGTAAACACAAGGTAATAAGACCCACAAATAAATAAATAGTGTGTGACAATTTCGATAACAACAGTGTTACAGAAATTTCACACACCATTTATTAATTTGGATTTGTGGGTCTTATTATTACCTTGTGTTTACAATCTATAATCCAAATTGTGCCTCATCATGACTAGATTGTGATTTTTTTTTTTTTTTTTTACTTATCCTTTTAGTCTAAATTAGACAAGATCTTGGAGGTCGTGCTCATAAAGAATTTCAAGAACTCTTCTTGGTTCTCTGTACAGGGATACCTTGTCCTTTCTAAGATTGTGAATAAAATGTGATGGTGACGATAGGATTGCCCTGAAGAGAGAAGAATCTGTGTCCCGGGAGATCATGAGGAAACTGGCTGACGACAAGAAGATGTCGAAGAAGGAAAAGGATGAGAGGTAATTTGGATGTGGGACATTGATTGTCCAGAGTCTGACATGGGCTGGTACAGGATCCTGTGGAAAAAGAACGAAGTGGCGGACTTTGAGGCCACCACATTTTCCATCTTCTACAACAACACTCTGTTCCTCCTGCTGACCATCCTGGCCTCTTTCTACCTCCTCAAGTCCCTCACCCCAACCCTGTATCCTTCCAAACACCCCTAGATGACTTAAGCCATTTGATATCAACCATTCCCTCAATGGTAAACACACACACAAAGGGATATAACTACCTTGTTATAGCAACAATGATAAAGCACAATTTGGATTATAGATTATAATAAAAGAAAATAAGTCCTAATCCAAATAATTTATTTGTGCGTGATGTTTCGGCAACAACATTGTCACCATCATCAGACAAAAGAATAAATGATTTTTTATTTTTTTACATTTATTCTTTTGTCTGATGATGGTGACAATGTTGTTGCCGAAACGTCACACACTAATAAATTATTTGGATTAGGTCTTATTTTCTTTTATTGTTATAGCAACCTTTTTTTTATATAACAGCTCAAATTGGTTCTACCATCCCAATTCTATGGCTTATGTCCCCCTTTTTTTAACTGTGATTTTTTTTTTTTTTTGCTTATCCCTTATACACGTGGTACAGACCATGATAATCATGGTGGGTAGAAGTAGGTGACTGCTTTTACTCTAACTGCACCACATGTCTACACAAGTGAAAAGCAGTTCGACTTTACACTTATAAATGTGCCAGAACCCCATTTGTTTTTACTTGCACTTGCTGGTGGAGTTGGACTTTTGCAAGAATTGGGTGTCATTGAAGCATTTTTTTAATCTGTGAATATAACTATATAATGTGTTTATATCAATATCTTTTGGTACCAAGTGAAATGTAGTGTTATAACAAGGTTTGTATGTTATAAGGTACAATTTGGATCATAGATTTGAACTACAAGGTAATAAGACTAAATCCAAATAAATTAATGGTGTGTGAAATTTTGGTAACAGCATTGTTAAAGAAACGTTACACACCATAAATTTATTTGGAATTGGCCTTATTTTCTTGTAGCTATAATCCAAATTGTGCTTTATCATTTTAAAGTTATATTTTTTTAGTTGTATAAAACATAATTGATCGCACTTTAAAACTTGGATATCAATTCACAATATACACATTGATTCTAGCAAGTGGTCTCTTACGTATTGTTAATTTAATGAAATCTTATTTTGAATGTATGTACCATTTTATTGTGTACAGTCCGAGAGTTCTCCTACAGACAATCAGGGAAGTCTTTGTGACTTCAAAGCCCAATAACAATGTGTAGATGATGTTTTGTGGTTGATGGTAGAATGGAGTGAGTCGCATCCATCCCATGTCCTGTAGATATAATGGCTATTGGACAATGTGGATGTGTCCCGGGATGGGAATCGAACCCACAGTGTTCCGCTTACCGGGCAGATGCCATGTCCACTAGGCTACCTTGGATGTTGATGTGGATGGCCTTCAGATTCAGCTAGTATATTTGATGGACCACCATAGTTACAGTAGAACTTCTGACTAGATATTGCCTAGAACAACATAGCTACACTCCTGAAGGTTGGCTATCAGGATTGGTTCTATTTAGTAGTTAGAAAGAAATTTTGTATAAAAAAATATATATATTTATATTTATTTTTAATATTGAGATAATAATTTCATTTTTATTTCCACAGATGATAAGTTTAGGTCAAATATATTGATGTTTTCCAATATTTGTGGCTAAGCCTGGTTACCCATCTACTTCCAAGAGCTCTTCTCTAGAACCTTTCTATCTTTGTTTAATGTTTGGATGATAGTATTTTTAAAAAATGTTGTTTTTCCCTTAACCTCTTGTTTCCCCAGCAACTATGTGCTGTCTGTGAGTTCGGCCGGAGGTCTCCTCTACCTTCTCACCACTAGCACCAAGTGAAGGAAGCCAATAAAATTCTTCTTTTGTACCTCGTCTGATCCTACATTGTCACTACAACCTTCATGATAGGATTACACCTTTCTATAAACAACAGTGTTTTTCTACAGGTACACTCCGTATATTTGGTATAATTGTATAACGAAACAAAAGTTTTACGAAGGAGCATCTTTTATTATACTTGAGCTAGCTTTCGAACCTTTCGGTTCTTCAACAGGCGTGGCTAGTATGACTATACTAACAGGGTATAAGCGCGCTTGAGCCATTATATACAACATATAAATTTACATATCACTTCGCATGTAAATTTATATGTTGTATATAATGGCTCAAGCGCGCTTATACCCTGTTAGTATAGTCATACTAGCCACGCCTGTTGAAGAACCGAAAGGTTCGAAAGCTAGCTCAAGTATAATAAAAGATGCTCCTTCGTAAAACTTTTGTTTCGTTATACAACAGTGTTTTCATTAACATTTTTACTATTCCGCAATTCTTTGTTAAGAGAACACTTCTCTCTCTAAAGGACACTTTGACTCTGCAACTAGGTGTTGTCCTTCACAGAGAGATTCTACAGTACACTCATGGACAAAACTTAAGGAAGTGGTAACTTTTAGCATGTATATCCAGATTCAGACAATAACTCGGAAAGATATTTAATACACATTGACCTTTATTGAAGATACACGAGATAACCAAGTGTGATCAAAATGCCTCTGTCTTCTTAAAAAATAATAGATGACTGGTGGTATCAAAGACTTCCTTAAGTTTTGTCCATAAGTTGTTGACTAAGAATCAAATAAAGATCGCGCTATTGCTTTTAGATAAGGAGTTTCAATACAACCTATTTGTACAAGTTTTTCAACTTTCTTCTACCTGTACTCTCTGATAGGAAAATACACACACAAAGCTTTATTAAGACCACTGGTCTTATACATATTCATCACAGGAAGCATTTATGGAGCTCCTGTACTCCAGGCAGCACAGAACCCAACAACAGCCTCCAGGTCCACAATAGAAAAATAAAAGGTTGTTTTATGTATTCACTATACTATTCAGTATTCAATAATACAAGCCAAACATTAATACATTAATTTACTTATATAACATTACAATGACTAATCAACTCTTTTTTTTTTAATTTGAAACAATCCACTTTAATTTACAGCATCATGTTCCATAGTCAAATAATATTAAATATATTACCTATTGTATATAAACAAAGATTTATTCAATTTTCTTTAGTATCTAATTATTCTTTTCTTATATCAAAGAGTAGACTAAAATGTTGGTACAAATATATTTTATTAAATGGAAGTCCTTATTCTAAATAAACATTAAAACATGTACAGTAGTCCTCTAGGAGAGGATTCTCCTGATAGCCAACATCTCTCCATAAAATACCATTTTTACCAATTAGCTGCGCTTTGGTAAGAGGACACTTCTCTCTGAAGAACGCTTTTGCTCTTACAACCTGGTGTCCTTTATAAGGAGGTTTTATTGTTGTTGGAGTTGATTGAATGCAGCGTTCCACATGATGACACAGGAATTCAGAACAAGAACAGTATAAGGTATTGTTGAGAGAAGGAAATAAGCCTAGATACTGTAAGAAGAGTGATATAGCTTTGCCATCAGGTCATATTGCCTTGTTGTTTATATTAGACTTATTTAGACTATATATGGACAAATATTCTCCAATTTGATCCATATAGAACTCCGCCTGAGCTGTCCTACGCTGGAGGAAGGGGAGCAGTAACAATCTAGCTAAAAACTTGGGCTTAGATGGCCCAGCCTATAATACCCCCTGTAACGGCTCCTGATCCAGCGATACAGGATGAGTAGCATCTGTACTCCATGTTAGGAGCGGCTGTACATGGTATCTGTTCCTCCTCATGTAAGAGGCGGCCATTTCATATTGGAGCTAAGTCTGCCTGCTACTGAGTAGTGCTCCCAGTCTTAATGACAAAGACATATACATTCTACCCAGTCTCTAGCTCTACAGGCATGATACCCTAATATGATTGAATGGATATAAGAAAGAAGAGTACATAAAGTTATCTCAGAAGTGCTTTGTCAGCTCCTTTGGTATATGCCTTTGACCAAATAAATTTGACTCCTTTGCCTTTTTATGCTCCAGGAACCAAGGTTAAGCAAATTAAGTCTGTTTTCAGAGGCCTTAAATATATATATTTATGGTAATTTAAACCAACAACCCTATATTGTATAATACTTATAACAAGATTGTCATGTTGTATATAGAAACACATCTATAAATAATTATACGCACATTTGATTGACATGTGTCATTGCATCACCATATGTAATGTACTTTGTACAAACTGAGGATGAATAAATAAAACTATGTAATAGATTAAGAACTGAGTTGAAGCAAGATTGAGAAGAAGTTCAAAAACGTCTAAAATCGAGAGAGTAATCCAACAACCCTAAAGAGGAATTTGGCATGTCTTTCCATCAAGGTCATTGGGTGTAGAATACCGCAGACGCCCCCACGCCCTTTGCACCTGTTTAAAGTCCAATATCCGAAAATATAGTCACTTCACCATCAGCGTGAGCCCTCGTCGGTTGTACCCAGGTCCACATCATCGACCATGTAGAACAGTAAGAACTCTTCTATCTCCATCTTGCTCTTAGCTCGACTCCTATCTGTTCACGGAAATTTCCTACTACAACTTCGTTTTTTTTGTGTGTGGACATTCCCAAGATTTCCACTCTGCCTCGACCACGACTTAAAGGTCCTCTAAGGTGCAGAGAAGTACTGGAAAACTCTCCACGCCCTGACTGTCCCTCTCGGTTACTACAGGTTTGACCCTCAGTTATCACAGCTATAGCGAGAGTCGACAGGATACCTCATCACAGATATTTTTAGATTTTGTCTCTGGCCTTTAATTTCAGCCCTACAAACTTATTTATATATTAAAAAATGGCTAGTAAACTTATCATCTGGTGATGATATTCCACTTAAAATAGTTATTTAAAATTATCAATGATTTTACTTTCCACTCAAAATGTGTTGTGTGTGTGTGTGTGGGATTTAAATTAATATTGATTTCACAAGAAAAATTAAATTATGTATTGGAGGCTTGAAACAAGGAATTACAGATTCTACGATGAGAAATTCTATAAAAATCTGTCTTTTATCTATAAAATGTCAAGTGTTCCATCAAGTTGTCAGTGAAAAGCATTAAAGAAACAATATTTCTATGGTTTGCAGTGGAGACCAGTTTTAAAAAAATAATATAACACCCAGCCCTATTTAATCTAGAATATCATATTAATCTCATTCAATGCCTCGATATTCTTCTCCTTCATTCTTCTCAGAGTCTGAATTATCATTTTAATATATCAAGGTCAGGCTTGTTTACATGTTCTCTGATGCAGTTGCAGTTATAAAAAAAGTTGAGGCCATGGGATTTTTTAAATTTGATTTTTTTAACTAGGCTTCTCTAGAAGGTGCGAACTCTCAAATGTCAGCATTGATTGAGCCTACTAGATAGAATACTTATTTAAAGTATAAATCTAACATAAAAAAAAAAACTTACTAGTTTTCTTACTCAATTACAACAATTTTTCGTATGACTATTTTCAAATATTCTGGTGTTAATAGATTCATTAAATCCTTACTACCTTTATAAAAAATAATATTTATTTGAGCGGAAATATCTTTATTTACGGGCTGCTAACCAAAATGAATGATTTTTGGAAATTTATTTGAGCCTAAAGCAATATATAGGGTCGAGTCAAATTTTATTTTTTAAGTACATGAACATAAACTTTATGCTCTTCTTCCAACTGTGCTTCTAAGGAGAGCTAAACGCTCAAAGTTATTATAAATAAATTTACACCAGCTTTTGACATTGGTGATGCGACCGTGTGATGAACTATATTTTCTATTTCTCAAACATTTTATTAACATTTAAACATTTATAAAGTGCATTATACCCATGTTTTATAAATTTAACATCAGAATAAATACTAAAATTCAAAATATGAGCCTTGATAACCTGGTGTAATCACAAACTTTGTTTTTGTCCCGATTCAAAAATATTCGAATTGTCACCTTTAACATATAACTTTTTAATAAACTAATACTTTAATATGGAGGAAGATTCTGATTTTAGCAAGTTATCCATTGAAGAAAAATGTCTTCATAAATCATGGAAAGCTCGCGTAAGTGCCTATACCGAACTCGATAAATTATTTCTGCAACAAAATGACACCAAAAGTCAAGATTATAATAAATATTCACATCTTATTAAGAATATGGTAGTAGATAATAATGTTTTAGCATTAGAAAAAGGCCTTAAGGCTACCTTAACATTTATGGAAAATTCATCTAATGCAAACAAAATTTGCGGCGCAGTAATTTCAGGGATAATTGATAAATGCTTGGGCTCTCCTAAAGAAAAGATTAAAGATCTAGCAATGCAAATAATATATACATGTATTGAAATAGAAAAATACGACACAGTTTTAAATGAATTATTGAGAGGATTCGAAAACAAATCTCCAAAGACAGTAAATGCTTGTATCATAACATTAACAAACTCATTAAAATTTTTTGGACCAAATGTTATAAATATCAAACCAATTATAAAAAATTTAATAAAACTACTTGAAGATAGAGATAAGTTAGTACGTGAAAATGCCAAAATACTTGCAGTTGAGATTTATAGATGGATCAAAGATTCATTAAGAGGTCAGCTTTCAAAATTAAAACCTGTTCAATTAAATGAATTAGAGGCAGAATTTTCAAAATAAAAGATGAAATTGCTAAGCCAACTAGGTATATTAGATCCAATCAATCTTTACAATTAAATCAGGGTGAAAATGGAATAAAAGATTTTGCAGAAGATGAACAAATAGATCCAGCTGAATTCTTAGAAGAACTTAATCTATTTGAAAAACTTCCTAAAGATTTCTACACCAACTGTCAATCAAATAAATGGCAAGATCGGAAAGAAGCTCTGAATAGACTTCTTGAATTGATATCCAATGTTAAACTTGGAAATGGGGATTACAGTGAGATTGTTAAAATCTTGAAGAAAATCATTAGCAAGGATTCTAATATTGTGTAATAGTATTGGGAGCACAATCATTAACTGCTCTTGTTAAAGCTTTACGAAAAAATTTCACACCTTACGCTTCAACCTGTGTACCAGTTATTTTGGAAAAATTTCGGGAAAAGAAACAAAATGTGGTGCAATCATTGAGAGATGCTATTGATGCACTAATGCGGACAATTTCTTTAGAGGCTGTTCATTGCGATATCCAGGCATCTCTTGAATGTAAGAATCCACAGACAAAGGCTGAAACAGCCCTATTTCTGGCTAGGTACCTCACACCATCAAAAACCATTCTCTCCAACAAGAAGTTACTGAAGGCCATTGTTTCCCTCCTTGCTGAAGACTCTTGGTGATACAGACCCATCTGTTAGAGATGCCTCTGCAGATGCTTTAGGAAAACTCTACAAAGTTGCTGGAGAGAAGGTGATTGGACCATTTCTACAAGACCTTGAGCCTACCAAACTGGCTAAAATCAAGGAGGTAGCTGAGAAGGGGTCTCAGTCCAATACCAAGACGCCTTCCAAAACTATTAGCACCTCCAATAATAAAATTGAAGCTAGAAAAATTGGCAAAACACCTCTCAAACCTAACCCATTAAATTCAAGCTTAACTCGTAAACCATCCAAGCTAATGGCACAAGTCAAGAAGAATGAAGTCAAAGCCAGCAAAGATGAGCTTGATGCTTCTATCTTGGTTGAGGAAAAGAACTTGAGTGAGGAAGATGTTCAAGTAGCTGCCTCTGAATTCTTAGGTTCGGAGTCAGTCAGCAATCTTTCCAATTCCAACTGGAAGACCAGGTTGGATGCTGTGGCTGCCATGAAAGATGTGGTGGAGGCCAAGTCTTCGGATGTCCCTGTGCAGGCCCTTGTCAAGTTCCTTGTCCTCAACAAGGGGCTGAAGGAAATCAATCAGCAGGTGCTCAGGTCCAAGCTGGAGCTGCTCAACCTGATCCTAACCAAAGGCAAGGTGTCCCCGGTGGACCTTGGAAATCTGCTTCCCAGACCTGGTGGAGAAGATCGGGGACCTCAAAATGGGGGAGTTGGTAGCTCGTTCTCTCAGCCTCTTAGCAGGAGTCAGTGGGCAGGCAGAGGTTGTTCAGCAAGTCCTGCCACATGCTTTCACCTTCAAGAATCCCAAGATCCAGGCAGAGGCCCTTAACTGGGTCGCCACCTCCATCAAAGAATCTGGTTTGAAGATGGCCACCAAGGTTGTGGTGGAACATCTAAAGATGGCCTTTGCCTCCACCAATGCCATAGTCAGGACGGCAGCCCTCAACCTCCTGGGTGTGCTATCCTGGTACACTGGACCAGATATCCGAGCCAAGTTTGATGCCTTGAAGCCTGCGCTGCTCAGCTTGATTGACGCTGAGCTCGCAAAGAGGATGGCTGAGAAGCCTCCTGCGCCCCTCAACAGCCTGGACTGTGGGGATTCTGTTTCAAACAGAACTTTGGGTACTGCCCCTCTTATTAATGGCCAAGTTGGGGATACAAGACCCCGCAAGGACATTGCCCCTCTAGTCAA
This sequence comes from Cordylochernes scorpioides, assembly GCA_030710605.1. Lineage (NCBI taxonomy): Eukaryota > Metazoa > Arthropoda > Arachnida > Pseudoscorpiones > Chernetidae > Cordylochernes > Cordylochernes scorpioides. Next base: position 14,699,899 of record CP092868.1, read on the forward strand.
CCCCCTTCTGGAAGATCTTAGCAGTAAAGACTGGAAGGTAAGATCTGCTGCCCTTTGTAAGCTAAATGCCATCTTGGAAGAAGCTCATTTTGTCCATCCCAACCTCAACGGTCTTCCCAATGCTCTCAGTCTAAAGCTGAAGGATCCCAATAAGAACATTGCCATTCAGGCCCTTACCATACTGGAGACCCTGGGAAAGGCTCTCGGTCCCCATTGCCATCACTTTGCTTCTGAGACTATGCCTGCTCTTTTCTCCTCCTTGGCAGACAGTAAGTTGACCCTGAGGAACCAAGCCCTCAAATCTCTGACAGCCTGGCAGCAAGAGATCAGATTCTCAGCATTCTCCGACCCCATCCAGGAAGCACTAAAGCCTGATAACATGCTGCAGCGTACAGGAGTCCTTCAATTTCTTAGTGCGACCCTCGCCCAGCGATCTGTTACTGCTCTAGAGATTGAACCTTTGCTCCCAGTGGTCTTCAGCCTGGTGGAGGACAGGAGTGTGGAAGTCAGGAAGAAGTCTCAGGAAGTTATTGGACTTGTCATTGGTCACGTTGGCTTTGAATTTGTACACAGAGCTGCCAACAAGTCCAAACATAAAGCCGCTGCATTGGAGATCCTTCAGAAACTCAAATCTGCCCCAGTGGCAGGTCCCAAACCAACAGACAGGCCTACCTCAGCTCCCTTACCCAGCAAAACTCAGGAAGTAAGGCCCAAGATGCCAACTTCCAGACCCAAGAATGGCTTGCCAGCTAACATCGAGGACCCTAATAAGCCCCAGTTGTTTGAGAACAACTTGAAAGAACAACGTATGATAGATGAGAAAATCCTCAAGTCCCTCAAGTGGAGCTTTGCCACTCCCCAAGAGGAGCATGTTCAGCAGCTTAAAAAGCAGATGACCTGTGCTAACTGGGGCCCCCTTCTTCTCTCTCACTGCTTCCACTCTGATTTCAAGTTCCACCTGAAGGCCTTAGATATCCTGAAAGCCCATCTGAGCCTGCCTCCAGTGGTGACCATCTCAAATCTTGACCTCATCTTGAAGTGGTGCACGCTGAGACTGGCGGACAACAACTCCACAGCGTTGAACCACACCCTGGAGTACCTCCTCTCACTCCTGGATCTGCTCAGGCAGCAGAACTACATTCTCCAGGACTTGGAAGCTTCCTCTTTCCTCCCCTTCTTCCTCCCCAGGCTCGGGGATCCGAAGGATGCCACTCGGAAGCAAGCTAAGACTATTCTCATCCACCTTCAGCTAGTGTACCCTCTGGTCAAGATTGTTGGCTTCCTCGTGCAGGCTCTGAGCCCCAAAAATTCAAGACAGAGGGCAGAGTGTCTAGAAGCCCTGGGTACCTTTTTTGAGGAGTACGATTTCAAAGCTCAGTCTCTGCATCTCAAAGAAATAGCCAAACACATTGAAGACAAGGATTGCGCAGTGAGGAACTCTGCCCTGAACTGCATTGCCAAGGCCTACCGTACTGAAGGTGAACGGGTTCTTAAGATCCTTGGACCTCTCCCTGAGAAGAGTCAATCTCTTTTAGACGAGAGGATCAAGAGGGCCGCCAATGATTCTCTGAGAAGTAACTTGCAAAGCAGCCCCTATGGTTCAAAATCACTTCGAAGGTCTAGTACCTTACCGATCACTAAATCCTCTCCCCCTCTAAAAGCAGAGAATGATGCCTCACCTGACAGAATAAAGGAAGAAGTGGGGTGTGATCTCAAGGCTGTGAAGGTGAAGCTAATGCCAGAGTTGATCAAAGTCAACACCGAGGAAGTATTATCCCACCCGGAAATCAAGATGCCTGAGATCAAGACTGTCTTACCAGTCACTATTCCAAAACAAAACGACATGCTCTTCAACATGAAGATAGCTCAGCTTATGGATAGTGACCTAGCAATAGCTGGAAAAGCCTTTTCAGAAATGGAGTCCATGATCAATTCTGATCCCATCCTCATCAAGCCCTACATCCGGAGGATCCTCATGAATGGGTGCTCCCACCTGAAGCTTGCCAGCACCCACTACGCCAGGCATGAGAGGAGCAGGGTGATTGAGCTCCTCAAGGCCATCACCAAATGCTTTAGCGCCATATTTGACCGGAGAGAGCTGGCCAGCCAGATTGCCAGGCTGCTCTTGCAGGAGCTTCTTCCCGCCCTGCTATCCACCATGCTGGATCAACAGCTCGGTGAGTGTGAGGATGGTCCCCAGGTGGTGCGAAGCATCAATGTCATCATCATGCGCATCTTCCAGAACTGCCAGCCCAACTCTGTCATGTGTGCTCTGATAAGGCTCATCTCTGAGCCCAGCCCTTCGGAGAAGTTCCAGGAGGTTGTAGTCAAGTGTTTATTCAAGATGAACAAGATGATTGACCAGCACACTGACAGATTGGACCTGAAGGACCTGATGAACCAGTTCCACACGTTCCTCATAGTCTGCCCTCCCTCCTACTGGAAGGCTCAGACCTCCAACCAGCCCCTGAAGGCAGTTAAGACCTACCTGTACAACCTGGTGAAGTACAAGGGTAACGAGGTGTACAACATCCTCAAATTTCTCCCCGGCCTCGACAACTCTAACCTGGAGGTGTACATCAGGAAGCTTCTGTTGGACCTCCAGCAGAATAACTACACAGCGGATGGAATCTCCTTCACTCTTGGACAAGATTTCAATGCGCTCAACAAGATCTTCCAGAAAATCATCTCTGACAAGTGTTCCAAGGAAGGACTCCTGGAGCTCTATCAATGGACGAAGAAGAATCCAGGTGCTTCCCTGGAGGAGATCCTGAAGAACACTTCTCTGGAGTTCCAACAGGATATCAAGGAGAGATTGGACAAGATCCACAGAGAACTCATCAGTAAGACTTCCAACTCATCACCGCCAGTACTCACAAACCTTCCCATACACACAGAGAGGCTCTCAGATTCCCACCAGAACTTCTCAGTCCACTTGCCCCAGGATCTGGATAACCTCAGCTCCCAGGAGCTGATAGCTTGGCTCAGGTCCATGGCTCAGGTGCTGAAACAAGATGACACCAAGTACAGTGACCCAAATATCTTGTCCCAAATCCAATCCATTTTTGAAAACAGCCTCTTCCAATCCCTGCCATTCTCCAAAGAAGAAAATGAGCAGATCAGCAAAAATCTGAACAGGCTCAGGCAGCTGGCAGATGAATTCAAAACCAGATGTCAAGAAAATTTGAACCCCTAACTGTTCTTTAAAAAAAAAATTCTAAAATACAGATAATCTTTTTGAATAGTCCTTTTTTTTTTTCAAATTTTATCTTATAAAAAAAGAATAAAAATGTTTTTTTTTTGTAGCTATAATTTTTAATTAAAAAAATATATATAAAAATATATACAGTTAAACCTGTCTATAGCGCCTTCCTCTCTATTGCGCCCGATATTAAACATTAAAAATGTAAACATTTTACATTAAAAGTGACCTGTCTATAGCACCCTATTTTGGTGAGTCCCAAGAGGGGGGCGCTACAGACAGGATTAACTGTATTCCAAATATTTTTAAAATTTGAATAATACCTATTTAACAAATTTCTATTTAATTGTGCACATATACATGGTATTTGGGTGGGTATAGGTGTTCTGTATGTGTGTTGCATGTCTTTGGGTATGCTGCAAATGTACTCTTTGAGTTTATGTATTTGAAGGAGTATGTGTATGTTATTGTATATTTTAATTGTTGTGTATTTGTGTGTAGCTATTTTTTTTTATAGTACACCTATACCTCGCTTTGCGTCGGGGTTACGTTCCAAAAAAACATGACGCAAAGTAAAAATATGTGAAGGCGCAATCAAAAACAAAGGTGTTGCCATATTTTAGGAAAAAAAAATTAAAGACTTGAATCCAAAAACAATGCAACTTCGAAAATCTAACGATGCACAGTGAAAATCAGTAAAAAATTAAGCAGCGACGCAACTTTGAAAAAACACAAAACGACGCAAAGCCAGGTATTGGTGTATATGTATGATGCTCAGTTAATGAGAGCAATTGGATTAGAAAAGAAGTTGATGTTATTCAAAAATTGAAGGAAGTGAGGAAGACCTGCAAAAAGCTGGTTAGATAGGGTCAAGAGAACTAACGGAAGGTCACTAGATGAGTCATACTCGCGGTCTATTACGAAGAAGAAACGGAGCACCTCCTCGGGCTACTCACGCCTGAAGACAAGATTCTTCTCGACAAATTCTTCGACATTATCATCAAACATGTTCCGTACATGAACTCCCCAAATGGCAGGGATCTGTCTAGATTCAAGGCAGCTTTAAGCTCCTGATCCGGACGTGCCCTTGGAGAGGGCTACGTCGATTATATATATCTCTCTTCATATTCCTACCATTATTACCTTATAACTCCCTTTGAGTGTAAAGATTGACGAGATGTCAATAAAGTTGTTTAATTGTCAAAACCACTAGATGAGCTGAGAGTGGTCTACTAGTAGACCCTATTCAAATAATGATGTCTATTAAAACACACATAGCATTACCATACAAATTCATTAAAAGATTGTGAAATTAAAACTATTTATTTAGTGCATGATTCTTTTGGGAAATAAATGATAAGGTAAAATTTGGATTATAAACACAAGGTAAAGTAAATAAAGCTTCCAGGGTTAAGTTTCTTGATCAAATTTTATTATCTAGCTTTCGGACCTGTCAGTCCTTCTACAGGAGTATCACGATAACAAGGTAATAAGACCAAATAAATAAAATAGTGTGTTATGTTTCGGTAACAATGCTGTTACAGAAATGTCACACACTATTTATTTATTTATTTGGTCATATTACCTTGTTTTTGGAATAAAATGGGTCAAAAATAGTTTAAATCTTATAACAGATAGTGTACTAATGGATAACATTAATCAAATTACCTTTTCAAAAAGCCAAGTCCTGGGGTCAGCAAACTGTGCCTTGTGAGCCACATACAGCTCTTTGGATGTGAAACTGCGGCTCTTTAGTTCCATTACGCAAATACTTATTTATGAAAAAATAGTACAAATGTAACATTGTACTGGGATAAGGTGCATAAATTAAGAAAAAGGCATCTCCTTATTGTGCAACTGAAAGTTGCTGATGGCTTGCGCCATCTTTTTTCACATTTTGTAGCGTTCTCACGCATTTCTGGCCTTAACTACCCGATTCATGATTTTTCAGGATGCCTTAATGACCAATTTTTTGGTCATTGAGGTACAGCTTACACCACGCTGATGAGGGCCAACAGCCCGAAACGCGTCCGTGGTTAGCTTTTCTTGATTAATCAAGAATGGGTATTTGGCCAATTCTGGAATAATTGAAAAATCAACGAGAATAGTTGATATTTATTCCGATAGATGGCGCAAGCCATCAGCAACTTTCATTTGCACGATAAGGAGATGCCTTTTTCTTTTTATACTTATTTATGTGAGAATATACTATCTATTCATGATAAAAATGTTAAAAAAGTATTAAAATTACAAATATATTCTCACAATGGGTATCTTTTTTATTTAAAAACGCTAGCTTTCAAGCGTTTGTTTTTTGTAAATACTTCTGGTGGGATAAAGTCGATATTATAGTAAACCCATTGAAGAGCAATTAATGCTTGAAAGCTAGCGTTTTTTTTTAATAAAAAAGATACTCATTGTAAGAATATAATTGTAATTTTAATACTTTTTATTGTTGGCAATAAAAACATTGTGTGGCTCTTTAAAAAATTTGAAATTTTGCAAATTATAATTTTTGACTTTTGCAGACCCCTGACCTAGTCAGTGGCATCACAGCAATTAACATATGTTGAATGAGAAATCATGTGATAGACAGAAATGTGTGTTACACCTCTCTTATCTATGGGTATCCAGCATGGCTTGCCGACCTTGGTAAGTGAGTTAAACCTCCCTGTCTGTTCATCCTCACTTCATTCCCACCATTTAAATTCACTCATGGGGGGTCGGTGGAAGGAGGGTCTAAACCGTTGGTTTACGACCGCTACGACCCGGGTTTGATTTTCGCATTGGGCACTTTTTTCTGATTTAAAATGATAAAGCACAATTTGGATTATAGATTATAATAAAAGAAAACAAGACCAAATCCAAAGACCTAATCCCCATCCCAATTATTTGGATTAGGTCTTGTTTTCTTTTATTCTGATTTAAAAAAATGATCCAATGGCCCCTGATTCTTACAAAAGTACAACCCCACCAGCGAATGCAAGTAACCAAACGGAGCTCTGGCACATTTGTAAGTGCAAAGTCGAACTGCTTTTCACATGTGATGCATTTACAGTAAAAGCAGTCGCCTATTTCTACCCACCATGATTATCATGGCCTGTACCACGTGTACTAAGGATAAGCAAAAAAAAATACACTCATGGACAAAACTTAAGGAAGTGGAAAGTCTTTGATGTCACCTTCATCTATTTTTTTTTTGGAAGGAGACAAAGGCAATTTTGTTCACACTTGGTTTTCTTGTGTGTCTTCAATAAAGTTCCTGTAATATCTTTCAGAGTTATTGTCTGAATCCTGATATACATGCTAAAATGTACAACTTCCTTAAGTTTTGTCCATGAGTACATGGGTAACCCTTTACCTACCCACATGGTTATGTATAGTTAAATTATTATAAGTTAAATCCAACTTAACCTTTTTTTTTTTTAACCCTCGAGCGCGCGCGCTAAAAATGTAACATACTTGCGCGCGCTGGGTGAAATATACCCGATATTATAATTATGTATTTTGAACATAAATATTATCTGAGGAAAAACAAAACTTTTTCTATTTCAAAGTAACACCATTTAATTTCAAAAAAGGCAATTATTAATCAAATATCTATATGTTTTACACAAATTAAACCTTTTAAAAACTATTCTTGAATAATGCTCAAATTGGTAGTGGCATATAAAATATGAAACTATTGCTCCTTTCCAATATTGAAAATATAAAATTCCACGAGGAAAATTAAAACAAACTATATAGAATCATTGCAAACCGCAATTGTATGTCCTTTTCAAATTGGCTTTGCACATTTATGGCACAAAGTCGAGGTCTTCCAGTACTTACTGGAGGGACACACTCTACATCTGGTAGGAAGCTTTATCTCGCGGTTTCTGACTATTTTGATGGCTTTAAGTTCCTTTTAAAAATAAATTGAAATAAATATTTAGAGTATACATTTATGAATACAATCCACTTATCTGTAAAAAAAAGGAATTTTTTACCTAGTCCTCTAGGCAGTGAAGAAATGATTTTTCTTTGATTTAGTTACTCTTTGATGAGTTCAAGTGCCAAACATTTCAAGAATTTTCTTCTAAAGAGCTTCTAAAGGTGTATTTTTATTTTTTGCTTCTTACTTTCAAG
>CP092868.1:14707328-14722415 GCA_030710605.1 Cordylochernes scorpioides
CTCACCAGTTCTTGGAGGTTGTACAGCTCAAGACTTTTTATTAAAGTTCAAGAAAAGTTATTTTTCTGTTTGATATCTGATGGAATCTAAAATGACCATCCATATGATATAAATATAATTTCAACACAATAAAGGTTTTTTTTGTTGTTGTTGTTATATTTGGTATGAATAAATAAGTTTTTAGGATAAATATTTAAAGTATTTTAGATTTTAGTTAACTTTTTAAATATATATATATATTAGAAACACAAGGTATTAAGATTAACTCTAAACTATACCAATTGGAAAAAGAACAACAGAAATTTGAAAGATCATCATTAATTGGTGTCTCAACCAGTCAAAGGAATATAATTTATCAAAAAAAGGGGGGAAGTAGCTTTTATAACAAAGGCAATCAACTAAGGTAAAAGATGACACTTGAACATGGTTGAACAATTATCTTTAGTCATAGGAATATAAACAAAGAGACAATAAGTAAAAGAAGGGTGTAGTGCCTCTGTTCATCACAACTAACCTGGGAGGTAATCTGGGTAGTATCCTCCTTTGTTCCACTCTTTATTCCTTGCTGGGTGATGAAGGTCTTCAGGATGCCGGTGTCTGTGTTCTGGGGGTAGCCAAAGTCCAGGATTTCTGCTCACACACAGCCCATCTATTGAACATTCACATTGAGATATACACTTATTACTTATAACCCTAGGTTTATTACAATTCCTTTTTTTTTTTTTATGATCCCAAGTACACGTGGTAAAGGCCATAATAATTATGGTGAGTAGTAGTTGGTAACTGCTTTTACTGTAAGTGCACCACATGTCTACACATGTGAAAAGCAGTTTGACTTTGTACTTACAAATGTGCCAGAGCCCCATTTGGTTATTTGCACTCGCTTGTGGGGTTGGACTTTTTCAAGAATTGGGGGCCATTTGAGCATTTTCTTTTTTTTTTTTAACTAGAAAAAAAAGTGCCCAATGCGGGATTTGATCCCGGGTTGTAGCGATTGAAAACCACCCTTTTAGACTACCTCTAGATGCAACAAATGTCTACATATGTGGAAGCTGGAGAAGCATGAACTCATTGAATTTGTGTAATCTTTACAAAAGGGGATAAGAAACAACACAACACATAATACAGAAACCTTTGCATAAACTTGCAAGAAACAGAAAAAGGAATCAGAGTGGCTGAGAGATACACAACTAGAGATTCTGGGAAGAGCTGCTATCAGTCCTCTGTGATTTATTATTTTAACAACCTGATAACAAAGTTGAATGTCAGATGGAAGATGCATTTTAATCACCTTAAATTACTATAGACATTTCCCTATCTATTTAGAGTGAAATTTTTTAGAATTACCTAAATAGAAAATGAAAAAATTATATATAGTTGGTACAAATAAATGGTGAACTTCAAGCATATTTTTAATTTTCTGTTCAGCTTATCCTAAAAATTATATTGATTAAATTATTTAAAACTTGATAAGGCACAATTTGGATTATAGATTATAAACACAAGGTAATAAGACCAAATCCAAATAAATAAATAGTGTGTGACGTTTCGGTAACAGCGTTGTTACCATCTTCAGACAAAAGTACTGAATGAGAAATTTTACCACAGCAGGTTTTAAATAGTTACTGTTATCAAATGTGTAAACAGAATGGAAAAAAGAAGAAATATCAATGATATTTATAGATATGCTTTTAATTATACATATATTTTTTTTAAGTGGTTTTTTTTTTCCACTTTAAATTCTAAGAATAATATTCTGTGTTTCTCAGATAACTATCTTCTTCTTATCTGCTATCTTGTTTACACAATTGATAACAGTAACTATTTAAAACCTGCTGTGGTAAAATTTCTCATTCAGTACTTTTGTCTGAAGATGGAAACAACGCTGTTACCGAAAAGTCACACACTATTTATTTATTTGGATTTGGTCTTATTACCTTGTGTTTATTTAAAACTTGTTTCCCAATTTTGTTGTCGTGTAAAGAGCATTTAGATTAAGAATCTAGTGATATTTATCTCATATATATATATATGTACTAGAGCTTATATGTAACTTATATCCATATATGTATACAAGTTATTTTTTTAGAAATACTCTCCATCTTTCACAAATTGATAATTTATTTAAAAGTTAAATTTTATAAAGTAAACTATTTTACACAGCCATTTCTACTGCCCATAATGCAATGATAAAAATAATGGGGAGGGCCTGGCTCATCAGTGGTGAACTCAGCAATGGGTGAGTGAACAGGGACAGCTGGTTAGATCAAGCTTACACTGTGTCGCTAAGAAAGATTCAGTATTTGCCTGCGCATAAAGGATTAGAGTAAAATGAGAACATTCAGCTGTCTTTTTACTTCTTATCTGTTCAGATATACCCCTTATTATCGATTGTCAACACCTGGTGTCAACAGTCTGGAATTTTCACCTGTACTCAACATATCCAGTAAGAAGACACCTTTCTCTAAAAAGACACTTTGCAACTATTGTGTTAACCTTTTGAGAGAGGTTCTACTGTCTTGGTACAGCAGGCAATGATATAATCAGGGTGGTATGGTTTAAACTGGTAGTGCACCACATGCCTACATGTGAATAGGGTAATTTAACTCTACATATTCGGGGCGTTACAACTCCATTTGGTTACTCACATTCATTATTGAATGTGGAGATATGCAAATGAGCTAACTTTTTGTAAAATTTGAAAAAATAAATAATCATTACAGGATTAGATCCTGAGTTCTGGTTGTCTATACAATTGATCGTGCAATCCACCATTCTACTTCTTTTTCTACAGTGGTAAGTGAGGATAGCAAGGATATGCTAGGATGTCATCTAGACACTTTCCTGTGAGCCCTAGTCCAAGTAACTTCTCAGTATTTAAATCCCACCCTATAAAACTATTTGTTTTTCTGCAGGTTTTTGTTAAAAGAGAAATGCTAAGTACCATCCAGGAGTTCGTAGATAAGGACAAAGTTGTTCTTGACGTTCTCCTCCGAGATCTTGCCGAAGTAGGACTGCATGACGTCACACATCTTGAGGAGAAACTCAAACACCAGTCCCGCGTTGACATTCTGCTTGGTGACGGCAGCCAGCCAGATGTTGCTCCTCTTGATGTGGAAGAAGGAGGTGCGGGCGATGTTGGTCACCGGACTACGGACCTGCTGCCGCGCGTGGATCACATTGACACGGAAGGCATCCACGGCATTCCTCCTGGAATACCCACCACATCCCTGTATCACTGAGAACATCCTGCTGGAAGGTTAGGGTCACAACACACCATCTAGGAATGGTACCATTTGGATCAGAAACACAAGATAATAAGACCAAATACAAATAAATATTGTGAGGTTTAGGTAATTTTGTCTGATAAGGGAGACAATGCTATCAAACTATTTATTTATTTGATTTTGTTACCTCGAAGTCTCAGTTTAAGTACTGCCCTTTGAAGAACAAAAGCTTACAGTTTGTTTAATAAACAAAAATGATAAACACAATTTGGATTCTAGATAATTACCTTGTGTTTAATATAAACAAACTTATAACAAAAGATTTTTTTTACCTTTATTTTTAGAACTACTCTCCCTTCTTATTTGGATTTGACATTGTTACTTTAATATTTTCATCTTTTCAAGTTTGGCAAGACATTGTGCCACTGACAGCTATATAAATGTAACCAACTGGGGGCTTGAAAAAGTCAACTCAAAATTTAGATTTTTTTTCCCTCCTCTTACCTTTTGTAAAACTCCATTAAAAAAAAAAGAACAATTATAACTTTTTTTAACTAGTATATAATATAAGTGCATATATAGATAAGCTATTTATACATCTCTATAATATTTAAGATAAAAGATAAAAGTTACTGCCAAGAGCTTATCTCAGTAAGATAAACTATGAAGCAGTCTTCATACACACACAGTGAGCTGGAAAAGCTGACATATATGACATTTTACATGTACATTAGGTCAGTTGACATCCCCCCAACCCACTGATATTGAGACAAGTAGGTATGGCTCAAGATCCCTGGAGATGCAAATTCACATCAGCCTTCAGTGATCTCCCTAGGCACGTTTATCATTACTCTTCACAATTCATCCTTTCATTACCACATCCCTAAGGTTGGAAATGGTCGTTATTTCTCCTTGAAATAAATTTTGATATTTCGTTTAAAAAGAAACATATGCGGGATAGTATTTCAAATGTCGTTTTACAATCATAAGCCGCATTATATTATATTATAAATTACTTTATGTATTATTTATGAACGGAAAAATATGTCCAGGGTAGCCTAGTGGACATGGCATCTGCCCGATAAGCAGAACACTGTGGGTTCGATTCCCATCTCTGGACACTTTTATTTTTCCGTTTATCATTACTCTTCACAATTCATCCTTTCATTACCACATCCCTAAGGTTGGAAATGGTCGTTATTTCTCCTTGAAATAAATTTTGATATTTCGTTTAAAAAGAAACATATGCGGGATAATTTTCAAATGTTGTTTTACAATCATAAGCCGCATTATATTATAAATTACTTTATATATTATTTATGAACGGAAAAATATGTCCAGGGTAACCTAGTGGACATGGCATCTGTTCGGTAAGCGGAACACTGTGGGTTCAATTCCCATCCCTGGACACTTTTATTTTTCCGTTTATCATTACTCTTCACAATTCATCCTTTCATACCTCATCCCTAAGGTTGGAAATGGTTGTTATTTCTCCTTGAAATAAATTTTGATATTTCGTTTAAAAAGAAACATATGCGGGATAATTTTCAAATGTCGTTTTACAATCACAAGCCGCATTATATTATATTTGGATTAGGTCTTATTTTCTTGTATTAGTTTAATATGGAAATAGAACTACACTTATGGAGACAAAACTTAAGAAAGTGGAAAGTCTTTTATGTCACGAGTCATCTATTTTATTGAAGGAGACCGAGGAAATTTTGTTCACACTTGGTTATCTCGTGTATCTTCAATAAAGGTCACTGTAATATCTTTCAGAATTATTGTCTGAATTCTAATATACATGCTGAAAGGTATAACTTCCTTAAGTTTAGTCCATGAGTGTATTTTGTTTACAGAGAGTTGGAATAATACATTCGTTGATGGTCCGCTGAAATGAGCATCTCACCACAAAATTTTATGTTTAGATTCGGGAGGCGATGGAAGGCTGGTCTAAACCATTTGGTTTTCAACCACTACGACCCGGGTTCGATTCTCGTATTGGACACTTTTTTCTGATTTAAAAAAAAAAAAAAATGCTCCAATGGCCCCCGATTCTTGCAAAAGTCCAACCCCACCAGCGAGTGCAAGTAACCAAAACGGGGCTCTTGCACATTTGTAATTGCAAAGTCGAACTGCTTTTCACATGTGTAGACATGTGGTGCGCTTACAGTAAAAGCAGTCGCTAACTACCCACCATGATTATCATGGCCTGTACCACATGTACTAGGGATAATTTTTTTAAAAAATGTTTACATTCATAGGTCATTGCTTAAATGATTTTTAGAAAGAGATATAAGAATCAAAGAGAAACTAGGTGTGAAAATACCTTATTACAAAAATATGCAGACCTTGAATACATAAATATCTCTAAAAGTAGTTAAAAAATATGACAAAATAATAAATTTTCAATATTAAAATATAATATACTATCAAGTACTTTTTAAAATTTTAAATATAAAAAATATTTAAAGCTATATTTTTACTTATTGATTAATATACTATAATTGCATAATAATTATAATTAACAGGTAATATTTTTATTGTCTTGTGTATTATCTAATGTAAATATATGGTCTTTTGATACATAAATATAGTACTGCTCTTCAAAATATTATAATATTTTCATTATATTTTATATATTAGTTATATTATGTTTTCATTTTCTCTATATTACTCAGCTTATAGATTCAAATAGGATTTTTTTATGACATTCGAAAAATTGATACTTGAAAGCATATATTATACATAAAATATAAGTATTTAATTAGGTAAGATTATTTTTAATACATTACACTTTAATATCTTATTATATAAAATGTGTAAATAATTTATCATTTTTAGAAAAGAGATTTTATTATTGTTAAATTATTTTGAGGTATATATATACATATACTCACCCAATATCATCCCGGTAAACTCGGGAGACAAGTACTTCCCCTTTATGGTTATAAATAAAGAGCCCTCCGATCATTTTGAATCTGAAATCAAATATAGTTGATGTTAAAAATAATATTTATATATTCAATAAATCCTGAAAGTCGATTTATCATCAATTTGTTAAATGTCTTAAAATCGATTTTATTAGGTTAACAGAAAGTCCTAAAGCGAGACAAAATAACGAACCTGCATTAAATTAATTTAAATCATTTTAACATTACTAGTTTTAAAAAAGAAATATGTATTAAAATTATACTTTTAAGAAAATTAAAACCCTCCAACATCTACGCCTGCGACAATACGCCTCTTGTGATGATAAAAGGGTGCCAAGTAACTATTTGAAAGCCCATTCAAAATTCATTATAATATTTTTAAACGTGCAGAATTTAAATATAAATATATCTAACATACTAATAACACTATTTAATAAAAAATAAAGAAAACTATTCAGTTTTTGAATATTTATTTTCATTTATTTGGCAAAATATTTTATTTGAAAAAAGAAGCATATATATACCCTTGTTGATAATTTATTTTATATCTTAAATTATTCTAAATTGAGTGCCATATCTATATATATCTATTAAAAATAAAAAATTACATTTAAAATATAATTCACTTAAATTATATATATCCATTGAGTACTAAATTCGAATAGGGACAGTTTGTTACAAAACATAAACAATCCATTTTCCGATAATCGATAGAATTTTACTGTGTTTTTAGTGCTCTTATTTTACTTTAATCAAATACATAATGTTGGAATTATACTTAAGTAGAAAAGACTATCTTCAAGTTGGAGTAACTTCAATAAAAACAACCAAACTTTTACCAGTCACTGAACCAAAATCCCAACAAAAAGTGGTAGTTGCAGATAATTCTGGAGTGTTACATTGTTTCGGAATTAAAAAAGGCGATGTGCAAACTATATTTAAAACTATACCAGCAGCTAAAATAAGTCGTGTTGAACTAGGTGGCATCAGAAGTTCATCACAGGACAAAATATTTATCGCATCAGAAAATAAGGTAATAGGCTATACAAAAAAGGGGAAACAATTTTTAGTTTTTGAAACAAACATGACCGAAACTATCCAATCGATGCAAATAATTGGAAATGATCTTTTTGTAACAGGTAAATATGTATTTAATCATTACTATGAATGTCAAGATAAAAACTACTTCCTTTGTGGCGATGCTATATTAGATATGGTTGTTCTTTACAATGAAAATACTGGAATTTTTTATCCAGTTTTAGCATGTCAAGATAGAATGATAAGAATCATTCAAGATTCCAGATGCAAACATGAATTTGAATTAAGTGAAATTCCATCATCATTATTTATATATAAGATTAAACCATCACAAATGGGGAATGTAGTTTACGGTACACTAGATGGTAAAATTGGAATGTTAGAGATGACTAACACAACTCCAACAGTTAAATGGGAAATATCAAATAATAAAAAACTAAGTGGTATTGTATGTATTGATGCATATGATCTAACAGGAGATGATGTCAAGGATTTGTTAGTAGGAAGAAAAGATGGTCAAGTTGAGATTTATACATTCAATGAGAATGAGGAGCCTATATTGAGATATGCATATACATGTAGTGAAGGAATAACTTCAATTCAAGGTGGGGTGATTGGAACACCAGGATATGATGAAATACTTGTCACTACCTATACTGGTTGGATATTTGGACTCACCTATGAACCATTAGATAAAAGAGTAGATCCCAATTTTCTTCTTATTCCTGAAGAATCCGCCCAGAAAATATTGAAGTTGAAACAAGAGGTGGAGGAATTGCAGCAGAAAGTTCTCAGAGAGAGGGAACGTTATCAACAACTTTCCCAAACAGATGTTGGTTCAGTCTCAGCAGTACCTTTCTTCCGTATTGACGATAGCTTTGTCCTATGCCATGAAGAAGCATCCTACCATCTCACTATTGATGTTCAGACTGCTATTGATAACATCCTCTTACAGAGCAATGTCCCCGTAGATTTACTGGATAGCGAGAAGAATTCTGCTGTTGTCAGCTACAGCCCCAGTGATCCAGAAAATGGAAATTTTCTTCTAGCCACTTTCCGCTGCCAGGCAAACATCACCAGACTCGAAGTCAAGATAAGAACCATTGAAGGACAATATGGAACTCTACAAGCCTACATAACACCTCGTCTCCAACCCAAATGTTGTCAACTTCGAAAATACCAAATTAAGCCGCTGTCCCTCTACAGAAGGGCTCACAACCTCAACCTTGATGGCTTACCACTCAACATCCTCTCCTTAAAAGGATCATTCAGCTTTGGAGAAATTCACTCCTGGATTGCCAACTGCCTTCCAGAGGTATCTGACCGTATTCCAGTTGAAGATGAAGTCTGCTTTTTCTTTATCTCCACTTTCATCGGAACAGTTCTCCGATGCCACTACACCAAAGGGGATGCCATTTTCTCATCCGATAACATCACTACCATTTCCATCCTTAAGGATTTCATCACAAAGGAGGCTACTCAGAGGAAGATTAACATCAAGGTCTCAACCAATATCGACGAACGTAGCATCGAACACACCCTGAAACTCATCGCACCCAAACTAGAAGAGAGACAGAAACTAGCCAATCAGATTCAACTTATTGACGGATTAAATCATCTCAAAGCCCACGAATCAGATCTCAGTTTCCTCTCCGAAGAATTCCTAGAGATTATTGAAAATTCAGATGTTCTCTTGCAAGAATATAAACACCAGCCTTGCTATCTTGAAAGACTCTACGGAATAATAACAGATCTTTACATTGATGTCTTCAAATGCAGAGGTATTAATGTCAAAGGCCGCGTACCAGCTTTACTGAACCTCTTGAATGACTTCAAGTTTTCTTCAGTCTTAGAATTTTTTAACACCATGCCTTAAAATGTAAATGCTCAACACAAGCACCTAGCACATCACCTCACACACATCTTCAAATTCTCAATGTAAAAAGCAAGAAGTATTTCTTTGAGGAACAAAAAAAATCCATTCACAGGTAAGATATTCTAATTCTATTCACCATTTTATAGCACTTTTAACTTTTTTTTTTTTCAGAGGGTTTGATGACCTTCAAAGACAGAGGTCTTGTAGAAAAGAGCTCCGAGTGGTAAGTATGCCAGCATTTTGTTCATCTTATTTATCATCATTAATACATGTGATACAAGCCATAAAATAATCATGGTGGGTAGAAGTTGGCAACTGCTTTTAATGTAAGTGCATCACAAGTCAACACATCTGAAAAGCAGTTCAAATTTTGCACTTACAAGTGTGTCAAGAGCCCCGTTTGGCTACTTGCACTTGCTGAAGATGAACTTTTTCAAAAATCGAGGGCCATTGAGGAATTTTTTCTAATTGGAAAAAAAGTGCCCAATGTGTGTGATTCAATCCCGAATAGTAGATGTTGAAAATCAATGATTTAGACGATTCTACACTAACCCCTTAATGTTCATCTATCAAAAGGTAACAAGACCAAACACAAATAAGTCATGTGATCAAAAGTTTTATGAGTTTTAGAAAATTAAAAAGGATATAAAAATTAATGCTTCAATATAGTTTATTAAAAGGTAAAATTTGAAACTTTCTGGAAAGAGCTCTTAAATCGATAAGGCACAATTTGGATTATAGATTATAAACACACAAGGTAATAAGACCAAATCCAAATAAATAAATAGTGTGTGATGTTTCGGTAACATCATTGTTACCATCTTCAGACAAAATTTCTCATTCAGTACTTTTGTCTGAAGATGGTAACAATGCTGTTACCGAAATGTCACACACTATCTATTTATTTGGATTTGGTCTTATTACCTTGAGCTCTTAAATCATCATAACAAAATAATTATTTTATAATTTTATTACTATGTATACACCAAGTTGATGAAGGGTTTCTCTAAAGATTATATTTTTCCTCTCTTTCTTTCTTTTTTAATTTAAAAAAAGTTAAGGCATTACCTCTCATCCTATTTACCAAACATGACATTTTGAAACAAAAGGTAACAAGACCAAATTATTATAAAGTTTGTGATGTTTTGGCGTAACACTGTTGTTACCATTATCATACAAAAGTACTGAACAGTAACTATTTAAACCAAGCTATGGTAAAATTTCTCATTCAGTACTTTTGTCTGAAGATGGGAACAACGCTATTACCGAAACGTCACACACTATTTATTTATTTGGATTTGGTCTTGTTACCTTGTGTTTCTAATCTATAATCCAAAAGTACTGAATGTTAAATAATTAAATGCATATATAATATATATATTGATAAAGCACAATTTGGATAATAGATTATAATAAAAGAAAATAAGACCTAATCCAAATATTTTATTAGTGTGTGACGTTTCGGCAACAGTCACACACTAATAAATTATTTTGATTAGGTCTTATTTTCTTTTAATATATATATTTTTTAATTCCATTAAATAATTTTGTCTGATGATGATAACAATATAGCTACAGTAAATGCATAAAGATATCAATCAATTGGATTTGGTCTTGTTACCTTGTGTTTCTAATCTTTAATCCAAATTATGTCCTATCATCTAATACAAGAAAATAAGACCTAATCCAAATAATCTAATAGTGTGTGACGTTTCAGCAACAGTATGTAAAATTATTTTGTCTGATGATGGTGACAATGCTTTTGCTGAAACGTCACACACTATTAAATTATTTGGATTAGGTCTTATCTTCTTTTATCTATAATCCAAATTGTGCTTTATCATCATCCTATCATCTATAATTTGAATTTGGCTATAACAAAAATAATTATAATGTGTGTGTGTACCTCAAAAAAACCCATGATAACACAAGTGTGTTGGAACTGCTTGCAGAGAGATAGTGACAGCCATTCACCAAGTAGTGCGACCAGACACCAACACTCCACCACATGTTGCCGCTACAAAGCAAAATAAGCACAAGATGTACACCATGTTTGGTTGAAACAATTCTAAAATTGTTATATTTAATGTGAAATTTTTTTTGTTTAAAAATTCTATATTAAAGTATATAGTGTGGTTATTTGATGTTTTTTCAATTTAAAAAATCATTCTTATTTTTTCTTAATTTTTGTGGAGGAAAATTAACAATGCTCTAAAGCAGCTAAACAAAATGGGTCGAGTATAAATTGAGATAAATGTCTGAATCTATCTCAATATGGAGGAAGACATTCTCCTTTGAATTTAAAAATGTTTTTTTTTTTTTTGCTTATCCCTAGTACACATGGTACAGGCCATGATAATCATGGTGGCTAGAAGTTGACGACTACTTTTACTGTAAGTGCACCACATGTCTACAAATGTGAAAATCAGTTCGACTTTGCACTTACAAATGTGCCAGAGCCCCGTTTTAAACTTGCACTCGCTGGTGGGGTTGGACTTTTGCAAGAATCGGGGACCATTGGAACATTTTTTTTTAATCAGAAAAAAGTGCCCAATGTGGGAATCGAACCCGGGTCGTAGCGGTCAAAAACCAACCGTCTAGACCATCCTTCCACCAACCCCCTTAGAAAATAGCTTCTAAAAGTAATGAATCTACAAATAGATTACTGGCAGGTGGATGCAGAAAACAAGAGGAAACTACCTCAATACTTTTCCCACAAAAATACAAGGTAATAAGACCAAATACAAATAAATAGTGTGTGATGTTTCTGTAACAACTTTGTTATCATCAGACAAAAGTATAGAATGGGAAAAAATTTAACAGCAGGTTTTTAAATAGTTAGTACTGTTCTATCAGTTGTTCAAAAATGATAACACATAAGACTAAACTGATAAACACAAGAGGTAATAAGATCAAATTCAAACTTCATTCAGTACTTTTTGTCTGAAGATGGTAACAACGCTGATACCGAAATATCACACACTATTAATTTATTTGGATTTGGTCTTAACACCTTGTAGTTCTAATCTATAATCCAAATTGTGCCTTTTTAGTACTATTTAGAAACCTGCTGTGATATTTTTTCTCATTCAGTAATTTTATCTCATGATGGTAACAATTGGTCTTATTACCTTGTGTTTTTAATCTGTAGGATTGTTGCGTGATGTGTTGGTGTGGCTTGTGGAAAGGCTGCTGATAAAATTATAATTAAAATTAATTTATTTAAAGCCAGAGAAATATAAAAGGAGAAAAGAAGCAACGGTTGAAATAACGGCCGTCGGCGCTATACAAATATAATACAATATATAATACAAATTGTACCTAATCATTTCCCACAAAAATCTTTAAAAAATATCCATTGCTATGAATCCTTAGAGGAGTTTGATTAAGGACCCATACCAGTCTTAGAATTGATTCTCATCTGTAATAAATAGTTACATAAATGGGGTTACAAAGCAATAACGCACCATCTATATATAACAAATGAAGACATCAAGACACTAATGTTTCTTTTCACAAATAAATCAAACTTCTACTGTCCTTACTTCAATGAATTTATTCGATATATTTTTTCCTTTCGGTAAGAGGACAGTAGAAGTTTGATTTATTTGTGAAACATTTGTGTCTTAATATTTTCATTTGTTATATAAATAGGGTTACTTTAAATCATTAAAATCTCTCATGAGTAGTTCCTCTTAAGAGAATTCCACCTTTATAATTAAAAAAAAAAAAAATAGAAATTGACCTGATATCATCAAACTGCCAAGGAAGATCACTACAAGAAAATGCCTTTATAAGCTTATCTCTATTGAGAGATTCTACTTGTATATCACTGAGGAATTGTAACAGAAATATGCTAAACCTGAGAAATATATAGACAGTCTTAACACACATTTAAACATTTTGAAAATAATTAAACCTAAAAACCTGCTTCAAAGAGAGTCAATGTAATAAAGTTAAATTATTCATATGTCTCATTACCATTACAGAATGAGTATAACAGACCTCAGATCTCTATAGAACAAATATCTAAATGCCTAATATCAACATCATTCATAAATACAACCCTGCAATAAATGCTTTTTAAAAGTAGAATGACAAAGATGTTTGTCAAAAAAAATGGAATTTTAAGAATTGAACCTGGATTTTTATATTTAATATAGTCTCTATATATCTTTAAGAAAAAGGGGCATCTCCTTATCTTGATTGAAAGTTATGGAGATTTATTTTTCTATATTTATCCACCTTATCCCAGTATAATTTCACATTTGTACTATTTTATCACATAGTACTCTTTGTTGCTCAATAGACCCACTGACTTAAAAAAAAAAAAGCATTGCACTCTGATTTGCTAATGAATTAAATGGTGATTAGCTGATTAAGGTTGAGTGATAATAAAGAGTCAATCAATGGCTACAAAAATAAATGTATAATCAAACTACTATATTGTAATTAATTTTGTGACTATAAAAAAATGGGTCAGATCCAAGTTTAATAAAATACATAATTTCAATTATAAATGTGGACCCCATAGTAGCATATTATATTAGTAAATAACTTTACCATTTATACCCTTCCCAAACCAATGAAATGAAGGATGGGACAAGAAAGAGTGTTTTTTAAGGTCTCCTATCCAGGAACAAAGAATGGTTGTCAAAGGTGATCATTTAATATTGGAGCTAATCTTGAAGTATAGCATCTGATACTTATCCCTTTGAAAGGGCAGATATGTCCAAAGTTCTTAGTATATGTTGGGGTAAAAGGGAAGACTGTTTCCATATCAAATTCACACAAACATACCTCCTAAGAATAAAAAAAAAGGAGTATCCTGTCCTGCTTAGCTCAAATATATGACCCTATTGGATTTCTAAGCCCAAAATTAATAAAACCCAAAATTCTGCTACAAATGGCTTGGACTCTAAATTGGCATGGGATGACTAATTGAATATTACTAGGATGAACTAAGCCTATAGTTCCACGACTTTCAGCTGCACAAAGACATCGCAATTCCTAGGAATTTCAATTCATTGATGGTACCGCAGAGGGATTGGCAGATACACACGTTTGTTGATTCTAGTAGTAAAACCTATGTTTCTGTGGGTCTTCCTTCGGACACGGGATGCTGACAAAGTTGAAGTGTATATGATGACTCCTAAATTTTGAGTCGCGCCTCTCATGAGACCCATGATACCAAGACTTGAAATTTTAACCTGTGTTGTAGGACACGATTAAACAAAATGATCTCTGTAGCCCTAGAATTGTCATAAATATATTCTGATCTGATTCCACAAAAGCCCTTGCTTGGATAAAACGCAATGACCATTGAAGTACCTTCTTAGGGAAACGCGTTAGAGATTTGCAGACTTGGTGATCCTGGAGATTGAAGATATGTTCCTTCCTAGTGAGTGCAATCCAACTGATTCGCCCTCCAGATGATGCAGCCTCTCCCAAATGATGCAGTCTAGATGGTGAGAAGGAGCTCTTCGTGTTTAAAACTCGCCTTCCAGGTATAAAGACCTGAATGAAGAAGCCTCTGCTGAAAGAAAGAGGAAAAAATCTGTTGTGACAACAGTTAAGAACACCTATCATTGGTACATGAAATATGTATCTTCATTCCTATAATATGTGCAAATATGATGGCGTGGATTAGAATATTCATCTACAAACTCCGAGCTTAAATTTAAAATACAAAACTCTAGGCTGGGGAGTTGGTGTAGACAATAAAAAGCATAACTTCTGGTCATTAGCAGTGATCGTGAAGGTAATATTTGGAAGAGATGGGATGAATCGATTAGTAAAGGTGAGAACCTCAGTAGTCCTAAGACCTATTAATAAAATATATCCGTTGGAAATATAATTAACAGAAGCGACTTCGCGATTGCTGATGATAAAAAGAAAACTGCAAATATTCAGACTAAATAAGGAAGAACTCTGTATACCCATCGATTGGACAATTATCATTGTTTTCCTCTTTTGTCTTTAGAGGAAAATGTTTATATTAAAATTTCCAGTA
>CP092868.1:14722515-14747573 GCA_030710605.1 Cordylochernes scorpioides
CTGGCTCATCAATGGTGAACCCACACGGTAGATTAAACTGGCGAAACCGCTGGGAGGGTTCACCACTGATGAGCCAGGACCTCCCATTAATTTTTCCATTGCAGTAAGGGCAGTAGAAATTGTTTAATTTCAAAAAAGAATCTGACGCGTCTAAAATAGTTACCATCTGATCAAACAAAAAAATGAATAAATGATAAATAATAAAACATTTATTCTTTTGTCTGATGATAGGGTAACAGTGCTGTTACCGAAATGTCACACGTCATTAATTTATTTGACAACCATCATGAACCATATTTAGAACGGTTGCAAGGTTTTCCCACTTTGTACTAAGTGCAATTCTCAACCTGCAACCCCAAAACACATTATTGATTGTATTGACTCATCCATTGATATGCTCTACTCATCCCCGACAGACACCATCAAAAGTCTCAAGCTCTACAGGCTTGATACCCTAATATGATTGAGTGGAGATAGGGAAGAAGAAGACCAGCATGGTGCAAGTTGTACTTCAACGACCAAAAAAAGCTGGTCTTTGGGGCATCCTGAAAAATTATGAAACAGGTAATTGGGTAGGAAGAATGCTAAACTATGTGGAAAATAAAAGAAAATAAGACCTAATCCAAATAATTTATTAGTGTGTGACGTTTTGGCAACAACATTGTCACCATCATCAGACAAAAGAATTATTCTTTTGTCTGATGATGGTGACAATGTTGTTGCCGAAACGTCACACACTAATAAATTATTTGGATTAGGTCTTATTTTCTTTTATTATAATCTATAATCCAAATTGTGCTTTATCATATGTGGAAAATAATTAAAAAGTGAAAATTGTACTGGGATTGATTAATTAAGAAAGGGTATTTGGCCAATCCTGAAATAATTAAAAATAAACTTTTAGTTGATATTTTTTATTATTATTTTTATGAAATATTGTATTATTTTTATATTATCCCTAGAAAACGTGGTACAGGCCATGATAATCATGGTGGGTAGAGGTTGGCCACTGCTTTTACAGTAAGTGCACCACATGTCTACACATATGAAAGCAGTTAGACTTTTGCACTTACAAATGTTCCAGAGCCCTATTTGGTTACTTGCACTCACTGGTTGGTTTGGACTTTTGCAAAAATAGGGGCCATTTGAGCATTTTTTTTTGTAAATTAATAAGGCACAATTTGGATTATAGATTATAAACACAAGGTAATAAGACCAAATCCAAATAAATAAATAGTGTGTGACATTTCTCATTCAGTACATTTGTCTGAAGATGGTAACAACGCTGTTACTGAAACGTCACACACTATTTATTTATTTTGATTTGGTCTTATTACCTTGTGTTTTTTTTTTTTTATTAGAAAAAACTGCTCAATGCAGGATTCAATCCCGAGTTGTAGCGGTTGCAAACCAACGGTTTAGACCACCCTTCCACCAACCCTCAAGTTGATATTTATTCTGATAGGTGGTGCAAGCCCATCAGCAACTTTTAGGTGCCCAATCAGGAGATTCTTTTTTCTTAATTTATCTAACTAATCCCAGTACAATTTCACTTTTGTACTCTTTTCCACATTGGTCATATCTTGTTAATTCATAAAGGATTCCTATCCAACTTTATAGACAATAGTTCAGTAGCTTTGAATCTATATAACTTCCATAAAAATGCTGTAAAAAAAGAAAGACTTAACCGAACATCCAAACATACCAAAAATTTCTGTTAGATGAGGAGGACAGAGCCAATATCCTATTATTTGTTTGGGCAGGTACGATAAGCCAACCCCCCACACCAATAAAACGGTGTTTACCTTACAACTCTGAACACTCGGATTTTCCTGGAAAATCTCTTAAGGATTTCTTGAAAAAAGCCATGGTCCACCTGTGCTGTGTGAGCAGAAGAGCTTAAATTGACTTGTTCCATTATATGTATGTTCCATATGTAAATACCTGTTTTTTTTCCTCTTTTCGCTCTCCACTTCTTCCATCCATATTTCCATTTCCATAAAGGATTCCTATTATATTTGAGTGCAAATTTCAATTTACAGACATCTTGTACTAAGAACAAAAATAAGGAGCATTATAAATGAGTGCAAAAAGAACAGCTAAAGCATTAAAATGAGATATTTGACAACCATCATGACTGGGTGAAGTAGAATGCATCTACCTTTGTCATTAAGACTGGGAGCACTACTTAGTGGCAGGCCGACTCTGACATGAGAAACAGACGCCATGTGCAGCCGTTCCTAACATGTATAACAAACGCTACTCATCCTGTATCTCTGAATTAGGAGCCCTTACAGGGTACTAACAGCTGGGTCAGCTGAGCCCAGTTTTTTTAGAGAGCTTGTTACTGCTTCCCCTCCTCCTTTTTCATCCGGGCTTGGGACCGGCAAAGACAGAGTTTAGCATTAAAATAAAAAGTAGAGATGAAAATTCTAAAAATATGTCAATAAAAGAGGAATAAAAGTTGCTAGAAAGACTATTTAAAAAAAAAAAAAAGGTATAGTTAGATTTAACTTATAATAATTTAACTATACATAACGATGTGGGTAAGTAAAGGGTCATTAAATATAAGATACACTCATGAACAAAACTTAAGGAAGTTGTACATTTTAACATGTATATCAGGATTTAGACAATAACTCTGAAAGATATTACAGTGACCTTTATTAAAGACACAAAAGAAAACCAAGTGTGAAGAAAATTGCCTTTGTCTCCTTCCAAAAAAAAAAAATAGATGAAGGTGATATCAAAGACATTCCACTTCCTTAAGTTTTGTCCATGAGTGTATTTTTTTTTGCTTATCCCTTGTACAAGTGGTACAGGCCATGATAATCATGGTGGGTAGAAGTAGGCGACTGCTTTTACTGTAAATGCATCACATGTCTACACATGTGAAAAGCAGTTCGACTTTGCACTTACAAATGTGCCAGAGCTCCGTTTGGTTACTTGCACTCGCTGGTGGGGTTGGACTTTTGTAAGAATCGGGGGCCATTGGAGCATTTTTTTAAATCAGAAAAAAGTGCCCAATGCGAAAATCAAACCCGGGTCGTAGCGGTCAAAAACCAACGGTTTAGACCATCCTTCCACTGACCCCCCATGAGTGTATTTAAATGGTGGGAATGAAGTGAAGATGAACAGACAGGGAGATTTAATTCACTTACCAAGGTTGGCAAGCCATGCTGGATACCCATAGATAAGAGAGGTGTAACACACATTTCTGTCTATCACATGATTTCTCATTCAACATATGTTAATTGCTGTGATACCACTGACTAGGCAAGGGGTCTGCAAAAGTCAAAAATTACAATTTGCAAAATTTAAAATTTTTTAACAAGCCACACAATGTTGTTATTGCCAACAATAAATAGTATTTAAATTACAATTATATTCTCACAATGAGTATCTTTTTTATTAAAAAAAAACGCTAGCTTTCAAGCGTTAATCGCTCTTCAACGGGTTTACTATAATATCGACTTGATCCCACCAGAAATATTTACAAAAAAAAAAACGCTTGAAAGCTAGCGTTTTTTAAATAAAAAAGATACTCATTGTGAGAATATATTTGTAATTTTAATACTTTTTCACAATTTTTATCATGAATAAATATAGTATATTCTCACATAAAAAAGTATAAAGAAAAAGGCATCTCCTTATCGTGCAACTGAAAGTTGCTGATGGCTTGCGCCATCTATCAGAATAAATATCAACTATTCTCGTTGATTTTTAATTATTCCAGAATTGGCCAAATACCCATTCTTGATTAATCAAGAAAAGCTAACCACGGACGCGTTTCGGGCTGTTGGCCCTCATCAGCGTGGTGTAAGCTGTACCTCAATGACCAAAAAAATTGGTCATTAAGGCATCCTGAAAAATCATGAATCTGGTAGTTAAGGCCAGAAATGCGTGAGAAAACTACAAAATGTGAAAAAGATGGCGCAAGCCATCAGCAACTTTTAGTTGCACGATAAGGAGATGCCTTTTTCTTATAATTTATGCACCTTATCCCAGTACAATGTTACATTTGTACTATTTTTTCATAAATAAGTATTTGCGTATGGAACTAAAGAGCCGCAGCTTCACATCCAAAGAGCTGTATGTGGCTCACAAGGCACAGTTTGCCGACCCCAGGACTAGGCTTTTTGAAGAGGTAATTTGATTAATGTTATCCATTAGTACACTATCTGTTATAAGATTGGAACTCTTTTTGACCCATTTTATTCCAAAAACAAGGTAATATGACCAAATTCAAATAAATAAAAAGTGTGTGACATTTCGGTAACAGCATTGTTACCAAAACATCACACTATTTTATTTATTTGGTCTTATTACCTTGTTATTGTGATACTCCTGTATAGGGACTGACAGGTCCGGAAGCTAGATAATAAAATTTGATCAAGAAACTTAACCCTGGAAGTTTTATTTACTCTATCTTGTGTTTATAATCCAATTTTTGCCTTATCATTTATTTCCCAAAAGAATCATGCATTAAATAAATAAGTTTTAATTTTGAAATCTTTTAATGAATTTGTATGGTAATGCTATGTGTGTTTTAATAGATATCATTATTTGAATAGGGTCTACTAGTAGACCACTTCCAGCTCATCTAGTGGTTTTGACAATTAAACAACTTTATTGACATCTCGTCAATATATAATCGACGTAGCCCTCTCCAAGGGCACGTCTGGATCAGGAGCTTAAAGCCGCCTTTAATCTAGACAGATCCCTGCCATTTGGGGAGTTCATGTACGGAACATGTTTGATGATAATGTCTAAGAATTTGTCGAGAAGAATCTTGTCTTCAGGCGTGAGTAGCCCAAGGAGGTGCTCCGTTTCTTCTTCGTAATAGACCGCGAGTATGACTCATCTAGTGACCTTCCGGTAGTTCTCTTGACCCTATCTAGCCAGGTCTTTGCAGGTCTTCTTCACTTTCTTCAATTTTTTAATATCATCAACTTCTTTTCTAATCCAATTGCTCTCATTAACTGAGCATCATACATAAACACCAATACCTCGCTTTGCGTCGTTTCGTTTTGTGTTTTTTTCGAAGTTGCGTCGCTGCTTAATTTTTACTGATTTTCACTGTGCATCGTTAGATTTTCGAAGTTGAGTTGTTTTGGATTCGAGTCTTTAATTTTATTTTTTTTTCCTAAAATATGGCAACACCTTTGTTTTTGATTGCGCCTTCACATATTTTTACTTTGTGTTGTGTTTTTTTGGAATGTAACCCCGACGCAAAGCGAGGTATGGGTGTACTATAAAAAAAAATAGCTACACACAAATACACAACAATTAAAATATACAATAACATTAATAATATTTCAATACTTAGCATATATCAAGAAATTAATAGTTCTTTTATAAAAAATTTGCAAAGATGTAAATATATTAGGTAAATATATAACAGCTGCTGACGATTCACCACCATTCGCGTTGCTCCTGTAGAAGGGCCACCATACCCGAAAGCTTGAGCGTTATTAAATGTTTTAAAAAAGAAACACAACCTCGGAGGCTTTATTAATTTGTCCTAAAAACAATAACATACACACACTCCTTCAAATACATAAACTGAAAGAGTGCATTTGCTGCATACCCAAAGACATGCAACACACATACAGAACACCTATACCCACCCAAATACCATGTATATGTGCACAATTAAATAGAAATTTGTTAAATAGGTATTATTCAAATTTTAAAAATATTTGGAATACAGTTAAACCTGTCTGTAGCGCCCCCCTCTTGGGACTCACCAAAATAGGGTGCTATAGACAGGTCACTTTTAATGTAAAATGTTTACATTTTTAATGTTTAATATCGGGCGCAATAGAGAGGAAGGCGCTATAGACAGGTTTAACTGTATATATTTTTATATATTTTTTTTTTTAATTAAAAATTATAGCTACAAAAAAAAAAAACATTTTTATTCTTTTTTTATAAGATAAAATTTGAAAAAAAAAAGGACTATTCAAAAAGATTATCTGTATTTTAGAATTTTTTTTTTTAAAGAACAGTTAGGGGTTCAAATTTTCTTGACATCTGCTTTTGAATTCATCTGCCAGCTGCCTGAGCCTGTTCAGATTTTTGCTGATCTGCTCATTTTCTTCTTTGGAGAATGGCAGGGATTGGAAGAGGCTGTTTTCAAAAATGGATTGGATTTGGGACAAGATATTTGGGTCACTGTACTTGGTGTCATCTTGTTTCAGCACCTGAGCCATGGACCTGAGCCAGGCTATCAGCTCCTGGGAGCTGAGGTTATCCAGATCCTGGGGCAAGTGGACTGAGAAGTTCTGGTGGGAATCTGAAAGCCTCTCTGTGTGTATGGGAAGGTTTGTGAGTACTGGCGGTGATGAGTTGGAAGTCTTACTGATGACTTCTCTGTGGATCTTATCCAATCTCTCCTTGATATCCTGTTGGAACTCCACAGAAGTGTTCTTCAGGATCTCCTCCAGGGAAGCACCTGGATTCTTCTTCGTCCATTGATAGAGCTCCAGGAGTCCTTCCTTGGAACTCTTGTCAGAGATGATTTTCTGGAAGATCTTGTTGAGCGCATTGAAATCTTGTCCAAGAGTGAAGGAGATTCCATCCGCTGTGTAGTTATTCTGCTGGAGGTCCAACAGAAGCTTCCTGATGTACACCTCCAGGTTAGAGTTGTCGAGGCCGGGGAGAAATTTGAGGACGTTGTACACCTCGTTACCCTTGTACTTCACCAGGTTGTACAGGTAGGTTTTAACTGCCTTCAGGGGCTGGTTGGAGGTCTGAGCCTTCCAGTAGGAGGGAGGGCAGACTATGAGGAACGTGTGGAACTGGTTCATCAGGTCCTTCAGGTCCAATCTGTCAGTGTGCTGGTCAATCATCTTGTTCATCTTGAATAAACACTTGACTACAACCTCCTGGAACTTCTCCGAAGGGCTGGGCTCAGAGATGAGCCTTATCAGAGCACACATGACAGAGTTGGGCTGGCAGTTCTGGAAGATGCGCATGATGATGACATTGATGCTCCGCACCACCTGGGGACCATCCTCACACTCACCTAGCTGTTGATCCAGCATGGTGGATAGCAGGGCGGGAAGAAGCTCCTGCAAGAGCAGCCTGGCAATTTGGCTGGCCAGCTCTCTCCGGTCAAATATAGCGCTGAAGCATTTGGTGATGGCCTTGAGGAGCTCAATCACCCTGCTCCTCTCATGCCTGGCATAGTGGGTGCTGGCAAGCTTCAGGTGGGAGCACCCATTCATGAGGATCCTCCGGATGTAGGGCTTGATGAGGATAGGATCAGAATTGACCAAGGACTCCATTTCTGAAAAGGCTTTTCCAGCTATTGCTAGGTCACTATCCATAAGCTGAGCTATCTTCATGTTGAAGAGCATGTCGTTTTGTTTTGGAATAGTGACTGGTAAGATAGTCTTGATCTCAGGCATCTTGATTTCCGGGTGGGATAATACTTCCTCAGTGTTGACTTTGATCAACTCTGGCATTAGCTTCACCTTCACAGCCTTGAGATCACACCCCACTTCTTCCTTTATTCTGTCAGGTGAGGCATCATTCTCTGCTTTTAGAGGGGGAGAGGATTTAGTAGTCGGTAAGGTACTAGACCTTCGAAGTGATTTTGAACCATAGGGGCTGCTTTGCAAGTTACTTCTCAGAGAATCATTGGCGGCCCTCTTGATCCTCTCGTCTAAAAGAGATTGACTCTTCTCAGGGAGAGGTCCAAGGATCTTAAGAACCCGTTCACCTTCAGTACGGTAGGCCTTGGTAATGCAGTTCAGGGCGGAGTTCCTTACTGCGCAATCCTTGTCTTCAATGTGTTTGGCTATTTCTTTGAGATGCAGAGACTGAGCTTTGAAGTCGTACTCCTCAAAAAAGGTACCCAGGGCTTCTAGACACTCTGCCCTCTGTCTTGAATTTTTGGGGCTCAGAGCCTGCACGAGGAAGCCAACAATCTTGACCAGAGGGTACACTAGCTGAAGGTGGATGAGAATAGTCCTAGCTTGCTTCCGAGTGGCATCCTTCGGATCCCCGAGCCTGGGGAGGAAGAAGGGGAGGAAAGAGGAAGCTTCCAAGTCCTGGAGAATGTAGTTCTGCTGCCTGAGCAGGTCCAGGAGTGAGAGGAGGTACTCCAGGGTGTGGTTCAACGCTGTGGAGTTGTTGTCCGCCAGTCTCAGCGTGCACCACTTCAAGATGAGGTCAAGATTTGAGATGGTCACCACTGGAGGCAGGCTCAGATGGGCTTTCAGGATATCTAGGGCCTTGAGGTGGAACTTGAAATCCGAGTGGAAGCAGTGAGAGAGAAGAAGGGGGCCCCAGTTAGCACAGGTCATCTGCTTTTTAAGCTGCTGAACATGCTCCTCTTGGGGAGTGGCAAAGCTCCACTTGAGGGACTTGAGGATTTTCTCATCTATCATACGTTGTTCTTTCAAGTTGTTCTCAAACAACTGGGGCTTATTAGGGTCCTCGATGTTAGCTGGCAAGCCATTCTTGGGTCTGGCAGCTGGCATCTTGGGCCTTACTTCCTGAGTTTTGCTGGGTAAGGGAGCTGAGGTAGGCCTGTCTGTTGGTTTGGGACCTGCCACTGGGGCAGATTTGAGTTTCTGAAGGATCTCCAATGCAGCGGCTTTATGTTTGGACTTGTTGGCAGCTCTGTGTACAAATTCAAAGCCAACGTGACCAATGACAAGTCCAATAACTTCCTGAGACTTCTTCCTGACTTCCACACTCCTGTCCTCCACCAGGCTGAAGACCACTGGGAGCAAAGGTTCAATCTCTAGAGCAGTAACAGATCGCTGGGCGAGGGTCGCACTAAGAAATTGAAGGACTCCTGTACGCTGAAGCATGTTATCAGGCTTTAGTGCTTCCTGGATGGGGTCGGAGAATGTTGAGAATCTGATCTCTTGCTGCCAGGCTGTCAGAGATTTGAGGGCTTGGTTCCTCAGGGTCAACTTACTGTCTGCCAAGGAGGAGAAAAGAGCAGGCATAGTCTCAGAAGCAAAGTGATGGCAATGGGGACCGAGAGCTTTTCCCAGGGTCTCCAGTATGGTAAGGGCCTGAATGGCAATGTTCTTATTGGGATCCTTCAGCTTTAGACTGAGAGCATTGGGAAGACCGTTGAGGTTGGGATGGACAAAATGAGCTTCTTCCAAGATGGCATTTAGCTTACAAAGGGCGGCAGATCTTACCTTCCAGTCTTTACTGCTAAGATCTTCCAGAAGGGGGTTGACTAGAGGGGCAATGTCCTTGCGGGGTCTTGTATCCCCAACTTGGCCATTAATAAGAGGGGCAGTACCCAAAGTTCTGTTTGAAACAGAATCCCCACAGTCCAGGCTGTTGAGGGGCGCAGGAGGCTTCTCAGCCATCCTCTTTGCGAGCTCAGCGTCAATCAAGCTGAGCAGAGCAGGCTTTAAGGCATCAAACTTGGCTCGGATATCTGGTCCAGTGTACCACGATAGCACACCCAGAAGGTTGAGAGCTGCCGTCCTGACTATGGCATTGGTGGAAGCAAAGGCCATCTTTAGATGTTCCACCACAACCTTGGTGACCATCTTCAAACCAGATTCTTTGATGGAGGTGGCGACCCAGTTAAGGGCCTCTGCCTGGATCTTGGGATTCTTGAAGGTGAAAGCATGTGGCAGGACTTGCTGAACAACCTCTGCCTGCCCACTGACTGCTGCTAGGAGGCTGAGGGAACGAGCTACCAACTCCCCCATTTTGAGGTCCCCGATCTTCTCCACCAGGTCTGGGAAGCAGCATTCCAAGGTCCACCGGGACACCTTGCCTTTGGTAAGGATCAGGTTGAGCAGCTCCAGCTTGGACCTGAGCACCTGCTGATTGATTTCCTTCAGCCCCTTGTTGAGGACGAGGAACTTGACAAGGGCCTGCACAGGGACATCCGAAGACTTGGCCTCCACCACATCTTTCATGGCAGCCACAGCATCCAACCTGGTCTTCCAGTTGGAATTGGAAAGATTGCTGACTGACTCCGAACCTAAGAATTCAGAGGCGGCTACTTGAACATCTTCCTCACTCAAGTTCTTTTCCTCAACCAAGATAGAAGCATCAAGCTCATCCTTGCTGGCTTTGACTTCATTCTTCTTGACTTGTGCCATTAGCTTGGATGGTTTACGAGTTAAGCTTGAATTTAATGGGTTAGGTTTGAGAGGTGTTTTGCCAATTTTTCTAGCTTCAATTTTATTATTGGAGGTGCTAATAGTTTTGGAAGGTGTCTTGGTATTGGACTGAGACCCCTTCTCAGCTACCTCCTTGATTTTAGCCAGTTTGGTAGGCTCAAGGTCTTGTAGAAATGGTCCAATCACCTTCTCTCCAGCAACTTTGTAGAGTTTTCCTAAAGCATCTGCAGAGGCATCTCTAACAGATGGGTCAGTATCACCAAGAGTCTTCAGCAAGGAGGAAACAATGGCCTTCAGTAGCTTCTTGTTGGAGAGAATGGTTTTTGATGGTGTGAGGTACCTAGCCAGAAATAGGGCTGTTTCAGCCTTTGTCTGTGGATTCTTACATTCAAGAGATGCCTGGATATCGCAATGAACAGCCTCCAAAGAAATTGTCCGCATTAGTGCATCAATAGCATCTCTCAATGATTGCACCACATTTTGTTTCTTTTCCCGAAATTTTTCCAAAATAACTGGTACACAGGTTGAAGCGTAAGGTGTGAAATTTTTTCGTAAAGCTTTAACAAGAGCAGTTAATGATTGTGCTCCCAATACTATTACCACAATATTAGAATCCTTGCTAATGATTTTCTTCAAGATTTTAACAATCTCACTGTAATCCCCATTTCCAAGTTTAACATTGGATATCAATTCAAGAAGTCTATTCAGAGCTTCTTTCCGATCTTGCCATTTATTTGATTGACAGTTGGTGTAGAAATCTTTAGGAAGTTTTTCAAATAGATTAAGTTCTTCTAAGAATTCAGCTGGATCTATTTGTTCATCTTCTGCAAAATCTTTTATTCCATTTTCACCCTGATTTAATTGTAAAGATTGATTGGATCTAATATACCTAGTTGGCTTAGCAATTTCATCTTTTATTTTTGAAAATTCTGCCTCTAATTCATTTAATTGAACAGGTTTTAATTTTGAAAGCTGACCTCTTAATGAATCTTTGATCCATCTATAAATCTCAACTGCAAGTATTTTGGCATTTTCACGTACTAACTTATCTCTATCTTCAAGTAGTTTTATTAAATTTTTTATAATTGGTTTGATATTTATAACATTTGGTCCAAAAAATTTTAACGAGTTTGTTAATGTTATGATACAAGCATTTACTGTCTTTGGAGATTTGTTTTCGAATCCTCTCAATAATTCATTTAAAACTGTGTCGTATTTTTCTATTTCAATACATGTATATATTATTTGCATTGCTAGATCTTTAATCTTTTCTTTAGGAGAGCCCAAGCATTTATCAATTATCCCTGAAATTACTGCGCCGCAAATTTTGTTTGCATTAGATGAATTTTCCATAAATGTTAAGGTAGCCTTAAGGCCTTTTTCTAATGCTAAAACATTATTATCTACTACCATATTCTTAATAAGATGTGAATATTTATTATAATCTTGACTTTTGGTGTCATTTTGTTGCAGAAATAATTTATCGAGTTCGGTATAGGCACTTACGCGAGCTTTCCATGATTTATGAAGACATTTTTCTTCAATGGATAACTTGCTAAAATCAGAATCTTCCTCCATATTAAAGTATTGGTTTATTAAAAAGTTATATGTTAAAGGTGACAATTCGAATATTTTTGAATCGGGACAAAAACAAAGTTTGTGATTACACCAGGTTATCAAGGCTCATATTTTGAATTTTAGTATTTATTCTGACGTTAAATTTATAAAACATGGGTATAATGCACTTTATAAATGTTTAAATGTTAAAATAAAATGTTTGAGAAATAGAAAATATAGTTCATCACACGGTCGCATCACCAATGTCAAGAGCTGGCGTAAATTTATTTATAATAACTTTGAGCGTTTAGCTCTCCTTAGAAGCACAGTTGGAAGAAGAGCATAAAGTTTATGTTCATGTACTTAAAAAATAAAATTTGACTCGACCCTATATATTGCTTTAGGCTCAAATAAATTTCCAAAAATCATTCATTTTGGTTAGCAGCCCGTAAATAAAGATATTTCCGCTCAAATAAATATTATTTTTATAAAGATAGTAAGGATTTAATGAATCTATTAACACCAGAATATTTGAAAATAGTCATACGAAAAATTGTTGTAATTGAGTAAGAAAACTTGCAAGTTTTTTTTTTTTAATGTTAGATTTATACTTTAAATAAGTCTTCTATCTAGTAGGCACAATCAATGCTGATATTTGAGAATTCGCACCTTCTAGAGAAGCCTAGTTAAAAAAATCAAATTTAAAAAATCCCATGGCCTCAACTTTTTTTTATAACTGCAACTGCATCAGAGAACATGTAAACAAGCATGACCTTGATATATTAAAATGATAATTCAGACTCTGAGAAGAATGAAGGAGAAGAATATCGAGGCATTGAATGAGATTAATTTGATATTCTAGATTAAATAGGGCTGGGTGTTATATTATTTTTAAAAACTGGTCCCCACTTCAAACCATAGAAATATTGTTTCTTTAATGCTTTTCACTGACAACTTGATGGAACACTTAAACATTTTAAAGATAAAAGACAGATTTTTATAGAATTTATCATCGTTGAATCTGCAACTCCTTGTTTCAAGCCTGCAATACATCATTTCATTTTTCTTGTGAAATCAATATTAATTTAAATCCCACACACACACACATTTTGAGTGGAAAGTAAAATCATTGATAATTTTAAATAACTATTTTAAATGGAATATCATCACCAGATGATAAGTTTACCAGCCATTTTTAAATATATATAAAAAAAGAAAAAGGCATCTCCTTATCGTGCAACTGAAAGTTGCTAATGGCTTGCGCCATCTATCGGAATAAATATCAACTATTCTCGTTGATTTTTAATTATTCCAGAATTGGCCAAATACCCATTCTTGATTAATCAAGAAAAGCTAACCACGGACGCGTTTCGGGCTGTTGGCCCTCATCAGCGTGGTGCAAGCTGTACCTCAACGACCAAAAAATTGGTCATTAAGGCATCCTGAAAAATCATGAAACGGGTAGTTAAGGCCAGAATTGCGTGAGAACGCTACACAATGTGAAATAATAGTACAAATGTAATATTGTACTGGGATAAGGTGCATAATTTAGAAAAAAGGCATCTCCTTATCGTGCAACTGAAAGTTGCTAATGGCTTGCGCCATCTATCGGAATAAATATCAACTATTCTCGTTGATTTTTAATTAATCAAGAATGGGTATTTGGCCAATTCTGGAATAATTAAAAATCAACGAGAATAGTTGATATTTATTCCAATAGATGGCGCAAGCCA
Source organism: Cordylochernes scorpioides (assembly GCA_030710605.1). Classification (NCBI taxonomy): domain Eukaryota; kingdom Metazoa; phylum Arthropoda; class Arachnida; order Pseudoscorpiones; family Chernetidae; genus Cordylochernes; species Cordylochernes scorpioides. Next base: position 14,735,924 of record CP092868.1, read on the forward strand.
TTAGCAACTTTCAGTTGCACGATAAGGAGATGCCTTTTTCTTAATTTATGCACCTTATCCCAGTACAATATTACATTTGTACTATTATTTCATATATAAATAAGTTTGTATGGCTGAAATTAAAGGCCAGAGACAAAATCTAAAAATATCTGTGATGAGGTATCCTGTCGACTCTCGCTATAGCTGTGATAACGAGGGTCAAACCTGTAGTAACCGAGAGGGACAGTCAGGGCGTGGAGAGTTTTCCAGTACCTCTCTGCACCTTGGAGGACCTTTAACAGTTCTCACAGAGTACAGGCAGTCGTGGTCGAGGCAGAGTGGAAAGCTTGGGAATGTCCACACACAAAAAACGAAGAGACACAGTTGTAGTAGGAAATTTCCGTGAACAGATAGGAGTCGAACTAAGAGCAAGATGGAGATAAAAGAGTACTTACTGTTCTACATGGTCGATGAGGTGGACCTGGGTAAAACCGACGAGGGCTCACGCTGATGGTGAAGTGACTATATTTTCGGATAGGGCAGAGATCTTATATATCTTTTCCGAGTGAGGAGGCATGCGGGAATTTGGACTTTGAACGGGTGCAAAGGGCGTCTGTGGTATTCTACACCCAATGGCCTTGATAGAACGACCTGCCAAATTCCTCTTTAGGGTTGTTGGATTTCTCTCTTGATTTTAGACGTTTTTGAACTTCTTCTCAATCTTGCTTCAAATCAGCTCTTAATCTATTACATAGTTTTATTTATTCATCCTTGGTTTGTACAAAGTACATTACATATGGTGATGCACATGTCAATCATGCGTATAATTATTTATAGATGTGTTTCTATATACAACATGACAATCTTGTTATAAGTATTATACAATATAGGGTTGTTGGTTTAAATTACCACATATATATATATTTAAGGCCTCTGAAAACAGACTTTATTTGCTCAACCTAGGTTCCTGGAGTATAAAAAGGCAAAGGAGTCAAATTTATTTGGTCAATGGCATATACCAAAGGAGCCGAAAAAGCACTTCTGAGATAACTTTATGTACTCTTCTTTCTTATATCCATTCAATCATATTAGGGTATCATGCCTGTAGAGCTTGAGACTTTGACAGCCATCATGACTGGAAATGGCCGCCTCTTACATGAGGAGGAACAGATACCATGTACAGCCGCTCCTAACATGGAGTACAGACGTTGCTCATCCTGTATCGCTGGATCAGGAGCCGTTACAGGGGGTATTATCGGCTGGGCCATCTAAACCCAGGTTTTTAGTTAGCTTGTTACTGCTCCCCTTCCTCCTTTTTCATCCAGCGTAGGACAGCTCAGGCGGAGTTCTATATGGATCAAATTGGAGAATATTTGTCCATATATAGTCATAATAAGTCTAATATAAACAACAAGGCAATATGACCTGATGGCAAAGCTATATCACTCTTCTTACAGGATCTAGGCTTGTTTCCTTCTCTCAACAATACCTTATACTGTTCTTGTTCTGAATTTCTGTGTCATCATGTGGACAACTGCATTCAATCAACTCCAACAACAATAAAACCTACTTATAAAGGACACCAGGTTGTAAGAGCAAAAGCGTTCTTCAGAGAGAAGTATCCTCTTACCAAAGCGCAGCTAATTGGTAAAAATGGTATTTTATGGAGAGATGTTGGCTATCAGGAGACTCCTCTCCTAGAGGACTACTGTACATGTTTTAATATTTATTTAGAATAAAGACTTCCATTTAATAAAATATATTTGTACCAACATTTTTTTAGTCTACTCTGATATAAGAATAATTAGATACTAAAGAAAATTGAATAAATCTTTGTTTATATACAATAGGTAATATATTTAATATTATTTGACTATGGAACATGATGCTGTAAATTAAAGTGGATTGATTCAAATAAAAAGAGTTGATTAGTCATTGTAATGTTATATAAGTAAATTAATATATTAATGTTTGGCTTGTATTATTGAATACTGAATAGTATAGTGAATACATAAAGCAACCTTTTATTTTTCTATTATGGACCTGGAGGCTGTTGTTGGGTTCTGCGCTGCCTGGAGTATAGGAGCTCCATATATGCTTCCTGTGGTGAATATGTATAAGACCAGTGGTCTTAATAAAGCTTTGTGTGTGTGTATTTTCCTATCAGAGAGTACAGCTTGTACAAATAGGTTGTATTGAAACTCCTTATCTAAAAGCAATTGCGCGATCTTTAATTGATTCTTAGTCAACAACTTATGGACAAAACTTAAGGAAGTCTTTGATACCGCCAGTCATCTATTATTTTTTAAGAAGACAGAGGCAATTTTGTTCACACTTGGTTATATCTCGTGTATCTTCAATAAAGGTCTCAATGTGTATTAAATATCTTTCCGAGTTATTGTCTGAATCTGGATATACATGCTAAAAGTTACCACTTCCTTAAGTTTTGTCCATGAGTGTACTGTAGAATCTCTCTGTGAAGGACAACACCTAATTGCAGAGTCAAAGTGTCCTTTAGAGAGAGAAGTGTTCTCTTAACAAAGAATTGCGGAATAGTAAAAATGTTAATGAAAACACTGTTGTATAACGAAACAAAAGTTTTACGAAGGAGCATCTTTTATTATACTTGAGCTAGCTTTCGAACCTTTCGGTTCTTCAACAGGCGTGGCTAGTATGACTATACTAACAGGGTATAAGAGCGCTTGAGCCATTATATACAACATATAAATTTACATGCGAAGTGATATGTAAATTTATATGTTGTATATAATGGCTCAAGTGCGCTTATACCCTGTTAGTATAGTCATACTAGCCACGCCTGTTGAAGAACCGAAAGGTTCGAAAGCTAGCTCAAGTATAATAAAAGATGCTCCTTCGTAAAACTTTTGTTTCGTTATACAATTATACCAAATATACGGAGTGTACCTGTAGAAAAACACTGTTGTTTATAGAAAGGTGTAATCCTGTCATGGAGGTTCTAGTGACAATGTAGGATCAGACGAGGTACAAAAGAAGAATTTTATTGGCTTCCTTCACTTGGTGCTGGTGGTGAGAAGGTAGAGGAGACCTCCGGCCGAACTCACAGACAGTACATAGTTCCTGGGGAAACAGAGGTTAAGGGAAAAACAACATTTTTAAAAATACTATCATCCAAACATTAAACAAAGATAGAAAGGTTCTAGAGAAGAGCTCTTGGAAGTAGATGGGTAATCAGGCTTGCCTACAAATACTAGAAGCATCAATATATTTGACCTAAATTTTTCATCGTGGAAATAAAAATTAAATTATTATCTCAATATTAAAACTAAATATTTTGTTCTTTTTTTTTTTTTTTTAAATACAAAATTTCTTTCTAACTACTAAATAGAACCAATCCTGATAGCTAACTTTCAGGAATGTAGCCATGTTGTTCTATGCGATATCTAGTCAGAGGTTCTAATGTAGCTATTGTGGTCCATCAAATATACTAGATGAATCTGATGTCTCATCCACCTCATCCAATAGCCATTATACCTACAGGAAATGGGATGGATGTAACAATGCTCACTCCATTCTACCATTAACCACAAGACATCCCCATCATTGCCTGGAGGAGGACTCTATCGCGTTGGGGAAAAACACCTGGCTGATCTTTTTCATGTCAATATTTTAAACTGTAACCTCTCTCCCTACTGTTGACTAGATGTCATTAAGGGGGTCGGTGGAAGGCTGGTTAAACCGTTTGGTTTTCGACCACTAGGACCAGGGTTCGATTCCCGCATTGGACACTTTTTTCTGTTTAAAAAAAAAAAAAAAATGCTCCAATGGCCCCCGATTCTTGCAAAAGTCCAACCCCACCAGCGAGCGCAAGTAACCAAACGGGGCTCTGGTATTTGTAAGTGCAAAGTCGAACTGCTTTTCACATGTGTAGACATGTGGTGCAGTTAGAGTAAAAAGCAGTCACCTACTTCTACCCAACATGATTATCATGGCCTGTACCACGTGTATAAGGGATAAGCAAAAAAAAAATTCACAGTTAAAAAAAGGGGGACTTAAGCCATAGAATTGGGATGGTAGAACCAATTTGAGCTGTTATATAAAAAAAAAGGTTGCTATAACAATAAAAGAAAATAAGACTTAATCCAAATAATTTATTAGTGTGTGACGTTTTGGCAACAACATTGTCACCATCATCGGACAAAAGAATAAATGTAAAAAAATAAAAAATCATTTATTCTTTTGTCTGATGATGGTGACAATGTTGTTGCCAAAACGTCACACACAAATAAATTATTTGGATTAGGTCTTATTTTCTTTTATTATAATCTATAATCCAAATTGTGCTTTATCATTGTTGCTATAACAAGGTAGTTATATCCCTTTGTGTGTGTGTGTTTACCATTGAGGGAATGGTTGATATCAAATGGCTTAAGCCATCTAGGGGTGTTTGGAAGGATACAGGGTTGGGGTGAGGGACTTGAGGAGGTAGAAAGAGGCCAGGATGGTCAGCAGGAGGAACAGAGTGTTGTTGTAGAAGATGGAAAAGGTTGTGGCCTCAAAGTCCGCCACTTCGTTCTTTTTCCACAGGATCCTGTACCAGCCCATGTCAGACTCTGGACAATCAATGTCCCACATCCAACCTCTCACCTCTCATCCTTTTCCTTCTTCGACATCTTCTTGTCGTCAGCCAGTTTCCTCATGATCTCCCGGGACACAGATTCTTCTCTCTTCAGGGCAATCCTATCGTCACCATCACATTTTATTCACAATCTAAGTCATGATGAGGCACAATTTAGATTATAGATTGTAAACACAAGGTAATAAGACCACAAATCCAAATTAATAAATGGTGTGTGAAATTTCTGTAACACTGTTGTTATCGAAACATCACACACTATTTATTTATTTGTGGGTCTTATTACCTTGTGTTTACAATCTAGTCCATGTATATAGAGTAGAAACTCTTGAAATATAGAACATCTCTCTACCTTTCATCACCGAAATTAAAATTTGTTAACTAATTAACAACTCATCAATATAAGAGGATAGGGGGTCGGTGGAAGGCTGGTTAAAGCGTTTGGTTTTCGACCACTAGGACCTGGGTTCGATTACCGCATTGGACACTTTTTTTCTGTTTGAAAAAAAAAAATGCTCCAATGGCCCCTCCGATTCTTGCAAAAGTCCAACCCCACCAGCGAGTGCAAGTAACCAAACGGGGCTCTGGCATTTGTAAGTGCAAAGTCGAACTGCTTTTCACATGTGTAGACATGTGGTGCGCTTACAGTAAAAGCAGTCGCTAACTACCCACCATGATTATCATGGCCTGTACCACGTGTACTAGGGATAAGCAAAAAATAATAATAATAAAAAATAAGAGGATATTTTTATAGGAGGAAATTACAAAGTGAAAAAGACAAATGCCAAAATGTTGTTACAGAAACATCACACACTATTTATCTAGTCTTATTACCTAGAGGGGAATGGTATATCCTAGAGTTTGAGGGAGACTTACTTGTGCTTCAAGATGAACTTGAGGTTCTTGTAGGCTGAGGCCACCAAGTAGGTACTAAGCAGGGTGATGACGGTAAAGAGAATGGCGGAGTCCTTCGGGTCCATCTGGTGGATTCTCCAAAACGGCCCTGCGTCAACCCAGAATCTTTTATTTTATTTTTTCCAGCACCTTTTAGATATAAAACAGGCATCTATGGTAAAACTTACCACATACATATCTCCTCAAAATAAAAACTAGAGTTACCCATGTCTTTCTAATGGGGAAATCACTTATTGGAAATGTTTAATTAGTAATCGTTTAAAAACATTTTTAATAAAGGCAGTGGTAAGTTGCACCAGTACCATAATGAAGTGGAATATGATGGGACATTCAAGCAACTCCACCTATATGGCATGCATAACAGTACAAGATCTAATAGTTACAATGGGGAAACCATTACCACAACTTTTTCATGTGTAACTAGGTGTGACAAAGTAGAAATCAACCATCAATAAAATAATTTCAACAATTCCAGAAAATGGATTCATCAAAGCACTACTATCCTAAGATCTCTATATGCAAATACACCAAAATGATATAACACACACACAGAAAATTTTCAATAGAGAAACAAGGGGGGGGGGGGGGGGATATGTAAATGAGGAGTATGGATGATGAAAGGGCAGCACTATGCAACTATAGAATGAGAGGAATCAAGACATCTCATGTCAATGGCCATTTCTAACATTTCGTCTGCGATAAAGATGAGGTTGCCATTGTATTCCTGAAGTGGTGGCTTGATGAGTAGAACCTGATATGGGAAACATGAGGTAACATGACCAAATCAATACATGGCGTATGACATTTTGGTTGTTGTTGTCATATCCAATGAAGAGCCTCAGATGTCTCCATGCATCTCTATCACAGCAGTATTCTCTATCTTGGGTGTGTAAGACATTTTGATGACAACACTGTTACCGAAATGTCAAGCGCAAATAATCTTATTACCTTATGTTTCTAATCTAAAATCCAAATTGTAGCCTCCTTATCCTTCTGGAATGTGGATTCTACTTGAGTATGGGAAGAGGTAGAGATAATGCTTACAAATGAATAAAGAACAGAAAGAAAAAAATGTGATTGTATGGAGATTGTTTTGATTTAAAAAAATATAGTTTTACTGGTATAAATTACTGTCTGTTCATAAAGAACCTTCTTTGTTCAAATTTAGCTAAATAACTTTTACCAAGTTGTACAAGGTGATAACACCAACAAGTACATTATAGGTGACATTTCTGAAACAGCATTGTAATCATCATTTTCAGACACAAACTAGGGAAAGACTATTAATAAATCATTCGGTACTTTTTTTTTTCTGAAGTTCGTAAAGGTGCTGTTAACATACTGTAAATAACTACCTTACGATTTCTTCTATCTGCTTATGTTGTTGCTTATTTGTTTAATGGATATGTTTATTCAATGCTCTTTTTCTTAATTGTTTATTTTCTTTTTGATAATTTTGTTACCTACTCTACTACAATATGAATTATTGTAAATAGTTTCACGCGCAATTATCCAGATCGGATTAAGCGTGTCTTGTTTGCAACTGGTAATAAATAAGGTTCTGTTAACCAAAATGTCACCTATAATTTATTTATTTGGATTAGGTTGTTTTAGAACAATGAAAGGTAACGAAAATCTGGTCAGGGAGCCTTATGGGAATCATCAAAAGTGGGAAAATTGGGGCCTGCCCTCTACTGACAATGAACAGGGACCCTGAAACCAGTATAGAGCTGTTAGTAGGATTGCAACTCTGGTTCAATTATAACATTTAATTCCTTCAACGGTTGATAGATGGTGCAATTTATGGTTTTATGTCAATGACAACACAGACATTTCACTTGGTACTGTAGACCGCTAGAGGACATCTCTTTACAAAGGACAGTTTTCATTACTAAAATTGTCATTTTTATTAATTAGCAACTCTCCGGTAAGGATACCTCTCCCACATTGGCTCCACAAATAGGTATCTTTTTAGAGAGAGGTTCTGTTGTATTTTGTGATTAATTAAAATTAATTCTTTTTTTCATTGATCAGGACTTTTTCTCTTTTTATTTCTTTCACATTATGCATGTTTCCATCATTCTTGATACCAGGTAGAAAACCCCAAAAAACAGACCCTCCAACTAAACAGAAGGGAATCGACACAGTTGGCCAGATGGAAATCTGGTCACCTGCGCCCCCTAGTCTATAAAGAGGGAGCCAAAAGCTTCCCCATGTGCACTAAGTGCAAAACCGAAGAGGCCACTCCCCAACATTTACTAAATTGCATTGGAAAGGACAAAAGATCCCTGTACAGAGAACCAAGAAGAGTTCTTGAGCTTCTTTACGAGCACGACCTCCAAGATCTTGTCTAATTTAGACTAAAAGGATAAGTAAAAAAAAAAAAAAAAGACATTATGCATTAATTGGGAGATCATATACACAAGGTAATAAGACCAAATCCAATTATAATCCAAATTGTGCCTTATCATTGGAATATCTTTTGTTTTTACTTTTTAAAATGTTAATTTACAAATAAAGTTGGTTTGAAGTAGAACCTTGTTGAATGTGGTTCTGGGTACTCCCATATTATTCCATGTCACGTTTGAATCATATTTAATATGATATATTAATGCGCCATCTGTTATGATAATTGTAAACTATTATAGATGCCTATGATTCTTTTAATTTTTTGGGGTCAATATCTTTATGCCTATTTACTACATTTAATAATAAAATGTTTTCTACACTCAAATTATGCATAAAATAATATATATACAAGTCCATTTAGAATTGGAACACTGTGGGTTCGATTCCCATCCCTGGACACTTTTATTTTTTCCGTTCATCATTGCTCTTCACAATTCACCCTTTCATACCTCATCCCTAAAAGGTTAGAAATAATTGTTATTTCTCCTTAAAATAAATTTGGATTTTTCATTGAAAAGAAATTCATGCGGGATAATTTTCTGATGTTGTTTTACAAGTCCATTTATATGTAATTCCCTTGCTCCCCTAAGAGGCTTATGTCTATAGTTTGTTAAAATACCATAACTCATAAATCCTATTTAAATATAACAATCTATACAAAAGCCTACACATAGCTCCACTCTGGAATGCCTGTGAAATCATCTAAGATCCCATCTCAAGACCAACCTTTTTTTTTCTTACTTAGATAAATATGACTGAACTCCACTATCATTTCAAATTTTGACTCTTTACCTCAGAAAATAATCAATTTTGTGCATTTTGCTTTTGTTACATCTCATATAATGAGATGATATATATATTTTTTAAATCTATTTTAGAAATAAATGGAATTGGCACAATTACTGGTGACATGACAATTCAAATAAACAAACTGTGAAAAATTTGATAGATATATCATTTTAATTCTAGAGAGAGATGAATGGTTAAGCACATTTAACAACAACAACAAAGCCTTTATTTAGGGCCTCTCGCCCTATACAGGATTCGTCAGTTCACAAGGGATGGGGGAGAACACTGTGTGGCCTTTTTCCGGGATATAATCCTGTGGAATCCAAATATCGCCACCGCTATATAACTATTCTTTGATATTTCATTAATTAGTGCCGGAAATGAAGGACAAAGTTGCCCCGTTTTATCATTTAGTTTTCGTCTTTCCTCAGACAGAGCAGCACAATCAAATAAGTAGTGCAACATCTCCATTGTTATTCCTGACCCACAGAAAGTGCATTTCAGGTCTTCACCCCTCATTAAAATCAGATGGTGTTCTATGAAAAAAATTTGAAAGGGTTCTAAATTGTGCGATTAATCTGATGAAAAGGGAGTTCACTTAAGAAATATTCTACGGTGGTAAACGTAAGGTTTAGCACATTTATGTTCTATCCATGTCCAATAGATGGCATTATTATTATTTTTTCTGCTTTTCAAATGTGTAGACATGTAGTGCACTTGCAGTAAATGCAGTCGCCTACTTATACCCACCATGATTATCATTGCTTGTACCACGTGTACTAGGGATAAGCAAAAAAATATATATATATGATCCAAAATAGGCATTTTTAAAATACAGTCGAACTTGGATAATTCGAATTAAAAACGGAAATTCTATTTATAGGAAATTCTAGGGACCAAGATAAATATTCGAATTAAAGAGGTTTTCGAATTAAAGAAGTTCGAATTATCCAAGTTCTACTGTATTGTGATAGATGGATTGCTCTATTTTCAAACACATATATATATATATGTGGCAATATAATAAAGTGGGGAAGAGAAATGAGGACACCACAAGTTGGAGAAGGAACCCAGACAACCAGAGAGAGCGAGGGAGAGAGCTGGGAGGCCGTTCGTGTCGCACACAATCACTAACTGCCCTAAAAGTCCCAAGGTGTTAACGGACGGGACCCTTGGAATGTCGCTGCTGTCTCAAGTGACCGGACTTTACATCCTGTCTCTCTCTGGGCTGGCTCTAGGTTGGCTTTATTATTCCTGGAAGAGTATATATTATGACATGTATATATTTTAATCTATAATCCAAATTGTACCTTATTGGTAACATTGATTATTACAATCCTGTCTTAGGTATTTTACTTTACACATAGTTTGTTAATTCAGTCTTTTGGAACCAATGAGGAAACTAAAAAAAAAAAAGGTTACCATGTTATTATAAAAACTAATCAAAAAATATTAAATGGACTTTTATATGAGAAATAGAAGTATAAGGCATGAATGTTTCTTTTACAAACAACCTTTCTACTGTCCTTACTACAATGAAAAATATTAATTGGGCTTGGCTCATCAATGGTGAACCTCCCCAGTGGTTTTGCCAATTTAATAAAATAGACTGATTTTTAGAGTTTTAATACTGTATTGGATGATTCTACTTATATATGCTACATTTAAGGATGAAATCTTAATTATGATATTTTAACAAACTATGGACATAAGCTCTTAGGGGCAGGAGAATTATATACACACACATAAAAATGGCCTTGTATATTTATTATTTTATGCATATATCAAATGTAGAAAACTTTTTATTTACTTATTAATTGTAAACAAATATGTATAAAGAAATTGACCCCAAAAAACCACTAGAGCATTTCTTTTGATAAATAATGTTAATTACATAGTTGACTAAGGTTGTTTAAATGTGAAAGTAACATTGCATATTATGGCAATGCACTTGTATAGCAAACTACCAAAATTTTTCGATAGAATTCAGTTAAAATTTTTATATCTAAAAATTGAACAATAGTTAAAAATTGGCAAGTTTGATTGCACAAAATTTAAAAAATATATATATAAGTTTTTAGTGGGTCATTAACTGCCTTAATCCTTTTTTAAAATGTAGGGTTTTATTGATAAAGATAAGGAATTAAGGAATTTTGGACTTCATAGTAGACGCTATGTATAATATGGCATAAGGAATTTTAAAAATAATATACACATTTTAAATAATTTACTGGGTTTTAATGATGAAATTAAGTTTATTTTAAATAGCTTTAAAGTATACATTTTAAATAGTCAAGAGTTAAATGGACACGTCACACACAAATATCTACTTACAAATTGTAATAACGGATACTATGAGAGCATTTCCGTAAAATAAGGCAGAAGACTTCGTAGAAACATTTCTGCTAAAATCCTGAAGAAGTAATTCTTCTTCTTTTGTAAGTTTACGGTTAGTAACCATTTTGTTTAGTGACACGTAAAAAGTAACACACGACCCGGTTAGACCAAATAACAAAAATACAACGTTTAAAACCTATTTGGGTCGAGAGTTCACAAATTTAAAATAATAAAAAAATGAATTTAATTTAATAGAAATATATTAATCATTTTAAAATTTTATTTTATTAATTCAATAAAATATTGTTTTATTTAAGATTTTATTCTAATATAATTTTTTTGTTTACCGAAATTTAAAAATTACTTTGAATTTACAAATATTCGTGTGTATAAAAAATAATAAAAATTGAATATATTTACAAAAGTTCAAGAGAATTTATAAAACAATATATTCAGAGTGTATATAAACAAATACTTCAAAAAATAAATGCAACATTGGACCTTCAAATTTTTATAATACACACTCAGAGGGAATCAAAATTCTACAGTAATTTTATGTTCTAAAAATAGTTTTATTGGTTGCCAGGGATAATTTTTTGGAATACA
>CP092868.1:14747673-14758464 GCA_030710605.1 Cordylochernes scorpioides
ATACAATATATAAAATTTGAAATTTTTTTTGACAAAATCAACTTTTTTTTATATGACCAAAAGATTATTTTTTTTCCATATTTGCATATTTTCAGTCTAAATCTCCCTATTCTATTAAGAACTTCGAGCAGATAGAAGTTTGATTGATTAGTTTCTTATTTAGAGAGCTATAAACCTTACTATATATAAAGAAAAAGGATAAAGATTCATAATAAACAATAACAAAAAATAAGACTTTATAAAATTAGTTTTTTTTTTCTTGCCATTTCTCATTTAAGTAAAATTTTATATATATTATGGTTTCAATATGATATATTGATGTTTACTAAAACACTATATTTATATTTGAATTTTTTTTTTGCTCTTTGCAGAACTATTCATACATTTTTCTTTTTCTCAGTCTTGAAACATTTTTTTTTTTTTTTTTTATTTCATATGGCATTATATATTTTTGAAAAAAAATATATATATATATATATATATATTCTAACTTTCTTTTTTTTTTTTTGGAATTGAATGAATTAAAAAAAAAAACATTGTGTAGGTTTTTGAGTAATATTTGATATATTAATTGAAAGAGTTTATAGTTTTAACATACCAAAACCATAATATTGGAATAAAATTGTTTTAAAAAAGAATAACACAAATTTAAAAAAAAAAAAACATTCCATTTAAAAAAAATATTTGTTTTTCTTTAATTCAATAGCTTGGTATCTTCAGCAGAGCATTTTTTTTTTTTTACAATGCTGAGACCTCTTTTAAAACACATGTGCCAATATATAGAAGATTGATAAATTTAAAAAAAAAAACTTTTTTCTCCTTGTTTTTCATTATTTGAATAAATAAGCTCAAGTTTTTCTTCTTATTTTTTACACCCATCGTATACTGTCTCTTCCCTATGTATATAGTTTGTTTTGTTTCCATTTAATATATACATTCAAGTATATATATATATAAATATATCAATAAAACACTTGTTTTTTTTTTTTTTAATTATAAAATGTGTGTGGGTTATCAATTTCTTTTTTTTCAGTATCACACAATTAGATTATAAAACTATTTTAGTGGCGTATTATTCTTTTTAAAATAAAACAATTTCTACTCTCCTTACTGCGATGAAAAAATTAAAGGGAGGGCCTGGCTCATCAGTGGTGAACCCTCCCAGCGGTTTCGCCAGTTAAAAAAAAGGAAGTTCTAAAAATGCAATATAACAGCGGTATGGTAGATTAAACTGGCGAAACCGCTGGGAGGGTTCACCACTGATGAGCCAGGCCCTCCCTTTAATTTTTTCATCGCAGTAAGGAGAGTAGAAATTGTTTTATTTTAAAAGAATAATACGCCACTAAAATAGTTTTATAATTTGATAACAGATGGCGCTCTAGTACATCATAACACAATTAGATACCAAAAATATAAAATAAGGTATGTTTTTTTTTAATTATGTTGTTGTTGTTTCTTATCCCCTTGTGTAAAGATTACATAAATTCCATGAGTTTTTAAAATTATTATTACATGTAGTAGTACGCCTGGTACTATATTACTATACATGTGGACTCATGAAATTTGTTATCTTTGCATAAGAGGATAGGAAACAACAACAACACATGTGGTACAGGCCATTATAATCACGATAATGCACAATTTGGATTATTCTATATACAGTTACGAGCGTCATCCGTTCTTAATTCTTCATCTCCTAATCATTTGTCATCTCTGTCACCGTTTGCTTTTTTTTTTTTTTTGGAATGGCGCCCTCCTATTGGTTGGCTACGATCACGCCACCTTTGCCCCCCCCCCCCACTCGCTTTTTCGTTTTTGTAACTATTGTGTTGGAGCGGGTCGCTCTTTAAATAAATGCATATATTAGTTAATAACTAAATGGAATCCTCCTTTTCCCAGTATGAGACGCCTACGGAAACCAACAGTACATAGACAGATAAAGCACATGGGCTATAGTTATTAACTAATATATGCATTTATTTAAGGCGCCAATTTATAATTGTAACAAATAGTATTTGAATAAAAACATTCAATCGGGTAAAACACGGGCGTTGCCCGGGTCATTCGGCTAGTAGATTATAAGAACATAAGGTAAATAAGAACAAATCCAAATAAATAAATAGTATGTGTTATGTTTCGGTAACTACGTTTATGTACGAAACGTCACACATTTATTTATTTGGATTTGGTCTTATTACCTTGTGCCATGATAATCATGATGGGTAGAAGTAGGCAACTGCTTTTACTGTAAGTGCACCACATGTGAAAAGCAGCCAAACCTAATATGTTCTATAGAGGAGGTGGTAGTTTGGAGGTGATTTATATCATCATTGTCTGGAATCTATCAATGGACGGCATTCTACAATATTAATCTATAATGATATCATCATTGTCTTAGAAGTAGGAGAACAAACAGAGTGTGAGAAAAAAAAAGTTATTTAACAAACAAAAAAATGCAGGCTACAATGTAAAATGAATGTGAAATAGATGAGAAGCTGAAAAAAAGAAACTCAACCAAGATGTTAAACACAAAATGTATATTAAAACCTTCGATTATAAAAAAAATGTATATTAAAAAAAAAAAATGAACAAACAAACCACAGAGTATCATTATAATGAACAAAGTTTGGATTGACTATGCAACACAAATATGTAAATATGTAGTTGGAAAAGATATTTATTAAAAGATACAACTTGGATAGAATGGTGAAATCTATCCCTGGTAGTTTCTCTCTGATGATTTCATATTGATTATTTTATTGAATGGGAGGCTATGTACACACACAGTAGAATATTAGTAAAAATCTCACATTTCCCCGCACTGTGAGATGATAACAGGAATCTTGGGTTTGTTGTTGGGTCCAGTGGGCACGTTCTCTATCTTCCTCATCACCAGGAGACCTTCCAGGATCCGTCCTGGCCACATCAACTCTTTGTTAACATTACTGCAGCGAGACTTATTTTGTTGTGAAGCTTGGACTCATTAGGATTATTTGGATTATTGATTATAAACACAATCCAAATCTAAATGAATAAATAGTGTGTGATATTTTGGTAACAGGGTTGTTACCATCATCAGTTAAAAGTACTGAATGGTAATGAATGATTGTAACAATGTTGTTACCGAAATATTGAGAGAACCATGTATCTCTGGGATCTTTGTTGTTATAAATTGACAGTAGCACAAAATGTCTTTTCATGTTCATCAATATAATCAATGAAAAAGTGCAGCAAAAGCCCTCCAAAGAGAGCCATCAAGGATTGCATGTCTTTACCACAGCTATTACCTAATAAGGTACACAATTTAGATTATAAATAGATTAAAACTACAAGGTAATAAGACCAAATCCAATAGTGTGAGACATTTCTATAACAGTGTTGTTACCGAAAAGTCACACACTATTAATTTATTTGGATTTGGTCTTATTACCTTGTACCAGCCATTACCAATGAGAAAAGAAAACAAAAATGAAAGATATTTGATCTAGAAAGAATGGTGAGTTAGTTACCAAAGACAACGTGCTTCCCATCCAAGAAGTCACACTTGGCGCAGGTGATGAAGAATTGGCAGCCATTGGTGTCCTTCCCACTGTTGGCCTACACACAAGGAACAAGTTTTTAGTTGGGAATTTCCAGTAGGTTAAGAGTTTTTTGTGTCCGGTCCATTGTAGTCACGGCAATTATTTAACTTTTGTTTATCCATTACAAATAGTTTAACAAGAAAGTGTTGACAACAATTAGTCCTATAAAAATGACCACTAGAAGGGACTATTGTAATAAATTGATAATCAAAATGAACAACTATAACTCATGATTAACTTTAATCCAGCTAAAAACTTAGGGAGTGTTGAATCAAAGAGAGTTGGACTGTAATATATAAAAATAACAAGTTATATAGAAATATATTTTCACAGTATCTGTTTCACAGACTCTCTTGTAAATGGAGCATGTCCAGTAGAGTGTCAGAACATCCCAGTGTGCAGGCAGACCACATGACACATCAGTTGTGGAGGATTGAACTTGGGGATTCAGAGAGATTGTATAAATATTACATCCTTGTATTATATAGAGCTAGGAAAGTCTGATTCTGTCATAACTCCTGACATAGAATTATTTTAACATGGCTTTTCTTGATTTATCAAGAAATTGGGTTGGCCAAATATCACGGAGCAAGTTGAATAAACGTTAGTTTATTTTTGCTCCACTAGATGGCGCTCTGCTATCTAAAAAGCACATGTGCTTGTGGTCAGAATATGCTCTCTTTATTTTTAATTGAATTCTTTAGAAGGGCTATAAAACTGTCTTAAAGATTATCTAAGGCACAATTTGAATTATAGATTATAATACAAGATAATAAGATCAAATAAATAAATAGTGTGTGATGTTTCAGTTACAACGTTGTTACCAAAATGTCACAGACTACTTATTTATTTGAATTGTGTTTGTATTAAAGAAGAAAAAAAAGCTGTGTGCTAGGCTGCAAACTAATCTTTCAATGTAAGACTTGGACAGCATTTAGTACAAGCAGTAATAGGCCAAGTCATGAGTCAGTCATGACTAGAACGGTGGTAGTTTGGAACAAACAAAGATGGAGAAGGAGGAACAAACCATGGAGAGCAGTCCAGCACCGTCATGTTTCAACTTGAAGTTCTCGTCAGGGAAGGTGGTGGAGCCAAACACACTCATCACTCCTGTTCCATCTCCCTGCACCACAGTTGTCTCTCAGATAAATCACAAGGTAAAAGAACAAAACAGAATCCAAATAAGTAATTTCTGGTGGATATAAATCTTGGATGGATTTGCATATTCCGGAATGTGAAGATCCTCATATCTGGTTTTTCTTCTCCACATTGAACTGTTCATTGTGTTTATGTAACTTTTACATATTTGATACTATGATGCACTAGCGTGCCATCTGTTATCAAAATTCAAAACTATTTTAAAGGCGTAAGATTCTTTTTGATATTAAACAATTTCTACTGCCCTTACTGCAATGGAAAAATTGAGCCAGGTCCTCTCATTAATTTTTCCATTGCAGTAAGGGCAGTAGAAATTGTTTAATATCAAAAAGAATCTTACGCCTTTAAAATAGTTTTGAATTTTGATATTTGATACTGTTGGCCAAAATCCCTCAGTAGAACCTCACTAGAACAATATTATTTGGGACCAAGATTTGACGGTGTTATAACCACAAGACTATAACACTTGGGAACTTCTGATGTTTTATAACAATGTGTGTTGCTCACACAGCTGCTATAACAAGGTTGACTAGAACCTTCACCGGATTTGAGTGAGGGAGAGCAGACACCATCTCAAGCTCTACAGACTTATTACCCTAATACCATTCTTTGAGTGGAGATAAGAAAGAAGAAGACCTTCACAAAAGGGCATCTATTTACAAAGGTCATTTTACATGGGCTAAATTTCCTATTTTTACTATGATAAGGTACAATGTATTTTTTTCCATATCTTATAAATAAATTAGAAATGACCTTTTAATATGCCGTTTTTGTTGATTAAAAACTCTCCAGTAAGAAGATACCTCTCCCTAAAGGACACTTTGGTTCTGCAACTATGTGTTGTCCTTTAGAGAAAGGTAAATCTACTGTAACATCTTTAGGTTGTTAGATATATTGGTAGCACTGGTAACTTTTATCAAATTACAAAACTATTTTAGATGCGTAATATTCTTTTTAAAATAAAACAATTTCTACTGCCCTTACTGCAATTGAAAAATTAAAGGTAGGGCCTGGGTCATCAATGGTGAACACTCCCAGCGGTTTCGCCAGTTTAATCTACCAATGTTCACCACTGATGAGCCAGGCCCTCCCTTTAATTTTTCAATTGCAGTAAAGGCAGTAGAAATTATTTTATTTTAAAAAGAATTATACGCGTCTAAAATAGTTTCATAATTTGATAACAGATGGCGCACTGGTAACTTAGTTCAATCTTGTTATTGTTTCCAAACTCTGTGTTTACATGGTTGTGGAAAAGACATCACTTACATTCACAAAGTCTCCTCCTTGGATCATGAAATCTTTGATCACCCTGGAACCCACCAACATATCTTTACTATCACATCAATCATTCTGCTTGTGCATACAACAGTTTATTCTTGGCATAATACTATTTAGTGAAACCATGGAAAAGGATGGGGGGGGCACTATGATTGTTGTAGAAATTTAACACATATTTTTACATTGATCACACAGGCCTTCATCATTTTAAAAAAGGTTAAGCCAACTAAGGGCCATCAATGATAATGTACACTCATGGACAAAAATTAAGGAAGTGGAAATTCTGATGTCGTTGGTCTTCTTATTTATGATTATTTTTTTTTAAGGAGACAGAGGCAATTTTGTTCACACTTGGTTATCTTGTGTGCCTTCAATAAAGGACACTGTAAAATATATCAGAGCTATGGTCTGAATCCTGATGTACATGCTAAAAGGTACTACTTCCTTAAGTTTTGTCTCCATGAGTGCAGATGAAAGTGTCTGGGGCAATACAGTAGAATTATTGTAGAGTGAGGAAAGGAAGAGACAAACCTGTGGAAGGTGCAGCCCTTGTAGCCAATAGGGACTCCGTCTCTTTTGAACTCCCCCGTACAGAACTGCCTGCAACAAGACGATGATAAGTGGGGCCATAGTGTATTACAATGTACAGTACATTACATTATATATAATCTTTGCACTACTTTGGCCACATGTCAATTGTGCTGAAGATAGATGATCTATAATACAGATTGGCACCAAGTCAGCTGTTGTGATATACAAGGTATGTCCCATAAGTTCCCGGACTGGGTCCATAAAAAAATAAATAAATGAAAAATGTAAATAAATTTGACAGTTTATTATAGAAAAAATATCTGGCAACACGGTGGTACCAATATCGAGGCGGTACGTGCACGCGCGCCAAAGTTATTCTAATTTATTTAAAGGTTACACCTTGCGCTGCGGCGATTTTACGATGGAACAAAAATTGAAGCAGAGGATTTGCATAGAATTTTGTGTGAAACTTCAAATATCAGCAACCGACACTTTTGAAATGCTTAATAAAGCATTCCCCAATAACGCCCCAAAGAGAACAACTGTTTTTGAATGGCATTCTAGATTTAAAGCTGGCAGAATTTCCATTGAAGATGATCCTCGTCAAGGACGCCCAACATTTCAAAGGACTGATGAAAATGTGCAAAAAATCACCGATTTGATAAAAGAAAATCCTCGAACCACTTTGCTGGAGCTAGAGCAAGACACAGGCATCTCTAAAACAACGATTGGAAGGATCGTAACCAAAGATTTGAGGCTCAAAAAGACTCCTGCAAAATTCATCCCAAGATTCCTCACTAATGAGCAAAAACTGTGTCGGCTTGCAACCTGTGAGGACATGCTGGAAATGACAAGAACGGATCCGGAATGGAAAGACAAGATAATCACAGGCGACGAGACATGGGTCTATGGCTATGACCCTGAAACCAAGCGTCAATCTGCCGAGTGGAGAGGTCAGGGTGAGCCTAGACCCAAAACATCCAGGATATTGAAATCCAGAAACAAGGTGTTGCTGGTCGCCTTTTTGGATAACAAGGGCATTGTTCATCACGAGTATCTTCCTGCAGGCCAAACAGTTATTAAGGAAATATATTTGAGCATTCTTCGCCGTTTAAGGGAAGCGATTCGAAAAAAAAGGCCAGAAAAATGGACTAATGGTGACTGGATCCTACACCATGACAATGCCCGCCCTCACACAGCGCACTTGGTGACGAGTGTTTTGGCGAAAAACGGGACAGAAATCCTACCTCAACCACCCTATTCCCCAGACATCGCACCAAATGACATTTTCCTGTTCCCCAAACTCAAAGCAGTTCTAAAAGGAAGACATTTTGACACCGGGGAAGACATAATAGAAAAATCGCTGCTGGCATTGAAGAGCATTCCAAAAGAGGCCTATAAAAACTGTTTTGACAATTGGGAGAAACGATGGCGCTGGTGCGTTGAAGCAAGGGGGGATTACTTTGAAAAGTTTTAATAAAAAAATTTTCAAAAAATCTTACCTTTTTTTTTTATGGACCCAGTCCGGGAACTTATGGGACATACCTTGTATTCTCTGGTTTGGTTCAGGAATTGAGGACAAAGGAGGAATGTGGAATGCCATAGAGAGAACTTGGATGAATGATAAAGAATGTACTGAGACACAAATATCAGTACAAACTTGAAATAAAAAAATTGACATCTGTCAATGTTGTAAAAAACACACACACAAATTGAACACAGCAAAACAGTGGAAACTATAAAATAAAGAGACCAGGTACAATTATATAGAGCCAAGGAAGCTCCCCCAATGGTGAAGAGTCCTCCTCCAGATATAATCAGAGGGTCTTTGTTAACATCCTTCTTCTCAAGGCTCAGGAAAAACTTTTAGATGGATGACATCTTTGTTGACATGCGTTGGACATCATTATTAGATCTAAAAAGACAAAGGTCACCTCTCCCATCAAAATAGACGTTAAAACTAGACTCCATCTATTGACCATCGCCGCAAACTAGTGGCCTTGGTTCGGTGACAAATCCACAACACTAGCTTTGACAAACTGAAAAGTGTCCACTTAGGTGATGTGGCTTTTTCACCAACCTGAGGCCGCTAGTTTTCAGCGACAGTCAATAGAAAGAGTCTAGTTTTGACATCTTTTTTTGACGGTAAAGGTAACCTTTGTCTTTTTAGATCAATATCCTCCTGGCAAAATTTCCATCTATCATTATTAGAGGTGTTCTTTGACTTATTGCCATTCAGCCATATGTTCCAAGGTGGATCACAGGATATTGCAAGACCCCAGAAAGAGCCTTGTTAAAAAAGTTTTGCTGTATAGATGAACCCAATGACTGTTATAAAAATAACACAACAAGACCAAATCCAAATAAAATAAGTGTGTGATGTTTTGGTGTCAGCGTTGTTACGGAAACATCACACACTATATTGTCACAGATTTTCCTTGTGTCAACAGATACTAGGATTAATGCTACCAATAACAATCCTGCGAGGTACAGTTTTCTCTCTAAACTTTATTGAACATACATGCCAAAACAAGTCTCTATTTTATAAAATCCATTTTGGCAATATATTTACATAAAACTATTACAAGAAATTTACATAACAAAATTGAAATTGACACTATGCAAATATTATACAGTGATAATATTATATTTATTTAAATTTTGTCTTATTTTACCTTGTGTTTCTATTCTATAATCCCAATTGTACTTTATCGTGTTATAAAAGTACAGTAGAACCTCTATGTAAAGGACAATACCTAGTTTCAGAGTCAAAGTGACCTTTAGGGAGAGGTGTCCTCTTACCAGTGAGAATGGATAATTAGAAAAATAGTAATTTTTAGGGGGGATTTGTGAAACTGTCCCTTTAGAGAGATGACCTCAAGTTGAAGTGTCTGCTCATGGAGGGTTTAATGTACCCAACAAATTTGTATTTACTACCCTAGTTGTGAAAAAAATAAAAATTACATTCAGGCTTGAATATTAAAAATCCAAATTGACAACTTACCTGAAGTTTTCTGCAGTTTTTGGCACCACATCAGCAAAGAGCTCCATTTTCATACGACCCACCTCCTGTAAAATTGGAATACAAAATTTAAAGAGATGTGGTGATAAACAGGTTTTATATTGGGTTTTATGTTACTTGTGACATCATAAACATATGGAGACAAAACTTAAGGAAGTTGTACCTTTTAGCATGTATATCGGGATTCAGACTATAACAATAACTTATTGAAAACACAAGAAAACCTAGTGGGAACAAAGCCTAGAGTTTTAATGGCCTGATGTGTTTTTTTAATTTTGTGAATAATATACAGTGGTACCTCGACATACGAGTTTAATTCGTTCCGCAACCTTGCTCGTATCTTGAATTACTCGTATCTCGAAGCAAATTTCCCCATACAAAATTCCCATTCAAAATCACAGATTAATATCTTCAACACTACCGAACCGATATCTCGAATTTCGCTCGTAACTCAAAGCAAAAAAATCACTTGCTCGTCGGCTCGTATCTCGAAAAACTCTTATGTTGGGGCGCTCGTATGTCGAGGTACCACTGTATTTACATATATATTGTTAGAGAAGAGATAAAATTGAAGATACTCACACTCATGGACAAAACTTAAAAGAAGTTGTACCTTTCAGAATTTATATCGAGATTCAGAAAATAACTCTGAAAGATATTTGATACACAGTGACCTTTATTGAAGATACGAAATAACCAAATTTGAACAAAATTGCCTCCTTCTCCCTTAAAAAAAAAAAAAAAAACAGACGACTAGCAACATCAAAGTTTTTATGAAGACTAAGAAAATTGCTGAATCTTTCAGGTTTTTTAGTTTTAAAATATTTAACCAAGATATTTTTTAGTTTTTAAAAATATCTTATTTTGGTTAAAAGGTGTCATTTTACAATGAATAATGTAAAGACAACATTAATCTACAATATAATGATAATTAAATGAAATATTTGGTTAAGTTTAATATATATCTTTAAAAAATAGAAATAATTAACATATATTATGCCAAAAGAAACCGCGTTTAGAATAATGTTTTTAATGTTTTCATACCGTGGTTCCAATGGTGATGTCAAAGAAAACTACGGGATTATTCGGATCTCTTAATTGCTGTTGTATTTGATTCCAAGACGACATCTTTGATTTAAAGTGTTCTTATATTAAACCTTAATTAAGCACTTTTAAAGATAAATTCCCAGTGCCAAACGTTGTTTTGTAAATATAAACACA